>JANRMT010028174.1:146330791-146341304 GCA_026402145.1 Polypterus bichir lapradei
AGGTTTTTTTCTATAATTTGCTTGAACATTCCGGTTGATTTTGAGACCTCACTCATCGCACTATGTACCATAGTTCACTTGCAGTATTGATTTATTAGCGCAAATGTGAAAGACACACAGCGAGCTGAGGGGGTGGGGGGATGGGGCCCTCCTCACTCATGCGCCAGCCTCAGGGTGTTCCTTACCTCCGCTTAGCTAAACATTGAGAGAACTACTTAATGAATTTAGATTGGGTTTTTTTGTATAATTTGCATGAACATTCCGGTTAATTTTGCGACTGTTCTCATCGCTTGAAGAAGCAATAAATTCACACTAATCTGAAACAGAGGCTGCAAGCCGAGGGGGGAAGTGTGACATCACTGTCCTGTTTCACTACTATGTGGGTGGAGCCACAGGGGACGGCTAGTATATATATATATATATATATATATATATATATATATATATATATATATCGTGGTCTTTGGCCAGCTTGTCATCCCGGCCAATACCCCCAAGCCGCCAGATGGAGCTCTCCTTGCAGTATGGAGGTGCCCCGACGACCAGTAGAGAGTCATGGACAATGTAGTTTTTATACACAGCCCTGCTGGATACCACAGGGGCCGCAAGAGGGAGCTGCAGGGAGGACCAAAGAGTCATATGTGCCCTATAACCCGGAAGTGCATCATAGGAGGAGCGACGACAGAAGTGGCGCACTTCCGGGGTGAAGAAAAGGACTTGTACCTGACCCAGAAGTGATAAAGAATCACATGGACTGGGGATTGGGAACACTTCCGGGTCAGGGAGAATAAAAGGACTGTGGGAGATCTCCGACGGCGAGCTGAGCTGGGTGGAAGGGTGGCAATGCGTCTGTTAGTGGAGGATTGTTTATTATTGTATTGTTATTGTGATTTATGAGTATAGTGGAGGAGAGGGTGCTTTGTGCACTGTGGCATTTAAATAAAGTCAACCTTTGGACTTTTTCCTGGTATCTGGAGTTGTGGACAAGGGTTCAAGGGAGTGATAGCGACCCCTATCTGCGACAGTGACAGACTTTCCGAAGGGGAAGGGGGAGGCGAGTGAAGCACCGCTCAACCCGAAAGAAGGTAAGGGGGGCCGGGAAATGGCTGATCGGGATGTCGGAAAATTAATAAAGACAGACCGCAGTACGCCGAAGGAGTCGACCTGGCCCTCAGCCAAAAAGAACTCCAATTCCCAGAAGCCTCCGCGAGTCCCGTCAGAGCACATGCCAGAAGCGTGCTCATTGGCTCCCGGCCGGCAGGTAAAGCAAACGAGGAAGTAAGTCTACCGCCTGCCGAAGTAAATAATATTGTTGACTTGCGGGAACTCGAAAAGCTGATCGAGCCCGTACAAAGTTTCTTGCAGGTCCTGACGAACATTGAGAGGATCGCCGGGTAATTGGGAGCAGCAGCCAAAGCACCGTTAGAGAAGGTGAGGAAGTACATGCAGCGATTTGGTGGGGAGCCTCCCTTAATACATGATGTGGTGGTACAGGTAAGCGAGACCTGTACCGTATATAAAGAAATGGGGATGCAGTGTAATCCGGGCCCGCTTTTAATGAATAGCGGGTGCCAATACACAGCGTACCCTGCAAGAGAGGCCGGATCGTTAACCGAGTGGCCGGGGTAAAGGGCGATCAATCCGGGGCAGCTGGACAGTGCTGACTCCCGGAGCGAGGCGACCCTAAAGACGCCGCCACTGGTCATTTATAAAACAAAAGGGGTTCAGACAGTAAAAAGGGCTCTCTTCATTTAATAGAGAGACCCAGACTGTGGACAAGCCCCAGATGAAACAGCAGGTCACAAAAGTAAAACAGGGGTCTCCTGACAAGTTGGAAAAGGGCCATAAGAACACAAAGGCGACCGGAGAATTCTCCTCAGCGGAGAAAGGGGCGGAGCCAGAAGTACCTAGGTGCTTCAAGTCCCGCAGAGAGGGACTACCAAGGGGACCGCGGCTGTGCTACGAATGCCGCAGGCCGGGCCACGAGTGGAGAGGTTGTCCTAGGAGGGCAGGAGATCAAAATATTTATTCTTACACTGTTTCTCATAGGTTTGCACGGGAGTGTCAACTGCATCGCTGAGGTCCAACCTTTGGATCACCTTGGGGTGAAGATGTCCCTCGCGGGACATGACACGCAAAACCCTGGTTTTTCGCTGGGGGAGGAGTACTGTGGTCTTTGGCCAATACCCCCAGGCCGCCAGATGAAGCCCTCCCTGCAGTATGAAGGTGCCCCGAAGACCAGCAGGGAGTCATGGACAACGTAGTTTTTATACACAGCCCTGCTAGATACCACAGGGGCCGCAAGAGGGAGCTGCAGGGAGGACCGAAGAGTCATGTGCCCTACAACACGGAAGTGCGTCATAGGAGGAGTGACGACAGAAGTGGCGTACTTCCGGGGTGAAGAAAAGGACTTGTGCCTGACCCAGAAGTGATAAAGAATCACATGGACTGGGGATTGGGAACACTTCCTGGTCAGGGAGAATAAAAGGACTGTGGGAGCTCCCAGACGGCGAGCTGAGCTGGGTGGAAGGGCGGCAACGTGTCTGGGAGTGGACGATTGTTTATTATTGTATTGTTATTGTGATTTATGAGTATAGTGGAGGAGAGGGTGCTTTGTGCACTGTGGCATTTAAATAAAGTCAACCTTTGGACTTTTTCCTGGTGTCTGGAGTCGTGGACAAGAGTTCAAGGGAGCAATAGCGACCCCTATCTGCGACGATATATATATATATATATATATATATATATATATATATATATATATACTGCATATAGAACAATAGAACAGTTAGGAGACCTGTGTTCACTTCCTGGGTCCTCCCTGCGAGTTTGCTTGTTCTCCCCGTGTCTGTGTGGGTTTCCTCCGGGTGCTCCGGTTTCCTTCCACAGTCCAAAGACATGCAAGTTAGGTGCATTGGCGATCCTAAATTGTCCCTAGTGTGTGCTTGGTGTATGGGTGTGTGTGTGTTTCCTGCGGTGGGCTGGCGCCCTGCCCAGGGTTTCTTTCCTGCCTTGCGCCCTGTGTTGGCTGGGATTGGCTCCAGCAGACCCTCGTGACCCTGTAGTTAGGATATAGCGGGTTGGATAATGGATGGAGGTACACACACACACTCACAAATATATATACACAGTATATAGAACAATATACTATACACAAACATTTATATATATTTACACAGTATACAGAGCTGTAGTCTATACACACACACATAATGTACATACAGCATAAATAATTAAAAAGTATACAAGTTATACCCAGCATGCATAACTTCAGAGGGTGACCAGAAGACAAAGAACAGAATTATCAGTAACCTAAGCCAAGAATCGTGAGTGTAGCTGTGCTTGTTAAGGGTTTGCAAATAGTTACAAATGTAGCTACAAGGCATTCCAGCAAATAGTAAGACTAGTTGTACACTGTACACAAAAGAACTCCAAAGTCCAAATATCTTCATTTTAAAAGCTTTAGTAAAATTCAAATCAAATGGTTCATACAAAAAATAAAGAGGAAAGCTGACAATACACACAGAAAACAAGGATTTATTGTGTATGATGTTCCATTAAGGATTAAGTGTCTAGGTACACTTCTTGAAGTTTCTGTGTTATGTTATGTTATGTTATTATTCACACTGACCATATGAACAGTAACACACATATATACATAAAGTAATGGTCAGAAAAATGAATGTCCTTAATGCCTTTCTATCCAAGAGTTCATGTTTATTTCTGGCTGCCTAACTACAATTTGAGAGCATTCTGTTGTCTAAATACTGAACTATAGCAGACCGTCAAGGACATTCACTTAACTTTTTAGCTTATGGAAGTAAGAACAGAATGTTCTGTTATCTATGTGAAACCTACATTCTATTCAAATTAGGCAAAAACTTTGATAACTTTACCATTAACATAAGAGGTTTGCTTTAAAAAAATACAGAGAAAATATAGCAAATTTTTTAATAAAAGTCTGAAGGGTTTTGAAATCTGTGTAGTCGGATAAGGAAGCATACCCCCGGATGATGTTTTATCCTGTTGTGTTGTGATTGACAGACCAAAACCTCTAAGGTCATACCCTCTATGGGATGGTCCTAGCAACAGGAATCAACAATAGCTCTGTCAGAATGGCAGTGATATAACTGCCCAAATCTCAAATCAAAGTTAAATCTGTATTTCCAAAACAAATGAACCCATTAAATACCTCAGGGTATAAAATTCCCCAACTGAAGCAAACCATATTCAAAATAGGAGTCCCTGACAATACATAGCAGAGAAATATTAAGAATTATGATGCCAAATGACATTCTGCTTCAAACCGAAGAACAAAATTTGGATTTATGTCTAAAAATTCAAACAGAACAATGAAAGTGTCCCAAATATTTTGTTGCTACTGAAGTGACCATCAGCACTGGTATGCCAAATTAGTCGGTGTCTTCTACCCTCCCACCCAGAAGTGCATGTAGTTTGTTAAAAGGGGCTTTTCTGCATGAAGCTGGTCAGAAATAAAAAGTGGAATGACTTTTATCTGTAGATTGTGTGCCCATTTAGGATGTGCTTAGTCTATTTAAGATATGTATATTTGAACTGGTAGCATCCTGTATAGCTAATTACATATTCCACAGTAGATTGTAAAATTTCAGTGTTAGCCATCAATGGATTTCTAAACAGGGCCCTCCCAACAAATTATTATGGGTTATTATGATATTGATGATATAAATTATTTTTTTAAATATTATTTATTTAGTTATATATAGCCATGTCTAACTTGCTGTTTATTTTCTCTTGTAATTCCTCTTTTATATTGTGTAAATCAATTTGAGCTACATTCCTTTGTATGAAAATATGCTATAGAAATAAAAATGTTATTGTTTTTGGGTATTTTGCACACTATTGCCAGGAGACCATACTGTACATACATTCACACATACTTTATTCGATTCACTTAATTCACTACAGAGTAATGAGACCCTGAAGCCTGTTACAGCAACACATGATGAAAGCCAGTAAATATTGTAGAAGATTCCAGGAGAAATGCCCAATCACACTCACTCATGCTGGGGCCAATCCAGGCTCACTGATTGACATACTTTATTATTTTTAACTTGATTTCAACTGCCCTGCTCATCCTTCCAAACAAAGAATACTTCCTGCACTTGCACAGGCAACACAAATTGTTTGACCATCACTTGAGGCATTATTTGGTATTCATTCAGGATGTTTGCATTAAATGATAAAACTAATTACTGGTGTTCTTCATATCAGAATCAGAAATCACTTTATTGATCTTCTTCTTTTGACTGCTCCCGTTAGGGGTCGCCACAGCGGATCATCGTCTTCCATATCTTTCTGTCCTCTGCATCTTGTTCTGTTACACCCATCACCTGCATGTCCTCTTTCACCACATCCATAAACCTTCTCTTAGGCCTTCCTCTTTTTCTCTTCCCTTGCAGCTCTATCCTTAGCATCCTTCCCCCAATATACTCAGCATCTTTCCTCAGCACATGTCCAAATCTCGCCTCTCTGACTTTGTCTCCCAACCATCCAACTTGAGCTGACCCTCTAATGTACTCATTTCTAATCCTATCCATCCTCGTCACACCCAATGCAAATCCTAGCATCTTTAACTCTGCCAACTCCAGCTCTGTCTCCTGCTTTCTGGTCAGTGCCACCATCTCCAACCCATATAACATAGCTAGTCTCACTACCGTCCTATAGACCTTTCCCTGTCACTCTTGCTGATATCCGTCTGTCACAAATCACTCCTGACACTCTTCTCCACCCATTCCATCCTGCCTACCCTCTCTTTTTCACCTCTCTTCCACAATCCCCATTACTCTGTACTGTTGATCCCAAGTATTTAAACTCTTACATACTTCTCTGCCACTCCCGACTTCCTCATACAATACCACAACTCCTTTCGAGGCACCCACTCATATGCTTTCTCCAGGTCCACAAAGACGCAATGCAACTCCTTCTGGCCTTCTCTATACTTCTCCATCAACACCCTCAGAGCAAACATCGCACCTGTGGTGCTCTTTCTTTGCATGAAACCATACTGCTGCTCACTAATCATCACCTCACTTCTTAACCTAGCTTCCACTACTCTTTCCCATAACTTCATGCTGTGGCTCATCAATTTTATCCCCCTGTAGTTACTACAGTCCTGCACATCCCCCTTATTCTTAAATATCGACACCAGTACACTTCTTCTCCACTCCTCAGGCATCTAAGATTCCATTAAACAATCTGGTTAAAAACTCTACTGCCATCTCTCCTAAAGACCACCATGCTTCCACAGGTGCGTCATCTGGACCAACGGCTTTTCCATTCTTCATCCTCTTCATAGCTGTCCTTACTTCCTCCTTGCTAATCCGTTGCAGATCCTGATTGACTATCTCCACATCATCCAACCTCTTCTCTCTCTCGTTCTCTTCATTCATAAGCCTCTCAAAGTACTCTTTTCATCTGCTCAACACACTCTCCTCGCTTGTGAGTACGTTTCCATCTTTATCCTTTATTACCCTAACCTGCTGCACATCTTTCTCAGCTCAGTCCCTCTGTCTAGCCAATTGGTACAGGTCCTTTTCTCCCTCCTTAGTGTCCAACCTCTCATACAACTCATCATACACCTTTTCTTTAGCCTTCGCCACCTCTCTTTTCCCCTTGCACCTTATCTCCTTGTACGCTTGTCTACTTTCTGCATCTCTCTGACTAACCCACTTCTTCTTTACCGTCCTCTTCCTCTGTATACTCTCCTGTATTTCCCCATTCCACCACCATGTTTCCTTTTCCTCTTTCCTCTGTCCCGATGTCACGCCAAGCACCCTTCTTGCTGTCACCCTTACTACATCTGCTGTAGTTTCTCAACTGTATGGTAATTCTTCTTTACCTCCCAGTGCCTGTCTCACCTTCTCCCTAAACTCAACCTTGCAGTCTTCCTTTTTCAAATTCCACCATTTGATCCTTGGCTATGCCCTCACTCTCTTCCTCTTCTTGATCTCCAACGTCATCATACAGACCTCCATGCTGCTTAACTACACTTTCCCCTGCCACCACTTTGCAGTCTTCAATCTCCTTCAGATTGACTCTTCTGCATAGGATGTAATCTACCAGTGTGCATCTTCCTCCACTCTTGTACGTCACCCTATGTTCCTCCCTTCCTTCTTAAAATACGTATTCACCACAGCCATGTCCATCCTTTTGGCAAAATCCACTATACTCTGACCTTCTTCATTCCTCTCCTTGACACCATACCTACCCATCACCTCCTTGTCTCCTCTGTTCCCTTCACTAACATGTCCATGGAAATCCGCTCCAATCACCACTTTCTGTCCCTTGGGTACACTGTTCATCACTTCATCCAACTCACTCCAAAAATCTTCTTTCTCATCCATTGCACACTTAACTTGCGGGGCATATGCACTAACAACATTCATCATCACACCTCCAATTTCCAGCTTCATAATCATTACTCTGTCTGACACTCTTTTCACCACCAAAACACTCTTGACATACTGTTCCTTCAGAATAACCCCTACTCCATTTCTCCTCCTATCCACACCATGATAGAACAATTTGAATCCACCTCCGATCCACCTGGCCTTACTCCCCTTCCATTTAGTCTCTTTCACACACAATATATCAACCTTCCTTCTCTCCATCATATCGGCTAACTCTCTCCCCTTACCAGTCATACTGCCAACATTCAAAGTTCCTACCCTCAGTTCCACTCTCTTTATCTTCCTCCTCTCCTCCTGCTTCTGGATACGTCTCCCCCCTGTTCTTCTCCTTCGGCCACTCTTCGGTACTCTTCAGCCAACAGTAGCCCAATTTCCGCCAGCACCCTGTTGACTAACAGTATTGGTGGCGGTCGTTGTTAACCCGGGGCTCGACCAATCCGGTATGGAAATTTATATTGTTTTCCGCATATTTGATTTGGCAAATTTTTACACCGGATGCCCTTCCTGACGTAACCCTCTCCATTTATCTGGGCTTGGGACTGGAACAAAGAAACACACTGGTCTGTGCATCCCCTGTGGCTGGGTTAGAAATCACTTTATTGATAAAGTACACTAATGTGTCCTAGGAATTTGTCTTGATAGTGTTGGTGTATCATGCAGTGACAAAAAAGAATACTAAAGATAAATATAAGAAGAGAAAATATAAAATGATAAAATATGATGCAGTTTATAAGGGCAATACAAAATATAAAGAGAAAAAGTAGGACTAAAAATGTCCAGGTAGTCTAGGGTGCAGGTATACATACTTTAGATAATAAGTAGACGCTCAAACTTGATTAGTTAGAATAAATGCTTGTCGTTTTAGTTTTCATTGCACAAAGAAGTTTGGCAGAGGGAAGTCTTTAGAAGAGGTAAACAGGCCCTGAGTGTTTTGCATCAGCAATGACTTTTGCAGCCCTCTTCCTTACCCTGGACTCATATGGGACTTAAGTGTGTGGTAAATTACAGGCTGTGATCCTTTCACAGGCTTTAATGATGAGTTGCAGATTAGCCTTAGCCAGAACAGAGAGGCAGCACCAAACTAGACAGTTATTAGATGAAGTCAAAATGGATTTGATGATGGCTGTGTAGAACTGGACCAATATTGTTTGAAGGAGATTGAATTTCCTCAGCTGATGCCAAAAGAACATTCTCTGATAGGCTTTCTTAGTAATACACTTGATGTTATTGTCCTACTTAAGGTTTTGTGACAGCACAGTGCCAAAAAACTTAAATGACTCTTTTGTCCCAACAGCTGAGTCATTTGTAGCAAGTGGGTGAGCAGGTGAATGTTTCCTGAAATCTATGATCGTCTGCTGAATTTTTTGAACATTAAGGTCCAAATTATTATGGCAGCACCACACTTTCAGATGCTCCACCTCTTGCTTGTATTTGGACTCATCATTGTTTGAAATGAGGCCTATTAGTGAGATGTCATCAGCAAATTTAAGAACTTTGACAGACAAATCACCAGAGGTATGGCCATTTGTATAAAGTGAAAAGAGAAGTATGGAAAGGACACATCCTGCAGTGCGCCAGTACTATGGGTTAATGGGTCAGACTTATGTGTGCCCAACCTCATGTGTTGTTTCCAATCTGTCTGTATTCCAATGGCAATCTGAATTTGGCAGGTTGAACTGAGTGAGTTTCTTATCTAGGAGCTCTGGGGTGATTGCATTGAAAGCAGAGATGCTTTGGTGTTGCTGTTGTTTTAGACCATCCTTCTGATTTTGTTTAGCTACACTTTTACGTTATTTAGGCCAGTCGTATACTATGAATACTATAACCTTTATTCCGTTTATGTCTTTTTCTGCTCTTTTCACTTCCTTTTATTGCCTAATCAGTATCCTGACTGCCAGATTTAGAACTAGAGAACTTAGTGTTGCTGCCTCACAGCTTCCAAAGAGTGTCTTTGTGGTGTTTATACATTCATCTTAGCAGTTTTGTCTTTAAGTATTCTGGTTTTCCTTGAACAAACTAAACTGTCTTTAAAGTTATTTTGTAACTGGAAATTAGCCTGATGTTGTAAGCATGACCAATCTAGGGCTGGTTGTTGCTAGTCTAGTGCTAACAACAACAGGCCCTAACTCTCCTTGACCCTAAAAAAGGTTTAAATGAATTTATTAACTAGATGGATGGAAAATAATAGAAAGAAATCACATTTCAAGACACAGTATGTCCTTGTCATGGATGTGTGATGCCATCATCAATCCTGGTATCATCAAGTCAGAAACTGGCCCTGGACTGGGCTCCAACACTTTGGAGGTCCCACCCACACACATCCACATAGAGAATTTAGAATCAACAATCAACCTAAAAATACATCTCAGTAGTGGAGGGAGGAAAACTGAAATTCCTAAAGAAGAATCCACAGGGAGAACATGCAAAGTGACCTGATGCAGGATTCAAATCCAAGATGAATAAGGCATCAGCTCAAACTACTATGTCCCTGAGCCACTCAATGGATACAAATATTATTGACAATACATTTCTGTTTACATTTTTTGGAAACTATTGCTCAGTTTGTCTTTACAGATTTACTATTAATTAGTGTCTAATTACACAGAGTGAAGTTCAGATTTCTTTTGCTGCAATAGAACAGAATTTATAAACTGTCTCAGTTGGTCATTATAATATATACTAGCAGAATACCCGCGCTTCGCAGCGGAGAAGTAGTGTGTTAAAGAAGTTATGAAAAAGAAAAGGAAATATTTTAAAAATAACGTAACATGATTGTTAATGTAATTGTTTTGTCATTGATATGAGTGTTGTTGTCATATCTATATCTATATATATATATATATATATATATATATATATATATATATCAAAATACCCGCGCTTGGCAGCGGAGAAGTAAAAAGAAAAGGAAACATTTTAATAATAACGTAACATGATTGACAATGTAATTGTTTTGTCATTGTCATGAGTGTTGCTGGCATATATATACAGGTATATATATATATATATATACATACTGTGAACGCTGGCCCCGGCACAGACAGACGGACAACATTTTTGCA
>JANRMT010028174.1:146344677-146361287 GCA_026402145.1 Polypterus bichir lapradei
CGACTGTGAAAAACACCCAAAGAAAGATGCCCAGGGTCCCTGCTCATCTGCGTGAACGTGCATTAGGCATGCTGCAGGGAGGCATGAGGACTGCTGATGTGGCTAGGGCAATAAATTGCCATGTCCGCACTGTGAAACGCCTAAGACAGCGCTACAGGGAGACAGGAAGGACAGCTGATCATCCTCGCAGTGGAAGACCACGTGTAACAACACCTGCACAGGATCGGTACATCTGAATATCACACCTGCGTGACAGGTACAGGATGGCCACAACAACTGCCCGAGTCACACCAGGAACACACAATCCCTCCATCAGTGCTCAGACTGTCCGCAATAGGCTGAGAGAGGCTGGACTGAGGGCTTGCAGGCCTGTTGTAAGGCAGGTCCTTACCAGACATCACCAGCAACAACGCTGCCTATGGGCACAAACCCACCTTCGCTGGACCAGACAGGAGTGGCAAAAAGTGCGTGAGTTTCTGCATGACAGCAATGTCAGTGTTCTGCCATGGCCAGCGAAGAGCCCAGATCTCAATCCCATTGAGCACGTCTGGGACCTGTTGGATCGCAGGGTGAGG
The DNA here is from genome assembly GCA_026402145.1 of Polypterus bichir lapradei. Lineage (NCBI taxonomy): Eukaryota > Metazoa > Chordata > Cladistia > Polypteriformes > Polypteridae > Polypterus > Polypterus bichir. The sequence continues at coordinate 146,345,253 of JANRMT010028174.1, forward strand.
GCTAGGGCCATTTCCCCCAGAAATGTCCAGGAACTTGCAGGTGCCTTGGTGGAAGAGTGGGGTAACATCTCACAGCAAGAACTGACAAATCTGGTTCAGTCCATGAGGAGGAGATGCACTGCAGTACTTCAAGCAGCTGGTGGCCACACCAGATACTGACTGGTACTTTTGATTTTGAGCCTCCCTTCATTCAGGGACACATTGTGAAACATTTTTAGTTTATGTCTTATGGTGTTGACTCTTTTAGTGTTCATACAAATATTTACACATTAAGTCTACTGAAAGTTAAAACAGTTGAAAGTCAGGGGATGTTTCTTTTTTTGCTGAGTATATATATACAAACACACATAAACATATATATACATATACACACATATATACAGTATATATACATATACATCCACATATATATACTGTACATACTGTATATATATATGTGCACAAAACCACGCTTTTATCAAGGCTTCCATTGGGTAGTCTTTTGAAATGAAATTTTCCTCCAATCAGTCGCAGCAACGTGCTTTCTTCCGACTGTTACATTTTTGTAGCTCTGATGTGTGCATCAATGTAATCGGTGTACCAGGAAATCATGCATTGACAGAAGTTCCCCTTTGCTTGGAATGCAAAGTGTGATTAAATGCGTTATTTTTTAACGCGTTATGGAGCACATGCATCGCAGCTTCTCAGCTGTGCTTGTGCTAAGAAAAGGAAACATTTTAAAAATAACGTAACACGATTGTCAATGTAACCTTTTGTAAGTAGTGCCTGGAGGATTCAGAGTGTGGAGAAACTGTAGAGACAGCGTGTGTATTAACTTGTGGATTTTTCTGTGAGTATTTGGTGGCAGCGTCACAAAGTTGGTTCCGCAAGACTGCGTTAGCTGCGGAGCTCAGCTCACAGCGAAATTAGGTGAATGGGAGGGGAGATGATGACGTGACTCTCCCACCCGCCTTAACTGTCAATCCCCCCACAAAGACAGTCTCTTGGAATTTGCATAAGCACAGCCCTTCACCAGTAATTTTAACTTAACTCTCGTTTATATCCTGCGTCCTCTCATTAAACTTGTATCCCGCATTAGCCGTGGCCATGACAAACGCCAGCGGCAGCCTGTCTATGAACTTAATTTAAACTTTAGGTTTACACCGTGTTTCCGAAGTAGCTGCACTCATGAATATGGTTGTATGTGTGACTCGCTCACTTCTTATTGTTTCGCTGCCTTCTCAATTGTATAATGCATGTTTTCTTCAGCGCTTTTTGGAGCTCTTCCTTGTTTTCTACGTGCTGCGTTGACAGTCAGTTCACATGATTACGTGGGAGGCGTGATGATGTCACACAAAACTCCGCCCCCCACGGCCATCGAGCTCAACTCCATTACATTAAAGGGAGAAAAATAGATTCCAGTTATGACCATTACACGCAGAATTTCGAAATGAAACCTGCCCAACTTTTGTAAGTGAGCTGTAAGGAATGAGCCTGCTAAATTTCAGCCTTCCACCCACACAGGAAGTTGGAGAATTAGTGATGAGTGAGTGAGTGAGTGAGTGAGTGAGTGAGTCAGTTAGTCAGTCAGTCAGTCAGTCAGTGAGGGCTTTGCCTTTTATTAGTATAGATAAAAATGACTGTGACCTGTGATGCACACATGTATACTGTACCTGTATGTATATAGCCATGAAATGCATCATCCTTCAGTCATGGCTCTCTACATTTAGTATTATTCATTAATAATCTTCTGTCCTACGTCAAGACCTAAAGTGAAACAGATGTAACATCAGGTAAATGACAACATATAACATGACTTCTATATGTTAGCTTTTTTTTTTTTTTTGTTAACTAAAAAATGACAAAGTAAAATCTTTTGTATGTTGTCTGTCACTAATATGTGTCTAATTTAGGACTTACTGAGAACTTCATTATGGTTGATTATGCCCTGATGTGTAAAACCATAAACTGAAGAAGGGTGTACCGTATGTTTGTACTGAAACAATGCATGCATCTTCTATTTTTGTCCACGTATGCACACCAATGCACCAGTTATGTGCACACCTAAATATTAGCAAACCCTAATTATCTTTGAATAACAAAACTGTCAAAATAATAATTAACATACTAAAACATACGTATATCCAAGCAAAAATTTACAATGTATTACCAGACATAACACAAAGAACACTGCTATGAAAGCTAATGCCACCCCAATGAGGCTGAGGCAGCATGTACTTTAAATATGGCTGTAGCGGTTGCATGATGCTGGGGATTTGTTTAATTTATTACTGGGACCCCTGAAATACATCCAGCCTTGACCTGGCTCATATACACTTGCACAAAGAAACACATATATACAGATTCAAATTAATTTGAAAATAAAAAATATATTAAACAAATAAAGAAGAAAAAATAAAACAATTATTAAACACTAACACATAAATAAAAGTCCTCCCCAATAATCCCTGTAATAAGAAAAGCAGAGACAGTCAGAGTGTTGGGTCACCCATTGGGAAACCCCGTATAATTGGAATTGATTTTAAATAAAAACAAAGTGTGTGAAAGCAAAATTGAATCTGAGACTGGGGTCCAATTCAGACTGCACAAGATGTTCAGTCTTCGGGTCATATATTGGCCAGGCAGGAAAAGGTGAGTCCAGGAGGACAAACAACAGAAGTGACATTATGGAGGAGAGCTGTCAGTCTTTCGGTCTGCAGAGGGAGAAAAAAAGAGAATGTTATCACACAACACTACCCCTAGGATTGGTGGAAAATTACCATCATATTAGCCCTTAAACCATCTTTCATTTGCACACATGTGACACCCGTTGATGACAGTTAATTAACACAGAACAAAACCCAACCAAACACTAAGTACATAAAAATCAATCATAAACACAATAATACAAAGTCCAAACACAGTGCAGAAGAAGATGCAGATTGAAGGTGATAAATGAAGAGAAGTCCTAAATGAAAAGCTTTCAGCATAATATGTAAAGTTTTGTCCTACTGTTTTGTGGTGTAGGTGGAGAACTGCAGGTATTGAGATCACTCCATCCATGAATACATTTACCAACTCTGGTCATACCACACATGCATCGAGGACATGACACAAACACAAATCCAGAATCTGTAATCCTTGGGAAACTGTAGTAATCGAATATTGAGGTGAAGCGGTGAGACATAAAAACTGAGCTGAGCTTATGCTGGCCTCATCTGGTGCACCTTATTTCCTCCAGCATCTCCAGTGGCAACACCTGAAGCTGACCAATAGTGAAGTACTACTGGGGTTTCTGGGATTTGTAGTTAAGTTAAGCAGTGCTGCTACTGGGCTGTTGTTCTGGGTATGATGGAATTAGGAAGGAATAATTCAAATTAAAGGAGTAGGTGATAGACAAGACAAAATTGTAGTAAAAAATGGGGCACAAAGAGTCAAAAGCAGAAGACAGAATATACCAAACAACAAAGTCAAACAATCAAGCCCAAATGTAAATATCGGGAGTTTCTTTGCAGCTTTTGTCATTTTTGTAAAGTGTTGAACTCAGTTGATTGAGTTGCCCTGTGGGACATCCAGCGACTTCCCCCTGAAGTAGATGGATGTCATGGCTGGTCTGTACACTGGTACTGTGAGTGCTGTACATAGTAGAGGCAGAACCTTGATTCTGTGATTCATCAGGTGTGTGTACTTGCTCCTACTCTGTACAATGCTTGCATGGAATTTGGTGTTGGGCAGGGTTGTGCGGTCCAGCCGTAGTGGGACATCTGTTGGTGAAGAAAGATCTACTGATCATGACTTTGCTGGTGGTGCTGTGATCTTCGCGGAGTCAATGGAGGCTCTGATCTGGGCTCTCAAGAGACTGAGTGAGAAGTCTGAGTGTCTGGGCTTGCGAGTGTCCTGGATAAAAACCAAGATCCAGGCATTTAATGACTTTTAGGTACAGCCATCAGCAGTGTGTCTGTCAGCAGAGTGAATGCCAAACTTGTTTAGAGGTTTACTTACCCCGTCAGCAGCATTCATGTCACTAGTGACTCTCCCTTTGAAGTAAGTTGATGGATTGGGAGAGCATGGGAGGTCATGAAGTCACTGGAAAGGGGTGTGTGGCACTCCCGGTATCATTGCAGAAGGAGGAAGGTACAGATCTTTAGAGTCCTGGAGTTTCCTGTTTTTCTACATGGCTGTGAGGCATGGAAGCTATCCAGTGACCTGAGATGAAGACCAGACTTCTTTGGTACTGAGTCTTTTCAGAGAATCCTTGTGTAACGGTGGTTTCACTTTGTGCCAAACGAGCGGTTGCTCACAGAGTTCCAAATTAATCTTGTAACCTGCATTGTGAGGGAGCATCAGTTACAACACTACAGATGTGTGGTGTAATTCCCCATGGATGATCCAGCTCACAGGATCCTCATTGCTGTAGATTCGAGTGGGGAAGGCCAAGGGGAAGCCCATGTAACACTTGGCTGCGACAGATAGATGGTCATTTTTGGTGGGTGTGACTGGACTGTGCGTCTGCCCTGTGGGGTTGTCATCCTGGATTCTGAGCTGTTTCTTTGTGTGGTGGGTGCAGCAATGCGCTGCATCAGTGCCTGTTCCACACCCTGACCTGACCTGATTCCCAAACTGACTTAATCTAGCTCAGGATATGAGAGGCAGCACTAGGCACAAGGTTAGAAACTATGAATAAGTATTAAAAACCTTTTAACATTATCACAACCTAAGTTGTAAGTCCTTGATGGCTAAGTTCTCCAGCCTTGCTTGTCAAAGCTTTAGAAAGTGAGAGTTAAGAAAAGCACCCACGTCCAGGTCTGTCTAAACTCCAAACCCCTTAACCAAGGAGCAAATGGGTGGCCAACTTGGGCAGTCACAAGCCCATTTCTAGACACACTGTAATTACTGAACAACAGCCCAGTGCCATGTGATTCCAGATGAACTTTCCTAAATGAAGAATTCAGCTGTATGAAACACAGCTTGCCAATTCCTAAGTAATTTTATTTGTAGTGTATTCCGAACATTGAAAAGAAACATAAAGTGAAATTCAACTTATACTCAAGACTCGGTTTTGTTTTGTCCAGAATTAAGTCAAATGGAAACTGAAATGCAGAAAATGTAATTCCATGAAATTGTGAAAAAATGACAACTGCCCCATTGAAGGTGAAAAAAATACATGATTCTTTGTAGAGAAGTTTTTCCCTTTCATATTTGTTGCCACAAGTATTTTAGTAGGGTGATAAACCACACCTTTCTGCACACTCCCATAGAAGGTGAGCATTTGTATGTGTTCAATGTTCTTTATGTTATTCATATCAAACTGAGCTTATGCAAGCTCTTTAGGATTACCATAGGTGATTCCTTGCACCTTTGTTTTCATTCATTTATTTTTCATTTGCTTATTCCAAAACACAAGCTAAAAAGAATAAATACAATGAACTTAAATACCTAGTCAAAAGCATTTTAATCAGGAAACATGAGTGCATACTGTGTGGAGAGCATCATGTGGAAACACGCATTAATGAGGGTGTGTACAATACACTTCTTAAGGGACTGAAATTCAGTCATGAACTACATTCTTTTTCCCTTTTGTGCCAAATGCATAGGTTAAAAATACACAAACTGAGGGCAAACAGGATGTGACAACAAAAAAAAAATAAGGCTCTTTATTTTATTGTCCAAACATTTTGACTACCCAACACAAATACAGTAAGTCCCACATAAAAGTACAGTAGTGAGAAAGTAGCAGTTACTCCAGAACAGTAAGAACATATGACTGGGAAAAAATGGTCTGAAAACAGGTTTTTAAACAAAGAAAAACACACCAGAGAGAAGTAATCAGAAATGAGATTCAAAATCAAAGTAAAATAACAACACAACTATTCAAGGTCCTATCACTAAGGTCTTCACGGTAGTGCACTGTCAATGCCACTACAGCTAAAAAGATTTTTTTTTCTCTTTAAAAGATTGATTATGAGTATGTCAGTTTTACTGAGACACCATCTTAAGCAGGGATCCCCTGATGAAAGACACTACCCAGCATCAGAATCATGTGCTTAGCCATACTGTATCATTGCTAACAACAATACAGCTATAACAGAAGTAAAGAACATAAAAATAGTGATAACAGAGCAGCAGTAAATCAATCTGAAAGGTGCTAAAAATATGCCACTGCCATAACAAAAAGTTAATTAAAGTGTCACACATGCGCATTACAGGATCTGTTGAGGTATGTAATAATCTGCTGGAATGAAAGGGGGGCGCTTATTGCTAACATCATCATCTCCTTCTCTCTTCACAGGGCTGAGAAACCACCCAGTGAGGGCAACTGGCTCTGACCCTTCTGGTTCCCTCTCCATAAAAGCTCAGGCTTCTCAGAAGGAGGCATCATTTTTGGCAAGAGCCACCCACCAGATGGAGCTCCTGAGAAACTGACCCAACCTGTGGCTAAACCAGATGATTCCTTTGGTTTATTTTTCAGCACCTGATATTTGTTAGGCAAGTACATGAAGAGCATTTATTTTGGTAATATTATTGGACATTAAACGGGATGACCTGGTTGGCGTCACACATTTTCTCTTTTGTGAAACTGTTATTCCTGCACCCCGCCACAAATGCATATCAATATCACAAGTATGAATGTAAGTATCTCTAGTCAAACAGAATGTCAAATTTAACATGAGTAGCTGAATCTCGTTGCCACTGACAGTGTCAAATTACTTGTCTAGCAAAACACACGCTCACAAGTGTGACCTTGGTTCTGGTATTTTCTGACAGCAATATTTACAAATACTCCCTGTGAAATGTAGTGCACAAGTATAAGTCTCTTGGTGGGTTGTGTTTAGCCAAACTACATTTACAAAACATCTGGACTTTTTTCTGACAAATGTCCAAAAAATTCCAAAAGTGGCCTAGGCATACTGTTAACCACTACCTGTTATGATATTATATTTGACATAATCTACACAGTGACTTTTGACCCACTGCCATGCACTTGGTTAAACATGCACTACATTGTACTGTGTACACCACACTTGACAATAACTATGAAATGCACAGTCATTCATTTTAAAAAAGCTAACAATATTGTCCACCTACATATCACCATTAAACATACAATACAAATCAAGAACCACCGTTAACCAATCTGGGAAACAAGAAAAACACAGACAGAGTTAAGAAAAAAAGCTACACTGAAACAGAATTAACTGTGATTTTTCCAATAGCCTAAGGATATGTTGTTTTTTACTTCTCAGTAAGTGAAACTAATTATTAACTTTTTTTTTGTTGGTGCACATTTATTCAAACCCACTGTATAATAAGTCACTACTAATTTTAGGCTTAGATTTTTACCACTTTTTGGCTTTGAATGAATCAACTATAAATTAACACCATCCAAACTCTGCTCCTTAGGGACAAGCTGACAGAGATGGGAATAGATTCATACCTTGTGGCATGGATCGTGGACTATCTTACAGACAGACCTCAGTATTTGCGCCTCGGGAACTGCAGGTCTGACATTGTAGTCAGCAACACAGGAGCGCCGCAGGGGACTGTGCTTTCTCTGGTCCTGTTCAGCCTATATACATCAGACTTCCAATACGACTCAGAGTCCTGCCACGTGCAAAAGTTCGCTGACTACACTGCTATTGTGGGCTGCAGCAGGAGTGGGCAGGAGGAGGAGTATAGGAACCTAATCAAGAACTTTGTTAAATGATGTGACTCAAACCTCTTACACCTGAACACCAGAAAAATCAAGGAACTGGTGGTGGATTTTAGGAGGCTCATGTCCCTCCTGGACCCCGTGATCATCAGAGGTGACTGTGTGCAGAGGGTACAGACCCATAAATACCTGGTAGTACAGCTGGATGATAAATTGGACTGGACTGCCAATACTGATGCTCTATGCAAGAGAGGACAGAGCTGAATATACTTCCTTAGAAGACTGGGGTCCTTCAACATCTGCAATAAGATGCTGCAGATGTTCTATCAGACGGTTGTGGCGAGTGCCCTCTTCTACACGGTGGTGTGCTGGGGAGCCAGCATAAAGAAGAAGGACGCCTCACGCCTGGACAAACTGGTGAGGAAGGCAGGCTCTATTGTAGGCATGGAGCTGGACAGTTTGACATCCGTGGCAGAGTGACGGGTGCTGAGCAGGCTCCTGTCAATCATGGAGGATCCACTGCATCCACTGAACGGTATCATCTCCAGACAGAGGATCAGCTGACAGACTGAGGAGATCGTTCCTCCCCCACACTATGCGACTCTTCAATTCCACCCGGGGGGGTAAACGTTAACATTATACAAAGTTATTGCCTATTTTACCTGCATTTTTATCTCTCTTTAATTTAATATTGTTTTTTATCAGTATGCTGCTGTTGGAGTATGTGAATTTCTTCTTGAGATTAATAAAGTATCTATCAATCTATCTATCTAAATTGCCTTTGATGTCCTGTACTACACTTCTATTGTACATACTTTCACATTCTTTTGTTATTTCAGTAAAACATTTCTCTTTTTGGACTTTAAACTACGCTGCCTTTGAGTATATTTTCCATTCCTTTATATATGAGGGCTGGACGAACACGTATGCAGTATCAATAACTCCTTATCTTTGCTATAGATGGGAGCCTCTATTGACAAACCTGAGTGGTGGCTCTGAGGCTAAGTATGTGACTGGTATCCCGAAGGTTGCCGGTTTGAATCCCCATCACTGCCAAAAGAGATCCTACTCTGCTGGGCCCTTGACCAAGGCCCTTAACCTGCAATTGCTCCAGGGGTGCTATACAATGGCTGACCCTGTGCTATGACCCCAGGGGTTATATGAAAACTAAGAAATTCCTAATACAAGAAATTGTATAAGGTGAAATAAAGAACAAAAAAAAAAAACCCAAAGAAATAGTGTCTGCATGTTCAAAATTCAACTTTATCATTATATTGGTGGACTTCACCCCTTTCAATCCCCTTTTATTTAAGAATTGTAGGTCCGTGTGTTCCACTGGTCTATATACTCTATCTAAAATGCTAACATCTGTCAGTCTGTCTGTCATGTGATTACTTGCAAACTACTGGGGCTACAGTAGAGTCTTGATCTTGGTCTTCATTGAAAGCTTATGACCTGCTATGTACTGAGATTGCCAAAACTTTGTGGTGGTAGCAACCTCAAAGACTGACCTGAACTTGTGTTTTTTTTTTTTACAGCAAATAAAGTGGCATTACAGAAAGAAAAAAAGACCAGCAACATTCGCTGAACAGCAAGCAAATTGCAGAGACCGATGACATGGTGGAGTGCACCATAATAGAAAGAAAGCATAGCACCATCTGTCGAGTGTCAAGTGCAAGATGCAGGAACGAGAAAGTCAGCAAAATGCATGCGATCATCAAATACATGAAGTGTGGGATACAGAATGCAAGAATAACAAAGTCAGAAATGCATGTGATGGTCGCATACATGTTCAGCATCCAGAAAGAAGTGTGAGATCTTATGTGTGTAAACAATTGGCAGAGAGTTTGCGCTTGTTTTAATCTACCCTTTTGTTATAATGAAAAAGAAGAAAAAATAGTGCAGTGCCAAGTGCATGATATAGAATGCAGGAGCAACAAAGATGGAAAAATGCTTGCATGTGAAGCACATCACAGTAGATGATTAACTCTTTTAGGGCTGATGTCAACTTTTGTAGAAATTCAGGGGTAGAGGGCGGACATCAGCTGCAAACTGCAACAAAACTTACCATAACATTTTAGTTCGTCTCTCTTTGCCAGAAGGAAAGTTAGCTTTGTTGATTTGCCCTCCATTTCCTGTGCATGTGTGAGTAGCGAAGAGCCAACAACCTCTAAAATGGCATTGACATCTAGCGAGAGACCAAAAAGCAAAGCAAATCCACAAAGCAAAATATTCCGCAAATGACGATTTGCTTATTATCACTGAATTGAACTCTGACTTCTCAGACTTGGATTTTGATGCGCGTGATCTGGAGATTGAAAAAACAAAAGTGAGATACCAGCATCAGCTGATCGCTCCCCAGATGATCGTGGTACTGAGCATGTTCATGTAGCTGATGCACCTACAGCAACATTCGCCGGGGAGGACCGCCACTTGTGATGACAAGAGATACAAACCAGACTGCATCATACTGCAACCGCCACCACCAACCTACCTGACATGTGAAGACAGCCGGGCTGCTGGCCATCGAGTTGCCCTCCATGCAGCCACCAGAAACAGTGAACAGGTGCCAGCAGGAACCACAGGATGCAGCAACAGACATTTTCTTTTGATTTATATGTGAAACCATTGCTTTGGTTGCTCTTTCTGAAAATGGAGTTTTTTTGGAAAAAATATCCAGCCTTCAAAGAGTTAAGTGACAAAGACTGAGAAAGTATAAGCAGACAAGACGCTGACACCCATATACAAGCAAAAAGTACTACTAAACATAGCCTGATATTTTTTGGAAATTCAAAAAAATTTAGGTTGTGGCAACCTGGTGGCCAGAAAAGTTTATTTTAATAAATGCTTGGTCCTCGCAAGCCCATCTATTGATAATCTCCCCAGGTCTGTACACACGTGTTCAGAATTCATACTCAAGTGTAAGTACTGTGTTTATTGAACATGACAAAGCACTTCAAAATAAGAATAAGGAACAAGAAGAGCATAAACATCTGCTGAACATCAAGTACATCATAGAAAGCACTTCAGATAAAGCAAATAAGCAGCAGGCAGCCATGAAGGCTCATAGGCATACAAGACATAATACAGGATACAGAATGCAAAAATGAGAACAAGAGATATACAAGCACTACTTTGGAAAGTTACATCACCAAGGTGGTCACTGTGAAGTTGTATTTTTCCATGGTGAAAACAAAAGAATATGTTGCCAAAATGGAAATGTCCAGCTTCTTTTATATGAATCTCCTTTGTTTTAGGACCAAAGAATCACGTGTTTCATTAGTTCTTTATAAACTAGTAGTATCTGAAGTATTTCTCCCTGTTTCCCACATGTTGTATAGGTGGACAGACTAAAATAGTCAAGACTCCTCTTTATTTCCCTCATACTACATAATCCCCTCATTCATCATACTGCACTTGGTCACTGTCTGTGTAGAGTTCCCCTTCCTTTTTTGTGTGGGTCTCGCCTCAGTTACTCCAGTTTACTCCCCACATTCTTCAAACACGCATATTAGGTTAAGTAGCAACTCTAAATGTGCAAGAGTGGGCACTGTAATGGACTGACATCTCGTTGTGGATTGTTCCTCACCTTGTGCCCTGATCTGCTGGGACAGGTTCTGTATCCTTAGTCATAAGAATAGTTCAAAGACATCAGAAAGTCTGCAAATGGGTAAAGGATTGAGTTCTTAACAGGTTTAAATCCAAAACAGAACTGACTTAGGATGAGAAATATGGTGGCTTTAAACACCAAGACAGGAAGTGACGTCATTAGAACCGGACACGATGTTATCGGGAACAGAAGTGGCGTTGTCATAGGCTCTGGAAGCGAACAGTATTTCCCGTGGATGGTCTGTAGAGGATTAAATGAGAAAGTCAATGTAACCCGCCACCCCCTGGTCTGGCGTGGTACTATTATTATTCAGGCCCTTTAGCTGCCTCCCAATCGCACGTGTGTGACACCCTTCATCTTTGACTTGGAATGAGCATGTGTGAAAATGTTATGTTAAAAGCCCCTTATTGCGTAAACTCATAATTGTCTGCACTCCTGCAGTCTTCATTCCCTCATGCATAAGGTTGTCACCTCAATAACAAAAGTTGTAACAAAACAGTAGGCAGATATGTCTGTGAGAAAGTTTACTGAGTCCATCATATACTGTAAAGCAGTTGCGGGCATACAGTTATTTTTTGCGTTATTTTTACTGCTCTTTTGACTTTGATTTTCAAGGATAGATTATGAATTCTGCGTCTTTCTGAGACTGGCAGCTTTAGATTCAACCTGAAGCCAAGGTAGAAACAATAAATTACACAATGGAGTGACTCAATGGATAGCCATCCACTGAGTTGTTGCTATGTACAGTAAATGATTAGGAAAACAGAACAACCCCTTATCTGGTGTAGGGCCTCTTAATGCTCAGTATGGCAACATAGCAACATTGTACAGTATTTCTTTGATTTGCCTCAAAGACACATATTGTAACACCTAGAAAATAGTTTAATTTAATTCAAAATTATTTACTTTTGCCAGTTAAATTTTGGATAAGAGCTTCCAGGCCTTTTCTGTTGAAGCAATATTGATTTCTGATTTATTTTCAAATTCTCTGACGGGTGGTATAATAGTAGAATGGTGAGTGCAGCTGCTTGACCTAAGAACTGACCCAGAATTCCGTGTTCAAATCCTGTCACTGATTCCAGTATTCATGGACATTGCATATTCTCCCAGTGTCTGTGTGGGGTTTAACTCCCATATCCCAAAGTCATGCTTGTTAAATTAGTTTGCTTTATCTAACCCCCTGCAACCCAGAATTACATTAAATTAGCTTGAGGATATTATGTTAAAGTCTTTGTTTGCTCTGTTTATGTTTTGTTACTTTACTTGATGTTCTTCTCCAGTATCAGAAAACTGATATCCCTTTAACATCAGCCGATTCCTCACATTGTCAAGCTGTGACACACCATGATTTACAACTGTCAGCACTCACCACAACAAAAGAGTCCACACCTCTTCTTCAAACTCTTAAACTTTCAGGTCACAGCCTTTACGGTTTCAGATTCCCTTCTGTGGTGGATTTCAGTACTCCCAAAGTTGTCTTCATTCAGTTTCATTTGTTATCGCCCCTTCTTTCTTTCTAATTTCACTCACTTCTGATTCGACCCTCCTATCAGTTAAAACATATGGTAATTAAAACTTTTAAATGTTTCTGAATTAAAGCAATTTCTGCAAAGAACAGTGGATGAAAATTTCTCCACATATAAGTGAAAGGCTGATATTAATATACAGGCACTGTAAGTGGGCAATAACATTTTCACAGAGTGACACACTTTTCAAACATGGCTCATAAGATAAATGAAATACGTTAACATAGAAATGTTTTTTGTTCACTTAACTTAACATTTATTTAACATTAGATTTTGGTGGAACACCTGAAAATATCCAATGAAAAAATGTGCAATAACGAAGGGAATCACAGGGGGGCAAATACTTTTTCACTGTGTCTGATCTGCTTTGACACATTTGTGAAGTACCCTGTAGTCACCATGTGTTTTGGGTCTTCAAGCAGACTCCTTCTCTTAGTTAATCTGATGGAACCATCTTAAAAGTTTCTGTAAGAGTCACATCCTAAGGTCCACTCCATTTAGCATGTCTGAATGACCTTCCTCTTATGTGCCCTAGGGATATCAAGAGGTATGTAAAAGCTTTTCAGACAATCTGACCTGCAAAACAACAGTGTAAAAGAGGGACCTTACTGCAGCTACAAACATGATAATCATTTGGATGTGATCATGTGGATCAGGAGTGTGTTGTGTGGTGGACTAGGGTGTTCATATGCCTCAGATCATTCTCCACCCTAGGCATTTATCTATTCTACATATGCTAGGAACCACCCTTGGATGTAATAAAGGTAAGTCTTGTGTCATCAGACTTTAGAAGCTACACAAGATGGAGTCAAAGCCTGAGGTCTTAAGGCCTGTGCTGTGCCTGTCCTCTGTCACCTGTTTAGTCTGTCTCTAAGGCTCCTGAAAGTGCTGCTGCTGTAGAAACCAACCTGCATTTTTCCTGTTCCAAAGAAAGCAGGTGCCTCTTCACCTATTGACTACAGACCAGTGGTACATACGTCTCACATCATGAAGACCTTTGAGAGGCTGGTCCTGGGCTATATGAGTCTTGTAGTAGAACCCATGGATCCACTGCAGTCTGCTTATCAGACAAAGATTGGAGTAGAGGATGCAATTATCTATCGGATTATTCTGACCTGAACAAAGCAGGAAACACCCTGAGGATTATGTTTTTTGATTTCTCCAGCGCCTTCAATACCATCCTTGTTAAGGGATAAGCTTAGAGATATGCAGGTGGATGAGCTTGTAATGTTCTGGATAATGGATTATCTATCAGACACTGCAGTTTGTGAGACTCAAGGACTACGTTTGTGATGCGGATGTGAGCAACACTGGATCACCACAAGGAACAGTTCTGTCTCCTTTTCTCTACACTCCATACACCTTTGACTACAAATATAACACTAGGTCATGTTACTTGCAGAAATTCTCAGATGATTCTGCCCTTATGGGGTATATCAATAAAGGGGAAGAGACAGAGTATACGAGTCAGGTGGAGAACTTTGTTTCTTTGTTCAAAGAGAATTGTTTGCAACCTAACCTTTGGTTTAGAGATGGTGCATTCCTACATGTATTTGGTGGTCCTCATTAATGACAGGTTGGACTGGTCTTGTAACACATGGGAACTATATAAGAAAAGGCAGAGCAGGATTTATTTCCTTAGGAGACTGTGTTCCTTTAATGTGCGAAGTGACATCCTTCACATCTTCTACAACTCTTCGATGGCCAGTATGATTTTATACACTGTGGTGTGCTGGGCTGCTAACATCACTTCAAGAGAAGCCCACCAAATCAACAAGCTAATTAAAAGGGAAGCTCAGTCATAAGACAAACTCTGGACCCCCTGGAGGTAGCAGCAAAGGAAAGAGTTAAAACAAGACTGTGTTCCATTATAAACAATGCTATGAATCGCACCACCATATCATTCACACCTATTATATAACAGAATATACCTCTGTTTTGGGAAGGATATAGTGACTCTGATCTTAGAGTTACCATTTCATAGGACTTGATCCCCAGTTCAGCTCTAGGATGTGGGTACAATGGGTGTGACATGGGTTTGATGGACCTATTGTGAGTTTGGGATTAAGTGAAATCCATATTCACAATCCTATATGTGTCCAGAGTAAGGAAGAGGGCCGCAAGGATCATTACTGATCCAACCCACCCAGGGCATTACCTGTTCCAAAGAATTCCCTCTGGCAAACGTGTAGGTCCGGCTTTGAGCTCAAAGCTACCACCCTGGTCTATAAAATGATTATATGTATAAAGCATTATGATGTAAGTCCTTGCAGCTGCGTGCCATGTTTGCTCCATATAATATTTTATTCACTTGAGGGAACCAATTGAGTGGTGTCTTCTTTAGACATATACAAGTTTATTGCTTTCACTGTGCCACTTGCCTCAGGTACGTATAAATTACAGCACAAATATTACTAGTAGTAAATGATTTTCCCATTAAATGATACAATAATAATAATAATAATAATAATAATAATAATAATAATAAATATTAGTATTAATAAACCAGGTGCTAACAGCATAGTATTCCAGCATTCACATGCATAGTTTGTGTCCATGAAAGGCATGGGAGTTGGAGCACCTTGCGCAATCTCTTCTAGAGTACAAAATTATCCTGGACTGCCACTGATAGCACCTGTGGATCTGAGTGTATTTATATTTACAGTATATAATTTATTCTTAACATAATGTTCAAATAAACATGAATTTTATATAAGAGCAATTCCTTTTCCTGCACCCTAAATACAGTATAGTGGTCAGTACACTATAGAGCATACATTCTGCAAACAGAATCAGAAGGCATCTCCTTCAGGCACTTTTTCCTTTTTACTTCATGACAGGCCATATCCATAGTTATGTACAAATTGTGATCATCTATACTAATAAAAGGCAAAGCCCTCACTGACTCACTCACTCACTCACTCACTGACTGACTGACTGACTGACTGACTCATCACTAATTCTCCAACTTCCCGTGTAGGTAGAAGGCTGAAATTTGGCAGTCTCATTCCTTACAGCTTACTTACAAAAGTTGGGCAGGTTTCATTTCGAAATTCTACGCGTAATGGTCATAACTGGAAGGTATTTTTCTCCATTTACTGTAATGGAGTTGAGCTTGACCGCCGTGGGGGCGGAGTTTCGTGTGACATCATTACGCCGCCCACGTAATCACGTGAACTGACTGTCAACGCACTATGTAGAAAACCAGGAAGAGCTCCAAAATACGCTGAACAAAACATGCATTATATAATTGAGAAGGCAGCGAAACA
>JANRMT010028174.1:146363417-146376936 GCA_026402145.1 Polypterus bichir lapradei
ATATATATATATATATATATATATATATGACAGCAACACTCATAACAGTGACAAAACAATTACATTGACAATCATGTTACGTTATTTTCAAAATGTTTCCTTTTCTTTTTCTTTACTTCTTTACTTCTTTAACACACTACTTCTCCACTGCGAAGCGCGGGTATTTTGCTAGTGTTTAATAAAAATATTAACATAAATAACATAAATTTGTATGTTGATTCAACTTTTTATTATCAACAATCACATTGATTGGGCTAGTGAGACCAGAAAAAGGCTGTTTCCAAAGTCATTCTGGATAACCTGGAGAAATATCCATGCAGTCATTAGGAATATATACAGGTTCCACAGACTGCAGGAGTGCAGGAATCAAAGTCCAGCAGATAGGTAGGTGAACTAGCAGTGCTAAGCACTTCCACACCATGCCACTTACTAGGAATTTAATAATATCCATATTCCATTACATCACGGTGAAACACCATGTGTTATAAACCTGTTCAAAGTTCTACATCTGTTTTGATGATTCAGAAAATGCACAGGTTCTTTGCTGAAAACGAAAGAACTGCTTTTTAAAGTTGTGCATCATCTGTTGGATTTGATTAATACATGCAAAAAGAACAGTTTGATACCAGCCACACTTCAGAGTCATGTGCCATCTATTGACCTGAACCTTTCAGTGCAGAAGGCTGAAACCAGCCATTGAAGCTATGCAGTGCATTGAACAAGAGCCACCTGGTTTGGCTAACTGAAAAAAAAAAAATCAATATTAGATATAAGTCTTCAAATGTCTTTTTTTCATTGTTTCCATAACAATGGACAGCTTGTGTGCTATTATAATATGTATATGTTAGCTTATATTTTGTTACAATGGAGAAGTGTAAGGATTTATAAGGAACTATATGAATAGGAAGTGGCAACAATAGTATTTTATTTTGTGTTGAAAATTATAACAGATAAATCCAAACAGTACAGAAGTGAAACTTACAATGAAACTGATGTCTAATTATCTGATTATCAGAGATCACACTAACATTCTCTCATTAATAAATGTGTACCACATTCTCTTCTTTTGACCATTACATTCCTAGAGGTCATAGCAATTGAACTTGAAATATCAATTATTCTTACTGAAGTCCTTGACGTTTTTTTTTTAATGTGTGAAAGAAGTCATTAATTTCGGCCAAGTTCAGATAGGCTCCATATGTGAACCTCAGTCTTGGTCTTGGTCATGTTACATGCAAGTGCATATGTGCTTGCACACCCAACAGTGAGAAACAGTCCATTACTGCCATTTTGTTTCTATCTGCCTTTACTTTAGTAACCTGAAATGTCTGATGTGATTATGTCCAAGCCAGATTTTATTTACATTCTAACTGATGCAATTCACTGATTATTGATTAATGTTAATTCTTTGATACTTGTTGTGTGCAATTTTATTTAAGAGAAAGCTTCTAAATGATTTTTATTTTATATTTTAGTGAAACTGAGAAGAAAAAAAAATGATAGGGTAGACAGAGCAGTAGACATGCAAACAAATTAAAGGGATACTGAAGAATAGCAAGCAACAACCCATGGTCACTCACCTGGCCCAGAATGCCAAAACAAAACCAGAAGTCTGAGTCAAAACAAGACAAATTTAACTCCCTAAGTACTTTTGAATTAATGTCTGTCAATCTCAATTTTCAAAATATTTCTCTTTAAAAAGAAATGTTTGGATGCCACAATATGCATGCAATTATCTTTTTATAAGGGCAATATAATGACATTACAACTTGCAGACCACGTGGAAGTCAGAAACAATTTGCTGTGCCCATGGAAGCAGGTACACAAAACATCACCAATCATGTAAAATGGCATCACAATAACTTAAGAAAACAAATAAGTAAAAAAAAAACAACATTAAATTAAAACAGTTATGCAAAATGAATCAGAAATAGTAGTTGTAAATTCCTAAAAACAATTTAATTGGAATTCTGCATCAATGAAAAAATATTGTTTATACTTTTTTAGTTTTATACATATGAAGGAAATTGTATAGGTAGATAGGCAGAATGGAACGGTATTGCATAAAATAGATAGATATGAAAGGCACTATATAAAATTAATAGAAATGAAAGGCACTACATAAAACAAATAAATATGAAATGTACTTTAATAAACAGATACAGTAGCTATGAAAGGCACTATTTAAAACATGGAGAGATATAAAAGATACTGTATAAAATGAATAAATATGAAAGACATTATACAGTATAAGATCTTATTTAGTTGATGCCTTTATCCAAGGCAACATACAACATTTGAGATACATTTTGTTACATTATTTTTTTTGCTTTTCCAATTGGAGAACAGGAAGTTGAAGTGGCTTGGTCATGGACACACAGTGTCAGTAATGGGATTCAAACTCATAACCTGACCACATCAGCAGTGCCATTTGATTTGTTTTTCAATACACTTTACCTGTGTTTAAACTTAGTCAGCTTTACAGCTTTACATGACACATGCCACACAGTGGTGCGCTGATAGTGCTACTGCCTCACAGTAAGGAGACCAAGATTTGCATCTCAGGTTCTTCCTGTGTGTAGTTTGCATGTTCTCCCCATGTTTGTGAAGGTTTCCTCCAGGTGCTCCAGTTTCTTTCCGCCGTCTAAGGACATGCAGGTTAGGTGAACTGGCAATGCTAAATTGACCCTCGTGTGTGCATTTGGTGTGAGTTCTGTCTGTGATGGACTGGCGCCCTGTCTAGTGGTTTATCCTGCCTTGCACACTCTGCTAACTGCAATAGGTTCCATCCTACCCCACGACCATGGTCTGGATTAAGCAGGTTAGAAAATGACATAACCTTATGGTTTGAAGTACATAGCATTAACCAAGACACCACACTGCCATAGACAGAAAGGATTTCTGACAAACTTCAATGAATAGAGGCTTAATCTGGTCACTTCCTGAGATGCAATATATTAAGACTATGCTAAAAAGTACTTAGGGGTTGTGGTGTAGTCACTAAGGCATTGGACCCTAAACTTCATGGTTGTCTGCTCATTTCCTGCCTGTGACTTACTGTGTCACCTGGAGAAACGTTCCAGTGCAGCACCAGGAAACAATTCTGAAGTATCCTGATCATCTCTATTACCATGGATTAAAGTGCCAGGCAGAAATATATTCATACTTAACGCTGTGCCTTGTGTACAATGCAGATAATGCAATAGTATTCTGAATAGATGGATAGCTATGAAAGGCACTATTTCAAACAGATAGATATGAAGAATACTATGACATTTGAGAAACAACTGGATACTTTTTATTTTTGTTTTCCAATTGGAGCACAGGCAGAATAAGTGACATGCTCATGCTCACACAGTGTCATTAGCAGGATTTAAATTCACAACCTGGCCACATCAACAGTGCACACAATTCAATATTGTCATTAATGAAATGCGGTTCACACTATGTCCTAGCACACTTTCCAGTCCAGAGCCACTTTAATTTATATAACTATTGTAATTTAATCATCATTTCATTAACTAACACTAAGGCCATAAAACATAACATCTTGCTTCCAATTCACTGACACGTGGGTATGAGACTATCCTGATATCATCAGACACCCTGCATTACATGCTCACTTACACACCGAATATCTAAATGTCTTTGGGGTGTTTGGTATGTTATGCAGACCTAGGGAAAACATGCCATGTGCACACAGACAGTGAGCAAGCAGAATTCTGGAACCAAAAGGCAGCAGAACCTACCACTGTGCCACTTTGCTGCCCCAGATAATTTTCTCACAAGCATTAAAAAATGGCACTAAGTGTTCTCATGGAGCGCAAACACAAATATTGGCAGAGATTCTTTGTAGCCTTTGTTGATTTTCATAAAGCATTCGACTCAGTTTATTGAGTTGTCCTGTCAGACATGCTGAGACTTCACAGAATTCCCCCCAAAGTTGCTGGATATCATGGCCATCTGTACACTGGCACTGTCAGTGATGTGCAGAGTGGGGGCACAACCTCTGTGTTCATCCCAGTTGATTCTGGGGTTCATCAGGGTTGTATTCTTGCTCCTACTCTGTTCAGTGATTGCATGGATTGGATGTCGGGCAGGGTCATGGGATCCAACTGCTGTGGAGCATCTGTTGGTGAAGAGAGATTCACTGAGCTTGACATTGCCAACAATGCTGTGATCTTTGCTGAGTCAATGGAGGCTCTGATCAGGGCTCTTGAGAGACTGAGTGAAGAGTCTAAGTGTATGGGCTTGTGAGTGTCCTGGATAAAAACCAAGATCCAGGCCTTAATGACCTCTTAGGCACAGCCATCAGCAGTGTGTCAGTCTGTGGAGAGAATGTCAAACTTGTCGAGAGGTTTACTTACCTTGGCAGCAACATTCATGTCACTGGTGACTCTTCCTTTGAAGTAAGTAGATGGATTAGGAGAGCATGGGAGGTCATGAGGTCACTGGAAAGGGGTGTGTGGCATTCCCGGTATCTTTGTAGAAGGGCGAAGGTCCAGATCTTTAGAGTCCTGGTGCTTCCTGTTTTGCTATAAGGTGGTGAGACAAGGACGCTATGCAGTGACCTGAGATGAAGACTGGACTCGTTCGGTATTGTGTCTCTTTGGAGGATCCTTGGGTACCGCTGGTTTCACTTTGTCAGTTACAGCAGTACGGCTATGTGGCACAATTCTCCAAGGGTGATCCAGCTCACAGGATCCCCATTAGTGAGGACCCGAGAGGCCAAGGGGATCCCCACATAACCTCTGCTTGCAGCAGGTTGATTGTCATTTCCGAGTGGTGGGAATGGACTGCGTGTCTGCTTGGGGGGGAGTTGCCAACCAGGATCCCGAGTTGTTTCATTGTGTGGTAGGTGAAGCAACACGCTGTACCAATGCACGTTCCCTGAACTGACCTGTTAAAAAAATTCTTGTTGTCAGGGCACATTCAATGGAGTAGGAGGGAAGTCACAATAAGGTAAAAGGACAATCTGCTCATGTAGCACAGTATATGTGGAGTACAACCTAGTAGTAGGTAAGAGTCATTCTCTCTGGAACTGTAAGTCTAAGGTTTAAAGTTAAATAGGTAATGATTTTGGACTTTGTTTCTTTCAAGGAAATCAAAGTACCATTAATAAAACCAAACACACACATCTCTGTGATTTGGAAGAGCAAGCACTTGAATGTACCTAGTTGATGCTGCTAAGACAAACTTTAACCCACTAAACTTGTTTAAGTTTTACTCTATATATTAAAAGTGTAAATGGAACATGGATTTTAAGGTATTAATATGAAAAGTGATTATGAATGTAAATTAGCAATCAAAAATAAAATATTGGGATCAAAAAATACTTAAAACAGCTTATTAATTGTGTTTCATTAGAAAGCATGTATATAGTGTAGCAAAAACATAATTAAGGAAATGAACAGAGCCCAGATGTATTAACGGTTTAGTCTTTGCATCAGCAGAGGAACCAGAAAAAGCTGCATTAAGCTAATTATAACTCTGTTCAGCAGTTTTTGTAACTAATTGACTTTGTGACTTTTACCATAAGGCTAATCTATCATGCTGTCTATCAATTCTAATTCAATTCAAATCTAGATCAAATAAACAAATGAAGGCACTTACCTCTTTATAAAAGGAAAATAATATCAATGAATACAGTGAACTAATAATGTTTTGAAGATGTCTAACATACAGTGTGTTCTGAGAACTCAAAAACTCAAAATGAGTTTAATTATCCAAGTACACACTAGAATCCAAAAAATGCCTAATGGAGATTTAAAAAAAGGTTGTTACAAAAGTGTGGAAGAGGTAGAATATGTTGCTTTAAGAACTAACAATAACTGCTGCTCAGAGTTTATTTCTTCTTTTTTCTTTTTCGGGTTGTGATATAGTTGTGATAAATATATTTTTCACAGTCTAGGGCTGATAAAAGACCTTGTTTTAACATCTGATTTTTCCCAACTGTTGCAGTCAGTACACTTGCAAAGCACGTCAGAGTGCTCACATTTTGGACAACAGCCCATAACAGAATATTTTAAACCCTAAGATGACAATAAACAGATAATGGCAAGTATTATTATGCTTTATACAGTACTTCTAACACTACATACTGTATTACTTACTAGGATTAATGGGGAAACCTGTTTTATCTATTAGGCAGTCTTAATGTTAACTAATAGTAAAAATGTTCTGTATATGTATTAGGTAAATAGTTCATTTCCTATAAGTATTTCTTTTTTCAAACTAGATAGACAAAGTAAAGAATAAAATTAATTGGACTTGAGACTGCCACTGCCATGCTCTGAGCTGTCTGTGTGGCGTCATTAAATGCAGGAGAAAGAAAGCTGATCCTAATTGCTACAGATTGTAAGGACTGAGGAACTTAAAAATCAAAGGTTGTCCTATTTGTTGAGTAACAGACCCATAAAAGCATTAAACGACCAGATCATGAATTCCATTTCTAAATGTGTTTGATTCTTGAAATCAGAATTAAGGGAAATAACATAAATGTTATGTCATTTTCTATCCCACTTAATCCAGACCAGCATCTTCAGGGGTCCCAGAGCCTATCACAGCAAGAGTAGGGTGCAAAAGAGGAAACCTTGGACGGGGAGCCAGTGCATCGTAGTGTGAACACACACACATACATACACACACACGCATACACACACACACAAGCACACACACATGCCAACCACACACAGAATAATGTCACCAATTCACTTAACCTGCATGTCTTTGGATTGTAGGAGGAAACCAGAGTACCCAAAGAAACCCACACAGACACTAGAAAACATACAAAATCCACACAGGGAGGACCTGGGACATGAATCCCAGTCTTGTTATTGCGAGGCAGCAGCATTACCACTAGCACTTTGCTGGTAGCATCAATGTTCATATCCTAAAAGTAATATTTCCTGGAAGAAGCTTTTGATTTCATTCCAACTAATCACATCTGGACTTTGTAATTTTATCACACTTGTTATTGTTCAAGGAAAACAGAAAGCAGGAGCACTAATACATGTTACATTATTAGAGTAGCTAAGATCAACCAAAAAGTCTTTCTTTTAAAGAAAAACACTAGAATTTATAGTATAAGAATTAATAAGACATAGATTGTTCAAAATACTACAAAGTTAACACTTAAATCTGATTTTAGAACTTATATAAATTGATGGAGCTTCTTTCCTGAGGATTAAGCTTGAATGAGGGTGCTCAGTTAGCATTGTCAGCACCAGTAAATTGCAACAGGCCTCTGACACTGTCGCTTGCATCACTTGCTGCACGTTCACCTCTCTCATTATCACAGTTTTCATCTGCATCTGTTGCACTGTTTTCTGTGTTATTTATATCATCAATTGATTATCTGTCTCTTTTTCTGTCATCATTTTGCTCCTCTTTGTGCACTTTGCCATTGCACCTCTGACCAGGTGTCATTGTTGCTTGGCTTGACATAAGTGAGAGTGTGAGTGAAATCAAAGGTGAAGTAAAGAGAGCTCTCTCATACTGTTTTGTGGGCTCTAAAACACCTGACGTGTGTACCCGTTTTCTAGCAGGATAACATGTAGGGGAATAGTCTTCTGGAGATGTGATGTGTCTACAAACTCAACATGTGTCCTTCATAAACTTCAAAAATGTATTCTGTGTTAGATATTTTTATATGATGTTTTATATTAGGATGTACCAGAATGTTTTGAAATAGACTTTTTAAAATATTTATTATGCTTGTAGGCTCCTAATTTGGATAGATCCCAAGGCCAATGCCAACTTCCCAGGCAGCCCTCCATAGGCTTCTCTACTGCTACTACTAAATTCTTGCAGCTCCTTCTAGGCTGACTTTAGCGTCCTCCTTGATGAGCTAGCTCCTGGTCTGGAAATCAATTTCAGATAGATGTCCTCTTCTTTGTAATGTCTTGATTGTGCCTTGTTTGCTTCACTTTTTAAAAATGTGCTCAGTAAAAATACAGTATGTAATGCCTGCTCTCCACCTTTCAACCATTTGATCCCATAGATCTTATCTCTCTGGGGACCATGTTATATCTGAACTATACATTCTTGAAATCTTCAGGGAAACCCTACAAGAGAAGCTGATTTTACGCACGGCTGACAACTCAAGCTGATATCAGCCAAATTCAAATGATTTTTGTACATGATCTGGACAAATCTGAACACCTTAATAGTTTACTGTATTCTGTACACAACAAACAATAAACTTAAACACAATGATGAATTATAAATGATATATACATTTACTGTATGTAGCCAAAGAATTGAAAGCTATCCATGTGTTTTTTCACTTTAATAGTGTTGGTTACAAAATCTTATTAAAGGTGAAAAGGTTCTGATATGGTTTGTCACGATTTAGGCTTTTACATCAAGGGTAGCTGAAATTTTAACAAAGATGACTTTTGATTTTCTCACTGTAACTGATAAGACTGTGGCCTCTTTTTCAAATAAAAAAATAACAAGTCAGCCCAGATTTTATGTTTCATACTGTTCTGTTATTATCTTTTGAATAATGTGTACATGTGTATATCCATCTTATAATCTTTGTGTTATCAATTATGTTTGCATTATTTTTTCTTTTCTTACAAATAGTTTTAGTTACTTTGAGAAAGAGCGGTGTAGGACTTCTGGTCTACACTAACAGAGAAAGTGGTAAGTTTGTTATGTAGAGGCTGGTCTAAAACGCAAATTTACAAATGACAATTCTCCAACAATGGCAATAAAATAAACACATACATTTACATTTCAAAGTATGTATTTAACTTCTGACGTGTCATTTTGCTGCCATCCTCTGCTTCTGATTAGTGTTCAATTAATACTGTAATAATAGTACTATGTAGAATTATTATATTTACATGGAAAACTAGATACATTTATTTTGCCAAAAAATATATTGTTCTCAGAGAGAGACAGAATGGTATAATGATTGCATTAGTACTCACATTTTCATTTTATACTTGCTTGCTTACATGAACCACTGGATCCTTCCTTTCTTTCTCTTTCAGCTACTGCTCATGATCTGTATGGTGTATTCCTATTACTGTATAGCGCTTTTATTAAAAGGCACATGCAAAAGCAAATTTAGCCAGTTTCTTCTGCCTACTATTAAAGGAATCGAGTAAAAAAAATAATGTTTTCCAGAGATGTTACACAATATATTATTATAGTTAGGAAAATTATGTTTATTAAAATCACTTCAGACATGAAACAGAGCAAATCACTTTACCTATCAGTGCTAAAATTGTAATATATCTGAAAGGCACACAATGTACATAAAAATAATCTGACTTGATGTTTTATTATTACATGTAACTAATGTTTTAAAATTTTAATTTTGAGCATAATCTAGAGAAAGGTAAATAAGGAAAATAAAACATTAGATCTGATGAAGACTGTACTGTTACTTAAATAAGTAAGCTTTTTATTTATGTAACAGAGCAGTGAAGTTTTAAATCGTGGGAAAGGTAGGCATGTGAAACACATTGATCAAGCTGATCATTTAAAGAGGGTAATAATAATAATAATACATTTTATCTATAAACCAGTAACTGCACACTGCACGATATTGTGCAGTGAATACACTTGACTTGAGCATTCCTAGTTTTCATACTCTTTCTCTATACGTTTACCATTCATTTGCTCAGAGGTTGATGCACTTGCTGCTTCCTGAGCAGGTCTTCTCTCCTCCACCCTAGTGGCCTGCTTCTTCTCTTCTTTCGTCGCCATCTTTTCATGTTAAAACTGATGAAGTCAGTGTTTCTGCAATAAAATAAAATAAAAATTGGAGGTTAATCATTACTCCGAAAGTGGATGGTAGACGTCACGTAGTATATGTGTACCAAATTTCAGGTCAATAGGTGAAACGATTTGCGAGGTCCAGAAGGCTCTTCACAGAGTCCCAGAAAGAAACAGCATGTGTGTCTAACATTGCATACAAATGTGTCCTGAATGGAACACTACAACAGATAGATACAGGACACACAAAGCATTAAATAGAATAAAAGACAATCAACAAGAGTAAAATACTAAATTCAATATTAAAAGATAGCCTAGCAAATAACCTCATTTCTGATATAATACACACATACAAATTATCCTGAGCATCCGGGCAGAGAAGTAAACTGAAAGAGGGGGCAGAATGTCAGGTTAAGTTAAACACCTTCCTGGACAGATGAGTTTTAGGTTGTTTTTTAAAAGAATGAACGGAGTCAACTGATTTAATTAATTTAGGGAGGTCATTCCAAAGTCTATTCTTGTGTGATTTTGGGGCAAAAATAAATTGTATTGTATTGTATTGTAGACAGCTGAAGGCCCTGTCACCCATAGAGTGCAGGTTAGGGTGGGAAACAAGATTGCCAGAATGAGAGGATCTAGGTGGACAAACAGGAGCTTAGTGATGGAGAAGGTAACTGAAGTAGTCCACTGTGAGGCCATTTAAAAATTTGTAGGTCAGTAATAGAATTTTATGCTCAATTCTGTAAGACACAGGGAGCCAGTGGGTGATGGGTGTTATGAGCTTGCTGTTGTTAGTTCGTGTAAGGATTCTTGCAGCAGAATTTTGAATCAATTGGAGCTGTGATATAAGATTAAAAGTGGCACCTACCAGCAGCGAGTTACAATAATTGATGCGGGATGTGATAAAAGTATGGACAAGTTTCTCAGCATTAGAAAATCAGAGGAGTCTGCGAACACGGGATATGAAAGGAGGTGAAAGTAAGAAAGTTTCTTAATGTGGTTTATGTGGGCAGAATAAGAAAGGGAGGAATCAATTTTTAATCACATTTTATAGGTATCAGTCTATGCATTACTGGCTTCTAGTGACCTCCCTCTTTAATTACCTTTTCCCCTAAATTTCTCATTTATAAAAATATACACCAGTGTGTTTTAATTAAATGCATATGTATTCATGTTGAACTGCATTCCTTTTTACCTTTTTAGTATACATCACAAAATTACACCCTGCCTGTGCAGCTTTGGGCTAACCAGTTACAGTATCGGGAAACATTAAACAGAAATCTGTAGCAAAAACAATGTATCAATACTGTTGTCTACTATCATTGACATTTGTGTGCTTTTCATTACACACACAACACTCTGTAGTGATGGGTGGCCTAGTGGACATGGTGTGCCTCTTGAGTGTGGCCATCTTATTTCAAATTCTGGACCCCACCTGATAAAAAGAGTGAACACAATTTGAAGCATCTAGAGCTCCTTGGCCTAACTGTTGACCTCCTCGGTGCTTCCTGGCCAGACATCACAAGGAAGTGGAATTAACTGTGGCACACTATGCTGTCCAATTTGAATACATTAGGCAATCGCTTTAAAAATGTCCTTTTGGTTTAATTGTATTATCCTTAAGCATATGGACAACAATTGTTCCACACTTTAGGGATACATTTCCACTTTGTGAGTAATGTAGTTGATTAAATAAGTGGGATCCTACGCTAATATTTCTTTGTTCAGTTTTTTTGAGTCACTGATTGTAGAGGCTTTCATGTACAGTATTTATTAGTGTTTAAATGGAATCTGCTTAGGCGAAGAAGGAAAATTTGGCTAGAGTCAGTTAATGAGGGGAACCTATAAGTTCTGAATTTATTGTCTATTATACTTATATTACATTATTATTTGGAACACTGCAGAATGATGACATGTTTTGGAACAAAAATGCTTTAACAAACCAGAGTCCATGCAACATAATTCAACTATACCAGAATAAACTGCCACTCCTAATTATGGAGCTAGAGTCATTGCACTCATGTTTTTTAAGATGGCTCCTGAACCAGGACACAAAGAGCCAAGATATTTGAAATTAAGTGTACTCAAAAGGACAAGCAAATGTTTGGATGAAAATGTCAAAAGGAGCTACTAACCAAAACTAAAAAGGAAAAAAAATGAAAAGCAGAAGTCCTAAACTATCTAAAGTTTTTTTTTTTTTGCCCCAACTATAACTAAATTATAGTTATTGGCTTTTTTTCTGTGCAAAATCTTGGATACCATTAGCTGATCATCACCATCTTAAATATTGTGAGTGAGCAATTTAAGGGTAGTTGTCAATAATGATATGGCTGTTGTCATGAGGAAATAGTTCTAAATGTTAAGGATTGTGAAAATATTGATAAACGAAATGGTGTCAAAGATATAATAAAAATAAAAGAAGTATAATGATAATAAATACTGTACATACAACAAATTTAATGATCAAAGAATGTCCATGACATAGGATTGGTTGACTTTGTGTTTGTGATTACCTTTGCTCTGGCTTTTCAGAAGGGTACTGTTTTTTATTTGTTCCCCCTGCTTATAGTAATGTTTACTACAGTATTTACTTTGTTCTTTCTTTTCCTTTCTTAATTCCATTTGTTGTTCTGCTTTTTTGTACATGGTGCCACATTGTAGAGCACAGGACTGATTTTCAAAAGCTTATTGAGAATAGGAGATTAAGTGTAATTCTACGTTTCTCCATATCGGCTCATATATTTATTGTGTTACTAGCTGTGCTACCCATTTAAGATGGGTTGAAATCTAAGAAATCAACATAGACCTCATGTTTTTTAAGTGATTAATGGGATGTCTGTTTGATCTGGTATAATAATATGAACCTCTACCCTTTCCCTTGTGGTTTGTTGAACAGACCACTTTTATATAAAAAGTGTTTTGCTCAGAAAATATGCTACTGGTCACTACTGCATTGGCCTGGTTTAGTGACTCTGGTGTAGTCATGCCAGCACTTTGGTTTACCATTGTGTGTGTCGATTTACAGTATTGTTATTTTTATTCATCATTTATTGCCTATAATGTGGCATTATCAATCATTGTCATTCAATACCATTCAGCCATCTTTGTTAAGCAGTAAACACAGAGATCCTCTGGTGGATGAGCTTATGGTGTCCTGCGTAATGGACCATCTGTCGGGCAGACTGCAGTTTGTGAGACTCAAGGTCTGTGTTTCTGATATGGATGGGAATAACACTGGAGCACCAAAAGGAACAGTCCTGTCTCCTTTTCTCTTTATACTGTACACCATCTGACTTTAAATATAACACCAGGTCATGTCACTTACAGAAATTCTCAGGTGATTCTCCACTTATGGGGTGTATAAAGGGGCATGAGACAGAGTATAGAAGTCAGGTGGAGAACTTTGTTTCTTGTTACAAAGAAAATTGTCTGCACCTTAGCATCAGCAAGACCAAGGAACTGGTTATTGACTTTTGCCAAAACAAAGAGCCTATTATATC
This sequence comes from Polypterus bichir lapradei, assembly GCA_026402145.1. Classification (NCBI taxonomy): domain Eukaryota; kingdom Metazoa; phylum Chordata; class Cladistia; order Polypteriformes; family Polypteridae; genus Polypterus; species Polypterus bichir. The sequence continues at coordinate 146,376,650 of JANRMT010028174.1, forward strand.
AGCAGGAGTGTGTCAAGAAACACTACTGGGGCTTTATACCATTGGTAATATGTCTGCTTAATGCCTCACTGGGACAGTGACTGCCAAGTTAGAAGTATTCCATTCTTTATAATTTTCTTCCCTTTAAGTCATTCTGGCATGTGTTCAGACTATAGGGTGTGTATATACTGTATATGTGTGTATATACTGTATATGTGTGTATATATATATATATATATATATATATATATATATATATATAGAGAGAGAGAGAGAGAGAGAGAGAGAGAGAGAGAGAGAGAGAGAGA
>JANRMT010028174.1:146376946-146440747 GCA_026402145.1 Polypterus bichir lapradei
GAGAGAGAGAGAGAGAGAGAGAGAGAGAGAGAGAGAGAGAGAGAGAGTTATCTATTAGAACTTCTGTAAAAAGCCAAATTTTCTCCTAGGACAAATAAATAAAGTCACTACTGCTACTCTTACTGGCATGTATCATCTAACAACAAAACAGGCTGATAAGGCCATTTCTCCATTACTTGGTATTTCTCTTATCATTTTTGATTTTTGTTACCCTTCTTCTACATTTTTTGCCTGTTTTGAAAATCTTCTACCTAACCATAGCTATTAGGCAGACAATCAAATAAACAGACAAGCATACAGATACACACAGAGATACTTTTCCTTCTATTAAGGCGCATTATCATTTGTGCAGCTGCATATTATGTCATTTATTTTGCAGTGTACTGTTTATTGGTATGTCTAAGGCTGTGATGACAAGATATATTCCCAGCAATGAATCAGCCTGCCAATTCATTCATTCATTCATTCGTCTGTGGTGCAGAATTCAATAAAATCAATCCTGTCTTTTTGAAAATCAAATCACATTTTCATCACACTGATCTCTTAATGTTAGATTTCATGCAGATGCTGAGCTTTGGTATACTGTTGTAGTAAAAACAACTATTTATTGAACACATTTTGAATATGTTCTAGGCACTTCTATTCATTTTCAACATGGCAGGATATAAAGTCCTGGTTTCCTCCAACGTTTCTCAGTTAAATGCTGGTCTCTTTGGACACTAATGTGGTTCTCCAATTGTGTAGGCTTATATTTTAGGTGTTAGGGAGTAGAAGCAGACACGGTCAAAAAATGCAGATATAAAGGTCAAAATTCAAACAAATTAAACAAAAATAAGATTAGCAGAACAAAGCATAGCCAAGGAACTTAGCAAAGGTAAAAAATAGATAAACAGAGATGAGAAAAGCCTCTGAAACTAAAGACATTAAAGACTCAATGAAAAAGCCAGAAGTTAATGTTGATTAAAAACACAGGGATACAGTACATGCAAAATGGCCACAAGAGGCAGCCAGCTAATTGCAATTGCTTAAAAATGGAAGTAGAAAACAAGACCTATAGCAAAAAATGAAGGCTTAGTCATACATGGAAAATGGGCCAAAACAATCTGCACCCAGAAAGCATACCAATAGGTTTATGAAAAAGCATAGTTACCAAAGAACAAAACATTAGCAACTCATAAAATTGATCACTTGCAAATTCAGAACAATTCTGGGCGTATCTTTGCAGGCATATTTTGTAAAGTAAGGTTGTGAATCTGCCTCAACTGATTGCTCTGGGGTGTGTTACTCTGACAGGTGCTAAGAATTGTTCTTTGTGTTGAGTATGGGTCAGTGATTTCAGTGACACACTCTTCTTCTGTGATATGCAGATGATCAGAATCTCCATAGTCACCTAACCTTAGGGCAACAGCTTATTTTTAATATTCAGTTGTCCACTAATCATGCATCTCAGTATTTCCTTGTATGAACAATGCCCTCCCCACAGTTTCCTAGAAGCATATTTTATGTGAGTTTTAAAAATGTTAAAAAAATGACATGTTGACACTCTCAGTCCTATCTCAGTACTCTAAAGTCCCTTTCACACACAAATTTGTACTGATGTGGTCATTGAGACATTACAGCAGGGGTCCTCAGTCACGGTCCTGGAGGGCCGCAGTGGCTACAGGATTTTTGCTCCAACCCAATTGCTTAATAAGAAGCACTTATTGCTCAAGTAACACTTCTGCTTCACTTTAGTAGTCTCACTCGTTAAGATTTTGAACGCTTATTGCTTATTTTAGTCTTAAACAGCTGTATTCTCATTTTTTAATTGCTCCTAATTAGAAACAACATGCAAATGACAAAAGAGACCAGCAGTTTTCCATTCAGCTTGTTACCATTTACACCCGTGTGTATTCATTATGCACTATTTGGTTTAATTAAATACTTGGAAGGAAAGTGAAGAGAGAAAAATGAAGGACTGAGAATTACTCGTCCATTTTAGCCTTCAAATCATTTGGATGATATCCTTAGAAAAGGGAAGAAAATCTAGGCTATGAGAATTACCTGACATAGCAGAGTTAAAGCACTAACAAGCCATGAAATTAAATTATTGTCAAGAATTGCTTTCTAATTAAGCCACTGTTATACTACATTTTTATTTATGTCACTATATCTGGACAATACTGTTATGAGGACACATTTCCAAGAGAGCTAATGCCTCTTCAGGAAACAGCCACCTGGTTAGAACAAAAACCTGCAGCCACTGCGGCCCTCCAAGACTGTGACTGAGGATCCCTGCATTACAGTGTAACCCTACAATTTCAAAGGCTGATGAATGTCCACACGTGAATCTCGCATCCCACGTAGGAATTCTGAAAAGTATGTGAATGATCAAGTAGTGGCAGGAGCATACGTTTTTTTCATAATTTTCTGAAAAAAAAAAAAAATTGGAGGGCAGTAATAGTTGTGTGTTGTTTAAACTCTATTTATACATTTTAAATATAAATTGGACTTAGTGAAGGGCTGTAAAGGACAAAATGTTAAAGGTCATTTCCTGACTGAAAATGAAAGAAAGCAAGAAACACAACATTTTGGCTGTATAGCCGTCATCAGGTGTGTGATCAAAAAGGAAAAAGCAGGTTATGGATTTATGCTTGGGTTAAAGCTTATAATCAAGCTTTAAAACACACTGGTTAGACCTCATCTAAAGTACTCTGTGCAGTGTTGGTCTTCAGGCTACGAAAAGGACATAGTAGCTCAAGAAAAAGTCCAGAGAAGAGAAACTAGACTGATCCAGGGCTACAGTGGATGAATTATGAGGGAAAATTAAAAAAGCTGAGCCTTTTTAGTTTAAGCAAACAAAGATTAAAAGGAAACTTGACTGAGTTTAAAATTATGAAGGGAATTACTACAGTGGATCAAGACTGTCATTTTAAAAAGAGTTCATCAAGAACATGAAGACACAGAGGGAAACTTTTTAAAGATACATTTCACACAAATATTAGGAAGTTTTTCTTCAACACAAAGAACCATAGGCACTTGGAGTAAGTTACCAACTAGCGTGGTAGACAGTAAGACTTTAAGAACCTTCAAAACTAGACTTGATATTATTTTGGAAGATTCAAATGGATAGGACTGGCACGCTTTGTTGGGCTGAATGGCCTGTTCTCATCTAGATTTTTCTAATATTCTCATAGACTTAAGTTTGGCAGAAACTCAATGGAAAGACTTGAAGAGTTCATTTCACAGGCAGGCTTCATTCAACATGATGGACTTCAACTATTCTGTCCAGAACATCTGACTTCAATTGCAACAAAACTGGCTTCCTCCATACAATGTGTAAAGTTATGTGCCTTCTTTTTTTTTTCTTTTTTGTGGAGATTAGTAACAGATAGCTTTACTTCATTTAATTTAGAAACTGCATTGTTTAAGTAGTAGGTGAACGCTGACAAGGTCCCTTCCAGCAATAGATTTGAAGTACAGATTAAAAAACAAAACAACGTTGAGGTAAACACAAAAGGAGTGAGTCTATCGCCTTAATCTGTCACTTTGGTGGCATATTGTTTTTAGTATCATGAAAATCGTAAAGCATTTACCAAAGTAGCGTACTCAATGCGGATTTAAAATTTTCAGCTTTTTCTGGCCTGTTTTAGACATAAAGAACCACACAAACATACGTAAGTCACCAGTCAAAAATGTCTAAAAAATCCGCTCAAGTGCAGCTTATCAAAACCCCTTTAAGTGATCAACATCTCCTCCTTCCCAAGTATCCCTTTATTCGCTACCGTTGTCAAGTAGGGCATATGATGACGTAATTGTGCAGGGCGGCGTGCTTTTGTAGTCCTTACTCGGATTGGCCAAAGCTTCGCAACCGAGCCGTATCCAATAACAACACCACGGCTGGTAGAAGAGTAGGGAGCGTAGCCATGCTTTAATTCTGTAATTAGGGGAAATGTAATAACAGATTAAATGTAGAAAAACAATATAATTTTATCACGTTGAAAAGAATAACAAGGTAAAGTAGTATGCGGTTTTGTAAGTTGTCGGTTTAAGAGGCAACTAATGAGAAAGGAGCGTAAACTCGAGTCGGGTGAAGGTGTTCTCTTGATTTCTGTAAAACTTTCAAAACTGACTAACTAGAAAATGCTTAAATTGCTATCGCTCGAATGTGCAGTGGAATGCATTGTAAAATTTATAGGGCTTCAGTGTTCGACTTTAGATTTGCATGCATTTGATCAGAAATAGCAAACGACGTGGGGAGCAAGTCCAAGGAACTGCTTTGCAGGCTGTTGACAATTAGAAAAATCTATCTATCTATCTATCTATCTGGTTCTCTTTATTTGTAAGTAAATGTTCAGCCGCTGTTTTATGCCTGGTTAGTATTATTAATGAGAGCCTCACATATGTTATTATATGTAACGTCTGTGGTGAACACCATAACTATATGTACACTATAAAGTTAAAAGGGTATGGAATAAAGTCATGCAGTATGAGAAATGATAGACTAAACGGACATGCTTGCCCGATTCAACAAATGCCCTTGGTTCATTATATATATATATATATATATATATATATATATATATATATATATATAATATGTATATGTGTGTGTGGAGAAAGAATGTCTTCAAATCTACAGAGAGGTTATGCTGATGAGTAATACAATGTAAAATAAAACTATCATGCCTTTATCTTAATATGGTTCCAATAACTTCTCCAAAATGGATTTTAATCTGATTTTAATCAACAGAATGAAGTTGTGACTATGTGTCGATTAAGCTAAAAAAAAGTTTGAAACTTCACCGTTATAACTGAGAACGGATGAATAAAAGATCATTTCTAAACATGTTTTTTTTTTAAAAATCTAGCTAAACCAATTGATTATTGTATATTTCTACTCCCCATTTGTAAGTGGTTGTTTGGTGTTTTTTGTTAATAATGTACGTTTTTCTTCAAGTAACGACGCGCTATTACTTCAATAATTTTCATTATTATATTTATGTGAAGGCAGCGTTCATTAGATATGAGCCTATAGTACCTGGAATAGTGGGAAACATGCGCATTTGTAGGAATAACTTTCTGGCATTATGTAAAATATAAATATATACAGTGAGTGTGTGTGTGTGTTTTAAATAATATTTGTTCAGTTTTGGACTTCTTTGTTAGCTTGTAAAAGAGGATTTTAATACTTTAGAAAGTATGATTGTGACAGAATTCAATAATGCAGTTTTCCCTTTTGAGAAAACAAAGTCTTTAATAAAACAAAATTTTGAATGTTAGTTTTTGTTGAAAATTATATGGAATGTTTTGTTTTGCCTTATGCCTAATTTTTAAGACATTTTCAATGACTTTGTTTTAAACATAAGGAAAATTCAGACAGATGAACCTGAAAAAGTAAAATCAGTAAATTTCAGTTTCATTACCTGAAAAAAATAATGGGAAATATTTACAAAGCATGAAATATTATTCATTACTTTATGTTCCACTGAACTACTAAGTGAGCAATTTAAAACTCTCATGTTTTCAAATGGCTATTTATTATGTGTAGAATCCTTTAAGTTAGATGGGATTACAGCTCTATACATATTTAAAAATATAACATCATGTAACACAGGCATATAAAAGTACATATTTTAATGCAGTATCTGCACATGTAGACATTAATTGTTTATCCATTCTTGTAATGGTAGTGTAAGTAAATAGCATTGTAAAGCAAATTAACATAAGGCAACCTAAGCTAAGGTCAACTGGCAAAATTCTCAGTCAGTCATCTTCCAACCCACTATATCCTAACACAGGGTCACGGGGGTCTGCTGGAGCCAATTCCAGCCAGCACAAGACGCAAGGCAGGAATAAATCCCGTGCAGGGCGCCAGCCCACTTCAGGACACACACACACACACCAAGCACACACTAGGGACAATTTAGGACTGTCAATCCACCTAACCTGCATGTCTTTGGACTGTGGGAGGAAACCGGAGCACGCGGAGAAAAACAAAATTCCTTTAGATAGATTTGCAGCAAGTTGTAATGTGGACATTTATTTTCCCCACAACAGGAATTATTGCTTCTTTCAGGCTTGTCAAAGAATTTAGTAAACATATTTATAACATTTTATACACCATAAAAATATTATAAGGAATTCATTACATATTAGAAAATATCAAGGGCAGAAGCTAATTAAACACAATAAATCTAAAGAGTTTAGAAAAGAACATAACAACATAAAGATATGGAGATTTAATTGCATTAATATAGAGGCATGTTGATGAATAATTTAATTTAATTAATGGGATATCAGGTACAGAGTATAATGCAATAGCCAGGCACTAATTTTGTTGATTTGGATTAGTTTCAAAAATAACTCAATTTATGTTAAATATGTGTACATTTTTCTTGCTTTTGGATTTTTTTTTTCTTTTTTCCTACTTTCCGATATTTCCATTGTGAATTAGAAATGTGCTGAATTACTTAATTTGTCTGATCCCTTTGGCCCATGTAATTATTGCCTAACAATCATACATTCCTTCAATAAGTTTTCTGTAAATTGCTGATTTATTGTTGGTGCTTCTTTGGACTTGTACCTAAATGAAGTATAATAAAATAACCACTGAAAATGAGCAATGTTTAATACAGTTACTTTTTATTATATGATTGATGTTTATGCACTTTGTGGTATTGTGCAGCATTGCTATAAAAGTTACTATATAAATTATGGTAAAACCTTTATTAAGTTATGATGCCCACACCTCCAGACTCATGAGTTCAAAGTTTGGCGTGAGTACGTCTTGTATGGAATCTGCATGTTCTCCCCATGGCTTTGTGGGGTTTCCTCTGGGTATTTATTTTTCTTCCCAAATTTAAAAGACTGGCAATTCCAAACTGGCCTAGTTTGAGTGTGTATGGGTCAATGTGTGAGTGTGCCCTTTAGTGGACTGAGTGCCCTATCTAGGGTTTGTGTGGCCCTGAACTGGAATAACAGCTCAAAAATAAATCACAGAATGGATAAGTTTGATTTTATGTCTGTAACTGTTATGATTAATTGGTAGAAGATCTTTTTATGTTATAGTTATTAAAAATGGACTTTACTTTAACAGAAAAAAATAATAGAACACTGGAAAATAAGAAGATGGCAGTGGATATGAGGAAGATCAACACCGCAATTAATGGTAAGTTTTTTTGTCTATGACCTTTTGTAATCACTGATTTAATATACATATATTTAACTGTACCTTGGAATACTGTATTAAAGGCGTTAGTATAGTTCCAGTAGGAATTCTCTTGTATTTTATGCTAACTTATGGAATTTGAAACACCCAACATTATAAATGTCTTATACTGTAAAAAATACAATCTGTGATGAACTGGCACCTGGTCCATTACCTTTTCCTGACTTGCATCCAGTGTCCCTAGGGTGGGCACTGGCTCCTTTGACCCTGAATTGGATTAAGTGGGCTTGGGACTGTTATGTTAAATGTATATAATTTAAGTTTAATTAACTTATACCTCACAAAACACTGCTAAATCAGAATTATTCAATCCTTTTTGATTACCATTTGTTTTCTAAAATTTCTCTTTGCCATTTTCATGACAGAAATTATTTAATGTTAGTTTTTGCTGAATATAATGCTTCTGGTTTTTAAAAATGCATGAGGTGAATCAAGTTACAATATATCAGGACTTCATTCTGATGTTTTCTTAAATGATGAGGGTGAGTTTACTTTGAATAAGAAAAAAATATATTAGATATTTTGGTGTGTTTCTGCAACGTATTTAGATCACTCTGCTTTGTTAAGAATATTCAAACTTTATCATTTTAAGAGAAAAATAACATTTACAGACTTTGCATGGCCCTTAAAGTCCTTATATTGTAGACTGAAGATTATAAACAGCTTCAGATTTTTCAAAATTTCTTATGATAATTTAAATAGCCTTGTCTTGAATCATTCTGAACATAAATCTCACATTTTCATTTCTGATTATTTAACCTTGTTTAAATAGTTTCTAGGATGAGAAGCTCTTGTATTTGCTGTGTATATTTTGGTATGGTGACACAGTAGGCAGCTCCTCCACAGCTATAGCAACCTGGGTTCAAATCCCAACCAGCCACTGTTTATTATTTTTTTTGTATTTTTTTTTAATTTTATTATACTTTATTAATCCTGAAGGAAATTACTTGGTTTTTTGCATACCCTTTGGAGTCAGAGCGCAGGGTCAGCCATTGTACAGCACCCCTGGAGCAATTGAAGGCTAAGGGCCTTTCTCAAGGGCCCAGCAGAGTAGGATCTCTTTTGGCAGTGACAGGGATTCAAACCGGCAGCCTTCTGGATACCAGTGCAGATCCTTAGCCTCAGAGCCACAACTCTGCCCTTTATGTGGAGGTTATTCAGTACATTTCACACTGATTTTATTTGGATATTCTTTCTCCTCTATTTGATTGCATGCACAATAGAATGGACTACTATGGGTTTGTGTAAGTTCTAATGGACTGCCTTACCATGCAAGGCTGGATGCTGCTTTGCATTTGATATTTCCAGGACAGGATGTGGCACCATGCAGCCAATCTGTATAATAAATGAGTTCAAGAAATATAAAGCTGCATGATTGTACATTATTTAAAAAAACTAGTAGAACCCGCAGACATCTGGTCCTCAAAGAAAAGAGAATGGAAAACAATTGGATCGACATGAGGGTGTGAAATAGATAGAGGTCAGAGTTTGTTTTCTTTGTCATATCTGCTTGTGGTGGTGTTTGTTGTGAACACAGCAGCAATAGCATATGATGCTGAAGCATTAAACATTGCTGGTCTTGTGGAAAATCAGTTTGGAATTAAATTTTTACTTCTTGAATCTGTCTTCTGTTTTTGTCTTTTCTTTTTCCTCTTCTTGATTTTGAGTCATATTCTCTTTATAAATGCTGGAACATAAACATTGTTAATATTAATGAAATTCTGTAGTTTTTGAAACAGATGAGTAGAGATCAATGGCAGACCTTCATTTTTAGGGCTCTAAAACTTAAAAATGAACTGTTATGGGGGCCCATTCGCAACCTGCAACAAGTTCTGGGTAACCTCTGTTATGTTCTTTAGTGGGATAAACAAACTTTTTTTTTTTATATTTAACCTCTACATCTCAGATTTTGATTAAAACTGTTGTACAGGATTGACTGCAAGCAAAAAAACATGCTTTGATTTTTCTTCGATTACGGCTAACGTGAGATAAATAATTTTGATAAAAAATTTAAATTTCTGTCATAAATGTTAATTGGGGCAGCATGGTGGCGCAGTGGGTAGCGCTGCTGCCTCACAGTTAGGAGATCTGGGTTCGCTTCCCAGGTCCTCCCTGTGTGGAGTTTGCATGTTCTCCCCGTGTCTGCGTGGGCTTCCTCCAGGTGCTCTGGTTTCCTCCCACAGTCCAAAGTCATGCAGGTTAGGTGCATTGGCGATCCTAAATTGTCCCTAGTGTGTGGGTGTGTGTGTGCGCGCCCTGCGGTGGGCTGGCACCATGCCCGGGGTTTGTTTCCTGCCTTGTGCCCCGTGTTGGCTGGGATTGGCTCCAGCAGACCCCCGTGACCCTGTTGTTAGGATATAGCGGGTTGGATAATGGATGGCTGGATGGATGTTAATTGTGTTTTAAATTAAGTTCAAAATTCTTCTGTTAACGTTTAAGGCTATCCACAACCTTGCCCCTCCATATCTGTCCAACCTCCACCATGTTGCCATTCCCTCCCACACCCTTAGATCCTCTTCCTCCATCCACTTGACTGTCCCTTTTGTCCATCTTACCACCATGGGGAGAGAGCATTCAATTGAATGCTCTGCTCTCCAGCTCTGGAACTCACTACCATCTGAGCTTAGATATATTGAATAATTCTCACTTTTCAAATCTAAACTTAAAACTCATTTGTTTAAGACTGCTTTTTCTCTTTGACTGTAATTACTCTTTCTGATTTTAAATTCTGTATTTTAGTTTTGTTAGTAATGTGTGTTTTATCTATTGTTCAGTGTCCTTGGGTGTTTAGCATACGAATAAATAAAATGTATAATAATAATAATAATAATAATAATATAATTTATAATTCTTTTATATTAAATATTTTAGAGTGACACATTAATTTGAATATTTTTTTGTTTAGGCTTCCCTACATGATACTTTAAAAACTTTTTAAATTTTATTTTAACTATTGTTTTATATTGAATTACACTATATTATTAATATCATTGCTTTTAAAAAGCCCTTTTTAAAAAGTAGACACTCAAACTTTTTAAGCAATGTAGACTAAATTTGCTTCTGGAGCCCCTCTGGAAATAATTTCATAGTAGATTCCAACCCTGGGAGAGAAGTGTTATTTTCAGGCCTTGAAATAGGTTACGTTACTGTGGGTGCAGACTAGGTGAAACCATCAGAGAAATTCAGGAAATTACAGAGGGGAAAGCTCGATGAAACGACTGAGTGTTTGTGCATCATTAATACTGGGAGTTAGCATGCTCCATTAAACAGCTGGGTGTTTAAAGTATGATCAACTCTCTGTTAAGGAACTTTACTCATCAAGTCACCCAGGGGCCTGTGGAGGTCGTATTCCAGCCTTGGTTACCACAATGGGTAACACCAGCCCTAGTGATGCCACAGCCTGAAAGTCTCAACCACCAATATAATCATAAACTTGATTCTGAATTCTGAATATGTAGGCACCATGTTCTTGGGATTAGCAACAGAGGCTCCCATACATTGAAAAGATAAGGAGCTGTTCATATTGTGTTAGTGTTGTAAATAGTGGTCTCTTGCTGTTCTTGTGGAAATCTTTTATTCTTGCACTTTCTGTGGAAGTTAATGCTGATCTGTTGCTGTAGCATGTGTGACAGTGTCCTGCTATCTCATTGTTTGTCGCTTATCATCTGCGAAACAGCTCTTGCTTTTGGCCCGACCCTGATGTGATGTCGTGGGTACTCTTGTTTATCTTAGCCAAATCTAAAAAGGACATGAAGATGGGAGCATGCACTGATACATGACAAACCACCTCAGGATCCCAGATTAGGACCCGAGTGCAGCCCTGCAACAGGTGACACCTCAGCACCACACTAGTTCGAATGGAGTGGAACAGTGTGAAGTTTTTTACAGTGGCTAGAGTGCCAATCCTGCCACCAACCCCCAAGTTTTCCCTGCAAGATGGAGGACCCAGGACATCATACCCAGGATAGAGCTCTCATTAGGAGTTGCACAAAACATAAAATAAAGCTAAATGTTCCAGACTAGCAGACTGACTGACTGACAAGAAAGTCTTGGCCTAAGAAAGCGAGTTTCACTCAATCTTAAGACTCCATGGCCCAGAAAAATCCAGTCCCACCAAAAAGCTAACTTAATTATGGAAAAAAAATCTAAGAAAACTGCAGTGATGTTTTGCATTAAATAGATGAAAAGGGCAATTTTATTGCCATTGCACAAAAGTGCAGATGGTAGCATGTCAGCCTGCAAGTTAGTGGCATTGTGGTCCAAGTCCTGTCTGTATCCCTTTTATCTTAATCCTATTTATGTTTTATATGCAGAAATAAATACAGAAGAATAGCTATCATTAACTATGTAAGCAATATAAAAATCAAAAAACAATTGGTTATTACTGAAAAATGATCTCTTATCATAGAAAAATATTGCCCCACATTGTTTAAACATTTTTAAGATATTCACAACTTTTAGTCTCTACTTCTAATCATTTCTCATGTACTAAGATGTACATTTATTTTATTTTACTTTATTGTCTGGAAGCGTAACAACTTCTTTTGATTCTAAACTTTCCATTGCAGTTTTCTGTTACTTAAACTTATTACATTAAGAACAACACTTAATACACTGAATTGTTCTTTATTAATTCAAATGTCTGACTTGCTCTTGCACAATTCATTAGCTGGGAGTTAAAAATGATCCTTTCATTTCATAGGTACTGTATGTCATTAACATTTAATACATTTTTGGTGCCTATATATACACTCTCATGATAATTGCTTTTTTCTTTCGATTACAAAAATGAAATGGCTTTCAGAATGCAAGCCTTAATCATCACAGCAGCATTTAATTCACTGGGATGAGTACTGAAGTACAACACAAGAACATGCAAACTTTGCAGAGACAGTGCAAACAGGGTGGATTTGAAGCCAGCATTTGGGAACTGCGATGCACTGGTAATAAACATTGCACCCAATCTAAACTAATATTGCTTAAAATAAAATTAACCAAAGAATTCAAACATCTGTTTTGTTGGCACTGAAAAGGTTATAAATTCTTCAAGTACAGCACTCTAAATTTCATATTTTGTTTGGCATTGCTTTTCCAGTGTGGCTGCATTGTTGAAATGAAACAAAACATATGACAAACATAATATAGATTAATATTTAAATAATGCTTCTTGTTTTTTTAAAGATGTAATCCTTACATTGGTAAGCATGTTTATTTTCTGTTCTCACAAGAATATTTCACTTCTCTTTCTTGCTTAGTGCAGACTAGGTTATCAAAGTAAAACTTCTCCTGTAGAAGTTTACTGGCAGAATTCCCACTATTGAGCACCATGTAAGGTAAGATAAGTGCAAGCTTTAGTTTTGGGCACTCGTTAAGGTGGCCACAACAGTTGATTGGGCTCTTTGCTGGCAAAATGGCACAACAATAGCACTGACTTCCATTTCATCTGCCTTCTTTTTTTTCCCTTGTATGCTTTGTGAAGAACACTCAGCTGCTTGGCCATTTCAGTAGAATGGAACTCTTTGGCAAATAATGCTTGGCTGAAGTAAGCCCTGAATTCTTTACTTTTTGAACAGACTTTACCATACCAGAAAACTGGGAGGGAGCTTAACTTTAAAAATCCGTTAATCAGATTTGCCTCAGCTGACATGCTATTCAGTTGTTTAATCATATTATTAAAAACACCCCTATATGAACTGGTATGGTCTTAATAAACCCTGAAAAATAATCTTTAGTCTTCCTATATTGGTCCTAGTCCTGGAGTTTTTAGCCCCTTTGCATTATGATAAGCATACACATTTTTATTTTAATGAATAAAAATATATCCATATTTCCAAATTTATGTTAAATTTGCTAACCATCATACAAATCATTTTGTGAAGAAGCTGCAAAAGCTGACCATGAATCATCACTGGAACAGTGTTTTGTTCAAGATTGTTCATTACAACTGCTGTTGTGATTTGTCCTGCTGCGGCCTGGAGAATGCTGACCAACATTAGCTGCTGTTTTGCAACGTGGGATCTTATTGCTCTACACTGCTTATGCGTGAGAATTTCAGATACTTGTAATGGATAATGTATTGAATTGATAATTATTAATTTTGCATTTTTGTCAGTAAGTGATTTAAAATGATGGACATTTTTACTTACAAGTTGCTCTCTGTGTGAAGTTTGTACATTCTGACAGGACTATAATGCCTTGTCAGAGCTGGTTTATGCCTTTTGCGCTTGATCCACTACAAGTTTGAATTAAATTAATATAATTTGAGAATGAATGTATGTTATTTTACTAATAATTAAACATATAGCAGTACATCAAGTCACTTTCTTTTAAAAACCTGATAAAGAGTTCTTTTTTGTTTTCAGCACTTAGACAACCTTAGCAAAGTCTGATTCATAGAATGATCTGGTTATAATTCATATTATCTAGATACATTAATGGGTAGTCTCACGGGACTGGATGTGATTCTCAAACGAGAATACACAGCAGTGAATAGCGGCAAAATCCGGCACTGCAAAGGCTACACCCACAGGGCTTCTTACCCAAACAACCACCACCAGTTTCTCCAATCCATGTGTTTTAAACTGCCACCGTGTTTCAGGGAGAGAGCAAAAGATACAGAACAAAAGATTTAATGCTTAGAAAATAAAAAGCTAAATGAGCTGTTATACGTTCAGTACCTCAGTATCACAAGGTGACTGAAGCTCAGTAATTAATTTGCACATTGTAATAAGAGCTGTGACAGTGGAGACAGACAGACACAAACACCACCGCAGCTACTGGGCTCCACATGTTTGAACAGTCTGCTATGATATCTTTCAGTCTTTTTAACTATTGCATCACTATATAACATAGCAACAGTAAACAAAATTTAGATAAGCATTGCGGTTAATGGATATACAATGTGTTAAATGCTGTGGCTGTTTTGTCATGGCTTATTTGCATTTATAATTAGGCAGTAATGTTAAATTTCTTTAGTTATTTTTTTAAATGTACAGTCAGAAGGTGGATGTTGTTCAGCCTAATCTGTACATCTATTGGTGTTTTTAGGAAAATGTGTTGATTCTGGTGTTTTGAGTACTGAAATCTGCATCTCCAAAGTCTCCTCATTGTTGGCTCTCTTAACAGCCATCCTTTTGATAGAATGTGACACACCGTTTACTTCAGATGCAAATTTTGCAGTTCCTATTTTCATTAACATGGCTGCCAATACCTGCCAATTCTTTCAAGCTTACATCGACTCCTATACTATCGTCATAACACTGAACAACAGCAAACACAGCACCTGCGACAACATATTGTTCACATGTACCATTCGTCTATTGATGCCTCCAAATGCGAATGTATAATCTGATTCTACAGAAAGGTTTTTCCCTTGCATCAGGACATGTTTATTTTTAGCATATATAGTGAGACTACATTAATGGGTAGCATGGCAATGTGGCAATGGGAATGCAGCATGGCTATGTAGCATTTAATACTGGGGGGTAGTTCAATAGACCAGGTTTCAAATCCTGAACCAGTTGCTGTCCACATAATGTTTGTATGCTCTTCACTGACCATGTATTTTTGGACATTTTTGCCTTAAACTCATATCCAAAAGATGTGCAGACACAAACTGTGCAAGTTTGCCCTGTGGTGGATTAGTAGCTCCCGCCTTATACATGATGCTGCAATGAATTTTTAATAAATTGTGTTCTGTGTTCTGCCAGCAAAAATTCACAATTTTAAAATTATCTAGTCTATTGCCGGATACACTCACACGTCCATCCACACACACGGCAGCTCAAGTGTTTGTTTTAGTTTAAAGTTTTATGTTTTCAGAATTCTGCCCAAACTGGTGGTGGTGAAGGTTTCATGACTGGAAGCTAACTAGACAGTGGGTTGCAATAGCCCAAATGATCATTATTTGTGTAAAGACAAAAATACATTTGTATTTTGACAGAATGAGATAAGCACAAATCTATGAAATGTTTCAAAACTGTACAAAGAGCTGTAAAAAGAGCTTTTATGCAAGAGATAACTTATACATTTTAAATTTCTAAAGGGTAAAAATAACATATCTTGCTTGATCGAACTCCTGGATGTGGGGACAAGAATCTGTTCTGGCAGCACTTTGGCCTAAGTCATAAGTTCATACAGGACAGGGCACTAGCTTACAACAGAGAACATATACACACGCCGGCACTAGTTCACATCTGGCCAGTTTAGAGTTGTTAATCTGCCTAACCTGTTCATCTTTGGGATGTGGGAGTAATCTGATATAAATGGGCAAAAACTCTTGCAAAATTCACTGAGCCTCCGATTCTGTGATTGTACACCTCATAATATGTAGTATATAAAGTATGTTGTTGTTTTGGGTTATATTTGCAGGGTGTACTCACACACAAACATGGTATCAATATACAGTATTAATTTAAACTTTATTTTATGGAATCAGACGTAATGTCAGAAAGATGTGCAATGCAGCAGCCACAGTGAGAGCCAATAAGCTTTTAGATTCCTACCATTTTTTCCATAAAGTCCTTACATTTTGGGATGACTACTATTTCTATACATTATTAAATTGATAATAACGTTGTGAAACCTACTTAATCCAATCCAGGATTGCGGAGGGCTGGAGCATAACCTAATAGCATTGGGCACAAAACCAGAGTTAACTCGGGGCCAAGTACCAGTTCCTGGACATTCTCACTACCAAAGAGTTGGTTTCGATTCACCAGTTTGCCTGGTGGTGAAAATGAGAAGCATAAGGTGATCAGTTGTCTCAGACACTGAGAAGGCATGCAGATTTCACAAGAACAGTAACCCAGGATCTGAACACAGGATGTTGGATTGTGAAGACTGATGCTATCCATAGAGCAACCATGTCACCCAAAACTGGTAACAGTTTAAAGTTAAATTGATCTTATATATCTGTTAAAAGAGGAAAATTGAAATAGAATATATAAATACTAGCCATGTGCACCCAACTACATTGCGCATGTTAAAGTTGTCTGTGAAGGGCTCCCTGTTTAAATGTAGCTGCCAGTCGTGAACTGGGCCCTTCGTCGCACAGCATTATGGTTTTTTATAAGGGAAACAAAATTACAAAAGAAAGCCCTTGGATATTGATTCAATAGGAATGGCCTACTCGGAATCACTGTCCAAATCGTAATTATGTGGTGGTGTAGGAGCATTTCTGCTTCTGTCCGTTCACAGTCCGTCTCGTTTTCACGATGCTGTCGTTTCCTCTCACGATCTCTTCTTAACCTTTCTCTAATCACGCAGGTTGCTTTGTGGCAATCTAAAGAGTAAGGCAATGTACACGGAGCAATGGTTATAAAAGGGGGGCACATAGGTATCCAGGCTCTTTAAAGCATTAATAGGGATCACTTCACTGACATGTGAGCAAGCCACGGTACAACTGTGAGACGCGCAGCACTCGCCGGCTACAACGTAACAATAATAATTTCCGGAACGTGCTGTTACGTTGTCATTCATTTTACCCACTGTCTTTCTTTCATTCATATGTTACGTAGGCACGTACCTTTTATCTTCGGCAATCTCATTCTCTAACCAGGCCTCAGGAGCTAACCAGCATAACACTGTCCACCACCCCTTTCGTTATTCCGGCACATTGTTGACATCCGTGAGTAACAACAACGTACTAAACTGGAAGGTGGTCTACGCATGCGTGGAGTTCACGGACAAAGAAAGATCAAGATCTAAATGAAGATCTCTTTAGTTAATTTAAAGCACAACAATTTGTTTAATTTGAATGTCTGTTTTTTGAGGTGTGACTGGAGTACTACAGTCTTCAGTAGTATAAGCCTGGAGGAGATTCTTAATGCAATGCCTATGATTTAGCTGTCTCTCTACTGCCATCTAGTGCTTCTTCTTCTAATTCATTCGTGGACAAACAAAGATCAAGATCCAAATGAAGATTATATATAGAGATAACTTGAAATTATAGGAAATAAGAAGGATGAATTGATGGAGTGTTTTATGTATACTGAAAGGAACATTACTGAATGTAATCCATCCATCCAATAATGACAATGAACAATTAAAATGATGTCTGTAAAACGTCAACAAATTGTGCAGAATGTTATGATACCGTAGAATTTTAAAAACAATTATCTATTTTAATAACAATATTTGTATTTCTTGGTGTAAAAATGTTCCACAAAATTCTAAACAGCTTGATTACTTTTTCTCGTCTGCCACCTCAACATATTTCTTGTAATTTGTAGCAAACCTGCTTTTTATTTTATTTTAGAATCAGCCTACCAATGAGTCAATCAATCCATTTTCAAAACTCACTTTTCCAGTACAGGGAAATTAAATGTCCCAGTAGCATGTGCTCACTCACACTTATCCTAGGCTGAGTCACTGTTGACTAAATTAACACAATTTGTAGGAGGAAACCAGATTATCCCAACTGCTTGATACTTTTAACTGGTAAAGTACTCCATCAGAAGATGTTTTGCAAAGCATACAAGAATGCAACAATTCCAGTGCAAGGCAGTTTAAGTACATGATGCATTTTGTGTAAGTAAACCCTCCTGTTTTTTTCATATATATTTTAAATACACCTTTTTATTTTTATGAATACTCATAATGCAATGGCTAGCTCTGCTAGCTCATAGATACAGTGTATTGGGTTTGAATCCTGCACTAAGCTGTATTTATGTGAAGATTTACACATTCTCCTCATTTCTGCAAGGTCCCACATTTCCAAAGTGTTTTTAAATTGTGTTTGTAAGAATTACTTATGAATGAACACGTTTAAATCGTGACACATTGGTATGAGAAAACCTCTGCATATGATATACCATTCGACTTGTCTCAACGTCAAATTATGCAATGTGTCAAGTATTTTAAAGGTTCCCTCCAATTTTTGGCTCTCTAGATGTAAAGTACACTTATTTGTAGGCCATTTGTGGATCATTTTTTATGTAGGAAATTACACTCTTATGATATACAAACCAATAGATGTCTTGTGCAAAAATGATCAGAAGGGCTTGATGTTGTGTCTGCCACATCAGCCGACCCCAAGGTTTTACCCTCTAACGGAATACGTGGATTCAAAGTCACTCTTTTTCACAGAATTTTAAAAAATGAGGATCGGTAATATTGGCATGTGCAGAGTCATTTTATGCTCTTTTATGCTGATCATGAATATAAAAATAAGATTAAAAATGACAAATGTTAAACATAAGCATGTTGGGCATCTTTTTAGACTATTTTAAGGTCAGTAATTAAGAAAATGATACTATTTTTGTTTTTTTTCTATTACAACCAAGACTATTTAGACTTTAAACATTTGTGTTAAAGCACATATTTTAATATTTCATATATTTGATGCAAATATTCTTGTTTATTATGTAGTTCTACCTCATAAAGTAAATTGTTAAATTTCTTATAAACACCCTAAATTAGGGTGGGTAACACAAACTCAGATTTTAAAATTATTTTTTCTATGTTAGTTTAAGTGTTGGTGTGTATATGTACATAAGTTGTCCTGTAATGGCCTGTGGCATGGACCAGGGTTGCTTTCTGCCTTGTGCCCAGTGGTTCCAGGACAGGCTCTAGTTCCCTATGACCATAAATTGGAATAAACAAGTTTGAAAATGTTACAGTATCCATCCATTTTCTAACCCGCTGAATCCGAACACAGGGTCACGGGGGTCTGCTGGAGCCAATCCCAGCCAACACAGGGCACAAGGCAGGAACCAATCCCGGGCAGGGTGCCAACCCACCGCAGGACACACACAAACACACCCACACACCAAGCACACACTAGGGCCAATTTAGAATCTCCAATCCACCTAACTTGCATGTCTTTGGACTGTGGGAGGAAACCCACGCAGACATGGGGAGAACATGCAAACTCCACGCAGGGAGGACCCGGGAAGAGAACCCGGGTCTTCTAACTGCGAGGCAGCAGCGCTACCACTGCGCCACCGTGCTGCCCCTGTTACAGTATGATACCTCTATATTTTAGTGACAGTTGTTTTGTAATACAAGTGACTATTCTGTGCTTGCAACTATGTGTGACTATGTGTGAGGATGAATAAGGGTAAAGTTTCATTTGCCTGTACTAATTTAACAAAAAATAATTTTCCTGAACCTGTGGCATTCAATTTAAAGTTGTGCAGCATCTGGATCAAGGCAGGAACTGACATTGCATATACTGCCAGTCCATTCAAATATTCAGCCACATGAGGCTAATTTAGAATTAATTTAACCTGTATGTATTTGGGATGAGGATGGTAAATCAGAGTACACAGAGAAAAATTCTGACAGAAGGAGAATGCACAAGATCCACAAAGGCAATGACCGAGTGAGGAATTGAAACCCAGAACCTAGATCCTGGAGGCAGTAATACTAACCACTGCATTACTGAGCAGCCCCATTTGCCTGATGGTATAATATAAAATGTTAAAATATCTTGAAATCCAGATCATTAAATTTTGTTAATGAAACAATTTGCAGATTGATTTTCTTGACAATTCCAAATATGTTAAAGGGATGTCTGATGAAGTTTCTTTTTTTTTTTTCAGAATCCAGTTTTGATTTAAAACGCAAATCAGACAGAGGACAGTTGGATATACCTGACCTCAGTAAGAGCAATGAAGCAACAGCACTGCAATCAAGAGCCAAGAAAAGTGATGATAAATATGAACCAGATGTATGCACCCTTGTTTCATCTGCCAAGTGGTTGAAGCAGCATGGACTTCAAGAAAACAAGCTAACCATCACACAGATTCTTTCACAAATTGGTTTTAAGCACAAGGAAGGTATAGTAAATGTGAATTTAAATGAACTCTGTAACAACTCCATGGGGCGTGCCAGCCACCCAACCCGACACAGACAGAGGCTGGAGGCACACTTATAAAAACAAAAGGTGTTTTTATTTTTCTTAATTTGTGTAGGATATCTTCCCCATCCCCATGAGCCCACACCACAGTCCCACAAGCACAATAGCACAATATTAATAAATTCTTCTCTCTCTTTAGTCCTCCCCTTCTTGGCAAGCTTCATCCACCTTTCATCCGACACTGAGTTCACAACTCACTAATTACTGTCCACTGGTCCCTTATATAAGGCCCATGGAAGAACCACCCACATGGGATCTGGGGGCGCTGCAGCTGTTCCTGAGCCTAACTGTATTGGACTCCATCTCCCATGAAGCCCTGTGGTAGTCCGAGGTACGGCTGCCACCTAGGGCGACTGCCATCTAGTGTTTCTGGGGAGGCACTGTTCTGTCCACACTGGCTCCCCAGGTCCCTTCATAGCAGAGGTGTCCCAGCCGGGCAAAGGCCCCAGTCATCTATGACAACTCTTACCATCTGTTCTTCTGGCTGTCACAGTGTCAAATAATGAACTTCCATCCATCCATCTATTATCCAACCCATTATATCCTAACTACAGGGTCACGGGGATCTGCTGGAGCCAATCCCAGCCAACACAGGGTGCAAGGCAGGAAACAAACACTGGGCAGGGTGACAGCCCACAGCAGGGCCAAATTAATGAACTTGTGACACAGATAGGGTTTTGTCGGGAAAAAGACAAAATAAAAACAAAAATATCTTTGCGAATACTAGTGGTGGTTGGGCAGCTAGCCTTTGGTCCCCAGTGCTCCTGTTTTCTGATATGGCTACACAAGGCAGATAAAAATAAAGAAAAAGAAAGAAAAAAACTTCCATCCATCCATCGTCCAACTCACTATATCCTAACTACAGGGTCATGGGGGTCTGCTGGTGCCAATCCCAGCCAACACAGGGCGCAAGGCAGGAAACAAACTCCAGGCAGGGTGCCAGCCCACCGCAGGGCACACACACACACCCGGCACACACTAGGGACAATTTAGAATCGCCAATGCACCTAACCTGCATGTCTTTGGACTGTGGGATTAAACCGGAGTACCCGGAAGAAACCCCCAGTAGACACAGGGAGAACCTGCAAACTCCACGCAGGGAGGACCCAGGAAGCGAACCCGGGTCTCCTAACTGCGAGGCAGCAGTGCTACCCACTGTGCCACTGTGCCGGCCCAGAAAAAAAACTTATATTCCTAAATTGTGTGAGTTGCGAACTATGGGGGCTAATGCTTTGTCCTCAAACCCAAATGATGAACAAAAAACAACAGAAGTGACAAATCAAAATGGTTTTATTACTGAAGGCAGGTGAACATTGAAAACAATGCCCCATTTGGATTTCTCCATGAGATTAATAAAATTTATCTAGACTAATCTAATAATCACAGAAAGGTTTAAGAATAACAAAAAGCTAAGCCTTCTGGATGTTTTATTTACCCTCTAGCCTCCTTTTCTTGCCTTGCCACATAGTAATGGCATCCTCCCAACTCCAAGGCCCCCTATATACTGACTGCAGGGGCAGGGGCATTTTATGTCTGATTCAGGAAAGCCATCTGGGTAAACCCTCACCTGTTTACGGGTTACCTGGCCAGCGCTGAAACATCTTCAGGTACCTCTGATAAACAAGAATTAGAAAACCTAAATCAATTTACTTTCTGTACCTCTTACCCCTGTTTTCAATTGTTCAGTTATAATCTTGTGGATAAAAACCTATGGGATTTTCTGGAAAGGTAAAAATTTTGTCAATAGTTGATGGGCAAAGTGCTCATATTTCCAAATTTTTATATGTATTTCTCAAACAAGATTTACTAGAATTCTCACCAACAAAAAAATCAAAATTATCTTGTATTAAGCATGAAGTCTGTTTTTCAGGAAGTATAAGCGTATGTAAAAATAATTTACATATGCATGTACGTTAAAATAATAAAATAGAATAAAAAATCATGTATAAGTGTACACAAAATTATTATTAAAATGATTTTTTTCAAATTATTTAAAAATACACAAAAATAATAGTACTGTAAATGGAAGAACTTTAAAGTAGATAAAATAAACCCACATAAACATGAGGAATAACATGGAAGCACTTAGAGACAGTAAACACTGTGCTGTCTTTATCTACACGGGTTACCTTTAATTGTAATATAAAAAGATGTCTATTGCTGTTATGGTTCCTTGTCTATTTTATAAGAGTGGCTCAGTGGTTAGCACTGCTGTCTCTTGGATGCAGCACCTTGAGCTCAGTTCATACTCCTGGTTGTTGTCTGTGTGATGCTTTCCAGTGTTCCCTGTGTCTTTCCATGTTTTTTTTTTTTTTGGTTCTCAAAGACAGTTTGATTAAATGGCTGTTCTAAAATATGTGCATACTTGGATTAATCATCTATGCTATAAATCAGTCTAAATTTGTTTCCTTATATGCTCAAAAAATGCCTCCAAGGTCAGCTCTGGCACTCCCATGACCTAAAATTGGATTAAAGAAATTTTACAATATTATGTTATGTTGAATTGAATGAAAAAGTAGTAATAATAGTAGTGGTATTATCACAGCATTTCTACCTGTGGGTAAGATATCTGCATATCTCTGGTTTAGTTATTTATTATTATAACTATAGTAGACATAAGATCAGATAAAAGTACAAAATGTGAATACTGCTTATGTCACCAATGAGGAAACCGTAGTGTCAGGTTTATTATTATGTCCTTACCCCACTAAAACAGATATGTAAATATGTTTCACCAACACCAATATACCTTGAATTTGGTTCTTCTTGTTTTATTTTTTTCCAGCCATCAAATTTTGGATGGTTTACTGTCTTTTATTATTGGTATTTGATATTTCTCTATGGTAGTGCCTTGAGTCTCACTTCAAGAAGGAAGAATTTGTAGTGTTAAACTTTTGGTTTAAAAGCATTCTCCTTCTTTTTAGATTACGTCCGCATATTACAAAAGCCTGTTTCATCTCAATATGCCGAAGGGTTATTTTCTCAGTGCCAAAAAAATGGGGAGATATACAATGTGAGTATACATGTTTAATTATTAAACCTTTATTTACTAAATCAACTTTTTCACCTTATGGCTTCTAATATTATAAAATAACAAATGAACTTCATAACCAGTAATTTATAGAAATGAAAATACATGTTTTTAATACATTTAGTTTTTTGTTTTTCTTTAATTTAAATTTTATTAATCTTTTGCAACTATGTCTCTAAGGTGGACATGGTTAGCCAACACTGTGACATAATCTTCATTTATTTTCTATAGGAAATATGGGAGGCATAAGCTTCCCAGTGGGAGGCTTCATGTGACTGTCTTTTCAAGCTGTAGCTACCACTGAGAAAATGGGGATAGTTCTTTGTTACTCAGATTTGTCACATTGCACTGACTTCTCACCTTACTTTGTTATATTCTATTAAAACAATATGTAATATGAGCAATCATTTCACAGTGCTGTTTTATTGGAAGTGTTGAGATGCCTTTGTAATGTTTCTATTTCTTTTTATTTTCACCCAAAACATATTGGAAAATCTTTAATTTACTTTTGTGCATATCAAATAGCTATTCAAAAGTAACCTCATGTTTCTCTTAAAATTCCAACTGAATATGCAGGTGAAAATAATGAACTGGACGTATGTAGTGACACCT
Source organism: Polypterus bichir lapradei (assembly GCA_026402145.1). Classification (NCBI taxonomy): domain Eukaryota; kingdom Metazoa; phylum Chordata; class Cladistia; order Polypteriformes; family Polypteridae; genus Polypterus; species Polypterus bichir. The sequence goes on from JANRMT010028174.1 coordinate 146,400,662, forward strand.
GTGGTAACTCTGAAAACTCCCATAGTTTTTAAATTTAGTAATACAACATTATAAAAATGCTATTACAAATTGTGACACCAGACCTTGGCCTTGACAAATAATCTCTACCCTTCTTCTCAGTTTCACATTCTTTTCTGTAACATTCCACACAGTAGTTTTCAAGTTTCAAACACTGCATGCAGTAAGTAAATGAGATAAAAACTAGTGGGTGGAAAACAAAGTTTAGCAGAGAAACTGAAAAAAATATAACAAGGGGGAGAGAAAAACTATACTACAGCGTTTCTCAACCTTTAAGTATTTGCGACCCGAGTTTTCATAAAAGTTTTAATCGTGTCCCCCCCTAACATTTTTTTGAAATGTAGATGCATATTTTATTATACCTACTTAACTTTTATCGACATTTATCTAACTCTATATTTATTGTTCTAGTATCAGAATGTAGTTTAAGTTAATTTGTTTTGGTTTCAACAGATGTTTTTTTCATATTTTTGATTCTTGTTTTCTTTTTTTCACATCTTCGTGCCCCCCTTTTTGTTACTTTGCGCCCCCCTAGGGGGGCCCGCCCCACAGGTTGAGAGCCACTGCTATACTAGAAAGTTGTATGCAAGTTTGATTGTACTATGCAGTTGAAGTACTATGTGTTGAACAAGTAATATGTTAAAATTAGTAATAACATTCTTCAAATATTTTTCCACTATATATAGAAAAGGAAACAGCATTATAGAAATAATTGAATTTGTATTTAAAATGCATTGTAAAAACTCAAATATTCCTGAAACCTCTCGTCAGGTAATAGAACGATCTAACAAGTAATACTGATTTTTGAAAGGAAATCCTCAAATTAATGCTCCATTTTTTAGCTCACAGCACAAGAGAGATTTCATTTTATTTTTAAAACTACAGAAGAAGAAAGAGAAAATGATGATTTAGAGCAGTAAGGGGATATCAAGTGTTAATAATGGACATTGAGTAATCAAGTGACTTCTTGACCTGACCAACTGTGTGGTTGAACGGGTTTGGGGCCAGTTGCCCACTTCTTTGCACACATGGTATTAAGAAGTCAATATGTGTTGTCATTTCTACATGTTGTGACCAAAATGTATGCAAATACCCTTAATTTAATGTCTGTAGTGTGCACTTTAATCATGTCTGAGTTGTTTGATGTGTAATTTTAAACTGTGGAGCAGAGGGGTAAATCATGGAAAAACATGTCTTTGAAACACTATGGAAGGCACTACTGTATACCTTATAAAATCATTCTGTTCCTACCCATGGCTACGGTATTCATTGTATATACACATATGAGCACAATTTCCTCAAACTCTCTCCATAGCTCACAATATATATATAATTTATATATATATATATATATATACATTTTAAATAGAAAAAATCAATTATTGATTATGACAGATGGGTTATTTGAGTTGTGACAAACCTTTCTAGTGAGATATCTCTCTTTTCCTGTGTTGACTAGGAGTAAAAGATGTTGATTTAACTCATTCTTTGTAATTATGAAAGAAATACATTAAAAATGATACCCTTGTAGTGATAAAAACAGGTTTTTTTTAAGATTCATATGTAAAAAGATTTTTTTGGGAGAAGTATGCTACATGGACACCCCTCCAAATTACTGAATTTAGGTGTTTCAGCCATTGTTAACAGGTACAACACAGCTATGTAACCTCCACTGATAAACATTGATAAACATTGGCAGTAGAATGGGTCACACTGAAGACCTCAATGATGTTAAATGTGGTGCTGTCATAGGATGCCACAAGTCAGTACATACAGTCATATGAAAAAGTTTGGGAACCCCGCTTAATTATTTGGATTTTTGTTTATCATTAGCTGAGCTTTCAAAGTAGCCACTTCCTTTTAATATATGACATGCCTTATGGAAACAGTAGTATTTCAGCAGTGACATTAAGTTTATTGGATTAACAGAAAATATGCAATATGCATCATAACAAAATTAGACAGGTGCATAGATTTGGGCACCCCAACAGAGATGTTACATCAATACTTAGTTGAGCCTTCTTTTGCAAATATAACAGCCTCTAGACGCCTCCTATAGCCTTTGATGAGTGTCTGGATTCTGGATGGAGGTATTTTTGACCATTCTTCCATACAAAATCTCTCCAGTTCAGTTAAAGTTGATGGCTGCCGAGCATGGACAGCCTGCTTCCAATCATCTCATAGCTTTTCGATGATATTCAAGTCAGGGGACTGTGACGACCATTCCAGAACATTGTACTTCTCCCTCTGCATGAATGCCTTTGTAGATTTCGAACTGTATTTTGGGTCATTTGTCTTGTTGGAATATCCAACCTCTGCATAACTTCAACTTTGTGACTGATGCTTGAACATTATCCTGAATAATTTGTTGGTATTGGGTTGAATTAATCCAACTCTCGACTTTAACAAGGGCCCCAGTCCCTGAACTAGCCACACAGTCCCACAGCATGATGGAACCTCCACCAAATTTAACAGTAGGTAGCAGGTGTTTTTCTTGGAATGCAGTGTTCTTGTTCCGCCATGCAAAGCGCTTTTTGTTATGACCAAATAACTCAATTTTTGTCTCATCAGTCCAAAGCACTCTGTTCCTAAATGAATCTGGCATGTCTAAATGAGCATTTGCATACAACAAGCAACTCTGTTTGTGGCATGAGTGCAGAAAGGGCTTCTTTCTCATCACCCTGCCATACAGATGTTCTTTGTGCAAATTGCGCTGAAATGTGGAATGATGTACAGATACACCATCTGCAGCAAGATGTTCTTGCAGGTCTTTGGAGGTTGTCTGTTCCATTCTCACAATCTTGCGCATATGTCTCTCCTGTATTTTTCTTGGCCTGTCAGACCTGGGTTTTACAGCAACTGTGCCTGTGGCCTTCCATTTCCTGATTACATTCCTTACAGTTGAAACTTGACAGTTTAAACCTCTGAGATAGCTTTTTGTAGCCTTCCCCTAAACCATGATACGGAACAATCTTTTTTTTTCAGATCTTTTGAGAGTTGCTTTGAGGATCCCATGCTGTCACTCTTCAGAGGAGAGTCAAAGGGAAGCACAACTTGCAATTGACCACCTTAAATACCTTTTTTCATGATTGGACACACCTGTCTGTGAAGTTCAAGGCTTAATGAGCTAATTCAACCAATTTGGTGTTGCAAGTAATCAGTATTGAGTAGTTACATACATTCAAATCAGCCAAATTACAAGGGTACCCAAATTTTTACACAGCCAGTTTTTCACATTTGATTTAATTTCATACAACTAAATACTGCTTCACTAAAACTCTTTGTTCAGAAAACACCCCAGTACTCAGATGTTCCTAGGAAATGAAAGACATACCACTGTTATCTTTGTTGTTGAAAGTAAATTATTATGCAGGCTGAGAGGGGTTCCCAAATTTTTTCATATGACTGTACTATATCAGCATGCTCAACTGTAAGTGCTATTACTGTTAAGTGGAAGCATCTAAGAGCAACTCAGAGAGCGAGGTCACCAACTGCTGACGGAAATAGCGTATATAAATCACATATTCTTTGTTGCATCACTCACAACAAATTTTTCTTCATCAGCACAAGAACTGTGTGACGGGAGCTTCATTCAATGGGTTTCCATAGCCAAGCAGCTACACACATGCCTATGATCACTAGCGCGCTGTGTAAAGTGTGCCACCATTAGATTCTAGAGAAATGGAAACTTATTCTCTGGAGTGATGAATCATGCTTTACTATTTGGCAGTCTAATAGACAAATCTGGGCTTGGCAGATCCCAGGAGAACACTGCCTTTTGGCCTGAATAATGCCTACTGTAAAGTTTGATGGAGGGAGGATAATGATATGGGACTATTTTTTTATGGTTTGAGCTAGGAGCCTTCGTTCTAGAGAAAGATACTGTTAAGCCTATACCACACAAAGACATTTTAGACAGTTGTGTGCTTCTGAGTTTTTGGCAACATTATGAGGAAGGTCCTTATCTGTTCCAGCATAATTGTGCTCCTGTGTATAAAGCCTTGTTCATAAAGACATGGTTTGATGGGTTTATTGTGGAACCCTACTGAACACATTTGGGATGAGTTGGTGGCTGATTCCTACAAACACACTTCAAAATCTTGTGGAAAGCATTCCCAGAAGAATGGAAGAGGTTATAACTGCTAAGGGGATAAAGGTCTATATTAATGCCAATAGTTTTGGAATAGGATGTCCATCAAGCTCTTGTAGGTTTGATGGTTTGGTGTCCACAAACTTTTAGCCATATAGTATACTCTGTTAATAAAATAATATGAAAATGTAGGGTGTTCAGCATCAGAATAAAATATATGTTTCTTTGTAAATTATATATATAGAAAACAGGTTGGGACATCTACACAAAAAAAAACTCTTTAAGTGTTAAAGTGAATTCAAAAACAGTCATCTTCCTCTGTAAAGCAGAACTCAGATATCCTATATGCTTTCTAGTACAAGTATTTTAGAGACTGAAAGACTGACATCAATATTTTAAGACTTGATTTGTGATGACTGTCATATATAGTAATTAAAAGGAACACAGTGTATTCACCAAGTGTTTTACAGCAACTTCGGGGAAGTGATTACCGCTTTTGGTTCACAGTCGAGTGCATGTGTTGTAATGTGTTGCAGTTTACTATTAAAAGGTTATTGAAGTTCATTGAAGTCTCCACGGTCATTTCACATGGTATCAGAAGTGGAAAAGAGAATTATGGCAATGTTTAATCCTCCAACATAGTAGAAATAGTAGTTAATGTGTAAGAAATGACGGACAGTGCAATAAGTGCAAGAAAACGTGTTATAACAAAGATGAAAGCTGTAAAGCAATAAAGTAGGGCATTGGAGTAGAGTGTGTAGGAACAGGAAGGCCGTGAGCGAAGTTACAGAGCAAATGCCAACATACTTCCTAGGGGCGGTGAGTAGCGCAGACAGGTCAGCAGAGCAATGGTCCGTCAAGTTGTTGGTGGGCACCATGCCAGTTGAATTCAAGATCAACACAGGTGCTAATGTGAATGTCATCCGGGAAGAGACATATCACTCACTCATTCCCAAAAGTCCATTAGAGGCTTCAGATATACCACTGGATAGCCCAGGCGGAGAGCTGAGATGCATTGAACGAATCCAGAGTATGGCTACCTACAAAGGTAAAACTCATTCATTAATCGCATACGTAATCCATGGACACATAGTAACCAATCTCCTCAGCAGATGGTTATCGGTTATAATGAATCTGGTGAGGAGAGTGGATGACGCAGTGAGCAGTGGAGAATGCCAGCTGGTGTATGGTGAGCACGGTATATTAAAAATGGAACCCGTGAGAATTCAGCTGAAAGACAATGCACAGCCATACGCAGTACATGGAGCACGGCGCGTACCACTTTCTGTGCTACAGAAAGTAAAGGAAGAGCTCCAGAGAATGGAAAGGAACTGCAATATCGAATGAGTAACGCAGCCAACAGACTGGTGTGCCCCAATGGTGCCTGTGATGAAAAAGAACACCAGTAAGGCCCGCATTTGCATTAACTTTAAGAGGCTGAATGAAGCCGTGAAAAGATGAGATGAGATAACCACAAAGCTGAGTGGGGCTACTGTTTTTTTTCACTGGGCCCTGCCAGCGGGTTCTTCCAAATACCGCTCCACCCCTATAGCATTAAGCTCACTAAGTTTATTACGCCCTTTGGCTGGTTTAACTTCAAGCAACTACCCCTCGGTATAACAAGTGCACCCGAAATATTCCAGAGAAAGATGACAGAAACCCTTTAGGGATTGGAAGGTGATATTCTCGTTTATGGGTCCATAGAGGAGGAACACAACAGTCGTTTGGTCAAGATAATGAAGTGCATAAAAATGGCGGGGCTGAAGCTGAACCGAGAAAAATGTATAATTAAGCAGAGCCAGTTGAGGTTTCTGGGACATACAGGAGTTGAAAAGAATTCTGGGTATGGTAAACTATCTCCGGAGATTCATTCCCAACCTTTCGACAGTGGGGCAGCCCATGTATGAACTTCTGAAAGAGAAAAACAGCTGGGTTTGGAATCACTCAAAACAAACAGCTTTTGAACACATAAAGCAGCTCCTGACTACCACACCAGTGCTTACATTTTACGATGTGAATATGCCTGCAGCCTTGTCCACTGACTTTAGCAGCTATGGACTGAGGGGCGTGTTACTTCAGTTTCATGAGCAACAATGGAGACCTGCGGCATATTGCTCAAGATGCCTTACTGAGGCTGAAAAGTGCTATGCTCAGATTGAAAAAGAGACTTTTGCAGGAGCGTGTGCGTGTGAGAAGTTTGCTAGATACCTTAACGGACTGAGTCAGTTCAAGCTTATAACTGACCACAAGCAGTTAGTGCTGCTCATTAACAAACGCAGTCTGGACTGTGTACCACTACATTGTCAATTTCTTCTCATGAGACTTATGAGATTTAACCCAGTAGCTGAATACGTGCCTAGGAAAACTTTAATCATTGCAGATGCTTTATCACGCAGTCCTCTTACTAAAGTGTGCAACGAGGCGGATTCACATAGCGATGTGGCGTGCTGTGTTGCGAGTGTCGTGGAAGGATTTCCTGCATCTCTAAACAAACTGGACGCAATCAGAAAGGCAACAGCAGCTGATGCTGAACTGTAGTCTGTTGTGAAACTTATTAGTAGAGGATGGCCTGAACATAAAATACCAATGGAAGTGAAACCATTTTTCCATTGAAATCAGAACTGTCGAAATACCAAAAACGATTTGTCTGAGCTGAAGGAAATGATCGCAACATTGGCCATGGCCATGGCCACGGCCACGAATGAGCTCAAGAAAGACATTCAGAAAAATATGAAGAAAGAAATAAATGGCTTGCTCAAGACAAACGAGAAGCTGTGGCTGGAGCTGCAAGAGATGCGGCAAGAATATAAAGACTTGGAAAAACATATATATAATCATTTTGATGCAGTCTTTAAAGATATGCTGAGGAAAATTGAGGAACACATTCAGGAAAATGCATCTAAACTGAGAGAACTTGCCGATCAGCTGGAAGATGTTAAGCAGACATTCATGGCTTGAATTGAAACAGTGGAACATTTGACATCTAACAGTGATGGAAAAGCTACAGTTGCGAATTCCGAATGCAAAAAACTCAGAGACAGACTTGCAGCTCTGGATGATGGAAGCAGAAGGAATAATATTAGAATTGAAGGTCTACCTGAGAATCGTGAAAGTCCAAACCCAGTGACATTCATAGCTGAACTATTCTCAAAAACAATTGGAGAGGACTTTAAATCAGACACCATGATAGCGGCAGCTTATTGCATACATGGATCAAATACCTTTAAACCTAGGTCTTTTATTGTCCGCTTCGAGAGATTACAATTTAAGCTTGATGTAATGGCACTTCTCAGACACAAACAAGAGATTATATTTGAAAATAACCACTTTCGAATTTTCCATGATTTCTAACCCTCAACAGCTGCTAAATGTGCAGCTTTTTACAGCATTAAACAGTGGTTACAGAAACCCGATATCAGATACAGCCTCTTGTATCCTGCCAAACTGAAAGTGAATATTCAAGACAAATATTACATCTTCTCCTCCATAGATGAAGCACAAAAGGAATTAAGAAAGCTGATCCCGATGCTTTTTTGAAATATGAAAGTGAGTTGCATCCTATCATGGTATGGCAAGAAGATATTATCTACTGTCTGATCTGCTTGCAATGATACGGGTACCATAATTATACATCCTTTTCTTCCTTTTCTCCTCTCGGACACTTTTTGTTTATGTTTTAATTATAATTGTAGGCATATGTGTGGATGAAATTAAAGCAGGGTTTTTTTTTGTTTTTTTTAACTATTCTAAAGGAGACTGTTTAACATCATACCCTTGGTTTATTGTTATTGTTATTATTGATTTAGGGTTTACTATGCTTATCCAGGGCCACCACTCCCTGGGTTTACTGTCTTAATATGTCAAGACTGTTAATGATTATATTTTATGCTTATAGTATGTTAATCATTATATTTTATGCTTATAGTATTTAGACTTTATCGGCAATAGATATCTCTACTTTTTAATCCCCAAATGCTGCTGCTGCTGGGGGGCTTGTTTTGTTTTGGACGTGCTCTGTCTCTAGGTATGTCAGAGGATCGGGACTTTGTGAAGTGGGGTCCAGCCTCACATGGGGAGGCAAAATGGGAGGGTGGGGGGATAAGGGGGGGAGAGAAAGAGAGCAAGCTATATCTAATCTATTATTTTAATCCTTATAATGATAACTACCAACGTAACAATAAGCTGCATGGCAAGAACTCGTGGGAAAATTGGAAATTAAGGTTAAAGCTGTCTCACTTCCGGTTAAGAATAGAAAATGACATCAAAAATACAGAATGAATGTCTCCATGATGGGACAGTTAACTTTGTGAGCTGGAATGTTAAAGGCCCTAATCACGAATTAAAGAGAAAGAAAGTATTCTCTCATCTAACAGGTCTAAACACTGAAATAGTATTTTTACAGGAGACCCACTTACTAAGCAAGGATCAGTTCCAGCTGTAAAAAGACTGGACTGGCCAAAAGTTCCATGCCAGCTTTACAAATAAAACTAGAGGTGTGGGAATTCTTATACATAGAAGAGTCTTATTTGTGGTATCAGATGTAGTATCTGATCCTGACGGGAGATATGTGATTGTCATGGGCAATTTATTTAACTGTAAAGTGATTTTGATAAATGTTTATGCACCCAATGTCGATGATAGGGAATTCATGCAAAATGTATTTACATCCATTCCCAATGTGAACACTCATAAAATTGTAATGGCTGGGGACTTTAATTGTGTTTTAAATCCACTCTTGGATAGGACTCCTGTCACAGGGGGGATGACATCTAACACTGCAAAGACAATTACACAATTTTTAACTGACCACAACCTATCAGACCCCTGGAGATTTCTAAAACCAAACTCAAAAACATATTCCTTCTACTCACTGGTGCATCATTGCTACTTAAGAATTAATTATTTCTTTATAGATAATAATTTCTTGCCTACGATTAAATCTTGCAAGTACGACGCTATTGTTATTTCTGACCATGCCCCTTTGATCTTGGAGCTAAAATTATTAGGCCCCACACACTCATCTCGCAGATGGCGTCTTAACCCACTTCTATTAGCAGACAAGAACTGTACAGAATTTATATCCAAACAAATCAGTTTCTTCCTTGGTACAAATACATCCTCAGAGGTCTCTGCAGGAATACTCTGGGAAACTCTAAAGTACTTCTTAAGAGGACAGATTATTTCATATCTTTCCCACAGAAATAAATTAGAAACCAATAAGGTATCAGAACTAACCAGCGAAATTGCTAGAATAGATGAAGAACATGCCAGGTGTCCAAGTGAGGCTCTTCATAGGAAAAGGCAGGCTCTGCATTCAGAGCTCAACCTCTTAACAACCAAAGAAGCTGATGTGCATTATACAGACCAATTTCACTTCTGAATAATGATGTTAAGATACTCTCCAAAGTCCTAGCTAAAAGGTTGGAGAAAGTGCTGCCTTCAGTAATATCACAAGATCAAACTGGATTTATTAAAGGCCGACACTTAGCTTCCAATCTTTGACGCCTGTTTAATGTAATATATTCACCAGCAAAGTCGAACACCCCAGAGATGATATTATCGTTGGATGCAGAAAAAGCATTCAACATGATTGAATGGAACTAACTTTTGACTACATTAGAGAAATTTGTGTTTGGCCTGAATATTTGTGCATGGATCAAACCAATGTATACCAATCCAGAAGCTTCAGTTTGTATTAACAACATTTGTTCAGACTACTTTAAACTACTGTAGAACGCCCCTTGTCACTACTGCTATTTGCAATCTCCATTGAACCACTGGCAGTTCACTGTTGAAATGCTTATTAGATAAAGGGGATTATCAGAGAAGGACTTGAACAAAAAATTTCTTTATATGCAAATTATATGGTACTGTATATATCAGACCCACAAAATACTGTGCCTGCAGTCTTAATAGCACTTACAGAATTTCAAAAGATCTCTGGTCTCAGAATTAATTTAAATAAAAGTGTGCTCTTTCCAGTGAATTCTCAAGCATACAATATTAGATTGGACACCTTCCCTTTTATCATTGCAGATCTGTTTAAATTCCTAGGGGTAAATATCACAAGTACATATAAAGCTCTTTATCAACAAAATTTCGCCATCTGTATGAAAATAATTAAGCAAGACTTGCATAGATGGTCAACCCTCTATCTCACTCTAGCTGGAGGAATTAACATTGTTAAGATGAATATCCTTCCTAAGCTTCTCTTTTTATTTCAAAACATTCCAATATACATCAATAAATCATTTTTTAAGCAATTAGATTCAACCATAACCTAATTTATTTGGAACTCAAAACATCCACATATCCAAAGAGCGACCCTACAAAGACCTAAGGCAGAAGGCGGCATGGCTCTACCTAACTTTCAGTTTTATTACTGGGCAGCAAACATACAAGCTATAAAAGCCTGGACACAAATAGATGAACATACACAGGCTTGGTCAGCAATAGAAATAAAATCCTGCAGTACTTCTTTATATTCCCTGCTTTGTGCTCCAATAAATGCAAGTTATCACCAATATACTAATAACCCAATTGTGCTTCACTCACTCAGAATATGGAACCAGTGTAGGAAGCATTTTAAGATGGAGAATCTTTTTATCTGTGGCACCTCTGCATGAGAAACACCTTTCTCAACCCTCGCAAACATATACAGTTTTTAATATCTGGAAATATCTGGAAAACTTTTGGGATTAAATTGCTGCTGGGAAACTTCAATGCTCACGTAGGCAATGACAGTGAGACCTGGAAGGGCGTGATTGGGAGGAATGGCCCCCCCGATCTGAACCTGAGCGGTGTTTTGTTATTGGACTTCTGTGCTCGTTACGGATTGTCCATAACGAACACCATGTTCAAGCATAGGGGTGTTCATATGTGCATCTGGCACCAGGACACCCTAGGCCTCAGTTCAATGATCAACTTTGTGGTCGTGTCATCGGACTTGTGGCCACATGTCTTGGACACTCGGGTGAAGAGTGGGGCGTAGCTGTCAACTGATCACCACCTGGTGGTGATGGAACCGCTGTCATCTCCATCCTAAACCAGTACCAATAGTGACGGATGTTAGTACAGAATCCGACGCCCACCGAGATGAAACCACAGGGTCAGAGTCAGTCAGTTTCTGTTAGTCAGAAAGAAGTTTCACCCACAGCCCCTCTTTCTGGACAAATTATGACCAGATCAGGACGTGTGTGCAAACCAGTCAAGAGACTCGACTTAAAGGCTGATGATTAATTTTTTTTCATGGGGAGGGATGGGAGAAACAGGTATTGACTTTGATGTTAACAGTTCACTAGTGTTAAGGTGTTAAATAAAAAAAAACGGGGGGAGGAGATGTCATATATAGTAATTAAAAGGAACACAGCATATTCACTACGTGTTATATGGCAACTTTTGGGAAGTGATTAAAGGATGGACTGAAGGTGGGGCAAGTATAAAAAGGCAAACACATGTTGTTTTGCCGCTTTTGGTTCACAGTTGAGTGCATGTGTTGTAATGTGTTGCAGTTTGCTATTAAAAGGTTATTGAAGTTCATTGAAGTCTTCACGGTCATTTCACAATGACTGTTAATCTAATTCTGTACTGTTTGACAACATACTATCCTTAATGACAATGCCAGTTTCTTGTAGCTTAGTGATTGATTAAAGGTTTTTTGCCATGTATGCCATCTCTTATGAGATAAAAGTAGTAGTGATGAGTTTTAATTTTTTTTCCTCCTGCTTACCTTTTCCTAGAAGATATACCATAGAACATGCCCACTGCCATACAATTAGTCATGCCATCAATATACAGATTCCCACCCATTTGTAGCTTCTCACTGGGATGCTCCTTGTGTTATCTACCTCTGGCCATGCTCACCATGAGAATTTTTATTATGACTCAATCCCATGTGAATGGTAATTTTTTTAGGTAGACACATAAAGCCTATTTTTTATTTGCTGCTGTATTTATTTATTTTTTTAATTCTACTGTATTCTTTCACCACATTTTATCTAACAATTATAGCCTGTTTCCATTCTGCTTCTATACATTTTTCACTACAGTATTGTCTCTTTTTGTAAAATATGGTCATCAGTTTTTCTGTTTTAACTACATCTCCTTGTTCTTCTGTGTCTCTACCCTGTCCTCTATGTTTCCTGTAAATGGCCCCAGTTTAAAAGGGCGGTTAATTCTGGGTGCTGAAAAAGAGGTAGAACCCTTTATTTAGAAAGCCTGAGTGTAACAGATATCACCACTGTGGTTTTAACAACTAGATGCATGTCTGATAACAGTCAACAACTTGTGCAACAGAAGCAATGGTAGTGAGGCATTTAAATGAACGAGTATATTTAAAATTCTAAACATGGTATCAGTTTGTTGTGTTCAATAACTCCCCACAATTTAGCATGGAACAAGTAACTTTAATCCTAAAACTGCCTCTAAAATCTGTTTAGCACAATTTACAACTTTTTGAGTTTGCCAATAACCATTTAGGATGCCTCAATGTGCAAAGCATTGATAAAAGTAGTTTCATTCAGTGTAAGGTTTAAAACTAAGAAGAAGCAATCGGTCTAGATGTTAAAGAAAGAAAAATGCTAAAAAAACATTTTTTCTTAACTGAAATGCACATCTGCTGTTTCCAATGTGAAGTTATCCTAGGTTAGGTGATTTCCTGGATGGAGTGCCAATGCTCATTAAATTACGTGTTCTACTATGGAAGGAACAGTGAATAGGCAATGGCCGACTGCTCAATGAAAGTGTGACTTATAGCTGAGGAGAAACACATTGTAAATGCTGCCCTAAGCATTAGTTTTAATTTGTAGTAATTTCCAAAAACATCTGTTATTAGAGTTGTGAAATTGTTTGCATTGCTGTCTCATGGCTCCAGGGTCTTGGGTTCAGGCCCTGCACTTGGTTGTTGTCTGTCTGGGGTTTACGTATTCAACAAATACTGTGGAGTTCCTCCTAAGGCATGTATTTTATGGTTAATGAAGAAATTTAATTTATATGTATGTATGTACTGTATGTATGTGGGCAGTGCAATGGGCTGACTTCCTATGTTGGTTCTCGGGACTTGCACTGGAAGCTAACAGAAAAGGTCCTTGGCTGATGTTACCCTGAAATGGATAAAATGGGCGTGAGATTGTTATCTGCTACCAAGAGGGTATATATCATATGGAGCTGCCATGTAACAAAATAAAGTGCATGGAGATGAAAATGATTCTAAAGCTCCAAATGTTTAATCTTTTGTCACTATGAATTTAAAAGGAAGATGATGCCTATAATAATGTATCAAGCTCTAATGGTGTAAATTTTCCTGATCTTCTCCTGGTATCATTGGATTCAAGGAAGGATCCAATCTTGGAAGAGACAACCTATAGTACATGTACACACACACTCACCTTAGACCAGTTAACTTCATCCCCATGTCTTTGAAATACAGGAGGGAAACCAAAGAATCAACAGAAAAACCTTTACAGACACTTAGAAAACATGCATGCAAAGTCCACAAAGAAAATGCCTAGGTGTGGGTTTCATACCATATGATGTACATACTGTATATTTCAAAATTCAAAAGGAAAAATAACATAATGTGATAGACAAACTGGTGTCCTAGCTGGTGTGGTCCTTGCTCCCTTACATGGCCTGGAGGCCTTGATAACAGCAGGCCAGGGAGGGAGTGATATCTCCTTTCCATGCTAGGATGCAGAGGTGGAAGGACCACTGAGCAGTATCCAGGATGGACTTGGGAACTTAGAAAATCCACACAGTGGTCAACTGTCTGCTATGGACAGTGTGTCCCTGTGTACACTGGGTAGCATCATGTTGTCTGGTAAGCTTTACTATGGCTGCCAGCAGGGCATCATGGGTGTTGTTGACCCATGTGCCTCTCCTGTCGGGTTTTGTGGAGGATGCCAGGGGAGCTCTCGGATACTGATGTGCTTCCCGGAGGTAACAGGCAACAAGTACTCCCGTGTCCGGAGTTAAAAGAGAGCCCTCCACTTGACTTGGTAAGAGTTGGAGTCAGGTGTGGAGGAGAGAGGGGAGGTGGAGAAAAAGAAAAGGAAAAAAAGTTGTGCTGTATTGCTGAGCTGTGATTGAAGGTATTGTTTAAATTAAAAGCACTTTAATTGAATTGGGACAGTTGTGGTGCAATTGTATCAGGGGATTTGGGGTGCTGGTACACCCCTAGAGGCCACAATACATAAAAACTAGAATGGTTTCTTCCTGTTGTTTTTTTTTTGGTTTTATAATGCAAAGAATTTAACCCCTCTAAACTGTTCATTAAACATTTTAGGCCTTCTGTCTTTAATGAATATAAAGAAGATGAAAATAACCTAATACAATTTTTACACTTTATAATTTCAAACTAATGCTAATTTTTCTTCTGCATGAATCTCTTGTGCTAGTGAGAACCATACGGCATACAGTATTTTGTTTTTCAAAATTTGTATTACTATCTGTTTTATTAGGTTGTTAGGCACATGCCCAATTGAATTTCCCATACAAGGGATGGTAAACTTCACCTTAACCTTGACATTGATGTTAATACATTTATTATTTCTCTCTCTGGCTCTAAGCCTAGGCATTGATTAGCATTAGAACATTTTTTGCACTCTGTGAAAGGAAACTTAGAATTGCTTAGTCTGTTTTCACACTGCATTATTCCTTGTTATATATGTTTATTTACATTAGTATTATATTTAAACCCTAGCTTAGTCCAAAATGTTTACTATACTTGAGTGTAGATCTGAAAATTATTGTTTTACTGTAGTGTGATAAATTATGAGCTTGTCTAGAATCAAGTTACAGTTTTGCCATTACCGTGGTATGTCACCTCGGCAGAATGGATGCCTGCAGTCTAATTTGAGGTTTCCTGACTCTCTGTGTTTTCTGCTGTGCACACAGTTTTGTGTTTTAAAATTGCTTGCTGAAAATGTGTTGCGGAGCCCTTTAATATTATGATTATAAATATCTTCAGTTGTCCTTGGTATTTGCATAACATTTGTGACTTAGTAATTTTAAACAAATGTTTATAGAATTATATACTAAACATACATTTGTTTTGCTTTCTCAAAGTGGATGGCAGATCTGGCCAAGATTAATTTTAGTGACACCACTCTGTTTCATGCCACCCTCTGCAAAATTTGTGAAAGAAGAATACATGAAAAGTGTTAAGGTTAGAAGTTGGCAAATCCACCTATGGAAAAAATTTGTAAAGAACGTTTGCACTCTTTGCCATTGAGCGAGTATCTTATTTCCAGGGTAAGCTAGGTGTCAGTTTGCTTAGCCTGTGATTGGAAATTTGTATACCCACTTCTGTGATGACCTGTTCAGAATGGTGTCTGGACTTCATCCAGATTGTAGCAGGCCAAATCCACGTGTGGATTTTAAGTTTAAGTCAAGTGTTTGACAGCAAGCCCTGCTTGTCTACCTCTGGCCTCTTGCCAGACAGTGCTGTGTGCCACTGAAAGCCTTACAAAAATGAAATAATGTCTTCTACTCCTTATAGCAGCCTTTCTACTGTATGTATAGGTAGAAAATTTAAATATAATTAAAATAATTAAACTTGATGTTGGTTTGCTATGATCTTTGTTGTCATTTTTAGACAGTGGTACATTTTAAGGTGGGTGCCTGGTAATGCATGGTTAACATTGCTACAGCACAGCTCTACAGCCATCAGTTTAAATCCTACTTAATCACGTTCTGTGGTGAGTTTGCACATACTACTCACGTCTCAATGACATGCGTATTAGGTCGATTGGCAGTTCAAAACTGTCTGCATGCAGGAGTGTGTGTGAGATGGACAAATGCTCCACACTGTGAACAGGACTGAGTGGGTTTGATAATGAACAGATGGATAAGTTCATGTATTATAATGTTACGGACAGATCTTATCATAGTTTTTTCATCAATCAGTAAGACAAGAATGTTATTATACTTTAAAATGTACTTTTATCAGTATTCCTTAAAATTGCTGAAGTTTCTTTATGCCTAAAACCACAAATTGAGCACACTTGACAGGAGTCTCAAGAATTTACAATGACCACAACAGTTCACCTAACTCAGGTAGGCTGAAAGGCCAAATGTTTAGTATTATATAACTGGACTGCGTTCCTTAAAGAGTATCTAAAACTTGTAATCCAAGGAAATATTTTACTAATATCTGAAAATATTCTGTGAGCCACCTGTTAATGTGTTTTAATCTATATATATACATATATATAAAAGCCAAATAACACTGACTCACTCATCACGAAATCTCCCGAACCATGAGGACTTGGGACTTGAAATTTGGAATGTAGGTTACCCATGGCCCATAGGTGCTCACTAAGAAACGGTTTTAAAAATTTCGTTGTCCAAGCACAAAATTTCTTATAGTTTTTAGACCCGTTTGTATGTCTGTTCGCTTTTCATGAGAGAACTACTTAACAGATTTAGATCTGTTTTTTTTTTCTATAATTTGCTTGAACATTCCATTGATTTTGTGACTTTCTCATCGCGCTAAGTATCACAGTTTGCTTGCGGTACCGATTTATTAGCGCGAATCCGAGGGCAGGGCCCTCCTCACTCATGCGTCTGCCTCAGGGCGTAACCTTAAATTCGCTTAGTTAGCGAACGAGAGAACTACCTCACAGATTTAGATCTTTTTTTTCTATAATTTGCTTGAACATTATGGTTGATTTTGTGACTTCTCTCATTGCAGTAAGAATCATAGTTCGCTTGCAGGAACAATATTTTCGTGCTAATCCGAGACAGAGGCTGTGGGCCGAGGGGAGGGTAAAGAGTGACGTCAGGAGTAGAGGGCTGGGCCAGGCCCTCCTCACTGTCCTGTTTCACTAATACGCAGGCGAAGCCGCGGGGGATGGCTAGTCCTGTGTAAATTTAAAAAGCCCTAAATCCTGAAAATCAACGTATTTCTTATAGTGAATGGATAAAGAATATGTGAGTCAGTTTATTTTACTGTACTGTGTATCATTTAACATTTGGTTGTGCTAATTTGTATTGAATTGATTATTTTGAAGTAACTAGTAATTTATAATGTGTTAGTATGAAGAGTAAAACTACTACTTTTGTGTCACCTTAAATAATAGGTGTAATTATTTTGCTATTTTTATGATTAATCACACACACCACATATCCAGTTATGTCCCTAAATCATATTGCAGAGCATAGGTAAATAGTTTTATTAATTTATTAATGTGTTCATTTATTTTTTAAACCTCCTTATTCCAAATTATTGCAGGGGCTGGGGAGTATCTTGGAAACATTGGGAAGAAGGTAGGAAACTACCCTGAACATAGCATTAGCCCATCAAAGGGTATACTCATTCACACATATCCACAACCATACATTTAAAAAGTCCAATAAATGTAACTTGCACATCATTCCAACTTGGGGGGGAAACCAGAGAACTTATATAAAAGACTTTAATGTACAAGCTACATATAGACAGTGTCCAGACCACAGAAATTTACAACGCAAATACTGAAAACAATCCATCCATTCATTTTCTGTACATGTTTTTTTCCAGTTCTGGGTCATGGAAGGTAGAGCCTGTCATTACAGCATCAAACAAGACATAAACCAGCTCCCTTTGATATACGCTGTGGACACCAGGGGACGTAAACCCCAAACCCCGGACACACCAGACACAGACGCCAAGTTCAGCACACAAGACACGTTTATTCCCAAGGGGGGTGCATTTGTCTCATTCCCCATAGTGTCACATTTACCAAGACCAATACAACATAGCACCCTTTCTTTACTTTCTTCCTTCTCTCTTCCTTGTTCTGCCTCTACTCCTCTCCTGGCCAGCTTTGTCCACTTCCTCCCGACTCTGGCTCCTCGAGTGGTGTGAGGCGGCTTCTTTTATTCAGCTCCTGGGATTGCTCCAGGTGGCTCATCAGTGTTACCTGGAATCACTCTCAGGTGTGGTGGAAGTCCATTATAGGGTTCTGCAGCTCCCCCTGGCACACCAACAGAACCCAACAGGGCTGTACCAAACTCCAAATCCCTGTGGGAATCCATGGTGCCACAGCTGCCCAGGAGGGCTGCCCTCTAGCATCCCAAAGGAGGGACCGCTTCACTGATGCTCTCTCCCCTGGTCCTTCTATTCCGTTGGCGTCCCGGCCAGGTAATGGCCGTAGCCGCCCATTACAACGCACACATGCATACACTCACACTTACTTGTACTGGTCCACTTTGTATTTACAAATCAAATAGAAATTAAGGTCTTTGGGTTGTGGGAGGGAAACCAGATTTCCTTGAAAAAACTTCACACAGACTTAAGGAAAAATTTAAAGTGCACTCAGACAATACCTGGGCCAGGGACCTGAATCTAGTCTTCAGGAGCTGCGAATTAGCAGTGATTGGCATTGACCTATCCAATTTCTGTACCCACTTTATACAATTTGACAGTGGTATAGACCAGGGGTCTCCAACACGTTTCTCGCGAACTACTGGTAGCTCGCAACCCCTTTCCAAGTAGCTTGCCAAAGGGTTAATGAATCCTACATAACTTTGAAAACTTGATTAGTCAAATTAGGGGTGGGCAATCTTTCTGAAAAAATCATATCACGATCCTTTTAACACAAAATCACGATCCACAATCTGAATTGCAATCTATCTTTTCAATGTGGCATACACTTAAGAGAATATCAGGACTCAAACTCATCAAGACCTAAGTAACGCTTTATTTTAAATATAAGGCAAAGTTGAATTTAGTTGTACTCTCGTTTGCTAGCTATGCGGAGTTAAGGAACATGCCCGGAAACTGGTGAGTGACTGAGGAAGGCCCCTCCCCTAGGCCTGCTGCGTCTCTCTCGGATTCGCGCAAATAAATCAGTACTGCAAGCTAAGTATGATACACAGCGAAATGACATACCGTAAGTTGCAAAATCAAACAGAATGTTCAAGCAAATTATAGTAAAAACCAGATCTAAATCCGTTAAGTACTTCTCTTGTGAAAAGCGGACAGACAAATAGACAGACATTGGATTTTATATATTATATATTAGTAAACCTTCAGAATAATGTGCAGTTAAAGTCTCAACAGCATTCTCAGCATTTCTGGAGCTTAGTAGAGCCAGTTAACCATAAAAATCTTCACCAAGCAGCTCTGAGAATGTCGGCGTTGTTTGGGTCTACATACCTCTGTGAGTCTGCCTTTTCTGACATGAATGTCATGAAATCAAAGTTCAGAACAAGACTGACAGATGAACATTTAAATGACTCCATAAGAGTGAACCTAAGTGGCTACACTCCACCATACACCTCTCTTATTGACTCCATGCAGTGCCAGTCATCTCACTAACTAAAAAACACATCGCACATGCAACTGGACTTGTGAATACTCTTGAGAAGTGAAACAGTGAGATGTAACAAAATGACAAATGAATAAGTAATATCTGTGTATTTGTAATTGCATTGTTTTGTTTTGACAGTATTCATGTTTTAATTCAGTAGTGTGAGATACACTAGAAAATGCATACAGACATACAAAATGCACTTGCAGGTGAACTAAATAATTTCTGTGATGTTTTAATGCAAAATGTGAGTTGTGGACACCAACATTTTTAAATGTTTAGCCAAAACAAGCTTATGCAGTTTGTTTGGGTTGAAATAAGCTATGAGAATAAATGTTAGAAAACATGAGTAGCTCTTGGCCATTTTCATTTTGTAAAAGTAGCTCTCAGGGAAAAAAAGGTTGGCGACCCCAGGTATAGAGCCTATCCCACCAGTACTGAAAGCACATCAGTAACCATTCCTGGACAGAGTACCAAGATATTGCAGGAGGTACTCACACTAACTGACACAATGCCAATTTAGATTAATCAATTACACTTTGATTTCAATAATTACTGTATGTGTGACTAGCAACCCATCCATTGTTTGTTTTTCCCTTACTGCTGTGACAGGCTCTGTCCTTCAAGTGAATTAAGTGGGTTTATTTGTGTGTGCTGTCTTTCTTGTAATGCTCTTACAATTTGTATTACTTGTGTAATTTTTAGTTAATTTAACTTTAACTTTGTTCATTGTTGTATGTTGCCCCACAATAGACCCTTTTATATCATTGCTCCAGCCTACACTTCTTTGTTCATCTTAATGCTTCTCACAAGCATTACAGAAAGTTGTGAGAAAGCTTTCCAAAGAACGTGTTTATTTTTCCTAACACACATTATACGGAAACTCACTCATAGTCTAGCTGACCTGCATTTAGTTTTATTTCCCTTGGACTTTAGCTTGTAAATGAACCTTCCCTTAATTCCAAATGAGAATATTAAGCTTAGGGTTTTTATTCCTCAGATCTAGTCACTTATGCTTCCTCCACATTTTTTCAGTTTATATTCATGGCAATTCTAAAGAAATACATATTTTTCTTGGCTTTGAATCCATCACTTCTGCCAACTTAAAGAACTGGAGCATTTTCTGTATTTAATTTGTCTTCAGGACAGCTGCTGTCTTTACTTTATCTGAATTATTCTTATGTTGTGCTTTATGTTTGTTTGCTTTGTAACAAAGTGTTCACAATTTGAGAACAAGTGTGGGATGCAGGACTGTGTGAAATTATATTTATCTGCTTATACATGTGGTCTTTTTCATCTTTACAGGTAATAGCCACCAGAGAACAACTTAATCAAATTGTGGACATACTTTCCAGAAAAATTCAGCTGTACGAAAAACGCCTAGAATGGCTGACCAGTGGTAGCCGCCAGATCTTTGGAGTCATCCAGGAGCGTTCCATTACTATTGCACTGGATTTTGGAAGCACTTCCCACTCTCACTATAAATTGTGTTGCAATGTTCTATGTAATGTACTTAAAGAACAGGTGTCACAGATTGGCAGATTTAATCTTATTTGGTAAGAAAGCTATGGACATTACATTTTACTTATGTAATAACAATACAGCCTTAAAGCAAGAAAAATGTTACTATGCATGTAATTTTTAGAGTGAATTCATAAATATAACTTAAAAATATTATTATTTTTATTATTATTTGTTA
The DNA here is from genome assembly GCA_026402145.1 of Polypterus bichir lapradei. Taxonomy (NCBI): domain Eukaryota; kingdom Metazoa; phylum Chordata; class Cladistia; order Polypteriformes; family Polypteridae; genus Polypterus; species Polypterus bichir. The sequence continues at coordinate 146,421,762 of JANRMT010028174.1, forward strand.
AAAATGTGATTTTATCGTAGTGCACAAAATACTAAAAAACTTTAAATTTCTGACAAAATAAATGTGTCAATTTAAAGAAGGAAAGTAAGACTATAAACAGAAGGTTATCTTAACAGTAACTGTTTTGTGTAATCTTTAGAGACTTCTTCATATTGAGCTTCAGTAAAGAAGCAACCCTTTTATTTATTTTAATGTTGCATTCTTATTTTTGCTTTTATTTACATATTTTGTAAAGTGGTGTAGAAAGTAGCCATGCCACCTCACAGTGTTATGCAGGTTCTCACCTGGTTGCTTTGTATGTGGAGACTTATGTTCTTCTTATATTCATACAGGGATTCTAATGTCCCCCCACAGTCCAAAGGCATCCTGTTAGTTTTATTGGGAGCGCTCATTAGTTTCTTTTCACTTTCTAAGGCTGGTACCTATTGCAACAATAATAAATTCAGGAATAAAACACAGGAATAAAAAATAGAAAATGAATTATTTTTAATGAAGACATAATCTTGTCTTTTCTAAAGATGTAATTTTCTAGTCTAACCTGGAAGAATGACCATTTTGTAAGAACATACAATGTTGGCCAAATTAGAGAGAAAATCATTAAGACCTCTAGTCATGTTTGGTAATAGCTAAGTTGCTCTCATATTGTCGTCAAGATACTTTTAAAATTGTGTTATGGTTTCTGTTTCCACTGTATGACTCAATAGTTTGTTCCAAATTCCCATGACCCTTTGTGTGAAATGTTTTATTCATTTCCTTCATTTAACACAAGGCAGGCACCTTGGAAAAGGTGTCAGTCCAAGGCAAGGCCACTACAATTTTAAGCCATTTTAGGGCCACCAATTTACTTAATGTTCATGTCTTTGGGGTGTGTGAGAACACCAGAGTACTTAGTGAAACCCAGCTGAGAATATTCTATCCCCCACACTGCGAGTGACCAGGACAGAATTTCTACCCAGAACTCTTGTCACTGGTTGGCCTTTATAAAACACTATATGCTAAAACAAATTGACTTTTGTACTGCTAACTGCACTTTTTAGCTTAATGCCCCAATTTAGCACTTAAGGTAGAATAATAATTAAATTAGCAAGTAAATTTTAAACTTTACTTTAGATATGTATCTAGATACAGTATGTATCTATAACACTTGCTATATTAACCCTTTTGGGCCTGGATTTTCTGTTTTTATGGGAGAAATGATTTTGTGAGACATTCTATTCTATTCTATTTTGTGTCTAGCAAGCTCAAAAAAATTATCACTATTATTATACAGTAGCTGCCAAATACATCTTCTTGAGGAAATAAAATTGAAATTGGAGCTATTTACTATGTGGTGCGCACATGTGGTGTACAGAAGCGTCCATTGTCACTTCCGTGTTTTGTGGACTGTATGCCACCATGCGGCACCCAAAGCAATTGTCACCCCTTTACAGTCTGTGCTAATAGTAGCACACCCGGTTTCAACGTACCGGTGCTTTGCAAAAATGTACTGCATATATGTATTAGTAATTAGATGTCAGGGCTGAAAGGGTTAATATACCAGCATCAAACACATTTTATGCCAGTAAATTTGTAGTAATAAGTGATTATGGTTTCAATGCATTTTCCTTTTTTTATTATTTTATTTGCAGTACGACTAAAAACTTAGAAATGTGGCAGGAGAGAACAGCAGAAACTTCTGGAGCGAATATTGAGTCTGCAGTGCAGTGGATATACAGTTTGGATCATAAGTCTTACTACAGCAATGACAACCTGGCCGAAGCGGTGTTAAAAGCCATGATTGATATAACAGTAAGATTCTTGCAGACTCTTTTAGGTGTAAGATACTCATACAATGGTAGATGGAGCATTTTTATCAAAACCAACATTTAAATAACACGTTCATGAAATGATAGAACTTCCTAAGTCATGACTAAGTGTGACTTTTACTATAGCAGTGAACTAATGTTTTTAGAGTGAGTCTACCTCAGTGCTCTTAATATTATGACATTATACCAAAATAATTTTGTCTTTCTAAGACAAATTATTTGTCTGACGTTAATCATGCTAGATGTTTTCCAGAATGCTTGATAATCCCTTCATGAGTCTGTATCTATTAATAAGAGTGCAATAGTTTAGAGCCTGCTACTAATTATTTAAAGTAGCATTCAGTTATCTCTAGTAGAATGTACAGATCAGACCCTATCTTTGCAGTGATTTCAAAGGTTAGAAGACATGCAGTTAATAAATAACTATTTTATGTATCATATTAAAAGAATGTTATCGTGTCACAGTGATTAATGCTGCTGCTTCCATGATCCAGCATCTTGGTTTTGAATCACTGTCTGCTGGCTTCATGTTGTCCCCATGTCAGTTTTATTTTCTGTTTGTGAACTCCCCACTCTCCCCAGTGCCAAAGTGTGCATCAGTGGATGCTGTGATGGACTGTCGCCCCATCCGAAGTGTTCCTGCCTTTTGCCTAATACCAGGACAGGAACCAACCTTCCATGAATTATTTTGATGGGGTGTGTTTATGGCATGTATCATATACAGTAATTACAACAACAACAACAACATTTATTTATATAGCACATTTTCATACAAACAGTAGCTCAAAGTGCTTTACATAATAAAGAATAGAAAAATAAAAGACACAATAAGAAAACAAAATAAGTCAACATTAATTAACATAGAATAAGAGTAAGGTCCAATGGCCAGGGGGGACAGAAAAAACAAAAAAAAAAACTCCAGACGGCTGGAGAAAAAAAAATAAAATCTGTAGGGATTCCAGACCATGAGACCGCCTAGTCCCCTCTGGGCATTCTACCTAACATAAATGAAACAGTCCTCTTTGGATTTAGGGTTTTCATGGAAGGACTTGATGATGATGATGGTCACGTAGACTTCTGCCTTTTAATCCATCCATCATTGTTGGAGCATCATGAAGCTTTGAGTAGGTGGAGGTGGCGCAGGCCACCAACACAAAGAAACTGGAAAAAAGAAACAGAAAAGAGAGTAGGGGTCAGTACAGATTTTAGAGCCACCATGAATAGTTATTATGATGAATTGAACATACAGAGTATCAGGATTACGTTAAATTAAGTTAAATTGAAGTTATAAAAAGGCCATGTTAAAGTAATATGTTTTCAGCAGGATTTTAAAGTGCTCCACTGTATTAGCCTGGCGAATTCCTATTGGCAGGCTATTCCAGATTTTAGGTGCATAGCAGCAGAAGGCCGCTTCACCACTTCTTTTAAGCTTTGTTCTTGGAATTCTAAGGAGACACTCATTTGAGGATCTAAGGTTACGATTTGGAATATAAGGTGTCAGACATTCCGATATATAAGATGGGGCGAGATTATTTAAGGCTTTATAAACCATAAGCAGAATTTTAAAGTCAATCCTGAATGACACAGGTAACCAGTGTAGTGACATCAAAACTGGAGTAATGTGTTCGGATTTTCTTTTCCTAGTTAGGATTCTAGCAGCTGCATTCTGCACTAGTTGCAAACGATTTATGTCTTTTTTGGGTAGTCCTGAGAGGAGTGCATTACAGTAATCTATCTAGTCGACTGAAAACAAATGCGTGAACTAATTTCTCAGTATCTTTCAAAGATATAAGAGGTCTGACTTTTGCTATGTTTCTTAAGTGAAAAAATGCTGTCCTAGATTAATTAGATTAATTAGAATGTTAGAATATTAGAATGATTGTGATGAGAACAGACCATTCAGTCCAACAACTTTATCTGTCCTATTCATGCAGATTGTCTAAAATAACGTTGAGTTCTGAAGCTCCCTAACATCCTGCTCTCCACCACACGTCTTGGTAATTTATTCAGTTTGTCTATAGTTCTTTGTGTGAAGAAAAACTTCCTGACATTTGTGTGAAATCTACCCTTAGAAATTCTGTGTTCCTATGTTTTTGTTAAAGAATTTATTTTTAGATAGATAGATTTTTAACAGCTAGAATCCACTGTACTCATTTCCTTCATAATTTTAAACTCTACAATCATATCATCCATTCGCTTTAAATGGAAATGTTCAATTCATTCATATCTCATATCTCTCATTCCCAGAACCAGCCTAGTCTTTCACTTTTTGGATTTTCTCTAATTCTGGTTTTCTGTTTTTTTTTAACATGGATACCAAAACCGTACACACTACCCCAGATGAGGCCTCACTAATGCCATAAATAACATAGGTATATCTTCCCTTAGCTTGTACTCCACACATCATATATATAACCTAACATTTTATTAGGGCTTATGATCACTTCTGTACACTGTCTTGTACTCCTAGGACCTTCTCATAATGTGCACTTTCAAGTTTCAGACCTCCCATTGCTTATTCAAATTTAACATTTTTACTTTCTACACATAATAGCTTGTATTTACTTACAATAAATTTCTGTATGCTCTCAAAGACCCTTATCTGCTCTTCTACCTAGTTTGGTATCATCTGCAAACATACTCGGTTAATTGAGTATATTCTTGTCTAGATCCTTATTTATATTTAAAAGAACAGCAGCCCTAGCATTGATCCTTGAGGGACATCATTTTTATAATCACATAATTCTGAAAATTATCCCTCATCAACACTTGGCTGTGTTTGAGAAAATTTTATACCCACTACACAGCCTGCCTTGAATTCACATGTCTGACTGTTAATAATTACATTTCACTAACAAGATGACATCCTTAACAGGATCACAACATCTCTAGGGCACAGAAAGCAGAAAGTTGTCATGACCAACTGCTAAGCACATGACAAAACTGTTGTGTTCACTTGGAGCAATTATGATGTGAAAGTACTGAGAAGCTGCAAGGAAAGTAAAGCTGTCAATAATTTCAATTTGTCAACAAATCACATGTTTATTCAGATTACCTAAGGTCCTCACATCATCTTGTCTTTGTGCAGTTTTGAAGTTTACTTTCCAGTCTTGGTATTGTGCAGTTGTGTTCTTTTTTGAATTGGATCAGACAATAACAGGATGAGTCATGGTAGGAATGTTCAGCATATGTTGTGGTGCCTCCTTGTGACAAATCAAGAGAAATACAGCATCCATCCATCCTCTTCCGCTTATCCGAGATCAGGTTGCAGGGGCAGCAGCTTGAGCAGAGATACCTAGACTTCCCTCTCCCCGGCCACTTCTTCTAGCTCTTCTGGGGGAATCCCGAGGCGTTCCCAGGCCAGCCGAGAGACATAGTCCCTCCAGCACGTCCTGGGTCTTCCCTGGGGCCTCCTCCTGGTTAGACATGCCCGGAACACCTCACCAGGAAGGCATCCAGGAGCCACCTCATCTGACTCCTCTTGATGCGGAGGAGCAGCGGCTCTACTCTGAGCCCCTCCCGGATGACTGAGCTTCTCACCCTATCTTTAAGGAAAACACCAGACACCCTGCAGAGGAAACTCATTTCAGCCGCTTGTATTCGCAATCTCGTTCCTTCAGGCACTACCCACAGCTCATGACCACAGGTGAGGGTAGGAATGTAGATCGACTGGTAAATTGAGAGCTTTGCCTTACGGCTCAGCTCCTTTTTCACCACGACAGACCAATGCAGAGCCCACATCACATTAGAGAAATACAGCATTTTACCTATAATGTTTTACTGCATACACTGCAAGATTGGCATGAAGTGGGAATAAAACAAATCAATGTCATATTATTCTGTAATTGGGAATTCATTTTAAGCATGTTCCTGACATGTAAATTCCAAAGAAAGAGTAAACATATTTAATAACAGTCCAGCATGCCTAAAAACATAATTCATTATCATTATTGTGTTGTTCTTACCATTAACAAATATTATCACATTGTTTGTATTCCTCATTGAAGGATTCCATCATTTGTTCCACTACTAAAACTAAATTTATATCAGAAAAGATGAGCAGGGTCGTTAAGGGTTTGATGAAGCCCATTTAGGACAAGGTCTACTTTTTGTTGCTCTATAGATGTTTGATGAAGCCTAATGACTCGTCTCACTGATTAATCATGAATTTCATTTTAAGCTTATCTTGAACTTGCATGTTTCCAAAACTCAGATCAGAACAAAAGTCTGAACACTCTACAAAATGGGTGTAGAGAAAATGTATAAAATATATTGACTAAAATCTTTCAGCTTAAATAAGAAATATCTTCTGTGAACAAAGTGCATCCTCAAATCAAAATCATAAAAATGGAGGCCAAAGGTATAAATAAAGAGAACCGTTATTGCAAAAAGAAGGTAACATTACAGGGAGAACACCAAATACAAACAGAAAGAGGAAAAATATCAAACTATTTATGCCCTAATTAATTTGTTTTTTTTTACTACTTTTAATTTTTATCATTATCTTGAAGTGTCTGAGTCATCATTGGCAATGATACCAACTGCCAGGTTCATATGATGCTGTGCCAGTGTAGTGCTTGACACCATTGCTGTAATGTTATTGAAGGTGGCAGCATGAATCACGTGATGTCCAGCTTTTGGAATAACAAACAAATTGTACACTTATTTAGGAAAAGATTACTATCCTTCCATCTTCCAAACCCATTTATCCAAGCCTCATAAGCAAGGTAGGAAAAATCCCTGGATAGTGCGCCTCCCCGCCACAGGGTGAACACAGCCAGTCTATCTAACCTGCATGTCTTTGGACTGTGAGAGGAAACACAACCTCGTGAAGGAGTACTAAATACCATTTATTATTTTTTGTTCATGTTTTTTTAACCTTGAGTTACAGATTTTGTCTTGGCATTAGATTCTAGGATCTTCATGTGTTTCTTTTGCTTTCTGACCAACCCTGCTACGTCCACTTACAGTATATTTGTTTGTAAATGCCCCTTAAAGGTTCTGGTCTTACAGTATCATCTTTTATACTCTTCTTTTGGGCTTGCTATTTTCTATCTGGCCTACAATAAGTATCTTCATCCTGATCACTAAACTCCTTCCATGCAATTCATTTGCTGAATTGACAGAATGGGGACTGTTTTATATCCCAGCATCACTGTACTTCAGTTCCAAGTCCTAGGTAATCTGCCTGTAGCTCCCTCTTAATGTCAAAGATGCTGCTGCAGTTTTGAGCCTATTCTATTATTTAAATCAGAGGTTTCTTAAAGTTTTTAATCTGAGGACCCATATACAAAAATCTTTTTCATACTGGGATGGAAGATAACAGCAGAGACATATATAGACAAATAACAACGGCCTTATGATAAAAATCAGTAAATATTTGTATTTCCATTCAAGCCTGTTTCTCATATGAATATTACTTAAAGGGAAATGTGGAAAGCAAACAAATTCCTGCATAAATACTTGGTGTACGCTGACAGAAGTCAATTCTTTATAAAGGGAGTGATGTGATGAATAAAAAGGTGTTATCGCATAGCTAAATAATTCCTAAAAAATGTATGTGCTGTTTGTATTTTACATGGGTGATAAGATCAATCTTGATAAATAATTCAGCAAACAGTCCAGTTTTGAATGTTTAATGCTACCTAATGACATCATGCTGAAAGCAGTGGGCTCTGCAGCCTGTCTCACCAGTGGACTATGCCCTTCACACTACCAGTTGATTAAGTTTTATTGAGCCACTTTGAAACAGTCATGTTGCGACCAATCATAAATGTGTCTGTGACCCAATTTGGGTTGTGACCCATAGTTTAGGAAACACTACCATAGTACCTAATATCTACAGATCACACAACAGAATCCAAATCGGTCCTCTTTTGGACTGGGAAATGTCAATTCAGTTGGCAGTCTTCCTGTCCTTCCTTTTGACCCCTCATGTTCCTGTGGGTATCAGGAAGCTTAGCAAGTTAAATGTATTATGGCACTATACTTATTTAATTAATTAAAAAATAATTTTATTTATTGTTTCTGTTGTGGGTGCTCAGAAGGAAGGACAGGCATCCTGGCCGGGATAACAAAACGGAACGTTTCATAGTTGGCCAGGAAGCCATAATGAAAGGACTGGGAGAACCAGGAACATTTCATTCCCCCACATGGAAGGTGGCATTGTTTCTGTGGTCTAAACCTGATTGGAACACCTGTAGGTGTTTTTTTCTCAAAAAAAAAAAAGAAATTAGGATTCTGCCCAAACCAGGTTACTCACCTTATCTGGCCTTTGTGTGTGCATGTAAATGTACTGATTCTCAAAGGCATTCCCAATATATTCTTCCTTTTTTTCTTCTATGGTCATATTTTTATACAAAATTGCAGGAGATATATACATTTTCTGTCCTTTTTTGAATACATATAGTACCCAACATTCAGACATGACACCTGTAGAAACATATAGAATTTGTCTTGTCGTCAATTAGAAATACTGATCAGCAGCCCTGCTTTTTACTTAATACAGTAGTCTAAACTCATTGCCTTCACGACATCAATGTTTAAACCAGCAGATTCAGAAAATGACTCCAAGCAGTACACGGTTTTAATAACTAAAACCACCCCATTTAAAACAACTGCTTTCCATGATCACTGTTCATTGGTGCATTATTATACTGTACTTTTTTCACTGGATGCTACAATGTGACATATATAGTATTGTACAAAATAACACATGGCGCTGTATATTTCACTATACATATATATTATACATACACGTTTTTAATTATTTTTAAGTGCATTTAAATATAATGCAAAAATTACCTTCTGTGATTGCTTATGTGACAGACATGAAACAACTTGGTTTCCAGTGGACTACTAATATTGAAATATGATATTTGACATATTTCTAATACAGCATGCTGTACAAAGTTTTAAAATTTCAAAGTCACCAATTAAAAAGCATTGTTAAATTTGTGAACTCATCTATCTTAATAACAAAAACGTCCAATGCAACTTCAATTACAAATCAGAACACCTGTAGGATTGCGTAGGAAATGGAGTCCAGAAACGCAACCCTGATGTGGTCTTTAGGGACCGTCAGAAGGTGCTGCCAGGGGATGACTGCCCTAATTTCTCCATGACCTGGAAATGCACCGGATGATTTCAAGAGGAGAACGAAAGCAGTTCACAGGTGGATTTTAAAAGAAAGCCTGCTGTCTCATTTGAGATGAGTCAGAGTCAGGAGGCACTGGGCAATGCTTTTGGAGGAGGAAGGAGAATTGTGATTGGTATATTTTTGTTGAAGTTCTTGTGAAAAAGGTTTTGGGGCTTAATAAAAAAACCTTTATTGGAGCTGAAAGTGTATTTGAACGTTATTGTGTCTGTGGTTTGGGGCTCAGGGGCTGTTAATAATTTGACAAAGTTAACTTTTATTGCCCAATCCTATTTCTATATTCTCAAGACTTTGTAAAGTGCTGTCCCTGCCAATTGCCCCCCCCCCACCCTTTGAACACAAGATTCGTCTCTACCTCTCTGACCGATACATTTGCTAATCATATTGCTTTTATGAGCTTTCTCTAGGTTATTTAGTTTATTCTCTAAAGTGTATGTTTAGTTTTGGTGACTCAGAATTGGTGAGTAACATTGGGTAAGTGCGTTAATGTGTTGAGTGATGGTGTCTGTCTTTGTGGCTAGTATTTCTTGTTTATAGAACTCCACTTACATGTGCTACTGTGATTTTGAAAACTGGGTTCCAAATATGAAACACTGGATGGAGGTAGTGTGTCTAGATCAAAGGTGGCCAGTCTGAGTCCTGCAAATCCATATTAGCTGCATCCTTTGTTTACAATTAATTTATTAATTTAAAGCCAGTTTAATTTTTATTTAATCAAATGGTTTTCCCTCAGCCTTAATCCAGGAGCCTCACAATTAATCATTGTTTAATATTTACTTCCCACTGAACTTAAATCTAAAAAAGTTAAATTCAGCTAAATTCAATTTATTTTTGTACAGCACTTTTTGTTATCACTGGCCCCAGGTGTCTGTTGAATAGTTTCTGTTTCATGATTTGCTTCAGTGTTCTTGCTTGTTAAGAATTTTAAGAAGTTTCCAAGCTGCAATCAATAGTCAGCTGCAAATGACAAAGTAGGCAACACTGAAACAGCTAACTTGGTATAATTTTCCATGTATTTGAAAGTGTGTGTTTATCATTAGGATGCTCATTTAATAAATATATTAAAATAAATAACGTTGAAGGAATGAAGGTTCAACTCATCTCTAGGCTACAAAATCATTTGATAGTATGTTTTTTTTTAATCAAAAAATAGAAATCTCTGACAGCAGTATATTACCTAGAGCGAGGACCAGAACACCTCACTTTAATGACATGTTCCATTCACCTGAAGAATGCTTTCTAATTAAGAATATGGTTATAAACTGCAGCCTTTGCAAACCTCCAGTAGCTGGACTACTCTAGAGTAAGTGGTTACCTAGTGTAAAATTGCCTCTAAACTTTGCCATTGCATGTACAGTATCTCTAACAGCTATTGCATTTCTAAAACATCCAATAGTGTTTGCTGCTTTATTATTGGTCTTCTAAAACACTTCTTGGCATTTGTGTTTCTCTCCTGGGATTATCGGATTCTGGCAGCCCACAAGGCATACTTGCTGTGTTAAAGGTAATCAGATCTCCATCACTGGCTTGCAGTCAATTCATATGAGGTCAAGAACATCTGCTAACTCTTTCAAACCCTTTTAATTTTAATCCTCAGGGAAGACACAACCATTTTCAATGTTGAGATTAAATTCTGCTGTTAATTTCAAGACAAAACCATTTTCAATGTTGAGATTAAATTCTGATGTTAATTTCATGTATGAGTTGGGCCATGTTTACATATTTGAATTGTCCTGGAATTGGGAGACATTTATACAAAGTGTTGAGTTTTTAAGGGCATATTTTCCCATTCTTTCAAATAAAAGCTACACAAGACATTGTTAAACTAACCACAATCACTACAATTGAGTCCTGAAGAAAAAAAAATAATATTAGTGTGATTATTAAATATATTTATTAAGTATAATGCATATTGTGAATATTTTTGTTGATTCAACTGTAAAGAATAAACTGCATCTCAAGACACATGGTACTACATTACATTCAGAGGAGATCGGAGATCAGATATCCCCTCCCCTACCCATCTAGAGTGCAAATAAAGAAAAAGATATAATAAAGGGTTTATAGGGTCATTATTGACACAAATTCAGAGTACAGTGAAATTCTTGCATATGCTAATCAACATATAACAAACCTCCACTCTCTGACACCATGAAGCAATCACTCAGAATTACTGAAATATCCATAAAGTTAGCAAATATTCACCAACATCATCATAATTTAAACAGCCTTTTTCTGGTTTTAGTAATGTTAGCTGGTTGCCCTGGTTATTGGCATTCTTTGGTGTGATGCTAATACTTATAATGATATCTGATATCACCTCCATCCACGACTTTAACAGAGGTTCACTGTTCATCATGCTTAATAAATAAGAATGACAATGATAAATTCTTACCGGATTCTAAAGTACTTTCCTCATAAAATGATTTTTTTTTCTAATTTTAAGTAAAATATTTCCTGTTGTGTGCTGGTGAGTTGGTCAGGATTCTTCCATTCTAACAAAATATTAGGCATGCCAACAGTGTAATGTGAACTAGGACAATCAATTATTCATTCAACAGTAGTATCCCATCAACGTAACCCAAACCTGAAGGGAATTATTGGGGATCAATAAACAGGCAAAGGTTTTGTTACAATAAAATCTAAGCAGGGGGCATTCTCAAAACATCTGACCCAGTGGAGCTGGTGCCTGATGACATTTGTCACAAGTAGGATCCCTGTGCAGACACATTTTGGAGATTCTGAGTTGGGTGTGGCGCAGACACATTTTGGAGATTCTGAGTCAGGAGAGATGTGAGTGATGTACAATTTCAAGTTGAGTCAAACCATGTTTCACGCTTATTGAGGAAGAATGTATTTGTCTAATTATGACTTTAATTGCAAGTCATGTTCCTGATGCTGCCTCAGTTTATCAACATTTGCACTGTTAACTACCTATATCTCTCTATTATACAAAAAAAATCCTGCGACAAGATGAGACTTTTTGGAAGATTTTTTCAAGTCCTGTGAGTCGAGACTTTGGCCATAACATTTTTTCAAGTCCCACACTCTCAACCATTTACAGTTAATGGCCCACGACCACGGTACTCTCACCTTTCATTCGTGTGAATGATTTTGATAGACACAGTTCTTACTCTTTTAGTTGTTATAAATTTTAACGTTTGCCTCACTTTAAGTTCCCAATTAAAGAAGACATATTTTGTCCAAATCTTATTGAAGAATTTCATCACGAAGGGTTATCAACAGTAAAAATGAGTACACGCATAATCCTAGCACCAAGAAGCGAGGAAGTCAAATGAATTAAAGCCAAAAATGTCGACCGGTTACACATTAAATTGGTTAAATGCGTCCAAAAATGTAGAACGGTTACATGGCTTGGTTAAATGCGCATCAATAGTCTATGCTGAAACAGTTGGTGGTGATCGTGCAGAAGATAAAAACATCAACTTACAATATCCTGAAGAATATCTACAACTGTTAACACCATCCGATCTTCCTCTGCATGAATTATGGTAGAAAGAAGGATGTATCCAAGAAAGCTAATATAGTCCAACTTCAGGGGATAACATTAGACAACAAAGGAGATCTTGATATGCCATTTGTATTAAAATGTTTACAGTTTTCCGTTAGAATAGCTTTTGCAAAGACAATTTACAAATCTCAGAGCAAAACATTCAAAAAAGTTATTTTATTTAATAGAGAGAAAGAAACGAAATTCAATCACGGGCAGTTATATGTTGTGTTGTCACGATGAAAGTCCAAAGCCAGAATCAAAATTCAGTGCGATACTGATGAAAATTTTATTCAAAAAATTGTTTTTAATGAAGTTTTACAGTAAAAGTATGTTTACAAAGTTTTTGATGGTAATTTCAAAGCCAAACAGAACAAAATCATATTACTCAACAAATAACTCTAATGAAACATGAAACATAATTTACTTTCAAATTATTATGTTTTACTATTTTTGTAGTTAATTACTCACTGTAATGTAAAATAGTTAGTAAATTGTAGATCTGCATCACCATAGACTAGCACGTAGTGTAGGCACGGGGGTTGGCAAGCGAAGCAAGCAGGGGGCAAAGCCCCCAAGTATTTTATATCAGATAGTATACTTCTCAGATAGTATTCTTTTATATTATATGGTGAGGTGAAGTTATCAAAGTTGAAAATGTTGCCTTTGGTAAAAACAGATAAAATGTTTAACTTAAATGTTATAGTTGATGCTCAGCTGTTTACAAAATGCTAATTTGTTGCTGGTATTCAACAAGAATACTCTAAAGCAGTGGTTCTTAAGTTCAGTCTCGGGGGTCACGCCGAGAAACTTTTTTCTTTTAATTGAACATATGAATTAATTAGACAAGCTGTTACTTCCCATTTAGTGCCTTCCACTAATTAATAACTAATTATGTTACATTTTTACTGAATGAAGCAGGAATTTAGATGCACTATAATTCAGCATTCAGTGTTGTTTGCCCTGATGCCACATATACTTTGTCATTAATTATCCAATTACAATAAGGAGGGCAAACTCAACAGAAAAAGTAAATAAAAGAATATGACCATCTGATATATGGCAAAAAATAAGAATATTTCTGAATTTCTTTTAAAGATAAATTTAACACTAATGTGCTTTGTTGAATGCAAAATAATACAAAAATTAAAAGAACAACTGATTAAACAATAAGATTAATTAAGTGACTCAAATGACTCACTGATTGTGAAACTGGATGGATCAAAACTCTCCAGCCACAGGTGCTCCCAGGGATGGACTTATGAACCGCTGCCCTAAAGTGTGTTCCTTATGTTAAATGTTGCACACATTAGAAATAGTGGAAGTAAATAATAGTCTTGTACAGAAGCAACAGTGAGTAATATCTTAAACTATCTCAAGTGTCAGTTGCATTAGTTTTATATTCTATGTAAGTGCTGAACTATCAAATTTCTAATTTACTGACAGCAATTAACAGTAAACTGATGCACATCAAAAAGACAGACAGGGCAGGATTTCTTCTCCATGGGTAACTAAGCCTGTACATGATTCCTTCCATAGCCTTATAAGTGTTTTCACAAGCCTGTAGAAGAACTGAAGGTTACATAGTGTATTTCCTCCTCACTTCTACTTAGGATGATTATGATTAGGCCCTGCTGTGTACTGGCATCCATTCCTGGTTGGGGCATAGTTTGCACTCAGTAATGCCAGCATAGCATCTTGTCTCCTGCAAATCTGATCCCCAAACACAAACATTTTGACCTCTAATTCTGAACTCTACATATAAGACTGTTGAAGTGTGAAGTTACTTTACACATAAACTTTACCACATTGTGTCTTCACATTTTCATTCCACTTTTCTATTCAGAAACATAGTCCCCTGTGAAATAAAGGATTATTCAGCGATTTTCCATAATTTATTGCTTTTTTGCTTTTACTTTGTAGCTAAAAGTTCATTTGTATTGCTACATGTCAATTTTGTCTGCGTTTCAGTAAATGGAAACAAGACATTCAATTAAGTCAGCCATAGTTAATCATATTTTTCAAAAACACTCAAAGTACAACAGATTTTATTTTCATGTTCATCCAACTTATCAAATGTTTTTGGAGACATATACCAGATGGCCCTAACAACCATGTTCTGTTCATATCATTGACCCATGTAGAAATCTTAATCTGCACTTGACATGGAGGTGCTCGACCTTGACAGGCTTATATGTGCTTAGTCCTCTGGAAGTTTCACTCCAATTACACTAGACAAATCTCTCTATTATATAATCCTGCGATGAGACAAGTCTTTTTGGAAAATTTTTTCAAGTCCCGCAAGTCGAGACTTTGGACATGAGATGTTTTCAAATCACGCCCTCCTCTCAAACATATTCAACCACGCACACGGTACTCTCATCTCTCATTCGTGTGAATGCTTTTTGTCTTTCAGCTCTTATAAATTTTAACGTTTTCCTCACTTTTAAGTTCTCAATTAAAGAAGACGTATTATGTCCAAATCTTATTGAAGAATTTCATCATGAAGGGTTATCTACAGTAAAAATGAGTACACAGGCAATCCTAGCACAGAGAAACTATGAATTCAAACAAATTAATGGCAAAAATATTGATTGGGTACACCTCAAATTGGTTAAGCGCATATCAATAGACTATGCTGAAACAGTTGGTGGTGATCATGTGGAAGATGAATACATCAACTTGCAATATCCTGAAGAATATCTATAACCGTTAACACTGTCCGGTCTTCCTCTGAATGAATTACTGTAGAAAGGAGGATGTATCCAAGAAAGGTAATGTAGTACATCTTCCGCAGATAACATTAGACAACAAATGAGATCTTGATATGCCATCCATATTAAAATCTTAACAGTTTTCCTGTTAGAATAGCTTTTGCAGAAACAATTTACAAATCTCAGAGCCAAACATTCGAAAAAACAGTCATTTTATTTAATAGAGAGAAAGAAACGAAATTCAATTACAGGCAGTTATACGTTGCGTTGTCACGATGAAAGTCCAAACACAGAATCAAAATTCAATGATATTGACAAAAATTTTATAAAAAAATAGTTTTTACTGAAGTTTTACAGTAAAAGTGTAAGTTTAAAAAGTTTTTGCTTGTTAATTTCAAAGCCAAACAGAATGAAATCGTATTACGCAACGAATAACTCTAACACAACATGAAACATAATTTACTTTCAAATTATTACGTTTTACTATTTTTTTTATATGGTTAATCACTCGCTGTCATGTAAAATAGTTAGTAAATTGTATATCCGCATCTCCATACGTGAGTGGCAGAACCGCAAAGAGGCTAGCGTGTAGAGTAGACATGGGGGTTGGCAAGTGAAACGAGCAGGGGGCAAAGCCCCCTAGTAATTTATATGCTTGGCTTGATTAGTTGAGGGCTTATACTGCAAATGACTGCCAAATTGGTAAGACACTGGCAAAGGCCTCCTGTCCAACAGGTTACGGCCTGGGGCTATTTACTATACAAGACAGGACTAGGCTTCCCATTGAAGGAAATTTCAAAGAGGACTGGCAGGAGGCCAGGGCACTCTTGCCCATTCACTAAGGGGCATCATAGTGTTGTCTCTCTAAGGCAGTGGTACTTAACCTGTGTTCCATGGAACCCATGGGTTCTGTGAAGATTTATAAGGGTTCCATAATGATTGTACAGGGTGGCCCATGAAAAAGTGGCCTGCCTCCACCGAGACAACTGCATTAAATAATGAAGAGAAAAATGATCAAATTTGGTACTCACATTTACGGAAGATGCTGAAAGAGATCTCTTTGTGTGTCAATACATCTCTGTGCCCGTTTCAGCCTGTTCATGTACACTATTTGCACTCTCGGTGGAGGTGGGCACTTTTTCGTGGGCCACCCTGTATAAGCTGTAGATACTAGAAAAATTACTAATGATCAACAAATAGTCAGAATTTGACACAGATGACTACATCTCTTGCTGCACTGATCTGGGCTCACCCATATCAGAAAGCAAATGTTCTGCTGTCTGTCATGATATTTACTAAACTTATGTGTTGTTTGATGCAAGCAGTGTTATATTCTCTTTATGTCCATTAACTAATCTGAATGTATTAAAAATGCTGCAGTTATTATTATTATATTCATTTTATAACCAAATACAAGTAAACGGTACAAATAAAATTTTATTATTACATGCAGATGCTTGTTGGTTTTTGTAAAGTCACATTTTTGAAAAGGCTTTATGATGATCTAAGAGCAGAAATAATTATATTCGAATCAAACAAAAACTGTGACTTTGTGCAGTTCTTAAAAGATACACATTAGAACATGACGATGTTTAGCCAGCAGAAATAATTCAGCTTTTGAAAAAGTTTAACTTGTCACTTCAGGAAACACATAGACAATATTCAACAGTTATAACATAACAGAAGACCCAAAGAAGAAAATTAAATTTTGGATATGAGCAATTAAAACCAACTTCTTTGATAACTTGAAAACTTAACTGAGCAAATGATTGACCCAGAAAAGCGAAATGAATATGACGATTTTAACCAACTAAAACTAATCGTGATCGGTCATTCACAAAATGACTGAACTGAACTGAACTGAACTGAAGAGAAGGATTTTGTTTGTTCTTGGTCCATGTAATCTCAATGAACAAGTGCAGAATGACCTGTGAATGAAGAAGATATGCTGACTGATCTTTCTTTATACATTACATTAAAAAATTGAAGACTAGTTTACTTCTTGCTAATTTTAAATAATAAATCATAGTGAATGTTGGCTTTTAAGTAAGTAAGCATTTAGGATCATACTTATTTACTTCTACATGCTTATGTGACAGCAGATTTTCGACTGTCACTACAATGAAAACAAAATATCAAAATAGGCTGAAGATCTAAGGGAATAGAAATCAGAGCTGTTACTTTGCAGACCCCACATTTTTAGAACATCTTAAAGCTGAAGATTTCTTGAACACCAGGGCCTGCTCAAGGAATTCTAAGTTGATGTCCCAGGAGTAAAGAATTAGCTGGTGGTGACATGGGAGTTAAAGAGCAGAAGGTTCAGAAATACAGAGATAATGAAAGATTGGGTAAAAGAGAATCAGAATATGATAAGATGAGTCCGTGGTACTGAAGTGTGAGTGGGCAGACCCCTCACCCGATTGCCAATCTGGGTAAAACATTTGCTTATGCGGGTAAAGTTTAGTTTCAGGGTTGTTCTTCTGAGTTTATTTTCTGTCCTCCAGGTGTTTAACGCTTCTTTGTATCCTACTTTTAACTAACACAACTTTTTTTAAGTAATTTCTGCCATGAGAAACCCCTTGTATAAAACTAAATATGATTATTTTCAACTTTGTCTTTGCTGTTGGGTTGACAGAGTATGTTGTCTTCATGCTTATGCTGAATTAGTTTCATTCATGTTACACTTGCAAACTGTGGAATTAAGCTAATTTTTAAAAATATATTTACATCCAATTATTCATGTCAATACAAGCATGTGCACCTTAACACATGTTCTCCTTAATCTATACTCATTGCTGTTAACTGCTATAAATCTTGAATGGGGCTGTAAAGTGAACAGAGAATTATTTAGAAGTTGCTCATCATGTCCCCCACATATAAGGCCAATCCTATAACTTAATTTTGACCTAAAAATATTTAATAATCATATCTTTCAAACATCGAAATAAAGCAGAAGACAGGTTAGAAAGTGGGAAATCAGCAAAATACATTATATCTTATTATAATTATAAATGCATCTGTTTTAATGGATGCCTGTCCTTTGAGTCAGGGTTGGTGACTGTGTGCATATATGTGCTGATGCTCCATCTCTGCTGCGTACCTAGTGCTGCCAGAATAGAGTCCGGCAAACCCAAACTGGATTAGATCAGTCAGATGCTAAAAGCATTTTTATTTAAAATCCAAATTTACTTGAATTGGAACAAAAGTAAATTCCCATAATTTGCTTTTCCAAAGAGTGAAAAAAATAGAAAGATATTTATGTTGTTGAGTCTTTATATTAGTTCTTGATGTCTGATGCCATAGCCCAGTATCTATACTAATAAAAGGCAAAGCCCTCACTGACTGACTGACTCACTCACTGACTCACTCACTCACTGACTCATCACTAATTCTCCAACTTCCCGTGTAGGTAGAAGGCTGAAATTTGGCAGGCTCATTCCTTACAGCTTCCTTACAAAAGTTGGGCAGGTTTCATTTCGAAATTCTACGCGTAATGGTCATAACTGGAAGGTATTTTTCTCCATTTACTGTAATGGAGTTGAGCTTGAAAGCCGTGGGGGCGGAGTTTCGTGTGACATCATCACGCCGCCCACGTAATCACGTGAACTGACTGTCAACGCACTATGTAGAAAACCAGGAAGAGCTCCAAAATGCGCTGAAGAAAACATGCATTATATAATTGAGAAGGCAGCGAAACAATAAGAAGCGAGCAAGTGACATATACTACCATATTCATCAGTGCAGCTACTTCGGAAACAAAGCAAGGTGTAAACCTAAACTTTAAATTAAGTTAATAGACA
>JANRMT010028174.1:146460747-146478607 GCA_026402145.1 Polypterus bichir lapradei
CGTGATACCTTTGGGACAGGGGTGATACAAGATGTTTTCCAAAGCCTTGGGACTCTCTCCTGTTCCAGGCTCAGGTTGAAGATGCGCTGTAGAGGAATCCCCAGTTCCAACACACAGGTCTTCAGCAGTCGTGGTGATACACCATCTGGATGTATTGTTTCTTCGGTGCCATTGTAAATTTAATTTCTAAATTTCCTTTGTAATTAACACTTAGGTGTTCTGCCACACACAGAAAGAACAGGCAGGTTTTTATTAAAAAGAATTGGGTGAAGAAATGTTGTCAAAAGGTCACACAAGGTTCATTAACCAAAAATCAAACCAGTCTTTCATCTTGCCTAAATATAGTTTTAAAAGTCAAAGTCAAGAGAATCAAAGCACTAAGACTTTTGCCAGAAAATCGTTATTCAAAAAGCCCACATAATACAAACTTGGATAACCAGAACGCCTTCCTCCAGAACTTTATACCTAATTATCGCTGACATTAGACACTGCATACTTCTGGTTGTCCAAGCCTAGCAATGTTGTAGTCAATTCAGCAAAATGGCAGCCCCTATCATAAAGCAATTTGGCATCACAGGACGACGTTCAAAGTGCTTGGCAAAAACTATCATCAGAAATAGGTTCTAAATATTTCAGTACCACAGAGTGAAAAAGAATATCCAGAAAAATGTAAAATAAAGTGAAAAAGAATTTAAAACAAAACCAGATTATATAATATTACAAATTCTGTTGAGTTAAAGTAGCCAATCAAATTTTTGTACACCACTCATTCATTTTTTCCCAGTCTTTAAAAACAAACAATGTTTACTCCTAAACTTCTCTAAAGTAAAAGGTTTGTTGATAATGTAAATCCTAAATTTTAGTGAGAAATAAAACACTATTGTTCATCTCTGACATTACAAACTAAGAGCTGAGGCACATGTAAATCATTGGATATTCAATTAGCAAAAAGTACAAACTGCAGATAAACAAACTACTTTAAAAGACACACGTGCAAGCTCTGTGTTACAAACTTACCCATTATTTGACTTGAGCAAGGAAGGGCCAGCACACTTTTATCTAACTGGAAAACAAGACTGAAATTGTTATGTTCTTAAATTATGCAGGTGAAACAAGAAAAGGAGGCTTTTCGATGTGTGTGTCAGTTCAGAGACATGAAAATAAATAAGTTCTTTAAACTATGAAAATATTATATTAGAAATGGTACTTTTTTACTTTCTCGTATACAAAGCATAGGGAAAATATTATAATCGTCCAAAGATTCGATGTTGAGATTTTGATGAATCTCAATGTTTTAGACCTCCCTGACTTTCTTGTATACAAAGTGTAAGGAAGGTATGGGAATCCTTCAAAAATTCCTTTGCGAGATTTTGATGAATCTCGATGTTTTAGACCTCCCTGAGTCTGAAAATACCATTTTTGGAATTATGTGTGTGTGTGTGTGTGTGTGTGTGTGTGTAAACACGATAACTTAAGTACGCATTCACTTAGGTCAACCAAATTTTGCATACAAGTATTAGGTACTAAACATAGATTTCTATTTCAGTTAACCAGATGTGGTACTTTACCTTTAATTCATGCAGCTGCAGAGTCCGATTTATTCATGTTTACTTTTATAATAATTGTTCAATATATTATTAATTTGATTTGATTTGATCTTGATGGTTAATATACATAATATTAAAATATAATCATTGACTTTTGGTTTACTCCTCAAATATCCATGCCCATATCTGAGTATACGAGAAAGTCTAGGGGAGACCACTCCCGATGTTTATTGTCACAAATTGACTTTTAAAAATATACATACAAAATTAATATGTAGTTTTATGGTTATGGTTGTCTTTTGGGATGATAGACACAGTAATTTTCATATACCTTATGACTATTAGCACATTTTTGGAATCAATAAAAAATAGTGCAATTATTTTTTGTCTGTTATCTGCTATTATTGTCTTCATTCTGTTATCACTGCCTTTTTCCTATTTCCTCTTTAGTGCAAGAATGTGAATAATGAATGCAGGCTTAATGAAATATGTTGTTAATTGTTTTCTCTATTTCATGTTTTGGTCATCATTTTATTTATTCTAATGTATTTAAATAAAAAAAATTCCTTTAAGATTCCATGCCTTTGCTGAAATAATCAATAACAGTGATGCTATTCTGCCACTTGATTTTGCTGGGAGTAACGTTCAAAATGAAGGCATCTTGACACAAAGGCAACCTGTTGGAGGCGTCCCTCAAGGTACTAATATTTCTTTTTCTTATTTTCCTGCATAAAATATATTAGTTTAGTTACTTTGTTGTCATGTGTCTAAAGGAATTATTATTTGATATTGCCCCACATAAAGCAAGAAAACATATATAATGCACAAACTAGCTTCTACAACATACTGCTTTCTCTGTTACCGTCAAGAGAGGTCCAGAAGCTGAGCACAAGCTCACATGCAACAGCTCAATTTTGTGATTGTATCTGTTTTATTTGCAAGATTTAGAATACCCTTAGTGGGCTAGCGACCTGTGCAGGGATTGTTCTTGCTTTGTACCTGCTGCTTGCTAGGATAGGCTCTAGCTTTCCTGTGTCCTATCCTGGATAAATGGGATTGGAAAGAGGCATATTTGGAATCCTGGATCAATAGATAAGCTAATAATGGAATTTTGAAATCTAGTCCTTTAATTTAAAACATGATGTTCTAAACTGTAATTCTGCTTACTGTGTCAAATATACCATCTTTGGTCTTTTCTCTGCTTCATTTATTTGGCGAGGCCAAGCATTATGAAGGTCAATAATGAATACAAGACAATACTGAATTAGGCATGCAAAACAATGAATAGATGTGTGGGTGTGATATTAATGCAAATTATTAGAAAGGAAAATGAGAAAACAAAGCATTTATTTCTTAAAATTAAAAGAAACCTTAAAACCTTACTTATTATATCATTCAGATGACATGTTGATGACATGACTTGCAAATTTTGGACTTTAATTCACAAAGGTGGAAAATCAGATTTTAGTGGTATTTTAAGTAAATAAATTCTTCTGGATTTTGCTTGAAATCCAAAGTCAATACTGAATAATTGTACATTATATGCATTACTGCATTAAATCATCCATCCATCCATTTTCCAACCCGCTGAATCCGAACATAGGGTCACGGAGGTCTGCTGGAGCCAATCCCAGCCAACACAGGGCACAAGGCAGGAATCCAATCCCGGGCAGGGTGCCAACCCATCGCAGGACACACACAAACACACCCACACACCAAGCACACACTAGGGCCAATTTAGAATCGCCAATCCACCTAACCTGCATGTCTTTGGACTGTGGGAGGAAACCCATTCAGACACGGGGAGAACATGCAAACTCCATGCAGGGAGGACCCGGGAAGTGAACTCGGGTCTCCTAACTGCGAGGCAGCAGCGCTACCACTGCGCCACCGTGCTGCCCGCATTAAATCATTTGTTTTATTTTTTTATTTTCTTTTTTGAATGCTGTGGAACATGTTATTTGTTTGCATGCATTATTGAGGGCAAGCATGATAAAAATATTTGGTCCTGTTCATGACATAAGGTGATTAACTAACTAAATAGTACTACCTTTCTGCAGACCCAACTATAAAAAACATATACTGTATGTCTCTGTCAGATATACTGTATTATTATGTTGAGGGTTTCTTTGGAGTTTAACTTTCTGTGAAAGGCACCATGTCAAATAAATATTGAGTATCTAGACAATTATTAATAGTTTTTTTAGTAATGGTTTCTGGCAGTTTGGATTACATGTTTTAGTGTCTAGCACCATAACAGTTAATGATACTTGTAATACTTTATCTGAATGGATATTTCTACATTAATGGCAGCACAAAGGCATAACATTTTCCACAGCTATCTTAGTGCTATAGAGTTCTGGGTTCATATTCCAGCCTAATTACTCTTTTTGTCAAGTTTGCACATGTCTGAGTGGGATTTTCTCCAGGTACTTTGGGTTTTTTTGAGATCCATAATGTTATTGCAGATCAGAACTGAAGCAGTGTGAGTGATTGCTTTCTGCGATGGATTGGCGTTCGGCCCAGACCTAGTTCCTGTATTGCTCTGGCATATGCCACTGAGATATATACATTGGTTTCCCGTGACCCTTAACTGGGTCAAGCAGATTTGAAAACAGAGCGAGGAGGAAACCAAATGATTTGTTTGGTGTTTGGTAGGAGGGGCAGTTCAGCCACTAGACAGAACAGGAATTGTATCGATCTGCATAGGAAGGCTCACATGGACAGCAGGTCTGTTGATTCTTGTCTCTTTATACAGTATATGCAAATATTTTTTCTGTATTTTATCCTCCTTTGTGTTATTTTTTTAATAAAAACATATTGTTTACATTTGGCTTCACTGGAATTACTCTGGTTAGAGGGATTCCATAAGTCCACACATTAACTTCGCTCGCCAACCTTCCAGCCTGCGATATGCGTCAGCAACTTTGCATCTCTACCACACGCGTATGTGGATTTCACTTTCACCAAACAACAAAACTTTTAATTCTCGCAATAGGCCTCTTGATTGGGAAGAAACTCTACTTTTCTCTGATGGCAACACAAATTAGACAATTTACAAGTCTCTGACTTAAAGTTTAAAGCCAAACAATATCTACATACTGTACTTCTGCCATATCACCTATGTCCATATATTCGATCTATTTTTGCTTTTACTTTTTCGTCAATATCGCATTGAATTTTGATTCCGTGTTTGGAATTACATCGTGACAACACAACGTATAACTGCCCCTGAGTAAATATTGTTTCTTTCTCTCAACAAGAAATGTGTCTGACAATAGTATTCACACAAATGAGAAATGATTGAACCGTGTGCATGGTTATATGGGCAGGATTTTTCCAAATCTCTTTGCAAAAGCTCTTGTCTCGCGGGGCTTGAAATTTTCTCTTGTGGATTTCACTCTCATCAAACAACAAATCTTTCTCGTGGATATTTCTCTTCATTGGGAATAAACACTATTTTTCCCTGATGGCAACACTAATTAGACGATCTACAAGTCTCCAAATAAAAGTTTAAATTTGAACTATATATTCAATCTCTTTTTGCTGTTCTGTTATTTCACTAAGTAATAATTTCTGTTTGTGTGTGCTAATGCGATCTTTACTATCATTTTTTTTGAGACTTTCAAAATTTTCATACTTCCATTATCTTTAACCTGCTCTGCATGTGTACCACACCAACGTTTTTGAATTTTTTACGACGTTCTACTTTGTCATCTACTCTTTGTCTTTTATCTCCGGCCCCGGGTGCGGTTAAATCTCTTGTCACAAAGTCTCGTCTCGTGTGACGTGACAGTGTCTCTCTGAGAAAATCACGTCTCATCTCCTTCCAAGATTGTTTTTTATAATAGAGAGATATATCAGTAAAAATTAAAATAAAACTGGTCCAAACATCATTGTGCACTATATACGAGAAGGAAATACTTAATTTACTATTGAGCTGAGTTGATTCCTATTGAAAGCCGAAGTTGCCAGGCTTTTATCAGTTGGAATAATCTAACTTTTGCAGTCTAGCCTGTAGCTGATTTGCAAAGGCTTAAATTTCACTGCTTGTCCAAGACCCTATATTCCCTTAATAGCAATACAGAAAGCTTTAAACTCCCATGTTGGAAAAAACTGATTTATTATCACACTTTCATTGTAAACAATTACTGTAAGTCACACCAAAGTGATAGGGTAAAAGCATAAGTGCTGGTACTACAGACTGTATATATTAGTCTGAAAAACAGTGAGTGGTGGCTGGTAGCATGCACTATACATGTCCAACAAGTCATATAGAAATATTTGTAATTTTGACATATTTAATATATTCATAATTCCACTCTGACCTTTATCTGGATTAAGCGGGTTTGATATTGGTTGGAGTAATCCTGTAATAATCGTTGAATTGTGATCATTTTAAGTTGGCACCTTAATTTTTGACATTGATCTTGACTGCTTACGAGTAAACCCCATAAATAACAAGGCTTCTAGTTCTCTCCATACCACTCTTATCAAAATGCTACCTATGGCAAGTCTCACAGCCTACCTGGGGTTCAGTAGTGCAAATGCGTAAGAACTGCATTATGTTTATGATTTGTAAGCCACTTCTGTGACAAATTAAAATGTAAAATATGTTTTGGTATCAGGTCCCTCAATGATTAAGTTAAGAAGAGTTTATTATTCCTAAAGAAAATTTGTTTGCAGCAGGAATGTCTAAATATAAAACAGTTTTCCACAGACACTATAAAACATGGTATAATAGAATAATTTACAAAAAAAGTGTAACAGATAATAATCAAATGCTAGATATAAATATATAATGAAGTAAGTTAAAATTTATCAAGGATTCCTACACGAAGTATTCTTCCAATATGGGGTGATGGCTTTAATAGTTCATCAAGGACTCTTACAATTGAAAATGCTTGTAACTGAATAAAAAAAATGTTATATCAAAGGGGGGTGGGGGTACTGGAGCAGACCAGATGCTTTGTCTGATGCTACCCTTCTTAGTTCACTTGCACAACATGCAAGAGGAACACTGACCTTAACCTAACCCCAGAACTCAGAGATGCGAATGATGTGCAGTGTCACAAAGTGTGAAGAAGGAGATTACTAAGTTAAAAGGGTGGGGAGGCGATAGGAGCATGTTGAAGAGAAACAGACTGAGGTGATTTGGGCATGAGGAGCAAAAAGCAAAGAATGACTGGGTGTAGAAGTGCACAAAGACAAATAAGAAGGGGATGAGGTCAAGAAGGAGGCCAAAGAAGGTGTAGTTGGCAGTGGCCTCAGATGATGTGAAAAGAATGGGTCTTCCCATTAAAGTATGATGAACAGGACCGTGGAGAGTGGAGAAAAGAGATTTGGGCTCAGACACGTTAATCCGAGTAAACCCATACAATGTCCATTAAAATGGTAATGATGTTATGATGACAAAAACAGCTATAAATCTATCACAGTTGAGTCTTGTGAAACTTAACTTAAAGGCAACAATTCAGACTTTAGAAGCGGCGGATGTTTACTGTCTGCCAGAACAGGGATAACTTGTTTCTAACCTGCACATGATACAACTCAGTGAGGGCAGAGCATTCATTTGAGTAGTAAGTAAAATCCAAGCTTATTCTTTTTTATGAGTTAAAACACTCATACCAGCAGTCAAAAGTAGAAATTTGGGAAATATGTATGGGAAATGCCATCACAAAGCAGATCAGACCTAAATATACACAATAGCTTTCCTGTTTCACTTTGGTTTGACCACACCTGCCTGTCTATTTTCCGAACCCAACACCATTTTCAGAATGACTGGATGGTGAAGACATATCATTAGAGATTTCCAGAGAATAAAGAATTTGCATTTCTATTTAAACAGTTAATCTGAATTAAGATTATAAAGTTAGGTCTATTTAAATGGTAAAGTACTCAAGTCAAGTCATGTTTACTGTCATGTTTAAGTAGTACAATGAAATGCCAAGTCATTATATATGTTTTTCTTCTCCTTTCAGGGGCTGGAGTTAGAGAAGATGTGTTTCTAATATGGCAAGAAATAGAACAAGCCAAAAAAACTTTACAGAAAGTTCAGTCTCTTATATTGGCAACAACACGATCAGCAGTTGGTAAGTTTTTTATTTAGTACTAGTATGGTCATTAAACAATTCATTTTGCACATCCTTTGTATAATCATTTATGTATGTACCATACCATACCTTTCCAGTCATTACTTTAAAATTAGTTCAACCAACTTGTTATGGGTAAATTGTTCACAGACACTGGGAACTTTTTCTTTACACAGAGAACCACAGACAGACAGTAGGACTTTAGTGACTTTCAAAGCTAGATATAATGTTATTTTGGAAGTATTAAGTGGTATGCTTTGTTGGGCTGAATGGCCTGTTCTTGTCTAGATAGTTCTGATATTCTCAAATGCAGTCTAAATTTACGGGAGACGAGATCCTATCCTTACAACAGCATTTTTTTCCGAGGAAAAAAACAGACGACAGGATGCCAGGATACTTGGGTGAATGTGGAATTGCATATTAACATAACCTGAATGTATTTGGTAATGTACGGAAACTAGTTGGAATACCCAGAGAAAAACCTACGCAAACACTAGGAGAACATCCAGACACTGGGGAACTAAGCTGATTGCCAGTTCCAGGGCTATAGGGGTTGAATTATTTGGAAAGATTAAAAGAGCTGAACCTATACAGTTTAAAGAAGATTAAGAGGTGACTTGATTGAAGTGTTTAAAATTATGAAGGGAAATAATACAGTGGGTCAAGACGGTTACTTTAAAATGATTTCATCAAGAACACGTGGACCCAGTTGGAAACTTGTTAAGGGTAAATTTCGCACAAACATTAGTTTTTCTATACACAAAGAACGACAGACACTTGGAATAGGCTACCAAGTAGTGTGGTAGACAGTAAAACTTTAGGGACTTTCAAAACTCGACTTGATGTTTTTTTGGAAGAAATAAGTGGATAGGACTGGCAATCTTTGTTGGGCTGAATGACCTGTTCTCGTTCTAATGTCCTAACATGCAGGTGCTGTCAGCTCTGCTGTTCCTCACTGACATTATGTGGGTTATTAGAAAAAGCACCTGCACCCACAAATGTATAAAGGAGTCCGAGTAGATCAGAAAGAGAAGGGGAAAAAGAATGGAGAGAACTGGGAAATCGAGTCAATGCAGTGTAAAGGAGGCAGAGCAGTCGGTGAGAGGAGTGAGAGGAATGGTGGTCCAGGAGTAATTCACTTCTGTTGAGTGATTTGAAGGAACAGGGGTGACTGTGTGCTCCAGGGGTCCTTTTTGACTGAAGGTCAGTGGCAGGATGATGGAGGTCTGCCTCCAGAGTGTCCCAGCATTGACAGACTGAGTTGGCTGGGATGACAGCTGGAGAGAGGACTGTGGTTGCAGCATCTCAGTCCGGTTGAGAAGACCTGAAGGGTGAATAGAGGACAAAAGATGACTTGATGTTTGTTTTATTCTTGGATTTTAACTTATTTAAGGGACTTATTTATTGATGAGTGATCTTCACAAATGAACTGTGTTTTATGGCTTATTTATTGAAAAACTGCACTGCACTTTATTTATTTAGACACAGTATAATAAACTCCACTGCTCTTTTCATGCATCAACTTTGCTTGTTTATTTGTCCTCATTGCCCTAGCAATCCTAGTCATGACTATTGATGTCTCTGGTTCAAGAAGGCGCCAGGACTGCAGGCACTCAGGACATCACAGTAATATTTTAAAAAAAGTATCATTTTTGCATGGAGTATTCCTTTAAAAATAAAACTCATGGTCAGATACTGTTGGTTGAATGTAAATGTAAACAAGAAGATTGTTAAGAAACCAGCTTGTTTATCCAAAAGCAGTGTACAATCATGCAGAAGGAAAAATAAGAAAATAAAAATGATTAAAACACTATTTCAGCTGACTAAGCCAAATAATATTTTAACTTTTTCAATGGTCATGAGTAGTAGTTTTTAAATCAGTCTAGACTTTTATATTATATTAAATAATCTTTAGAAAAATGAATGTAAATTGCTTTCTTAACCCAAGCAGTGGCAAAAGATCGTGAAACTATCCCAATGGAGGCATGCCTAAGCTCCAAACTATGGCTGCAGAAATATGGCTTGAAGGCACAGAAGGTCTCTTTTTATGATGCATTTGCCGATTGCGCTTTCCGCCATTCTGATGGAATTGTTGAAATAAAATGTAAGCCACTTGAAGGAGAACTGCAGAGTGATGCTGTAAGTAGCTACCAAATAAATAAATGGAGAATATTTATTATGTGTCAATACACAATTTGTCTTTTTTTAAACCACAAAAATTAGGAACTAGATGTTTTGATATTAATAATGTAGAATTGAATAGAATTAGTGCATGTATTCCTTATCCAGTGTTAATTTCTTCCTTGCACCTAATGCTGCCAGAAGATCAACACTCAAGTGATCCTTCAATGGAAAATGACAAATGGATGGAAAAACTTGGTTTTTCAAAAACAATTTCTTTACATCTTCAGATAATAGAATTTAGAGACAGAAACATTCAGTAAAAATGACATTTTAGATCCTTCATCCACCCATATCTCTCTATTATATAAAAAAATCCAGGGACAAGACAAGACTTTTTTAGCCTGGGATGAGATGTGACTTTTTCAGAGAGATACTTTCAAGTCCCATGAGACGAGACCTTATGCCAAGAGATTTAAACACACCCAGGACCGGAAATTAAAGACAAAGAGTAGATGACAAAGTATAACGTTGTAAAGAATTCAAAAATGCAATACACATGCAGAGCAGGTTAGACATAATGAAAGTACTAAAATTTGAAAGTCTCAAAAAAAATAAAAGTATAGATCGCATTTGGGCAAACATATGGAAATTATTACTCGGTATAATAACGGAACAGCGAAAAGAGATTGAATATATTGTTCGGATTTAAACATTAACTCGGAGACTTGTTGATCGTCTAATTCGTGTTGCCATCAGGTAAAAGTAGTGTTTCTTCCCAATGAAGAGACATATCCACGAGAAAGATTTGTTGTTTGATGAGAGTGAAATCCACAAGAGAAAATTTCAAGCCCCGCGAGACAAGAGCTTTTGCAAAGAGATTTGGAAAAATCCTGCCGCACAAGGCATGAACCAACCCATCTATTTAGCTGATGCATTGCAAGCCATATTCCCACACATATCAACACTTAATTTAAATTAGGCTAATACTAGAATTTCCAATCTATCCAGACGTAATGCATTATTAATGTGTTTTTAACCGGAACAGCAGTCTGTAAAGAAAGGGCTTTTATTCTCATACAAAGTGACAAGGGGTAAATACTTCAATAAATTACAGGTCTATCCCATTGGAGTTAACTACTGTATATAAATACGGTATAAGTTGTGTGCTATAGTTGTGGGCCCAGGTTTCCTACTTTTTCTTGCAAATACCACTCTTATCTCTCCAAATTCAAATTAGTAAATGAGTAGTTCTTTATTTGGCCTGCCTCAAAATTTACATGCTCTATCAGAAACAGAGAACATAAAAACACATTGTAAGACAATAAAACAAATTATTATGTTAGTGCAAGACCTGGACCTATATACACAATATAATAATGCTATAATACAATAAAAAATACTTTCCCCATGTCATTATGTTTGTTTTATCTGGCTAGGGTGAAGACAGGCTCAATAAGTGCAGGTATTATACATTTTGAAGGCAATGGTCAATGAGCTCCAGTAGAAGCTGAGCTGATGACTAAAGGTGTTTTAGGAGAACACAGCATGGAGACAATGAGCAGCATTAATCATAATTTTGCCATCATAACATTTTTTGTATTTGCATTTGCCTCCAGTGATTCCAGGTTCAAGCCTGTGATATAGCGGACCTTCTTGAGCATTCTATTCAATCACAGAAATAGTGTTACTTCCCCAACAGACCACATTATAAAACAGTACACTGACTAGAGTGGACTGTAAGAACATCCCCCATAACTTCTCATACACATCAAAGAATCTTCAGGCTGTGGTTCTGGACCTTCAGGCACTGGCACTGGGCCTTTTTGCATATCATGCCTGTGTTAACCACTCAATCCAGTTTACTGTTCAGATCATCCCTCATATGTTTATAACTCTGCAACACCTCTTCCTCCTCCCCACATTGGTGACTCCAACACCAAAACCCTTGTCTTGTTAATGTTTAATTTCAGGTAGTTCTTCTATGCAACTCATGACAAAATCATCCACTGTTTCTCCATATTACTCCACATCCCCGTTGTTGATGCAGCTTATAGTAGAAGAGTCAACAGAAAGCTTCTGTTGATGACATAAATAGGGGCTCTTTTAAATGCTCCTTTACACCAGTGAAACTCTTACTCCTAGTTTGATGTCCTCTCTTGCATGCATTCTACCGAAAATAGTCTCCATGCATTCTACTGACCTCCATGATGCCAGCTACTGGATAGGAAATGTCCCTGGAATGCTCCAATGGCCAATACCTCTAGTTATACTAGATACCAGCTAATGCAGAATTAATATAGAAGTTCACTGTTCATTTAAAGTCCTTTATTTGAAGACTTGACCTAACCAAGTTACCTTATGTCATATAATGGAAACCACACACCACTGGCCCTATCTCTTGGCTAAAACCTATTCTGAAATTATACTAATAAACAGTAATTCAATTACAATAGTTTTTTATTTCTAAATATTTTGGCAGTTTACTTTTCGGATAATTTCCTATCATGCTAAAATTTCTTTTACATTCTGATTTTAATTCTATTGCACATTGCTAAATATGTATGCTAAAGTCTTGATTATATCTTTATTAATTATAAGTTGGACGGACATTTCAGTTACTGTATGCATATTGTTAACATTACAAATTAATTTTTCATTTTAGGTGAAAGGGAATAAACTAATCAATGCAAAATACTGTGATAAATTTGCTCACACACTGTGGAAGGATGGTTCGTTGGTCCATATTTATATTACGGCTGAAAAGTGCAGCTGGTATGAAACCATGATGAAGACAGTTATTGATACTCTACAAAAAAGGTGACTTTTGCTTTAAGCCATTAATCAAATATCAGTCTTATGCATACAACATATAATTTAGACTCGTGAAACATACATTATATTCCAACATACCCATGAAAGCATGACATTTGCCAGCCTCATTGTATCCATTGTTAACCATGCAGGATCAGTAAAAGAACAGCAAATAAGTTTAATTATTTGTCGAGGTAATTTCAAAGGAGAAATTAAGCTACCTCAAAGATAAAACATAATTTAGATACAGCATAATCTGGGAAATGAAAGTGGAAATGAAGATGTAATGTGAGAAAATACTAGAGGCTATGACAAGGCCTATTTATGAATTTGGAGAAAACTTTCAGAAAAAACTAAAAGAATTGTTGATTCAGATGGAAGATGACTAGAAATAGAGAATTGTTTAACTTAACATGTTCTAGACAGGCAATAATTAGGAATAAGAAACATGCCACAAATTTGGAAATGGTGATGATGAAAGTTATGGAAATGCCAAAAAGAAGTGAAAATGAGAGAGAACATACTGAAGTATGTATCACCTCCATCAAATCAAGCTATAGTAGTGCATTCTGAGGAATATTTAGACCCCCTTTGAATACAGTGATAGGGGTATGGACACAGTACAAATGCTTTAAATAAGCAATCAGTAGGACACACTTCTATAGAGGGTAGCAAAGTGCAATGTAGAAATATGTTAAAATAAGTTGAGAAATGGAAAATTCAACTCTCCTGCTTGGTAAGTTGCTTCTAAAACGTAATGCTGTCACGCAACAGATTTTAATGGATACAGACAGATGCAAATGTCATCTTGTCAAAAATGTGTTTAGAAACCTTTCTATGCAGAAGAAGAAGTGTCTCATTGTTTAGAAACCTTTCTATGCAGAAGAAGAAGTGTCTCAGAGACATTCACTGTAGTAAAGTTTCAAAATATTTTCATTATATTTAACATGTTATACAGACACATTTTACATGTAAAGATTTTATGTGAAGTTGAATACCATTATGTGTGAAACACATCAAAAGCCAACAAAAACAAAGTTGTCAACATTTTTAAGTATACACAAATATCACTTTGGCCTAGATTTGCAAAATGTCTGAACCATTCATTCAATTAAATATCTAACTCTTTCTAATAATTGAAGTAAAATTAAAGTACAAAGTGAGATTGGTAGGTGGGAGGGTGGGTAAGTAGGTAGGTGGTATTTCTGTTTAAAAGGTTTAATTTAGATTGTGAATATTAGTCACAAATCAGGAAAGAATAATAACAGAATTTCAAAGCCATTCAAGACATCTTTGATTCCGCTCTTCTGGGGCCTCATGTATAAATGGTGCGTACACACAGAAATGTTGCGTAAGAAATTTTCCACGTTCAAATCGCGATGTATAAAACCTACACTTGGCGTAAAGCCACGCACTTTTCCACGGTACCTCATACCTTGTCGTACGCAAGTTCTCTGCTCGGTTTTGCAGACTGGCGATACCCAGCGTCAAAGCAATACTACTGTTCCTGTGTGGTTACACCTTATTTTCCTGACGTGGCTTTATAAATACACTGAAACTAACCGCATATTGTTTATTAGTGTAATGCATCTGATTGTAATTAACTTGTAACAATATAATGGTCCAGGGAATAGCCATAGTATTCCAAATACCATAACTGCTTTAGCATTGTTACTCTCACTGCACCTTCGTCTTCTTTCAGCTGCTCCCATTAGGAGTTACCACAGCGGATCATCTTTTTCCATATTACTCTCACTTCACCACTCGGAGTATTTATATAACTGTATCTGAGTGGGGAATCACAGCAGCAGCTGATCGGATAGAGAATTATTGGAATACAGTATCAAGCACACACTGTCTCAGCCACGAAAACGTTTCAAAGCCTTTCCTGTACGGACCTTGCGGTTCAGAAACAGTTTCATCCCAAGAACTATAAACGCACTTAATCAATTGCTCCTTGTAGAACTGTTTGTACTTATAAGTACAATCACCCCACTGTAAACTTGCACTACAGTTATAATATCGCACAACCTGAGCCACTTTATAAAGCGCGTATTTACATATGATGACGATATCATTTTTAAGATGAAATGCAGCAAAATATGTTTATTATACAGATAAAACTTGAACTTCATTTAAATAATCTATATTCTTCGTGAAGGATAGAATAATTAAACATGTACTACCAAGATATTTCAGTGTTCCTTAAACGTTTTGATGAATCGGCGCTCTAAGCTTACAGATGGCTTAACGTCTATTACAGAGCTAATTGTGTGGCGATCGGTGACTTGGAGAAAGAAAAGCAAGGACTGCAGGGGCGGCTACGCCAATATATATTGATTATAAAACAGAAAGAGAAAATAACAACACAGCTAAAAACGCAGCGACAAGTTTCGACAAAAGTTAAATGCTTGTGTCATGAGCACGAGGCGGCTATGCAGTGTCCGCAACAGACGTGGCCAACCACCGTGCATAAGCTACCTTATTGACATTGGCGGGCGAAGGAGCCACCGATTCTTCCTCTGCACAGGGCCACCGCAAACCTAGAGCCGCCCCTGAGTACTGCTGCAATAAATTATTTCATCGAAGGTCGCACACAATCACTGCGCCGTGAAACCCATGTTTAATAACGTGCTTTAACTCCTATCATCATGAAAATGATATCACGTATACATCTCAGTATTTTAGTTATTCAGAGAGCTGTAATATCACAAATGTAATGGATTCTGTGTCCAGTTGGAGGAAGAGAGCCGGTTTAAGCAGCAAGTAGTGATTCACACACATAGAGCACATAGAAGATCACATACTAAACAAATCATTTAACTTGCTACTTTAATTACGATGTGATTTGAGAAACTGGTTAATTAAACGATTTTAAGATGAAGTTTATGATGTTCTACTTTAATGACAAAATAAACTACATGATTAAAGTGGAAATTTCGAGATTGAAGTTGACATTTTGTGCTTTTTCCCCACTGTGTGCCTTTTTTTCTCTGTACCCTAATAAGCTTTCATATGACACTCAGACAGTGGGCTACAACTCGCCTTTTGACGGCGACTTTGATATGTGACTTCTTTTTTATTTCTGGCACTATGCGATTTTGTGAACGTGAGCTTTCAAGTTTCTCCAACCTGCTATGTCACTCGATCAACTTCCTTTTGTTGATTACACCACGGTTTAATTAAACAAATAGTATGTTTTTTCTTTGC
The DNA here is from genome assembly GCA_026402145.1 of Polypterus bichir lapradei. Lineage (NCBI taxonomy): Eukaryota > Metazoa > Chordata > Cladistia > Polypteriformes > Polypteridae > Polypterus > Polypterus bichir. The sequence continues at coordinate 146,476,532 of JANRMT010028174.1, forward strand.
CTCCACTTGGTATTTGCTGAAATTCTTATATTTTCCCCTGTGCTTTTCCCATTGTCTTTTTTCACAGAAGGCTGAGCGTAAGGGTGATTTATACTGATTTGCATATTCAAAGAGGCGTAATTCTGGGAGGAGTTGGGGCATTACATAAAGCGCGTGCACAAGCGTTACTTTTCACGCTGATCGGGATTTATGTAGCGGAGGAACATAGAAGTTGGAGTACGCACAGATTCCTGCATCTGGATCTTTTTGTGCGTAAGCACATTTCGGCTTTTGTGCTTACGCCATGTTATAGTGCGAGTTCTACGCACAGCGTTATACATGAGGCCCCTGGTCAGCTTGGTATATGGAGTTTTATTGAATCATTTAATCTCAGCCTTGATCAGATTATGTTGTCATTTAAAACTTTAAAGTATACCATAATATAGACAAATAAATAAATGTATAGGTTTTTTTTACCATTTTTCATTTACAAGGTCTTTGTAGGCCAAGGCCAATTCTAGCCGAATTGGGAGTGAGGCAGAAGGTTACCCTAGACATGCAAGTACACAAACACATTTACTCAAATTTGGTGTCATCAATCACTTAACATTTACTGTATTTCTTTGGGGATGGGTCCATGTGAATGATGGTGCAATAAAATAACTTTGCACAGATAGTGATAGGGGAGCTTTGAGACAATGCTGTACACTGTGTCATCATGTTGCCCAGTATTGCTCCTGGTCAGTATTTTACAATGTGAATTTCTGGATTTTGCAAAGACCATCAGAAATGCATAGAAACAATTTACTGATGTTTGTACTCTGTGGTATCTTATTAAAAATGTAAATGTAAATAAATAAACTAAAATATTTATTGTATAAATCTATATTTTCTGGCAGGCTTGAATGGCTTCAGACTGGTAGCAGAGAATTTTTTGGAAACATTCTTGAGGACCAAGTGTATGTTTTGATAGATGCCTCTGAGTCTATGAAAAAGAAACTGAAAGCACTGAAAGAAACTCTTCATCAGCTCATCCAGGTTTGAGGCATACAGTATGTGTGTGCAAGCATTCAGTAGTATTTGTTGTGCACAAATGTTTGACTAATGTAAATTTACCATTTTCAGTGGAGGATCGTGGGTAGCCACACTATTTTCTAGACATAAGCAACAAACTCGTCTGGAATAGGCACCAGTCACTCAAACAGTACCCAATCACAGTGACACTAAGCAAAGAACCAGAACATTGTGTTTCCTCTGAAATAGAGATGTTAGCTTCAAAGTTAGCAAATTATTATTATTTTTATACTTTAAAATCTATTTAATAGGTCTTAGTTATAAATGCTTACTTCCATATACAATTTGCCAGTTTGTACTCATTCCATTGTAATTTACACTCACACATTAATACTGGGCTAATTTGGAAACGCCAGTGAACTTAAACCACACATGTGTGTGATGTGTGCAGGAACGGCACTACCCCAACAAAACCCTCATGGGCACAACTAAAATGTACAAATACCACCCAATTCACAGTGAGTCTTTATGCAATTCAAAGTGAGTCTTTTGTATCTTTACAGGAACAACTACAGTACAAGAAGAAGTTTAACCTTGTCAAATATGACTCTAAACCAAAAGCATGGCAAGAAAAGATGGTAGAAGTAAATGACTATAACCTGAAATATGTATGGGCTTGGGTTAAAAACATTGAGGTAATATAAAGTTTAACTAAATATATTTAAGTCTGGAATTAGAAGTAATTTTGAGTACATTATCAAAACCACTGTGTGTGAAATATTTATTTTAGGCTGGTGGATCTACAAACACACTAGGGGCATTGAGACTTGCCTTTGCTGATCCTGGTACCAAGGCAATTTATCTACTAACAGATGGAAGGCCAGACCAGGTAAATATGAGCTATATATTTAGCTTTTCTGCTTTTGAAAATGTGTAACCGTTGGTACCCACACAACTGAATGTGATATAGTAGGTTTCCATTTTGATGACTGAAATAAATTAAAATGAAAAGCAGAACTTTGTAGACTATTTGAGAATGCTTTCTTTCAGGGTATTAGTCACCAATTAATTATTTGGTACTCA
>JANRMT010028174.1:146479007-146517414 GCA_026402145.1 Polypterus bichir lapradei
TGACGACTGGATGAACTGGAAGTTTTAAATTATACTAAAGCATGAAAAACTTGACAAGTAGCTATGATTTTTAAGGTAAAAATGATGAAGGAAAATAAGTTAAAAAGTACCTTGTCACCTGACATTCTGCATGAATAAACCAAAGGTAAATGTATTGGGGTTTTAGTGTATGTTATGTTTTATGACTCAGAACAGGGTATGCTAGAACAAAATCTTCTATATAGTACATGATGACAGTGATTTGTTTATTTTATTGCGGGAACACCAGGAACACACCCAACTTTGACCCAGCACGCACATACTTACACACAGAGACACTGTTATTGCCAATACGAATAGATAAGCAACAATGAAATATATTATTCAAATAATGGAAAAAGAATACACAATTTCACCAAAGCCATGTATGGAAAGGTTCTTCCCATCTCCCCAACCGCATTTGTAATACATTACAACACTAACAGCACACAATTAACACTAACAACAATGTGCTAAACAGTCAAGTATAGCGGGGACAGTTGATGATGGACGTGGGATTGAAACACCCTGTGAACAGTGCCCTGAAAGCAATGTAAAGTTTTATTTTACCAGGTTCCCGATGTGGTGTGTGCCATTCAGCATTGGACTTCTTTGAAATTTAGGATCATCATCTAATCAGTACGAACTCACATGGACAGGGAGGCACAGGACAGCACATACATCCAGACAGAAACTGTAATTCTAAGTGGTCAAGTCGTAATCCAGTTGTGTGTATGAGGTGTATTAACAAACAGATGGATGATGTCTCACCTACTCAATCTTCCTCCCAACAGCCCCTGCGCCCACCAAAGCTGTCCAATAGTGTTAAACCACTGGGGCATCTAGGAGATGTAGTACATTTTAAGCAGCGCTGCTACAACTTGTTTATTTTATTTCTTTGGTATATCATTAATGTCTTTAATTCAATGGAACAATGGTACGTAACACACAGCAAGTCAGTAGTGAAAAAATTGTTTGACATCCTAGCTGGTTACAAGCCAGTGCTTTAAAGCTTATGGTGGGCTTAAATAAAGGGCAATTCCAATCCCAGTTTCCTGACATAGTTTTACATAAGCTAGTTCCAAAGAGGAATAAGATCATTGCTGTTATAGGAATTTAGTGGAATTTACTTCTTCAAACTTAACTAATACACCTCACTTATTTACCTGACTGATGTAATACAAAAATTCTTGGATTCTTTGTTTTACGGAAAGTTGCACAAAAGGTCTGTGCTAACCAAGTCCCAGAAGTTTTAGAGTTTTACCTGAGCTGTAATCCTAACTGTACCATTTGATATCAGGACCTTTGTAATTTCCTCAGTTAATTCTACATCTTTTACTGTTACAGACAATTGCTTAATAATAACAGACAGGTACCGTGCATGAATAAGTAACAGTTCATAAACTTTTAATGTAATTTATATAAGTGTGAGCATTGCTTATGATAGTTTCACTCTCAGAAGCATCACTGAATCTTCCATGATGATTCTGTAACGTGTTGTGTAGGAACTGGGTATAAATGTATTGATTTTCCGATTAATCCTTATTTTTCATTAAAACAATTCGATATTGATTCTTAAAGACTCAAGATCGATCTTTGAATCTCTACCCTGCTCAATTAGTATTTGCAGATTTTTGCTTATCTTTGTTTTTTTCTACAGAAAAAGCACTTTATTACATCACATAGACTGAGAAGGGTCTGGCTGCAGGTAGTACTACATAAAATGATGTGTCCTCCTTCACTGAAATCAGTGTCTTCGACACTTAAATCAGATGTATGGATGCATCAAAAAGAACAACTAGATAAAAACAAAGCCATATGTAAGCTGTGCATTTCAGAAGTTAAGTATCACAACAAATTTGGGAAATCATTTTCTGCACCCATAAATGTAATCTCAGTTGACATCCAAATGTGCAGAGCCTAAACAATCTACACTGGAGACGGCAGATAGCTCCAAGCTTCCGTTTAATTCACCTTGTGCCCAAAAAATAACAATCTATAGCAGTTTTTTTTTCTGTAAAGATATGAGACCCTGCACTGGACTTTCGACAAATGATACAAGTTTTCACACTGCAGTATGCTATACCAAACTGAAAGCAAAGGAGTGAAGTTACTGTACCTAGGGCTTATGAAGATCTTAAGCAAAGCATTGCCCTAACTTGAGACAGCTGATCATCCAGGGCAAAAGATTACTTCATGATGAATCACATGTCTCTACATTAGAAATGATGGGACCTGTGGAGGCTCTGTTGCAGACAAGCATGCTGCATTCCTGTCACACCGGGAACAACCTTGCTGCCTATATAGTAAACAGAGATACTGAGGTGGCTTGCTGGCTTTTTCTTCTTCTTCTTTTGGCTGTTCCCGTTAGGAGTTGCCACAGCGGATCATCTTCTACATCTTGCTCTTTTACACCCATCATCTGCATGTCCTCTCTCACCATATACATAAACCATCTCTTACGCCTTCCTCTTTTCCTCTTTTTCCCAATATACCCAGCATCTCTCCTCTGCACATGTCCAAACCATTGCACCCAGCATCTTTCCTCTGCACATGTCCAAACCAATGCAATCTCGTCTCTCTGACTTTGTCTTCCAACCTGAGCTGACCCCCTAAGTACTCATTTCTAATCCTATCCATCCTCATCACACCCAATGCTAACCTTAACATGTTTAACTCTGCCACCTCCAGTTATATCTCCTGCTTTCTGGTCAGTGCCACCGTTTCCAACCCATATAACATAGCTGGTCTCACTACCGTCCTGTAGACCTTCCCTTTCACTCTTGTTGATACCCATCTGTCACTAATTACTCCTGATACTCTTCTCCACCCATTCCACCCTGCCTGCACTCTGTTTTTCACTTCTCTTCCACAATCCCCATTACTCTGTACTGTTGATCCCAAGTATTTAAACTCATCCATCTTCGCCAGCTCTACTCCTTGCATCCTCACCATTCCACTGACCTCCCTCTCATTTACACACATGTATTCTGTCTTGTTCCTGCTGACCTTCATTCCTCTCCTCACTAGAGCATATCTCCACCTTTCCAGGGTCTCCTCAACCTGCTCCCTACTCTCGTTACAGATTCCAGTGTCATCCACAAACATCATAGTTCTCTGGCTGATGTTCCAAAAACCCTTTTGAGCATTTACAATGTGCAGATCCATCTCATGACCGTATCAATCCCAAGTTTGTGTGTTGGCTAATCCAATAAATGTTGCTTCTCTTTAAGCACATGTCTAACTATATTGCTACAGTGGAAAGAGTTTGCAACACAGCTTACCTGGCCAAGCAAGTGGGCAATTGTTGGAATTTTCAGAGCAGCTGGCGATACCAAATTGAGAGTGTGCACAAAGCAGCCAACATGAAGTAGTTCCATAAGCTGTACCATATAGTTCATATTAGCAGAGTTGTCAGTCATGTCTATAACTTACTACATTTATTACATAGAAAATCACCCGAAAAATCCCGGACCATCGAGAAGTGTGCGAACTGACAACATGAAGAATTGTGTTTGGGCCGAACTGGAATCGTCCCCGCATAAATCAAAGTCATCCAGACGATCTGGATCTGCATAATTAGATCTGGACCACCCTGTATTAGATCCTCATTTTAAAATGCTGTGAGGACACATTTTCGAGACTGATTAATGTGACTGCTATATGTGAGCAACGGAAGATATGTGTAACTTAGAATTATAAAAAGTCACGAGTCTTCCCGCTATATGTTTAATTTCGACTATTTCAAGATTATTTTAAATGTCCAGTAGGGGAATAAATTTGGTTAACAGTTTAGTTGAAGGGTGTCTGCATGGAGATTCATAACACAAAAAAAGGTTATTGATAACATTTATCATTTAAGAAACAATTTTTTTGATTATCTTATAATAATGTTATTCGCAAGATGATATAGATGTTTTATAAAGTAGATAAATTGCATTGTGTTAATTCAAGGAGTCCCCATGATATATTTGGACTCTGATGTGGCAATACATATGTTAGGTAAATTATAGTGAATTTTGATAGTGTGCAGTGTTGTGAAAAAGTTTTTTTCTTTTTCTTTTTTAAAGAGTGACGATATTTTGTTCCACACCTTCCAAATACTGATGTTAACTGTTCATTACTAATCAAATATTTTTTTTAAGTGTCATTCCATGCTTATGCATATGTTATGAAGTCGCTATGTAGACACCCTTCAAATAAAGTGTTACTAAAATTTGTCACATTATATTAATGTTCTCTATGCATGGTTAAGTAATCTCTCAAAAAGCTACCACTTCAAATATATCAGTGCATGCTAATTCAGCCAAGATAAAATCAATATTGACTTGAATCGGAGCAATGGAATCAAATCATGACATCAGTGTTAATTCCCAGCCCTAGTGTTGTGTGCTTGACCTGGTAATTTTATAGCTTTGTTTACGCATAAACTGAGACAGTATTTATAATGTATCTTGACAGTAGAAATTGATGAGTTTGTGGCAAGTAATTTAATGGGTTATCTGTATGCTTTAAACTATATAGCAACTGACATGAATTCAAAATCCAAAATGTTTACTCTCTCAGAAGTGAGCCTGTATGAATGTGTTGTTTATTAACTTTTCATTTCATGTTACTGCAAACAAAAGCCTCTGGAGATGATTTTGACTGAGACTGAGCTGCGTCCAGAAGTTCCTATTCACACCATCTCATTTAATTGTGATGATCTGGATGCCAACACATTCCTATACGAGATGTCCCAAGCGACAGGGGGAAGGTACCATTGCTACAGCTGTGATAAAAGAGAAGCTGGATCACCTCAGCCATTTGTGGTAACATTTATATCATCATAAATATGAATTTTGTCTTAACTTCCCTACTTCCGACGAAAAAGCATATCTTCTTCTAAAAATTAGTTCTTTTGCAGACTCGTGTAGTTAGTACATTTTCCCTAGACAGGTTGTAATCAGTGTACACCTCAGTGAACTTAGCATTAACATCTACAGTGCACCATCTTCTGGAATGTAATAAAATGCTTTGTATTTTTCACTGCAATGAAATGACAAACATTAGCTTTGTTTGTACAAATCCCATGCCAAATGGCATATAACAAGAAACATAAAAACCAGAAGGACACATGGATACACAGACATACAAACAGACGCTTGTCCTTTTATTAAGGTGGATTTTTCTACTTGATTAGCTTCCCATAGAATGGAGTAAAGCACATTTTGAAGCATATGCTTTAATTTTTTATCTAATGCTTTAATCAGATGAAATGTAAAATTTATGTTTCAATCTTTTTTTCTGGCTTTACAGTAGTGCATCAGTAAGCTTTTTCCTTGGTAGCTAACCTATTGACCATCCTCATGTGTCTTATTACACCTTGCATTCCAAAGCATTTATTACATATTTTAGTCGTCAGATTTTTAAAAGTGTTTTTCCACTTATATGCAAATTTTCTGTTCTATGTTTCAAACTATCAAGACATAAACAATGAACAGTGCACAATGAAACTTGTTGTAAAACCATTCTGTGCAATGAATACACACATTATTTTGAATATTTGCTATAAAGACAGATTGGTGTTTAAATGTAAAGGTAATGTGTACAGTAAGTACATTTCTGTACATTTTCTTTATCTCATTTTAATTATCTTGCAGGCCAATGGTGGAATTGTAATTCATAAAATGTATTTTTACAATGTATTAAAAAATTGTATATTTTAAAAAACATAAAAATTGTGTATTGTAAGGCCCCATTGTGTCATTTTAGGTTACTTCTTTCATTGGAGTAAACATCTCATGTTGTCTTTCAGAGTGAAGATAAAGATTTACTACAGACAGAAATTCATCATGCAAAGCAAGATCTGCAAAGGGCTCTCAAACTCCGTGCAGAGTGTGTCATCCTCGACTGGTATCATAATGGAAATGAACTCATTCAAAAAAGGTATTGTTTATTTGGACAACTTAAATGTTAATCACAAGTTTAGATCAGTTGTGGAACCTAAAAATATTTTATTTTTTTGATTGACAAAGATATAAAAAAGTTCTAGAGAAATACAAGATCTTCCAAAAAGTATGCCATGCTGGGAATTATGTAAACATTCATATGAACATGAAATCGTAATAAATAGAATAAATATACTAACCAAATTCTTCACACACATAAAAGGAGATTTGAGCTCACAGATTGTTAAATCGTGCTATTTAACAAGTCACCAGCAACCCTCATATGTAAAAGTAAATGAACCTTTCACATTCCATCACTTGTGACCCTTCCATTACCAGCAACTATTTCAACTCTTACCGCCAATCACCAGTCTCTGACATTTTCTTGGTGGGATTTTTCCATCTTCAGTTTGTGAAGTTCTACCAGCTCTGTGAAGTTTGATGCAAGTTCAACCCCTTCAGGTCCAGCCACAGCACTTCAGCGAGATTCAGGTCAGTGCTATGGCTTGGTTAGAATCTCTTATTCCTAAGCCATTCTACAGTGGACTTACTTGAAAGCTTAGGATCATCGTCTTGCTGAATACACACTTTGGGCCCGCATTTAATTTCTTAGCATAGTTTAGTATTCATGATTCCCTCAAGGATGTCAACTTTCTCAGAGTCAAAGTAAGAAAAACCCATACAAGGATACTGGCACTACCATGCTCAATGATAGAAATAAGGTTTTGTTAGTGGTAAGCTTTGTTGGCTGTTCACCAAACATGGGCCCCCTTGTTATGCCCAGGTAGTTTTTGGATTCAATTTTGGAGACAAATGTGTAGAAAACAGACTTCAAGAATTCTTCTGGTTTGTCCAGATGGTCTCTGGCAACCTTTATATTGGCAGTTTTATTTTTTTTTTTGACAGAAAAGTTTTTTCCTTATGATTCCTTAAATGGCATTTTTGTTGAGGGCTAATCTTATTGTTGATATATGGACCAATAATCTAGGGGCAGCTAGGGGGGCTTGTAGATCTCTGGATGTAATTTTACTATTCTCCTTATGTGAGATTTTAAGAGGGGTTTCACTTCTTGACAGGGATGACATTGTTGTAAATGTCCTCCACTTAATAGTGCATGCTGTTTGCCTAATAGTGAATTTATGGAGTACAAATATTTTTGAAATATTTTTCATAATTGGCCCAGAGGAAGAGGAACTAATTGAAATTTTTACAATATTTATGTTTGTTTTTCCCTAATCCATTTCAGATCTTCAGTGTCATTGGTTAGCTTGGTTGATTAGCTAACATTCTGTCATTGACCCGCTTGATCCTGCTTTTCCTTGATTTCAGCCATAGAACTAAGGATTAACTTATTTTTGTACCTGCAGATCATCACCTGTGGATTGTGTGTATTACTTTGCAGCATGGACGTTTTCTTTTAAAAGTATTAACTGCTCAAAAGAAAACAGATATTTTAAATCTAAACTCGAACTAAATACACTAACTAGATTATGAGTTTGACATTGAGCATAAATAGGACTAACATCATGTAGCCTCTGCATTGAATTTTTGGTAAGTGAAAAAAAATGCATTATAGCACCCCAAACAGACAGAGGGAAAGTCTTCTTCTTTTTCTCTTGTCTCTTCATTCTCTTCCACTCCTCCTCAGTGAGCTACATCTTCATCCACAAAAACTGTGACTTGCTTGAATGAGGCCGACTGGCTACTTTTATCTTGGACGTAGTAGTACTGCCAGGATATATACCGACGGAAATACATCTGGGTTAATTGGAAGTCCGTTCAGCTCCCATTGCCGGCCCCCATGGAACCCAGCAGAGTTGACCTATAGGACTACAGTTCCTAGCATGCCCTGCAGGCATCTGTGTAGGAATTGTAAACCAGGGAGGCTGCCACCTAGTATATCAGGGGAGAGAATATTCAGCAATCCTCATCTCCCCCAGTCCTTCCATTCCAGTAGCTTCCTGACTGGGTAAGGATCCCTGTTCATGCTGTCTATTACTATATATAGTATTAGTTAAACCTACGTGTTGTATGTAGTATTGTCTTTATGTTATTAGTTTATAATCCTACACTGAGTTAGCAATTAAGAGTGGGATGATTAAACAGATATTACAATGAATATGCCCATTGTAGCACATGCTTGCATTTCCAGGTCACAACAAATATCAGTACATTTGTTGGAACAGCCGGGGGTACTGTAGTGTAGCGGGACCACGACTCAGAAAAATGGGCGTTTTAAATAATTAATTGGGTGCGCTTGTGCTGGGGAGAAGAGCAGGTGCAAGCTATCTATTGAAAAAAAGGCTCGTCACTGGGTGTGAAGTGTTCAGCTGACTGTGCGTTGCCTTGCTGGTACGTGTGGATGGTCTGATTGTCTCATTAGCAGCCCAAGGTGGTAATCAGGTGATTGCACCTGCATCCATTCTCTAGCATATAAAAGGTGATCTAATTGGATCGGTAAAAGAGAAGGAAAAAAGGTAAACATCACAGCAGAGGTTAAAGAAAGAGGGCAGGAAGATGTGAGGGACTGAGCGTGCTGAAGAGAGAGGACTCGAGAGGGAGAAGGCAGGCAGCTGGGAGGACAGCCCCTGGATATGAGTGTGTGGCCGTCACTAGGGGCAGTTGGAATGGGTCACTCTGGCTAAGTATGTTGGAGTAGCGGAAGTGACCAGATGTGTGAATGACTCACTGCACAAGTCCAGGAAGGCAGTGGGGGTCGATGAGGCTGTGAGCACCATGGCCTTTGGGGATCCGAGCCTAGTCCGGAGAGGGAGCCTTACTGTAGCCATAAAATGGCAGGGACCTGGATCCATGGAAGATTGCCTATGTCTCTTGGCAGGGCAACTCCTCTGCTGCGAGACCCGTATGGGATAAGCAGAGAAGATATCAGCTTTTAAAAAAGATGCATCAGGCTTTTAGAAGGCTTTTTTCCTGCCATATGGGCTTTAACCTCATTTTAATTGACTTATTTATTTGAACTTTAACCTCCACAGCTCACTTTTTACTGGATTATTTATTGACTGAACTTTGCACGTCACTTTTTGGACACTTTTGTGAGGAATGTTTTAGTAAAAACACTGGGCACTGTTCTACCTTCCCCTTGCATTGTGTGTTGCCCTCATTTGCTTGGCTCATTATTGTTGGGGCTGACCCACACCATCTTTTTTGTATTTGGACAAAATCTGTGGATATGTGGATTAATGTGTAGAGAAGTATCACAAAGTTTTGAAAAAGAAGTGGGTGTTGGTGAGTGAGCCCTGAAGATCTATTGAAAAGGACCTTCTTGAGACGCTGCTGTCTTCCATGGACTTTCCACTATTTAGCACCACAATCTGATGAGCCACTCCATTTTCCACCTGTTTGGGATGTGGTTTGCTGAACCTCATTATGTAATTTTAAGGACAGTGCAATAAGCAATTTTTGTGTCATCCATTATTACACCTGTTATCATTAAGATTTTCACATTTTAAAATGTTCACTTGTATGTATTGTCCATGTATTTTTTATTGATTGCTCTCACTGTATATACGAACATTTTATTTACATATTTTTTAAATTTCAGTATGCTTCTGTAATTATGTTGTCCAGAACCACAGAGATTAGAGGAAAAAGATTTAAGGGGCAGTTGGCTAATCTGGTAAATGCAGAAAAAGGCTGTTAAAGTAGTGGTGATGGTGATGATCTACATCTAATTGTTACTTGTTGTGAGCATTGGAGAAGTGGAAATAATGAGCTTGAATTTAATTTCTGATTAGCGTGTATTGTTATTTTTTAAATCTATACTAATAAAAGGCAAAGCCCTCACTGACTCACTCACTCACTCACTCACTCACTCACTCACTCACTGACTCATCACTAATTCTCCAACTTCCCGTGTGGGTGGAAGGCTGAAATTTGGCAGGTTAATTCCTTACAGCTTCCTTACAAAAGTTGGGCAGGTTTCATTTCGAAATTCTACGCGTAATGGTCATAACTGGAAGCTGTTTTTCTCCATTTACTGTAATGGAGATGAGCTTGAACGCCGTGGGGGCGGAGTTTTGTGTGACATCATCACGCCTCCCACATAATCACGCAGTACATAGAAAGCCAGGAAGACCTCCAAAAAGCGCTGAAGAAAACATGCATTATATAATTGAGAAGGCAGCGAAACAATAGGAAGCGAGCGAGTGACATATACAACCATATTCATGAGTTCTGCTACTTCGGAAACAAAGCACGATGTAAACCTACACTTTAAATTAAGTTCATAGACAGGCTGCCGCTGGCGTTTGTAATTTAGTGCCTGCCCATATAAGGCCGTCCGTCAGCGGCAATCCAATAGCAAACTCCCACTAAATATTCACGGGTGAAGGACTGTGCTTATGCAGAGGAAGATGAGATGGTCAGGGTGGTGTTTGGCACAAACTCAGCGAAACTGCGAGAGAAAGTTTTAAGTGCCAGGACTTCGGTAACATTAAATACAGCCATGGACATAGCACGAGATGGCACCAGCACAGCTGGGAACCTTCGATGCATGTACACCGAGCGGCTCACGTGAACTGACGCAGTGCACAGACAAAAAGCAACAGTTCCAAAGAGCGCTGAACAAAAAACGAATTACACAATTGAAAAGGCAGCAAAAAATATGAAGCGTCTGATACATACAAGCATATTCATAAATCCAGCTACTGCGGAAACAAAGCACACGGTGGAAAAAGTCAATGTCCCGCTAAAGGAAGACAGTGTAAAAAAAAAAACCCGTGCATGCAGTGTGTCAGGTCTCAGATAAAGAAGAAGACGAGCTGTTTATTGATGCAGTAAGAAACGAATCGATGAATGAAACCTGTCATCTTTACAACGATTGACAAATACGGAATGTAACTTGAACACAACACATCCTACAAATACGAACCTGATTGAAAGAAATAATGATAATCAAATCCTTGATGACAGCAACAATCAGTAACACTCACAAAACAAATACTGTATATTGACAGTCATGTTACGTTATTTTTAAAATGTTCCCTTTTCTTTTTCATAGCTTTTTTAACACACTACTTCTCAGCTGCGATACGCGGGTATATATATATGTATATATATACCCCGATCTACATACTCGAATAATGGATACTTTATTCGCCATCAATGATTGTTTTGGTAAAGCCATACTCAGTGTATTCATTAGATGAACGGTAAAAAAGTAAGAGCGAGGGGAGGATGACTTATTGAGGCATGCAGGCTGTAGTGCGCGTCAACTCTATCTGAATTGCGCGATCACATTTGAAAAAATATATCTTTTCAAGTTCTGTTTAGTCCATATGTGTCAAACTCAAGGGCCGCGGGCCACATCCGGCCCGGCGTGTAATTATATCCGGCCCGCGAGATCATTTTATATACTGTATTATTGTTATTAATGGCCCGGGTATATGAAGCGCTGGTAACACAATAAACTACAGATCCCATAATGCAGCGCTTCAGCTGCCTTGCCAAACACTTACCGCGTTAATCAAGTCTATCTTATGATGCTGCAAGTTATTGCGAAGCTAGCCCACACGATGCTGAAGAGAAAAGTTGATTCTGAAAATAGAGCCTTAAAAACCGATGGGAGGCTGAGTATATGTTTACTGACATTGCCGGTAAACCCGTGTGTATCATTTGTGGAGCTAATGTGGCTGTAATTACAGAATTTAATCTAAGACGGCACTATGAGACAAAACATCAGGGTAATCTGAAAGACCTGAATGCAATGCAGAAGATACAGAAAGCAGAAGAATTAAATAAGAATCTGACACTTCAGCGGGCGTTTTTACCCGTGCACAATCACAAAGTGATTTCAAGTGAAGCTGCTTTTATGGGAGACACAAATGCACCAGTGCAACTTGCCCCACTTTCCCTGTTGCCAAGTAATGTTGAACCAAGTCGTCACTATGGTGTTCCCAAATACGCACTTTGCTGATAAACTGAGCGCACTGAGTTTGCACGGCGCTTTGGTGACTTTGAAGAACAAAAAAAGTCTGTCTACATGCGGCTCGAACCTTGTGCATGTTTGGTAGCACATATCTGTGTGAGAAGCTCTTCTCAGTGATAAAGACTAACAAAACAGCACACAGGAGTCGCCTCACTGATGAGCACCTGCAGTCCATCCTGAGAATCTCCACAACACAGAACCTCACACCAAACATAAACGAACTTGTTGCCAAAAAAAGATGCCAGGCGTCCAGCTCTAAAATGACATATGAGCAAAGACAACTGAATGATTTGATTTGTTATTGCTGAAAGGAACACATTTTATTTATATTTCCAGGTTTTGTTATGCAGCATGTTCATATTTGAATTTGTATAATTTTGACAGGATATATTTTTATGGAGAGCAAAATCTTTTGGGATATTTAAAATCTAAGTTTATTTTTTATATAAAATTACATAAGAGTAAAGAAATTTGAATGTTTGTTCTTTTAACGTTTACTTTATTTCTAACTTGTATAATTTAGACAGGATATATTTTTATGGAGAGCAAAATATTATAAGTTGTTTAAGGTTTGAGTTGATTTATTCAGGAATAATATTCCTGTCTGTTTTTACCATTCCTACCAAAGATATTTCTGTCGACTAAATAAAAATTCCTTCTATTTAAAATTTAAATAGAACTTGAACAAATACGATAGTTCATAATATCCACGCAGACTTGCACGTAAGAGCGGGAGTTATCCGTTTTAACAAGCAGCGTATTGCACTGATACGAAATAGCTGTGTGTGTATATATGTAGATATGTATGTATATGTATATATATGTTTATATATGTGTGTGTGTATGTATATATATATGTATGTATTTGTGTGTATATATGTGTGTGTATGTATGTATGTGTGTATGTGTATATATGTAGATATATATATGTATGTATATATGTGTGTGTGTATATATATGTGTAGTATAGTTTGGTGACGACTGGAGAGGTGGTGACAGCACGGAAAGACGGCACCCGGGGCAGGAAGGGGTAGCAGCCCAACCTGCAACTTCCGCAAGGAAGTACCCAAATAAGCTACAGAGCAACCCACGGAGAAATACCCCCAGGGGTGCCCGAGAGGGGGGGGAGGATGAGCACCCCAATAGGATGGACCTTTTGGTAATGACCTCAGGAAATGGACTATCGACCATGATAAGTAGATGCATCTGCGGAAAGGTCTGCAAGAATGATAGGGGCCTAAAAATTCATCAGGCCCGGATGAAATGCCTGACACAGGAGATTACAGCACAGCGCACAGGATCGTCGCCTGGTGAGACGCAGGAGGAACCCGGTCCGGAGAAACCCCACAGAGCCCAGAACCTCCAAGTGCCAAACACTCCAGGTCCAGGCAGAGTAGTCCTACATATCAAGTGGCCTCCAGCAAAGCAGCACAAGTTGTGGCACCAGTTTGATGAGGATACATCTAGAATCATCAATGTAACAGCAAAGGGTGATGTGGAAGGACGACTTCTTAATCTGACCACAATCATCACAAGTTTCGCGACTGAGAGGTTCGGCGTAGAGGAGCCTAAGTTGAGTAAACGTACCTATACCAGGAACCGCAGGTCAGATAAGATCCATCAACTCCGGAAAGAGCTGCGGATTCTGACGAAGCAGTTCAGGAAAGCAGCTGAGGAGGAGAAGCCATCTCTCAGTGAGCTTCGGCAGATTATTAGGAAGAAGCTCATGACTATGCGTAGAGCAGAATGGCATAGGAGGCGGAGAGTTGAAAGAGCCAGGAAGCGAACCTCATTTGTAGCTGACCCCTTTGGCTTTTCAAAAAGACTCCTGGGAGAGAAGCGCAGCGGACGTTTGGATTGCCCTAAGGAAGAGGTAGATCACTTCCTGCATAACATCTTGAGTGATCCAGACAGAGAGCAAGAGTTAGGGCCACAGACAGCCCTCTTGAAGGTACCAGCACCACTAGTTGAATTCAATACTTCAGAACCCACCTGGCAAGAAGTTCAAGAGGTGGTAACAGCAGCCAGAGCGAGTTCTGCTCCAGGTCCCAGTCAAGTACCATATAAGGTGTACAAGCGCTGCCCAGGACTCCTTCGAATCCTCTGGAAGATTCTCAGAGTGATTTGGCGAAGAGGGATCATCGCAGAACAGTGGAGGGAGGCGGAGGGCGTCTGGATCCCTAAGGAGGAGAATTCAACAAAACTGGAGCACTTCCGATCCATCTCACTCCTCAGTGTGGAGGGCAAAATCTTTTTTAGCATTTTAGCTAGAAGGATGACAGTCTTCCTATTGAAGAATGGTTATATTCACACATCGGTACAAAAGGGCGGCATTCCTGGAGTGGCAGGGTGCCTGGAACATACTGGAGTCGTCACACAATTGATAAGGGAAGCACGTGAGGGAAATGGAGATTTAGCTGTGCTTTGGCTGGACCTTGCCAATGCATATGGGTCAATCCCTCACAAGCTGGTTGAGATGACTCTAGATTGGCACCATGTACCCTGTAAAATCAAGGATCTCATTCTGGATTATTACAGTAACTTCAGGCTGAGAGTTACTTCAGGGAGCATTACATCAAACTGGCATCGGCTCGAGAAAGGGATAATTACTGGCTGTACAATTTCTGTGATCCTTTTTGCTCTCGCGATGAATATGTTGGTCAAGGCTGCTGAAACAGAGTGTAGAGGCCCCCTGTCCAAGTCTGGGATCCGGCAGCCCTCAATCAGAGCCTTTATGGATGACTTGACAGTCACCACTACCTCAGTGCCTGGGTGCAGGTGGATTCTTCAGGGCCTGGTTAAACTCATTTCTTGGGCTAGGATGAGCTTCAAGCCAACAAAATCCAGGTCTATGGTACTGAAGAGAGGGAAAGTGGTGGACAAGTTTCGCTTCTCAGTGGATGGCGTAACAATACCATCAATTAATGAGAAACCAGTCACTAGCCTAGGTAAGGTTTTTGACTGTAGCCTCAGAGATACTGCGTCAGTCCAGACAACGATTAAGAAGCTGGAAGCTTGGTTGTCGGCAGTAGATAAGTCTGGTTTACCTGGTAGATTTAAGGCATGGATATACCAGCATGGCATCTTGCCACGGATTCTTTGGCCGCTGTTGGTGTACGAAGTTTCGATGTCTACAGTAGAGGCCCTGGAGAGGAAGATCAGCTGTCATCTCCGAAGATGGCTTGGCCTGCCTCGCAGTCTAACGAGTGTAGCATTATATGGCAGGAGTAATAAGCTTCAGCTTCCTATCAGCAGCCTGGAGGAGGAGTTCAGGGTTTCTCGTATAAGAGAGGCCCTAGTCTACCAAGGCTCTGGAGATTCTAGAGTAACAGCAGCAGGTATTGAAGTGCGAACAGGAAGGAAGTGGAGAGCACAAGAGGGACTGGAGTTGGCAGAGTCTCGGCTGAGATACAAGGCACTTGTGGGTACAGTGGCAATGGGGCGAGCAGGATTGGGAGCAATTCCAAAGCCACAGTACAACAAGGCTCAGGGCAAGCTGAGACGAGAATTGGTCCTAGAGGAAGTCCGAGCAGGTGTCGAGGAGGTGAGGACCAGCAGGGCGGTGAGCATGCGGCAGCAAGGGGCATGGACGAGGTGGGAAGGAGCGCTGGAGAGGAAGATCACCTGGAACGACATCTGGAAGGCAGAGCCACAGCGTATTAAGTTCCTGGCCCAAGCTGTGTACGACGTGCTCCCCAGCCCAACGAACCTGCATGTTTGGGGCAAGAGTGAAGTTCCAACGTGTCCACTCTGTCCTGGACGAGGGTCCCTGGAGCATATTCTGAGTAGCTGCCCATCTGCCCTTGGAGAGGGCCGATACCGTTGGCGACACGATCAGGTCCTAAAGTGTATAGCAGAGACCATTTTACATGCAGTGGCCAACAACAAATATGTTGGCAGCCAGAGAAGAATTGCCTTCATAAGGGCTGGTGAGCAGGCACAAGCAAAGCAAAAATCAACCAGCCTCCTTTCATCTGCGGCAAACTGGGAGCTGCGGGTTGACCTGGGCAGGCAGCTCAAGTTCCCGGAATTTGTAACATTAACCTCGTTGAGACCCGATATAGTTTTAATATCTGCATCGTCCAAGCAAGTCCTTTTGTTGGAACTGACAGTTCCATGGGAGGACCGCATGGAAGAGGCAAATGAGCGTAAGCGGCTCAAGTACCAGGAGCTCATTGAGGACTGCCGAAGGAAGGGCTGGAAGGCTTGCTGTGAGCCCATAGAAGTAGGGTGCAGAGGCTTTGCCGCCCGATCCCTGTGTAAGATCTTTGCCAGGCTTGGAATCACAGGAGCTGCAAAGAGGAGAGCCATTAAGTCCATCACAGAAGCCGCAGAAAGAGCCTCGAGGTGGATTTGGATCAAGAGGTCCGCAAAGTGGGCCAGTGCTGCTGGGACACAAGTTGGGGCGTGACCAACCCCGGCTGGGTCACCTGAGAGAGGGTGTCTGATGTTGTGAGACCCGAAACACCCGATGATCTCAGGAAACATCACTGATGATGTGTCCCAGCGCATCCAGAGATGTATCTAACTATTGTATATGTATAGATATGTATATATATATGTTTATCTGTGTGTGTGTAAATATATATATATATATATATATATATATATATATATATATATATGACAGCAACACTCATCACTCACAACAGTGACAAAACAATTACATTGACAATCATGTTACGTTATTTTCAAAATGTTTCCTTTTCTTTTTCATTGCTTCTTTAACACACTACTTCTCCGCTGCGAAGCGCGGGTATTTTGCTAGTAGACTTATAAATCTGAAGTTTTGGCATAATGTTAGATGGATATGTGCTTAACTGGGAAACCAAGCTCTTTGGCGTTTGTTAATTTAACATACTGTATTGCACAAACCATTGAATATAAGTGAAGAAACATTATTCATAATCTGCCTTAGCCCTCATTCATTGGTCAAGAGTCCTGTCTTCAATTCACAGCCTTAATCGCATGTGATTTCCTTTCCTGTTTATGATGAGTGTTTGTTTAAATTATTTCATTTCCTGTTTATGATAAGTGTTTTTTCCGAGTGTCTATTTTAACAATAGTTTAGCAGACAATGCACATCGTTTACACATTTTGATCATATGACTGGATAACTGACTTGTATTTTTTTTTTCAATGGGCTTTGTTTCATGTCATTTGCTATTGTACAGCATTTGTCACAATTGCCTTGTATTTTAAACTAGCAAAATACCCGCGCTTCACAGCGGAGAAGTAGTGTGTTAAATAAGTTATGAAAAAGAAAAGGAAACATTTTAAAAATAACGTAACATGATTGTCAGTGTAATTGTTTTGTCACTTTTATGAGTGTTGCTGTTATCAGGGATTTGATTATCATTATTTCTTTCAATCAGGTTCGTATTTGGAGGACGTGTTATGTTCAAGGTACATTCCGTGTTTGTCAACTGTTGTAAAGATAACAGGTTTCATTCATCGAAGTGTTCACTACCCAAATCGCTACTCATGAATCTAAGATGTTTAACAGGCATTCCTGGTATTAACTTGTGGAATTGCCTGCTAGTATTTAGCGACAGCGTCTCTATGAACTTGTGGATTTGCCTGCTAGTATTTAGCGGCAGCGTCTCTATTAAGTTGTGGATTTGCCTGCGAGTATTTAGCAACAGCATGTCTATTAACTTGTGGATTTTTCTGCGACTATTTAGCGACAGCGTCTCTATGAGCGTGTGGATTTCCTTGCGAGTATTTAGCGACAGCATGTCTATTAACTTGTGGATTTTTCTGCGAGTATTTGGCGGCAGCATCACAAAGTTGTTTTCGTCTAGCTGCATCAGAAAATGTACCACGACGTCTGACATGCCTCCTTTTTACTGTTTTCTCACAGCTTGGATTGCTGCTGTCATAATCGGTTTGAGTTTCATTGTTTGTTTCAATTATGTTAGTATTTGCAGGACTTGTGTTGAAGTGACGTTCAGCATCTGTCAAGCATTGTAAGCATACAACCGGCTTCATCGATAACTTCGCATCAATCTTTTGAGAGTTGAAACATTGATAAACATCAAAGTGTCCACTACTCAAATCGTCACCTGTCAATCTAAGATGTTTAAGAGGCATTGGCGGTTCTCCAAAGGTGTAAAATATTTGGCCATTTCGGTGGACTTGAAAGCGACAACCGAACAATTCAGCGGCAGCCATCAACTCACATGCAGAAGCATAGGTGAAGGGCTTAAACATTTCACTCTTATAGTGCCTCTGTGTAGTATAATTATCTCCTGTACCATCATCAGTCCACACCTTGAACCTGTCCCAGTCATTCAATACATAAGACACAATGTTCCTCCGGATATCAAGGTTGAGCCTGATATGGCTGTGCAATATGTAACACAGAGAATGGAAAAGGCAGGTGTCATCTCCAGGCATGGAAACCACTCAGTAAGTGACAGTTCTTTGATCGATAGTGATCACCTTGATAGACATCTCACTACCCAAATTGGTACCCGTGAATCTAAGATGTTTAACAGGCATTCCCGGTATTAACTTGTGGATTTGCCTGCGAGTATTTAGTGACAGTGTCTCTATGAACTTATGGATTTGCCTGCGAGTATTTAGTGACAGCGTGTCTGTTAACTTGTGGATTTGCCTGTGAGTATTTAGTGGCAGCGTCTCTATTAAGTTGTGGATTTGCCTGTGAGTATTTAGCGACAGGGTCTCTATTAAGTTGTGGATTTGCCTGCGAGTATTTAGTGACAGTGTCTCTATGAACTTATGGATTTGCCTGCGAGTATTTAGTGACAGCGTGTCTATTAACTTGTGGATTTTTCTGCGAGTATTTGGCAGCAGCATCACAAAGTTTTTTCCGTCTAGCTGCAACAGAAAATGTACCACGACGTCTGACACGCCTCGTTTTTACTGTTTTTTCAGAGCTTGGATTGCTGCTGTCATAATCGGTTTGAGTTTCATGGTTTGTTTCAATTACGTTAGTATTTGCAGGACTTGTGTTGAAGTGACATTCGGCATCAGTCAAGCATTGTAAGCATACAACTGCCTTCATCGATAACTTTGCATCGTAATAAACGAACAATAAAACAGCGGAGAAGCCGTGGATTTAATAAAAAGGCTGCATTTATCAGCAGGGAGACGTGAATACTGTGGCAAAGCAAAGAAGGGAATGAAGAGACCGGAGCAACGGACGGCCTTATATGGGCAGGCAGTTAATTACGTGGAAGGCGTGGGGATGGGGGACGCAATAAAGGCAGGCAGCCAACTACGTGGGAGGCGTTGTGATGGGGGATGCAACACCGCCTGACACGGCCACCGAGCTGCAGGCTAAGGACGTATATATGTACGTAAGTAGGATTCAATTATGACCGTTACACATAGACTTTCATAATGAAACCTGCTTAACTTTTGTGAGTAACCTGTAAGGAATAAGCCAGCCAAATTTCAGCCTTCTACCTACATGGGAAGTTGGAGAATTAGTGATGAGTGAGTGAGTGAGTGAGTCAGTCAGTGAGGGCTTTGCCTTTAATTAGTATAGACTAGCAAAATACCCGCGCTTCGCAGCGGCGAAGTACTGCCTTAAAATTTTTATTAAGAAGAAAATTAAACCACACCTTGAACCTGTCCCAGTCATTCAATACATAAGACACACTGTTCCTCCGGATATCAAGAGTGAGCCTAATCTGGCCGTGCAATATGTAACAAAGAGAATGGAAAAGGTAGGTGCCATCTCTGGGCATGGAAACCACTCGGTAAGTGACAGTTCTTTGATCGACGGTGATCACCTCGATAGACATGTTAATGGCAGTACGGTTGGAATGATAAAGGAAATGGGTACCTGAACAATGTAAAGTAAGTCTAAAATACCTAAACAATAACTATAATCGTAATAAATGAAGAATATAACAGCGGAGAAGCCGTGGATTAAATAAAAAGGCTGTAGTTATCAGCAGGGAGACGTGAATCCCATGGTGAAGCAAGGAAGGGAATGTAGAGACCGGAGCGACGGACGGCCTTATATAGGCAGGCAGCCAACAATGTGGGAGGCGTTGAGATGGGGGACCCAACGCCGCCTCACACGGTGACCGAGCTGCAGGCTATAGACGTATATATGTACGTAAGTAGGATTCAGTTAGTGTTGGGAACCCGCGTACCAAATTTCTTGAAGATGGGCCCATAAGTAACAAAGACCGTTGAAAAGTTCAATATGGCGGCCGACAGTGGCATCATACCACCGAAATCAGCACCAAATTTCAGCCTTCTACCTACACGGGAAGTTGGAGAATTAGTGACGTTGGAAAGTTTAATATGGCGGCTGACAGTGGCGTCATACCACCGAAGTAAGTACGTACATTGGTTTCGGTAAGCACAGGGAAGCCGCCTACCAAATTTCGTGAAGATGGGGCCATAAATAAGAAAGTTCAACATGACGGACGTTGTTGACCGTTATGACCGTTACGCGTAGAATTTCAAAATGAAACCAGCTTAACTTTTGTAAGTAAGCTGTAAGGAATGAGCCTGCCAAATTTCAGCCTTCTACCGACACGGGAAGTTGGAGAATTAGTGACATTGGAAAGTTCAATATGGCGGCCGACAGTGGCATCATACCACCGAAATAATACGTACATCAGTTTTGGTTAGCGCAGGGAAGCCACCTACCAAATTTCGTGAAGATGGGGTTAGCCTTTTACCTACACGGGAAGTTGGAAAATTAGAGACGTTGGAAAGTTCAATATGGCGGCCAACAGTGGCGTCATACCATCGAAATAAGTACGTACATCGGTTTCGGTTGGCGCAGGGAAGCCGCCTACCAAATTTTTTGAAGATTGGGCTATAAATAAGAAAGTTCAACATGGCGGACGTTGTTGACCGTTATCGACCGTTATGACCGTTACGTGTAGAATTTCGAAATGAAACCTGGTTAACTTTTGTAAGTGAGCTGTAAGGAATAAGCCTGCCAAATTTCAGCCTTCTACCTACACGGGAAGTTGGAGAATTAGTGATGAGTGAGTGAGTGAGCGAGTCAGTGAGGGCTTTTCCTTTTATTAGTATAGATATGTTTATTTCCTTTCTCTCATCAGTACAAAACACATGCTAAGTAACATATACAAAATATCAGTTTTGGGTGGAGTATTCCTTTAAACCTCTTTAGTCTTGAGTAGAGAATGCTGCATGGGAACCTAAAGCTAATCCAGAAAAATTCTCTTAATAAAGTAATGAATTACACACTTGAGTACATTGGTGAATATTAAGGGGAAGTGTATTTAAGACTGAAGTCAACAAGCATTTAATTGCCAAAATAGTCACAGGGTTCAAAAATAAGTTTTCGAGTCATGTACAGTAGTTGAAATGGTACCTGTTAACAACATTGAAAAAGTATCTGCATAAGACATTGGAACCTCAGACTTATTTTTTATGTTATTATGTCTAATTAGAATCCATTCAAGAGCCCTTAGTGCATCTGTTGTTCAGAGAAAAATAAAGGACATCAGACTTGAGAAAAGACCTTTATCTGCCACTAGTTGGAGTCATACATTTTATCGTCACCATAAGGATGGGTTTCGTGATCTTAGACCTGCTGATGTGAAGTTAAAGGATCTACAGAGACAGAAGATTAAACATACTGGTAGGTGCTAAATATCATTAGAAGTAACATTATTTTATGATGTATTAAGGCACAGCTCATTTTGCGGACAAGAGAATCTAAAACAATCTACTAAGACACATAAACTAGAGATACTGTTGGCTTTTTAAAAAATGATGATGAGCTATTAGGACAGTTTAGCTCTTAGCTACTTTGGACATTATTTAATGTTTCTATGATATCTTCTCTGTCATTTCAGCTCACACAAGGTCCACATTATTAGGATTTATAAGAAATGGTGTGAAAATCACAGACAGAAGTACTATTCGTGAAAACTGGTTATTGCCTGAAACTGAAGAGGTTTTTGAAGATAATTTTTCTAAAAAACATGAAGTTATAACTGGTACGTTTTATGGTTAAAATACTTGTGCATGTATTCTGTAGTGGCTTGCATAACCATACTGCAGCTGAATGGTCTCCAGAAGTGAGGAACGAGGACAGTGACTGTGCAGGATGGCAGAGATCTTTAATAATCATGTTTGATTTTCTAAGGCACAGAATCTTGTATATGTCCTGAACAGAAGGTGAATAAGTGAAAATAATATTCTGTGCCGCTTTCATGGCCGTCTGTAGTGCGTTACGGTCTTGAATCAATCAGGTGCTATTTCAGGATATTACACAGCCAGTAAGGTTGGACTGCACTGGGCACCTGTATTAGTTTGTGAGGAGTTTTACTGAGAAGTCTAAAGGAAGTTCAGGCATTTTTTAACTTTTTTTCTAACAGATGAAATACCAGCTTTTTCCAGGTGAGAATAAGCCTTGTGGAGCAGAGAGATAATTGCATCCTACACTCCAATCTTTATATGACAGGCAAAGTGCAGTGGGTTCAGGTGGTCTACCACAAGAGGACTCATATAGTCCAAGACCAGCCTCTCAAAGGTCTTCATGGTGTGAGACATAGGTGCTACTGGACTATAGTCATTAGGTGAAGAGGTGCCTGCATTCTTTGGAACAGGAACACTGCAGGATGTTTTTCACAGCAGCCAGACTTTCTAGAGCTTTGGGAAAGAGACTGAACAGATGACAGAGAGCACCACAAAGTTGGTCAGCACAGGCCTTAAGAACTCGAGGACTGACTTTGTCTGGTTTGGCAGCTTTTCCTGTGTGCAGCTTCTTCAGTTGTCTATTTCTGTTAATTTTGATAATTTAGTCATGTAGGTGTGGGATTATTCCTTCGAATAAAATACTTGTGCATGTATTCTGTAGTGGCTTGCATAACCATATTGCAGCTGATAATAGTTTGTTTAACTGAGTACAACATTTCTAATTGCAGAATTAAATTTAGATGGTAAAAGAAAAACAATAAAGAAAGCAAAAAGAGAATCTAAACAGTAAGTTATTTTATTTTTCTTTTGCCTTAGTGTATATTTTATATGAATGGCCTCTACTTTGAAGTATGCATTAGAAAGTCTATTTTGTATTATCTAGTAATTTTTGCACTGAAATTCTATGTCTGCTATAGGTAATAAATATTGGAATTTTATTATTTATTGTGGATTATGTTTATAATAAAATTTGATGTATGTGTGCACACTATATATGACTCTCTACTCTGTACAATGAGCAAATCTAATTTATGAGTTTTAATGTTTTAATAACTTTCTTCAGCATTATATCAAGGGAAAAGTATTTTAGCATTCGTTTGTATAGTTGACTTTAATAAAGAATATACTGCATCGATCACAGTGTTTACATGGAATGATACAATTGAAAAAAATCCTGAATTGTTTTCAGAAACATTATGTTAATTATTATGTATTATTATGCTAAGTATGTTATTATACTAATTGTCCTTTTATTTAAATATATACATGTTCATTCCAGTGCTCCTTATTAAGCTTGAGGCGAAGGCTGGGAGTAGTTGGTGCCTTTCTTGGTAGCCTCAGGGAAAAAACAAAAAACAACTTTATATGGAATACCAGACCATCAATGTACACACACACAAACAGACAGACCCACCACCACATGAACTCACACTGGGCCAAGTCAGAGTTGCCAGTTAACCCAAGGTGTATGTGTTTTGAATGTGGAAATAACCACTGTGCCACAGTGCAGTCTTTTTAAACTAAGTGTTGATTTTGAACCATGTTTTAAACTATACTTGCCAAACAGTAATTTATACTCCACTTTGCAATAAAGAGAAAGTTTCCAAGAAGAAAAGTTTATAAAGGTGATTTAAGTAATCCTAGCAGCAATTCCTTCTTTGTGTGACCATTTTTGGCCACAAGAGTTCTCTACATCAGGGTCCCCAACTCTGGTCCTGGAGGGCCCCAGTGGCTGCAGGTTTTCATTCTAACCCTTTCCTTAATTATTGACCTGTTTTTGCTGCTAATTAACTTCTTTCAAATTAATATTATTTGATTTGCTCTTGAAGACTCAGACAGCTCAGTTGTGTCTTTTTCCCAGAATTAGCAGCCAAACAATAATGAAATAAAAATGAGACAAAACGTGACCAGATATTGTGTTGATCACACAATATCTGAAAATAAGGAAAGACGAAGGTCTCAGGAGTGTTGATCTGCTCATGTCTCCAAAACATTTTAACAGTGCTCTTCGAAAAGAGGAAATTAACAATTTTGGAAATGTCTGCTATTGCACAATGAGGGCAGCAACAAGCTACAGGATTAAAGAACGGGTTTAATTAACAACAAGAATCAGAGCCTAATTAAGCTGGTTGGAGTGAAATTGGTTGGAGTTTGAGGCCCTGACTTAGTTGGACTTCTGTTGGCTCACTTACTTCACATTTCACTTTTGTTTGGGTGCCTTTTAAGAAAAGAAATTCAGGGGAACAACTCTTAAAAACAAGTCAATTAAAATTAATTCAAAAGAAGTGAGTTAGCAGCAAAAAACAGGTCACTAATTAAGAAAAGGGTTAGAATGAAAACCTGTAGCCACTGGGGCCCTCCAGGACTTGAGTTGGGGACCCTGATGTAGAGAACTCTTATGGCCAAAAATGGTCACACAAAGAAGGAATTGCTGCTAGGATTACTTAAATCACCTTTATCCACATACTTGATTAACCCAGAGACAATTTATGTATACACAATTTATTTAATTTTATCTCTTAAAGAAAAAAAAAAAGAAAAAACTGTGATGGACTAGTGCTCTTTCTTTTTCTTGATCCTAAAATGTGATTAAGAAGGTTCATTGGATTCAGTGACTGAATGAAATAAAAATGTTACATTTTCAGCTCTCCTATAAAATTAAAAAGTGAACTACCTACCAAGATAAAATAACATTTTCACTTGCTGTGTCACAAGTTTTGGTGGGCTTACTGCTATACACATCAAGAAAAACTATACAAAAATATCTAGAAAAAAGAAATGCGTAGGTGAGATATTCAATAACGTATATCTGAGAATGAATTAACATTTTGCATGAACACATACAGTGGTGTGAAAAACTATTTGCCCCCTTCCTGATTTCTTATTCTTTTGCATGTTTGTCACACAAAATGTTTCTGATCATCAAACACATGTAACCATTAGTCAAATATAACACAAGTAAACACAAAATGCAGTTTTTAAATGATGGTTTTTATTATTTAGGGAGAAAAAAAATCCAAACCTACATGGCCCTGTGTGAAAAAGTAATTGCCCTCTTGTTAAAAAATAACCTAACTGTGGTGTATCACACCTGAGTTCAATTTCCGTAGCCACCCCCAGGCCTGATTACTGCCACACCTGTTTCAATCAAGAAATCACTTAAATAGGAGCTGCCGGACACAGAGAAGCAGACCAAAAGCACCTTAAAAGCTAGACATCATGCCAAGATCCAAAGAAATTCAGGAACAAATGAGAACAGAAGTAATTGAGATCTATCAGTCTGGTAAAGGTTATAAAGCCATTTCTAAAGCTTTGGGACTCCAGCGAACCACAGTGAGAGCCATTATCCACAAATGGCAAAAACATGGAACAGTGGTGAACCTTCCCAGGAGTGGCCCGCCGACCAAAATTACCCCAAGAGCGCAGAGACGACTCATCCGAGAGGTCACAAAAGACCCCAGGACAACGTCTAAAGAACTGCAGGCCTCACTTGCCTCAATTAAGGTCAGTGTTCACGACTCCACCATAAGAAAGAGACTGGGCAAAAACGGCCTGCATGGCAGATTTCCAAGACGCAAACCACTGTTAAGCAAAAAGAACATTAGGGCTTGTCTCAATTTTGCTAAGAAACATCTCAATGATTGCCAAGACTTTTGGGAAAATACCTTGTGGACTGATGAGACAAAAGTTGAACTTTTTGGAAGGCAAATGTCCCGTTACATCTGGCGTAAAAGGAACACAGCATTTCAGAAAAAGAACATCATACCAACAGTAAAATATGGTGGTGGTAGTGTGATGGTCTGGGGTTGTTTTGCTGCTTCAGGACCTGGAAGGCTTGCTGTGATAGATGGAACCATGAATTCTACTGTCTACCAAAAAATCCTGAAGGAGAATGTCCGGCCATCTGTTCGTCAACTCAAGCTGAAGCAATCTTGGGTGCTGCAACAGGACAATGACCCAAAACACACCAGCAAATCCACCTCTGAATGGCTGAAGAAAAACAAAATGAAGACTTTGGAGTGGCCTAGTCAAAGTCCTGACCTGAATCCAATTGAGATGCTATGGCATGACCTTAAAAAGGCGGTTCATGCTAGAAAACCCTCAAATAAAGCTGAATTACAACAATTCTGCGAAGATGAGTGGGCCAAAATTCCTCCAGAGCGCTGTAAAAGACTCATTGCAAGTTATCGCAAACGCTTGATTGCAGTTATTGCTGCTAAGGGTGGCCCAACCAGTTATTAGGTTCAGGGGGCAATTACTTTTTCACACAGGGCCATGTAGGTTTGGATTTTTTTTTCTCCCTAAATAATAAAAACCATCATTTAAAAACTGAATTTTGTGTTTACTTGTGTTATATTTGACTAATGGTTAAATGTGTTTGATGATCAGAAACATTTTGTGTGACAAACATGTAAAAAAATAAGAAATCAGGAAGGGGGCAAATAGTTTTTCACACCACTGTATAGAAGTGAATACATTTTTAGCAGAGTTTAAAAGAAGTTCCCATAATGACCCACCAGTGCCCTTAACCTGTCCATTTTTATTCATTTTTCTTACTCCTCTGCATTAATAAGCAGAGTGTTAACATTTCCAACTGAAGTAAAGTAACCCACATTCCTACCAAAGATGATGTATACACTTGTGCAGAAGATTTGAAAGCTTGTAGATAATGATGTTCTACAATAAGATTCTAAAACTACCACCCTTTAAGCTCCCACAAGATCTTCTAGATGCCTAGGCATATTTGGAGTTTAAACCAATTATTGCATGAAGTATTTGAATAGAAATGGATAAGGCATAGTTCAGGTGGTCTGGCAATGCAGTGGTTAGCATTTCTTCCTCAGAAGTCCAGTAGGCTGGGCTGGATTCTCAGTCTTTGTCAATGTGGAGTTTGCATAGTCTCACTAAGTATGCTGTATGTGGGTATTCCTCTTTTCATGGGCTTTTGTTTGTATGGTTATGTTTGTGTGTGTGTGACAAGTGATAGGATATCACCCTGTTTTGGTTGATTCCTGCCTTGGACCTGCCATGCTTTTGCACTGCTCCCTGACCTCCACCCCGTATCCTTTAGATCAGAGCAGGTTTGAGAAGGAAGTGATGAATGAACATATGAGAATTATGTTGAAACTTTAATAATACTAATATAAATATTCTGAACGTTGTAACTTTGTGGAATACCCAAAAATAATAAATTATTTATGTCCTTGTGCTTGATGTCGCTTTCACAAAAACGTGGAAATTCCAATGATTTGATGATAACTTTGAGACAGGAATTTAACATTGTAATCATAGAGCTAGCTGTTCCATGCATTAATTAAATTCTACTAATTTTTTCAGTATTTACAATTGCGAAAATTAGGATGCTAAAAAAATCTTCACTAATTTATTCTTGTATAGAGTTTTACTGTTGTATTCACTTCAAAAAATAACATACAATGTATGTTGTTGTCTTTCAGCTCCTTGGAGTTGTCCTCTTCTAGATGGCTTAAAGCCAATAGTTTAGTGGCCAAGAGGTTAACCATCCTGGATGCATTGGCTCCAACAGTTGTGCTACAGAAGGCAAAATATGTCCCAGTATTAGATAAGCATGTCTGCTCCAAGGTGTTTGATGAGGTACAGTATTTGCTTGTAAAGACAGAGATAACATTTTACTCTTTTATATAAGTGCATACGCACAGCATTTTAAACATTTTTCTTTTTCCTCTACAGCATTTCTAGAGTATGCAACAGAAATCTAATGCTAGGAGATTTTAGGGAGTTTTAAAATTGAATATTTATTCTTGCACACAGTCTTTTCTATTATTTCATTTTGTAATCCATTAATTTTGCTTTGGTGTTGGTCCATCTATGTACATATGTTCTGTGCTTGCTTTATTCTTTTTCAGGGTAGCTTGGAATTTTGTATTGTTTAATTCAGTTTGCTTTTGTATGGCACTCTTCACCGAGTTCTCAAACCCATTAAATCTAATTTAGGATCACGAAGGGGCTGGAGGTTTTCAGAGCTGCATGGGGTACAAGGCAGGCACCAGTCTTGCTACATGATTTTCTGTTATGAATTTTGATATACTTTTTTATTTAATGGTTATTAACTATGAATTTTAGATCTTTTTGAAATTGCTATACTGAGGAAAATTATTAGCAATGTCCTTATTAAAACTGCCATTTTCTTTTTTATTTGTATTCTGTTGTTTATAAGGATTTCATTACAGTAAACACATCAAAATCAGTAAGTCATACAGTACTGCATCTTCTTCAAATTTGATTCAATATGCCATCCCTTACTCTTCAAAATGATAACGAAAGAAAAAAAATCATGCGAAGAAATCACTTGTATACCGAAAAGGTTAGCAGCGGTTTAACACGTTCAGTTAATTAAGGACAACATTGATGAATGCCTAGCAGATTCTAAAAAACTTTTGAATTGTTCCTCAGAATGTGAATTAATCCTTTTTTAATTAAGTAAAATAGGACATCCTGTTCAAATTGTTTCATAGTATGTTAGGATTCTTATTGTTAAACAAGACAGAACCAATAAGGTCTTATAGTTCCAATAAGGACTAAGCAGGGGATATTTCCAAAATGTGAAGCATGAAGCAGGTCTCTAAAAAGCAGCATTATGACCTGGTTTCATTTTTGAGTCTGTGTTGAGAGAGGTCCATATGATATACAGTTTTGAGGGTGACATGGATCAACCATGTTTGCACAAATTGACAAAAAGTCTATTTTATTTTAGGATTTCCTAAATTCATTATCTGAAAATCTAATTGAAGCATTCTGTTACAAACACTGTTTCAACTTATCCAGAGGTGCATTCCTTTGAAAGAACTGGTATAGTCTGCAGATACCAACTATATTTTTATTGCAGCTAGAAAGATTAATAATCACAGCATATAGTTTGAGAAGAAGGAGATGAAGAAAATTGACCTGTTTTCTAATTGTGAAGTATCAGATTAGAATGCAGTTAATTAAATGTTTTGATGAAAGCTTATATTGGAGCCACAGTTATTCAGAAGATTCAAATATATTGTCAGTATACAAGTATCAAAAAGTCATATTACAGCATATATTGCATATGTTAAATATTGTGCACCTTCAAATTGGTTGAGATATGGAATTATTTTGTCTTGTGCAATCTTCAGGCTTAATGTAACTCCTGCACTGGTACTATATTCTAACTGAACCACTACACTCTTACTTAGTGGCCTCACCATAGATAACCAAATCTGTTAATTTCTATTTGATACTTACTTTTCATTTTATAAGATATGGATTCACAAATGAGTAGCAGAATTGAAAACTAGACTCGTATACCATGTACTGCAGTAAATATTTGCATTTTTTTAAACATGACTTCTTTGTTTTCCAGATAAATAAAAAATAGAGTCTATTTTTTAAAATAAGAATTCTTGTTATATTTGAATGCACTGACAGAAATAAAATAATTTTATTAGAATGTTCGTTTTAAAAATAATATTTCTCATAGCTATTGTTAGATAGTATTATAAGATTTGTAAATTTTAATTTATGTTAATATACAGTAGCTTAAGAATTCCAGGTTCACCACTACAATTCTTGTTTTGCTCTTTTAGAAAATGTTGTCGGATTGATGTTGCGTTTTTGCACTTTGTTTCAATTTCTGTTTAGCAATTTTAATCCTAGAATAGAATAAATTCCAGGGTCCTCCTATCAGAAAGCTCTGATGCTGCATTATGAGTTATATACTATGCTGTAAATACATTGAAGATTTGATGCTAAATGCCACCCTTTAACTAGCTAGTTCAGTATGTGAAATAGTAGAAGAAAACACTTTCTCTACTGTGTTTCCAAGACCTTTAGTTACAGTCTCAACATCAGTGTGGAAATTGGTCTATAACAATGCATGTTCTAAAACATTTTTATTTTTCTTGGGGAAGAAAAGAAACTGATTCCTGAGTTGTTTTTTGGTAGGAACTTTTTCTCTTTGGCAAAACAAACAAACAAAGGTAGCATTGTTGACCTAATTTAATAAATAAATAAATTCTGGTGGATGGCTTCCTGGGCTTGAAGACTTTCATCTTTATAGAAATGTAAAAGGAAATACACACAAAATAAAATTCTTTACATATAAAAACCTCATAAAAATATATATATATATATATATATATATTTAAACTCTAGTCATTAAAATTTGTGATTACTCATTTAGGTGACTAAAAAACAGTATTTTTAAATTCATTACCATCACAATGTGTATATGTTAATAAGAATTCCTCTGATTTAATTTGATTTTCCTTCTACTGTATTATAAATAAGTAATGATGACAGAGGAAACCAAAGGGATTGCTTTATAAATTAACATTCTTACATCTTTGGTTTTATTATTACAATTTGAAATACATATCTGACCCTACTAATTATTTCTCCATCCTAAGTTGTTCTTTAATTAAGTCTCCTGTAAGAAAGCTAAAGCTGATTTTATTTAACTAAATATTGATGACACTTTTCCATTTCAATTTGTGATTGAAACTTTTGACAACCTATTTATTAAAGTTTAATGAGTCATTACAGTTATCCACTCTTTGTTTTTTACATGTCATATTTCTCAGTTAAATACATATTTGTTATCCTTTTTAGATGTAGGTTTGAGTGTAATTCAGAAAGTTATAATTTGTCCTGCTTGCATTAAACTGCTATACATTTTAATGTTGATAGATAGATCTTAACTCCTTTTAAACATGGAAGCATAGCATATATGAATAGAATACAAAATATGACAAGTTAATTATATTTAGTTTCTATTTGGGTTTGAATACTGGGCCCTATATGTAGCGTATGGAATCTTTGTGTTCTTCTTGTCTGCTGTATATGTGGTGAAGAGGCTCTCGGAAGCAACTAGGGAGTGTGCAGCCGACCCGGACCATCACATTTGCCAGAATCAGTAGATCATGGTGGACAGACTGGAGCATGAAGGAGATGAAGGAGGTTGCTGATGTAGTCTTGTGCAAATCCTTTTAAAACATTATAGGTTAATAACAGAATTTTATATTAGATCCTGTAAGACACAGGGAGCCAGTGAAGACAAAGCAGGTTGGATGTTATATGCTAACTGTTGCAGGTCTGTGTAAAGGACTCTTGAGACAGAGTTTTGAATCAATTGTAACTGTGATAGAAGATTAGAAGTGACACCTGCCAGTAGAGAGTTACAATAATCAATGTGGAATGTGATAAGAGCATGGACAAGTTTCTCAGGATTAGAGAAGGAGAGGAATGAGCGAACATGGGATATGTTCCAAAGGTGGAAGTAAAAAAGTTTCAAAATGTGATTAATGTGTGTAGAATAAGAAAGGGTGGGATCCTAAATGACACCAAGATTCCTAGCAGAAAAATAAAGTCTGATGATATCATCACCAAGAGTGCTAGAAAAGGAGCTCATTTGCTTAAGCTGAGCTTTAGTGCCAATTAATGTATCTTTGGTTTTGTTGCAGTTTTATTTTAAAGAGTCCCTAACTCTAATCCTAAGCCTAACCCTAACCCTAAATCTAACCCTAAACCCTAATGTTCCTGCTAGGTCACTGAGGAAAGTTGTGAGCTGAGAAACTCTGGTGAACTTTCACTTTTAACACTAAAATAGATCTGAGTATCATTCACATAAAAGTGAAAACCCAGTCCAAAGCTATGAATAATATGGCCAAGGAGAAGTATAAAGATGTAGAACAGCAGAGGGCCAAGGACAGAGCACTGAGGAATTCCTTGTGTGACTGGTGTTGAGGTGGACCTACCATTGCCAAGACTAACACACTCTCGCCTATCAGTCACATAGGCTTAAACTACTGGAGGGCAATGCCAGAGAATGTTCTTCTTTCTGGACAGTAGAATGTCATGCTTGCCAGTATCAAATGCTAAGGTTTAACAGAATTAATATACTAAATTGCACAGATTTTGCTGCCATAGGCAAATCATTACTTATTCAGAGCACATAGGTTCCACAGCTGCGGTGTACTCTGAAACCACATTGAAAGGGTTCCATGTGCTTAATACAAGTTAAGGAACTGGTGAGTTGGGGGTCCACAATGCGCTAAAGAGCTTTAGACAGAAAAGGTAAATGAAAGATAGGCTGAACAATGTTCACTTTGTCAGCATCAAGACCAGACTTTTTTTAGCACTGAGGTCTCTGTACTCTTTATTCACTATTGTTTTGAAATTCTTTATTATTTGTCAGTTTTGTACATTATTAGATTCTTTTTGCTTATCTATTACTTTTGATCCATTACTTACTCCTGGCGGTACTAAAAGAGTGCAAACTAACAGTGTTGTATATTATTGGATAACATTGCTAATTACATAACATTTTCAAACTTGATTAATCCATTTGAGGATAACGGAGGGCCTAGTCTATCCTGGGTCAATTACAGGGCCCACTCACACACATTCACAGAACCAATTTGGAATCATCAGTTAACCTAACCTGCAAATCTTTTGGATATGGAAGGAAAACACATGCAGATACAGGGACAGTACAAACTCTATATGGACAACAATTGGGCATGGAATTTGAACCCAGGACACTTGACCTGTGAGGCGGCAGCTTTGCTTACTATGCCACAATGTTTCTAATTGCAAATTGCATGCCCACTGCTGGCTAAAAAACCTAGGTTAACATTAGTAGACCTAATGGAATCTCTGACTACTTTGTTGTACTAGTATTGGTATTTCAGAACTTTTACCTTTTTGTTACAGTGACTGGAAAAATGATTAGGCTTAACTTTTCCACTGCAAAATATTAGTCAGTAAGCATGAATAATATAAATTCTCAATTTTTTTAGTTTCCTTTTTCTGTTGTAGTTTCTTGCAGTACTTCACTGCTACACCAGGGGGTACTACTGTTGCAAAAACAGTGCTAGCAGTGCTTTATATATTCCTTTATGAGAGCTTTTGCCAGCATGATTATATTTCAGAATTTAAAAACAAATTCTGATTCAAAATACTGAAATATTTTTCTTGAGTAGATTGAGTGAAATTTTCTGTTTGTGGCATTTCATAATCATGGCATACTTCCTAAACTTTATTTATTGGCAACATGAAAACAAATATCAGTAACAGAAAATATTATGGTGGCAAACACATTAAAAGTACATCTTGATCATACTTGTCTGTTAGTAAGTCCTGAGTCTTTTTAGAACTGTTCTTGGTAACAATAAAGCAAGGCAAAAATTGACAACCTTGCATTAATGAGTGTTAATGTGCGTGTAGCCTGTAATGAAATGGCATCCCCCGGGAAGATGTGTAAGAAAATAAAAATCTTATCCCGGAATGATTGAGACATCAGGAGAATTCTTGATTCTTATTCTTTCAATATTCACTCTGCAATTTTGTAAAGTGAATGAGAACTTACTGTAATTTTATATAGTGTCACTAATTGTCACAACTGACTTCACAGAGAAGCAGGAATTTAATATCATATTCAATTGACTGATCAGTATGGTAGCACAGTTGTCAGTACTGCGGCCCTTGCTGCTCCAGATGAGGGTTGCAGGCTAAGCCTGGTATTGCCTTTGTGAAGTCTGCATCCTCTCTCCATGTCTGGATTTCCTTCTGCATCCCAAAGACACATACAGTATATTGTGATATTTGGCCAAACTTTGATTTAACCCACTCAACCAAGTCTTTATTTCATTTAACTGCAGTACTACAGTACATGACGGTATTATTTCTTTTTCTTTCTCATTTGTATGACTGTCTTTTACACTTCTAAATCAGGAAACCTGCCATTGTACAAATTAGTTGTCTCAAATTTGAATGAAATTTCAGATTTTAAAAACTCCTTCAGTGCAGTATCATCATTATATTTATAAGTATAAGGTGAATCTCAGTACTCATTTGTAAATTAAATGTACTGTATATTAGTGCAATGAAAAGTCAAGTCAAATGACACCTTTACCTGTACTACTTGAAAAAGAGCAAAAGCTTGATGCGAAACCGTTTTAATAGCATTCTGTAGTTTTAAATTGACACACTGATGACATATTATACAACCTTCTTTGTTTTTTGTCATTTCATTTTACTTTCACTTGGCTGGTGTTTTTGCTATTTACCAGGCATTCAAGATGGCAGCCAGGGTGTCATGGCACAAGAAATACATTCATTGGGTCTCCACGTGCAGGCCCTGGGGTTTGATCATGTGTATTGCAGCATCAGTTTCCTCCCATTGTACAAAGTAGGCATGGAGAATGCTGAGATTGTTTGTTCTGATATTTTTTAGGTGGTTACACTTTGTCAATTTGCCAAATACTGTACTTTGCTAATATTAGGATCGCCAATGCACCAAACCTGCATGTCTTTGGACTGTGGGAGGAAACTGGAGCACCCAGAGGAAACTCATGCAAACTCCACTCAGGGAGGTCCCGGGAAGCGAACCCAGGTCTCCCTACTGCAAGGCAGCAGTGCTACCACCGCACCTTGTCTATAGGTTCAAAAAGAAATATATATATATATATATATATATATATATATATACAGTAGAACCTCGGTTCACGACCATAATTCGTTCAAAAACTCTGGTTGTAAACCGATTTGGTCGTGAACCGAAGCAATTTCCCCCATAGGATTGTATGTAAATACAATTAATCCGTTCCAGACCATACGAACTGTATGTAAATATATATTTTTTTTAAGTTTTTAAGCACAAATATAGTTAATTAAACCATAGAATGCACAGCGTAATAGTAAACTAAATGTAAAAACATTGAATAACACTGAGAAAACCTTGAACAACAGAGAAAACTAACACTGCAATAGTTCGCGCTATAGCGCTACCAACCACTGGCTAAAAGCACTTTTTTAATGAGTTTTAAGCACAAAGAAAAAATGAACATTTGAAAAAATCCGTAATTTAATAAACCACCAAGAAAAATAAAATTGCAACAATGCACGCTACGAAAAGATCGCTGGAAACAGAAGTGAAAACAAAATCAAGCCCAGTGCATTCTTTAACTGCCTTGCTACCTTAATGCATCCAGCTCTCTCTCGCGCTGCCTGTGTGTCTGCGCGCTGCCTCTGTGTGTGTGTGTGTGTGTCGTGATCTCTCTCGCGCTACCTCTGTGTGTGTGTGTTAGTCGTGCTCTCTCTGGCGCTGCCTCTGTGTGTGTGTGTGTGTGTGTGTGTGTGTGCGCGTGCGTCACTCTCGCGCTGCCTCTGTGTGTGTGTGTCGCACTCTCTCGCTCTCTCTCTCTCTTGCTCTCTCTCTCTCTCTTGCTCACTGCACAGGAAATGCACAGGGAGAGACTGAACATTTACAAACCGAAAGGGAAACTGGCTTGTTCGTATACCGAGTGTGTGGTTGTGAATCGAGGCAAAAGTTTGGCGAACTTTTTGGTCGTAAACCAAGTTGTACGTGTACCGAGACGTTCGTGAACCGAAGTTCCACTGTATATAAAAATGTAAGCATGTTCCTGAGAGCAGAATGTGGTAGCTTGTACTCATTTAGGGCTTTTTTTACATAAGCAAGTGCTACGTAAGTAGCTTTTTTACACAAGTTAGCGTGAATGCCACATGCTGTCATTTTCTTCCAACAGTAATGTTTTTGTTTTATTTTTAAGTGGTACCTGACCATGATCAATAATTTTTAGGATAAAAGAGCTGAGTGAAATTATATATAATATTGAAGTTGAACTTTTTTTCCACAGTTGGCATCCTTTTATCGCTCCAGTTACTTTTTTTGAGAAGCTGTATTTAGTGACTTTATAAAAGCCAGGCACTGCGGTGGGCTGGCGCCCTGCCTGGGGTTTGCTTCCTGCCTTGCGTCCTTTGTTGGCTGGGATTGGCTCCAGCAGACCCCCGTGACCCTGTAGTTAGGGTATAGCGGGTTGGATAATCTATACTAATAAACGGCAAAGCCCTCACTCACTGACTGACTGACTGACTCATCACTAATTCTCCAACTTCCCATGTAGGTAGAAGGCTGAAATTTGGCAGGCTTATTCCTTACAGCTTCCTTACAAAAGTTGGGCAGGTTTCATTTCGAACGCATAATGGTCATAACTAGAAGCTGTTTTTCTCCATTTACTGTAATGGAGATGAGCGTGAAACCCGTGGGGGCGGAGTTTCGTGTGACATCATCACGCCTCCTACGTAATCACGCAGTAGGTAGAAAACCAGGAAGAGGCCCAAAAAGCGCTGAAGAAAACATGCATTATATAATTGAGAAGGCAGCGAAACAATAAGAAGCGAGCAAGTGACATATACAACCATATTCATGAGTTCTGCACGATGTAAACCTAAACTTTAAATTAAGTTCATAGACAGGCTGCCGCTAGCGTTTGTAATTTAGTGCCTGCCCATATAAGGCCGTCCGTCAGCGGCAATCCAATAGAAACACTGCCACGGGTAAATATTCACGGGTGAAGGACTGTGCTTATGCAGAGGAAGATGAGATGGTCAGGGTGGTGTTTGGCACAAACTCAGCGAAACTGCGAGAGAAAGTTTTAAGTGCCAGGACTTAGGTAACATTAGATACAGCCATGGACATAGCACGACATGGCACCAGCACAGCTGGGAAACTTCGATGCATGTACACCGAGCGGCTCACGTGAACTGACGCAGTGCACAGACAAAAAGCAACAGTTCCAAAGAGCGCTGAACAAAAACCGAATTACACAATTGAAAAGGCAGCAAAAAAATATGAAGCGTCTGATACATACAAGCATATTATTCATAACTGCAGCTACTGCAGAAACAAAGCACATGGTGGAAAAAGTGAATGTCCCGCTAAAGGAAGACAGTGTTAAAGTAATGTATGAACCTGTGCATGCAGTGTGTCAGGTCTCAGATAAAGAAGAAGACGAGCTGTTTATTGATGCAGTAATACTAGGGTGTTGTACCGTGTTCGCCATTATGAATGTAGAGAAGAGCCAAGCAAAATGACACCTTTTATTGGCTAACTAAAAAGATTACAATATGCAAGCTTTCGAGGCAGAAGAAGGGGCCTGAGTTGCCTCGAAAGCTTGCATATTGTAATCTTTCTTGATGCAGTAAGAAACGAATCTTTTTCATAGCTTCTTTAACACACTACGTCTCCGCTGCGATACGCGGGTATATATATATGTATATATATACCCCGATCTACATACTCGAATAATGAATACTTTATTCGCAATCAATGATTGTTTTGGTAAAGCCATACTCAGTGTATTCATTAGATGAACGGTAAAAAAGTAAGAGCGAGGGGACGGTGACTTATTGAGGCATGCAGGCAAAACCACAATAGCACGCGGGCTCGATGTACGAAAAAATATATCTTTTCAAGTTCTATTTAGTCCATATGTGTCAAACTCAAGGGCCACGGGCCACATCCGGCCCGGCGTGTAATTATATCCGGCCCGCGAGATCATTTTATATACTGTATTATTGTTATTAATGGCCCGGGTATATGAAGCGCTGGTAACACAATAAACTACAGATCCCATAATGCAGCGCTTCAGATGCCTTGCCGAACACTTACCGCGTTAATCAAGTCTAGCTTATGACGGTGCAAGTTATTGTGAAGCTAGCCCACACGATGCCGAAGAGAAAAGGTGATTCTGAACATAGAGCCTTTAAAAACCGATGGGAGGCTGAGTATATGTTTACTGACATTGCCGGAAAACCCGTGTGTCTCATTTTGTGGAGCTAATGTGGGTGTAATTACAGAATTTAATCTAAGACGGCACAATGAGACAAAACATCAAGATAACTTGAAAGACCTGAATGCAATGCAGAAGATACAGAAAGCAGAAGAATTAAATAAGAATCTGACACTTCAGCGGACGTTTTTACCCGTGCACAATCACAAAGTGATTTCAAGTGAAGCTGCTTTTATGGGAGACACAAATGCACCAGTGCAACTTGCCCCACTTTCCCTGTTGCCAAGTATTGTTGAACCAAGTCGTCACTACGGTGTTCCCAAAACAAATAATGATAATCGAATCCTTGATCACAGCAACACTCACAAAGCAATTATTGTATATTGAAAATCATGTTACGTTATTTTTAAAATGTTCCCTTTTCTTTTTCATAGCTTCTTTAACACACTACGTCTCTGCTGCGAATATATATATATATATATACCCCGATCTACATACTCTCAAATAATTAAGCCACACACCGTGGCGCAATTGTAGAGGCTTCGCCTCTATTGCCTACATCCGAGGTTCGATTCCCGAGAGGGGATGTACTGAGTATGTACGCGTGCTTCTCGGTTCATTTTAACCTCGCATTTCCTTGGTTTGAGACGTATGAAAAAATATGCGGTTAACGCAGAATCATGTTACGGTATTTTTAAAATCTTTCCTATTCTTAGCACAAGCACAGCTGAGAAGCTTCGATGCATGTA
>JANRMT010028174.1:146525510-146570824 GCA_026402145.1 Polypterus bichir lapradei
TATGACAGCAACACTCATCACTCACAACAGTGACAAAACAATTACATCGACAATCATGTTACGTTATTTTCAAAATGTTTCCTTTTCTTTTTCATTGCTTCTTTAACACACTTCTCCGCTGCGAAGCGCGGGTATTTTGCTAGTGTATATATATATATATGATGTGTATATATATATGTTTATATATGTGTGTGTGTGTGAGTGTATATATATATGCCAGCAACACTCATGACAATGACAAAACAATTATATTGTCAATCATGTTACGTTATTTTTAAAATATTTCCTTTTCTTTTTCATAACTTCTTTAACACATTACTTCTCCGCTGTGAAGCGCGGGTATTCTGCTAGTGGATGGATAAAAGCCAGGCAGTGTGCAGATGTGTTTCATAGGGCACCAGACCAAGAAGACATAACATGTTTACATGTCCACTTTAAAACTAAGAATACTCCTGTAGGGTGAATTACTACTTGACTTGTAATTGCATACATATTACTTAGTACATTTAAAAAATAGTTTCCAGAAAAATATTAATTTATTTTTGTATGGCTGATACAACTTTGAAAAATGTCTGCTTGCTTACTTCACTTCATTCTTTCAATATTCACCTAATCACATTCTGCTCTCAGGATCATGCATACATTTTTATATACTGTATATATACTCAGCAAAAAAAGAAACGTCCCCTGACTTTCAACTGTTTTTACTTTCAGTAGACTTAATGTGTAAATATTTGTATGAACACTAAAAGAGTCAACACCATAAGACATAAACTAAAAATGTTTCACAATGTGTCCCTGAATGAAGGGAGGCTCAAAATCAAAAGTACCAGTCAGTATCTGGTGTGGCCACCAGCTGCTTGAAGTACTGCAGTGCATCTCCTCCTCATGGACTGGACCAGATTTGTCAGTTCTTGCTGTGAGATGTTACCCCACTCTTCTACCAATGCACCTGCAAGTTCCTGGACATTTCTGGGGGGAATGGCCCTAGCCCTCACCCTGCGATCCAACAGGTCCCAGACGTGCTCAATGGGATTGAGATCTGGGCTCTTCGCTGGCCATGGCAGAACACTGACATTGCTGTCATGCAGAAACTCACGCACTTTTTGCCACTCCTGTCTGGTCCAGCGAAGGTGGGTTTGTGCCCATAGGCGGCGTTGTTGCTGGTGATGTCTGGTAAGGACCTGCCTTACAACAGGCCTGCAAGCCCTCAGTCCAGCCTCTCTCAGCCTATTGCGGACAGTCTGAGCACTGATGGAGGGATTGTGTGTTCCTGGTGTGACTCGGGCAGTTGTTGTGGCCATCCTGTACCTGTCACGCAGGTGTGATATTCGGATGTACCGATCCTGTGCAGGTGTTGTTACACGTGGTCTTCCACTGCGAGGATGATCAGCTGTCCTTCCTGTCTCCCTGTAGCGCTGTCTTAGGCGTCTCACAGTGTGGACATGGCAATTTATTGCCCTAGCCACATCAGCAGTCCTCATGCCTCCCTGCAGCATGCCTAATGCACGTTCACGCAGATGAGCAGGGACCCTGGGCATCTTTCTTTGGGTGTTTTTCACAGTCGGTAGACAAGTCTCTTTAGTGTCCTGCGTTTTTAGAACTGTGACCTTAAATGCTTACTTTCTGTAAGCTGTTAAGGTCTTAACTACCATTCCACAGGTGCATGTTAATTAATTTATTATGGTTAATTGAACATGCATGGAAAACATTATTTAAACAATTTACAATGAAGATCTGTAAAGTTATTTGGATTTTTAAAACATTATTGTTGAAATACACAGTCCTGAAAAAGGGACGTTTCTTTTTTTGCTGAGTATATATATATATATATTTTTTTTTTTTCTTTTTGAACCTATAGACAAGGTGCGGTGGTAGCACTGCTGCCTTGACCTGAGTTCGCTTCCCGGGTCCTCCCTGTGTGGAGTTTGCATGAGTTTCCTCCGGGTGCTCCAGTTTCCTCCCACAGTCCAAAGACATGCAGGTTAGGTGCATTGGCGATCCTAAAATATCCCTAATGTGTGTGTGTGTGTGTGTGTGTGTGTGTGCACCCTGCGGTGGGCCAACGCCCTGCCTGGGATTTGTTCTTGCCTTGTGCCCTGAGTTGGCTGGGATTGGCTCCAGCAGACCCTCGTGACCCTGTGCTAGGATATAGCGGGTCGGATGATGACTGACTGAATGACCTGTAGACAAATATACATATAGTTATTTCCACCACTAGAAAAAAAAAATCACTTAACTGTCTCTTGCCTAGTACATCTGCTCTGTTCAGTTGGGATTGGCAAAACAAGAAATTCGGCACACATGTAGTAACAGTATAGCACAGGTAATCCAGGGCTGGGATTTCTGCAACAAAGCTAAAAAAACGGATGGGGAGTCTTCT
The DNA here is from genome assembly GCA_026402145.1 of Polypterus bichir lapradei. NCBI lineage: Eukaryota > Metazoa > Chordata > Cladistia > Polypteriformes > Polypteridae > Polypterus > Polypterus bichir. Next base: position 146,527,894 of record JANRMT010028174.1, read on the forward strand.
AAATAATCAAAATCCTGACCCTGACTTTGCTCATCAGTTTCACAAGCAGACCTCACTCCAGGCCCCAAACGTAAAGGACAGGTTTCAAGACCTGGGGTCTTATTTATAAAACTTTGCATGGATTTGAGCTTGAAAATATGTGAACACCAAAACAACAGGAAAATGCATACGCCTTAAAAATCTGATTTATTAAAATCTGGTGTATGCACATTTCTATGCAATTTACCTTTATAAATCACAATTAATCATCATGTGCCTGGAACTCTGCCTGGATGCCACCCTGAAACAACCATACATGGGCTATGTTATTCAGCCTCATACACATGCAAACACACAGTCCTGATGCTGCAGAACTTCATTGGCTGGTAGAGCAAACTCACTTCTGACATGCTGAAACCCTTTCACCTCCATCCAAGAGTATCTTGCTGCGCTCCTCAACTGACCACACAACATCATGTACAGAATTATATTGCCTCTCCTCTGTATTCAGGGGGTTGGGGAAAGGCGTAAGGCACCAGCATCTGAGCTGCTTTTACCTGGTACATCCAGTGAAATGATTGCTATTACTCTCAGTAGCACAGGTCATATGAAAAACTGAGGGTTCTGCTAGTTACCTTACCAAGTAGCCAGCCACCACATAGAGTACCATCATGTCTGTAAAAGCTATTTTACCTCAAAATATATGAATCATTTATGGGCTGACCCAGGCCATTAGGCCACAATGTTTGTCAGTATCATCTTGGCATCACAGATGGCTTTTACTTTAATGGAATGTAACGGCTTACTGTTAACAAAACCAGCTCAGTTCTCACTAGATGCCCTTATTGCAATATGAGTGCAGTAAGGTGCTCTGATTACATTAAGAAAACCAAACAATTTTTATGTTGGAAAAAACATATTATGTTTTTTACATGTACACCTACACCCATGCTCCAGTGGGCATGATGGAGTGGCACTTGGTTGAGATATTCCTGACCTGTCGTCCAGTTCCCTGAGAGTGACAACAGGTAACTGATATAAACTGGAGAAAAGCCAAAAGAGTTTTTTAGTGTAAGTACGCAACACTACTACTACTAATACTACTAATCATAATAATAATAATAATCACTTTTGAGATAGAATATGTTTGCCATGTTAATGCATGTTATATTAATGGCTTAGAGATGTGATTTATTATGCACAAGTCATCAATTAGCTGTTTCGGTTGCATTTTCCTTCTTTTTCATGCATTTACTTATTTGGCTGATGCCTTTATCCCAGGCAACTTACAACATTTATGATATCCAATACGAATACTAACAATAAAGCTCTTAACTTCATATACCACAATGAATCTCTGGGGGTCCCTTAGCAGTGATAACATGGAGGCCCTGCTTCTAGGGGGTTCCGCCCATAGTCAGAAAGATGACTATGCAATACATAAATAATAAATGATGCATAAACATAACAATATTAACAAAAATGACATAATAACAAAAACACATGAAAAATAATAATTTAAAAACAACAGAAATAACAATAAAAAGGAAAATAAGTATAAAATGTAGAGTGATGATGTTGGTGATTCAATTAAAATGTCCTGCCACAATAAATATTGTGAAGCCTGTTGCCTGGTTTAAAAAAGAAGATATATTATTGATGGATGGGGATGATGGGATGATTGTTTTTGATTAATCTTTAGCATGCAGTATACTATGCAGGGTCAATCTGCATGAGGTTTGTTGTTCAGTCTTCAAAGTTTCAAGGATGTTTTCCTAGTAACAACTTGTTAAGATCTAAGATATTGTGGAGGAGTAAAGTTCTTAAAACAAGATCAACTACATCTTTAATAACCCAGTTTCTTTGTGTGCTATATTTTGTAAACAATGTGTAAGAACTGTGAAATACAAAGAAAGAAACTTCTTCAAAATCCAAATTTCCCACCTGCATGGTCAAGGTGGAGTAATAAATTAGAAAAGGTTCAAAAAATAAACTGAATACGCAAAAACAAATCAAACAACAAATGCATATGTAGCAGCATGCAAACAAAAGGACAATTATGCAAACAAACTGGGAAGCATGAAAATAATAAGAACAACATATAACCCACATTGAAGCAGGAAAAACAGTGAAAGCTAAACATATGTCAAAATTCAATCCCAGCTTTTCACTGAGTGGTGTGGTAGAAGCAAGAACGCTGAAAGACAAAAGTGATCTCTTATCTTTTTTATGATATTTTTATATATTTTTGGAGAAAAGATAACTTCTGCATAACTTTAAGCACTCCCTGCAAGAGCAGTGTTTAAAGTATTAGAAACATATTTATAACAACAACAACAACATTTATTTATATAGCACATTTTCATACAAATAATGTAGCTCAAAGTGCTTTACATGACGAAGAAAGAGAAAAAAGACAAAATAAATAAGAATTAAAATTAGAGAAAACTAATTAACATAGGATAAAATTAAGATCCGATGGCCATGGAGGACAGAAAAAACAAAAAAAAACTCCAGACCGCTGGAGAAAAAAATAAAATCTGCAGGGGTTCCGAGGCCACAAAACCACCAAGCCCCCTCTAGGCATTCTACTTAACATAAATGACCTCAATCAATTCTCATTGTATTTAGGGTTCTCATGGAAGAATTTGATGATGATGGTCATGTTGACTTCTGGCCTTTAATCCATCAATGTAGGGTCTGCATGGTGCTTTGATCAGGTGGTGGTGGCTCACATCGCCACCACAGAAAACAGGAAAATGAACAGCAGAGAAAGTAGGGGTTAGTACAGATTTTGGAGCCACCATGAAATAATAATGATAATTGAATGTACAGTACAGAGCATCAGGATTAAACTAAGATGAAGCTATGAGAAAGCCATGTTAAAGTAATGTGTTTTCAGCAGTTTTTTAAAATGCTCTACCGTATCAGCCTGGCGAATTCCTATTGGCAAGCTATTCCAGATTTTAGATGCATAACAGCAGAAGGCCGCCTCACCACTTCTTTTAAGTTTAGCTCTTGGAATAATAAGCAGACACTCATTTGAAGATCTAAGGTTACGATCTGCAGTGTAAGGTGTAAGAAATTCCGAAATATAGGGTGGAGCGAGATTATTTAAGGCTTTGTAAACCACAAGCAGTATTTTAAAGTCAATTCTAAATGACACAGGTAACCAGTATAGTGACATCAAAACTGAAGAGATGTGCTCAGATTTTCTTTTCCGAGTTAAGATTCTAGCAGCTGCATTCTGCACTAGTTGCAATCGATTAATGTTTGTTTTTGGTAGTCCTGAGAGGAGTGCGTTACAGTAATCTAGCCGACTGAAAACAAAATCGTGAACTAATTTCTCAGCTTCTTGCAATATTATAAGAGGTCTAACTTTTGCTTTATTTCTTAAGTGAAAAAATGCTGTCCTAGTAATCTGATTAATATGTGATTTAAAATTCAGGTCAGAGTCAGTAGTTACCCCTAAATTCTTTATCAGTATTTTTACTTGACAGTGAAGCTATAACTTAATGCAGACAGCACTCCGCGTTGAAAAACATTTGATATTAGCATTATTTTTATTGCACTTGTATACACACTATTGACATGTATCATTTAACATGTGTAATGTAGTATTTGTATGACAAGTTGTATTCCTAGTAATGTTAACTTTTCATGTCAACACCATTCTAGTATTAGGTGTGGACCAAAAATGTATTGTAATGACTTGGGGGTGAGAGACGAGGGGAAATGAAATCAGACACTTTAAGCCCGACTGCTGGATGTGGCCCTAAAAAGTACCATTAGCTTCTTCAGCTCATACATGCCACTCAGCTCCGTCTAACTTCACTCACCCAGGGTTAGAGGTAACCCACATGCCACACTTTCCCCCAGTTCCGTGTGATGGCTTATTGGCCAGGGTCCACATATAATGCTCACTGAAGGCCGAGGATCAGAACAGATGAGCTTTAGCTGTTGGGGGACGTGTAGTTGAAGTGCTGTGTCTGCACTCCCTTGTACCTGCTACTCATTAGGCTACATTTATAGACTGCTTCCCAGGTATTTCCATAGGAGCGTGTCCCTCTCACATTCAGACCCAGGGGCGCTATAATATTGAAAATACTTTGTGTATTATTCATGGATGAAATTGAAAACTATTTCATTTTAGGGAGTCTCCCACAGCAGATGGGAAAAGCAATCATTTTGGTTATAATTCAGGTTCTTTACACTATACTTAGTCATATTTCACTTTCAGCATTTGATATCACCATATTTAGAAAATGAGTATGAACAGAGCCTAACATTCCTTTTAGTGTGTGACACTTTTATGTTAAATCACAAAGTCTTTCATTTTTTTTTTTCAATTTTAAGTCTGGTCACTCTTTTAAATGCAATCACAAATGCCAGAAAAGCCAGAGGTTAAAAGGAAAAGAAAAAAAGAAGACAACAATGAAGCTTCGAATTTAACTTCTCATCAACACAATTTTTCCACTACTTTCAAGCTAGAATCATTGATGAATGGAACCTGCCCAATTTTCCTCACCGTTCACCTATTTCTATTCCAGAGGAAATATTGATCAGACTAGAAGACTCAGATAGCATCTTTACAATTTATAAATGTCTCTTCCTCTCAAAGATCACAGGGTACAATGGGGAAAGGATTTTTCACTTAATATTTTAGAAAAGGAATAGAAAGCAGCCATGCACAGAATAAACTCTAGCTCCATATGCACAAAGCAATCAATTATTCAACTTAAAATTTTCTATTGAGCACATATATCTCGATTAAAATTATCCAAAATTTTTCCAGGGCAAGATTCAACCTGTGAACATTGCAATCATGTTCTAGCTTCACTGGGCTATATGTTTTGGATGTGCACCAAATTAACATCATTTTGGACCAAAACCTTGAAATCCCTTTCAGATAGCCTTGGTGTCACAGTCCCTCGTAACCCATTAACAGCTGTGTTTGGTGTACTCCCAGATGGGCTTAAAGTGGAGAAGGACAAACAAACTGTGATTGCCTTTACTACACTATTGGCGCGTAGACTTATCATGCGCAACTGGAAGAATCCTAACTCTCCTATTTTAAGTCAGTGGGTAACTGATGTTATATACTATATGAAATTGGAAAAAATCAAAATCTCACTCAGAGAATTTGGCAGGATTTAATCAATAACATTTTAGAATAAGGTTCTATATCGGGGGAAAGGACACTCTTCCTTCATTGCTGCTTTTAAAGATTTGCTTTGTTTGTTGGCTCTTCTCTCTTTTTCTTGGCTGGGGGTTGAATTTTGATTTGTTAAGTTTGACTTGATTGTATGGAATATTATTTGCTTCTAATTAAAATCAATTAAAAAAAAAAGAAAAAAAACTTGTCAGTACGTCACACATCACTTACGAGTTCTTCACAAGTGGTGTGGTGGAAGCAGTGACCCTGAATGTCTCCTGTCTATTTAGGTATTTTTTAATGATTTGACATACAGTAAAACTTTTGCATACCTGCCAGAGATTCATTTAAAGTTTTATACACATAAGTTAATCAGTCCTGAACTGACTGTTAGAAAACCATAATGTGATGCTGAGAGCGTGATGGAAAGCATCTGTTCATACCAGAGTGTTGCAGAACACACATAACCGACCAAAAGCAATCGTCTGTGACATATAAGACTATTGATTTTTTTTTAACGTGATTTGTTAGTTGGCTGATTTTAGACCAAACTATTGTATCTGATATTGAGGCATCAAATTAGTGCTACTATGCTTTCAGTAGACATGTCAGATTTCTACAGGATGCAAACCCATTTACTGGTGAAACCCCAGTCGCCTCTGACACTGCTTTGGCTGAGTGTGCTTTAAGTTAAGCAAACATTATTTTTTCTGGTAAAGAACTTAAAAAATATAACAGATCTCTTTTACCTTTTAGCATTCTTGCTTCTTCCAAAATACTTGTCCAAAACCTGGGATTGAATTGTGAAGTATGTTCATCTTTCACTATTTTTTTCCGCTTTGATTTGGGTTATGCGCTGCTCTTTTTGTTTTCATGCTTTCCAGTTTATTTGCACAGTCTTCATTTTGTTTGCATGCTGCTCCACTTGCATTTTTTGTTTCTAATTTGTTTCTGCGTATTCAATTCGTTTTTGGGTTTCCAATTTGTTTTTGCATTTTCTCATTAGTTTTTGCGTTTTTTGTTTCGTTTTTGCGTTTTTTGTTTTTGAGTTTTCTCAATTTGTTTTGTATGTGATAAATTTTTTTTTGCAGATTCATTTTGTTTTTGTGTTTTCTCAGTTTGTTTTTGTGTATTCTGAATTGCTTTTGCATGCTCAATTTTGTTCCTTTTGTGGTTTGTTTTTGTGTATTCAGTTTGTTTTTGTGTTTTCTGATTTGCCTTTTCATATATAATTTATTTTTGCATATTCTGATTTGTTTTTGCATTTTCTGATTTGTTTAATAATGATCTGGCTGATATTATTAACAATGTTATTATCACATGGCTACCATATTTGCACTTTTGGGCCTTTTCTATATCATTGCCTAAATGAGGCTGGATCTTAACCTCGATAAGGAAGGATTCTCAACATCTTTCTTTCTTTCCAATTTAATTGTTTTTGATACCAGTGGTTGCAGTTTTTGACACATGAAACTTTAAAACAGTACAAAAATCAGATTACTGAACAGATTAAGCAATAAGCATTGATTAGAGGAATTATTTACAATCTCAGTTTTACGGGGCTCTGAATTTTTCACTATAAAGGTATAGCCTTCAGCCATGGGATTTATTGCAAAACTATAGCGGCCAGTGAAAAGTTGGGTTTTTATGCATGTATGCAGCATTGAGATTTAACAAACCTTAATAGATGCATACAGGTAAGCAACAAAACAAGTGCCATGGAAAACAACTCTCATATGCCAGCTATTTTGGAAAATGTTTTTCTTCCATGAAGTGTGACCTGTCAGAAACATGTTGGCATTTTAAAATGAAAATACATTAGTATGGACAGGGCCTAAAATTGCCTCTAAAATACATTTTTTTAAGAATCAGAATCTATCTGACCCATGGAGTTTCCTCCATCCATATTCAAGGCAATATTTTTTCACTTTAGTTATGGACATGAATTGATTAAATCTTTAATTGATAATAAATTGTTACCGTCTTTGAATTTCTTGAATCTTCCATTTATGAGGTTATTGTTATTTCTAAACAATGTCCATTTATCTTAGAACTTACAAATTAAAACCCCACTGATTCTGGGTGTGTTTGGCATCTCCAGAGATATCTGCCAGAACCCCCGAGGAATTTATGTTTCAGATTAAAATAAACCCACTACTGGGCTTTACAAAAACTCTCTTTTCAAACAAATTCAGTTGGTGTTATGCCAAAAAGAATGAAAGGACTGGGAGATAAATTGGTTTAAAAACTGAGACCAAAGTCAGACAACTGGAAGATGAAATAAGGTACCTAGAAACAAAACCTATCCACTCAAACATGAAAAATCAGAAAAGTGTCAGAATTTCTTAAGCTTTAAAGTAGTTAGGAACAAAGTTTTTTTTTACTTTTATGATGGAATCCTGTGGTGAAGTGCATTAGGGTTCCATGGTGGTACAGTATTTTAGATGTAGAATCAGCACTCCACTGAGCAGCTGCGAGTTATTCAATGTGGAAGTCAGCTCATCACTTGTTACATGCAGATGTGTTCAGACAAGCTCAGCTCACAGAACATGTGTTCTTCAAATTAAAAAAATAAAATATTATATAAATACACATGACTATACAAACTCTTATATATGATGAAAATCTGCACTGATAAAAAAATTAATATTACAGGTGCATAAGCTACAGTATTTTTATATTGACCAGTAGCAATAGTAAAAAAGACAATTTTTCATTTATCATCATTTCAGTTACTAAATATTTTTGATGAAGACAAGTCATCTAGCTTACATAGCATTTCTCATTCATGTAATGTTTTCAAAAAGTTTTCTAGTCAAGATCTGAAGTTCTCCAAAGCGCTAATTTGGATTTCACGTTAGTAGCTAAAGTTGTAATCAGAAATATTTAGCCCCTTCACCTCAAAAATAATGATATGAATCACGGTCAATGAAAATATATGACAAAAAGTCTCATTAAACAACAAAAAATATCTTTAGTGTTATTTTGAGAACATAAATTGTCTTAAGTTGGAATTCAAATGAAAAGTGTAATGTGCATGTACACTATTATTCAACATCCAGCTTCAGTACTTTGTGGAGCATCCTTTAGCCTTTATAACTTCAAATAGCTGTTTTTGGTTAAGTGCTAACAAGCTTCTTACACCTCTCTGTTGGAATGGAAGCCAATGCTTCACGTGCAAAAGTCTCCAGCTCTTTGATGTTTGATGGCTTCTGTGCTGCAACTAACTGCCTTCTTTAAATTCACCCAAAGATTTTTAATGGGATTTAAATCTGGGGACACAGAATGCCACTCCTGGACATTCCAGGATCTATTTCTCAACCAAGCTTTGGTTAATTTGGAGGTGTGCTTAGGTTCATTATCTTGCTGGAAAGTCCAGTGATCACCAAGATTCAATTTCTGAACAGAAGGCATCACATTCCACTTTAAAATAGCCAGGTATTTCTGGGAACACATGATGCTAGTTACACGGTCAAGGTAGCCAGTTCCTGCTGAAGATAAACATCCCCACATTATCAATGACCCACCTCCATGCTTGACTTTGGGGATGGGATTCTTTTGGTCATAAGCCTGGCCTTTCTCATGCCAGACATACTGCTGATTCATGTTTCCAAACAGTTGCAATTTACATTTACATTTATTTTTTTTGACCGAAGCCTTTATCGAAAGCGACTTACAACATTTAAGATACAATTGGCTACATTTCTTTTTTTTTCCAACTGGAGCATGTTTCATTAGTCCATAGAACTGTTTCCCAAAACTCTGCAGGCCCATCCAAATTTTTCCTAGCATATTGTATTCTACCTTTGGTGTTCTTTGTGGTAAAGATTGGAGTGCATCTTGGAGTGCAACCATAAAGTCCTTCTTCATTCACTTCTCTTCTTATAGTAGCCACAGAAGCACTTGTCCCGGCCTTCATCAGATCATCCTTGGAGGTGTTTTGCAGTAACACAGGGGTTTTTCTTAGTTGTCCTGACTAAGTTGTTAGGGGCTTTTGATGAAATTTTGGGGTTTCTCCCAAGGCCAGGTAGGTTTGCAGATATACCACAAGTTTTAAACCTCCTTATAACGCTCCCAATGTGCCTCTTGGAACATTCAATTTTTGGGAGATATTCTTACACCTGATGCACTTCAGGTGCAATGAAATAATTTACTGTGTCAGCTTTTGTGAAAGCTCCTTAGTCTTACCCATGATTGCATCTTCAACACCATCATGGATGGGTTTATATACAGTATGCATCACAGTTAAGGATCATTTTTGAATTCCCAAAGGTTTAATTATGTTTTAGCTCCACTTTAGACCAGAAAAACTAGCAGAAGGTTTTAAAAACAGCAGTATTATATAGTGGTTGAACAATTTTGTATTAATAAAATATCCTGTTACAAATACTACATTATACATTTTCTGTATATTTATAATTTTATGTAAAACTCAACTGATAAAGAAGTCATCCAAAGCAAAATCTAGCTCTTTGAAGTTTTATTGGTAACCCCTTACAATCTTTGGGGTGTTGAATTTTACTGATTGCAACTGTATTTCCATATTTCAACACTGTACATATCATCTATGAATTGGATAATTAAGATACAAAATAGATGAATAGAGGAATACGGTCCTTCAAATATTCCACTTTATTCGTATTGAAGAAATTATTTTAAACTAGCAATGATATCCACCCTGATAACCTTCATAACTGGGAAAAAAATCACATCACTTCTTGTTTGCCATTTGTTTAAACTGAAAAAACTAAACTCCTTTAATTTTTCTTCATAGTTTAGTCTAGTGGCTTTTCTATGGATCTTCTCCAATTCAGTAATATCCTCCTTGAAATCTGAAGATCAAGGGTGCATACGATATTCCAGGTATGGCTTTGCCACAGCCTCACTCGGCTTATGTATAACCTCTCATGACTCTACTCCACACAGCATTCTATATATAACCTGTTATCCTCTTAACCTTTTTAATCACTTCTGTACAATATCTGGTTAAGGACAGTCTGTAGGCATACTTTTTGGATCCTGAGTCCCTAGTTTGTAATTATAGTAACCATTTTCAAAATGTGCGTATCCATTTATGGAACTTTATTTATTTAATTCATTTCAATTTCAATAATTTGGCTATAACGAGAAGAAGTTTTTAATTTACAGTATCAGTCCACAGTCAGGTAAATGGTCGACAAATGCAACAAATTCGGTACTGTCCCTACACTACTCTAGAATGGGCAACTCACAAATAAAACAGTAATAATGCACTGTACAATGTTTAAACAGCTGGTGAGCACTGAGTTTGGGTGGTGACCTCACTTAATTCCAAGAAAGTGCCCAAACAGACTGAAAAACGGTAGTAAAAGACCCTTGATTAACTTGTGGAAAGCAAACAATCCTCAGTAATACTGGAAGCCCATGAGTCTCCACAGGTCACTGTTATGACTTCAATGTGGAGTGTATGGGCTTTGTAAATACCATTTTATCTTTATACCAGTGGCATGGAAGTGCAGGGCTGATAATATAACCTCTAGGTGTATAGCTTTAGGTCTACAAAATACCCAGAACCCTGATGTTATGATTAAATGGCTTATTTTAATTTCTTTTGGCTGTTTCATGGGGCCTCATGTATAAATGGTGCGTATGCACAAAAATGTTGTGTAAGGTTGTTTCCATACGGAATGGCCAAACTATTCCAAATACCATAGCTGCTTTAGCGCTGTTAAACTCAGTGAACCACTTAGAGCATTTTAACCCATTGTATCTGTTTGTATTATCACAGCTGCACATCAGCTGATCAGAAAGCTCTACAGCGGTGTTGTGTCGAGAGCACATTGGATTATTAGAATACAGCTTCCAGCCCTGGAGGACATTTATAGCACATGCTGCCTTAAGAAAGCCACCAGCATCTGCATTTGTTGCATTCACCCAGGCACACAGTCTATTTAAACTTCTCCCATCCGACAAATGTTGCAGAGCCTTTCCCGCACAGACCTCGAGGCTCAGAAGCAGTTTCATCCCAAGAGCTATAAATGCACTTAATCAGTCCATTAAGTACTCCTGGTATATTTGTACATATAATGGCAATTACCTGGCTCTAAACTTTCACTACAACTGATATTGCACAACATGAGCCACTTTATGAACCATTTGCATTCTCTGCATATTTACATGTATATTGTACTTATGCTTTCATACTGTATGTTTTTCATTGTTTTTATTATTCTTTTTTTTATCAGGAAAATTAGTTTATGGAAGAGTTGCATATTGAATTGTACCATACAATGACAATAAAGGAATTCAGTTCAATTCAATAGAAGAGAGCATGTATTTACAGATGATTATGACTGCTTTCTTGATTTAGATTTCCAAGCTATCCTCTTGGAACTTTGTGTTGTTAGAATACTAGGATGTATAACTTATATAATTTTAATGATGAAATTGCGCTTTGAGCATGGGAAAGGCATTATATAAGCAAAATGTATTATTATTATTATTAAATGCATTAAAGTATGTATATTACATTTTAGAGATCAATTGTTAACTTTGTTTAAATAATGTATACTATTAATAAATGTTGGGGGCACGGTAGTGCAGAGGTAATAATGAGCTGGTGACCTGTTCAGGCATTGTTTCTGCCTCATGCTCGAAGCTTGCTGGGACTGGTGTGACCCTGGATGGATGGATGGATGGATGGGTGGATGGAATAAATTGTTCAATGGTCCTTAAAAGTTTCAAATTTTCGGTGTTCTAAGCTTTAACATTTATTACAGATGCTTATTGTGTGGCAATTGGCTGTTTGGAGAAAGAAAATGGAAGGATGGGAATTGAGGGTTGGCACATTTGACAGACACAGTACTGCTGCAATAAATTGCTTCATCCAGGGTCCATGGTTTTCACCGGTACCATTGTGTCACCATGCCTCCACAAGTTTAACACATGCTTTAATTCATTTCATAATGAAAATGATATCAAGTATATATCTTAGTATTCTAAAATGTTCAGAGAACTCAAATATCATGAATGTAATGTATTCTTTCCGGTGATCACTGCCTGCATGCTCCTTTCGACATAAGAGAAAGCCCCATTTAAGGGTCGGGGAACACATAGCATACGAAAGCATTTAACATGCTACTTTAGTTACAATGGGATTTGAGAAAGTCTAGTAAGTTAAACATCGATTTTAAGATGAAGTTCTACTTTAATGGCAAAATAAACTAAAAGAATAAAGTGTAAATTTCGAAGTTAAAGTCAGCATTTTAACTTTAATTTTGACAGACCTTTTTTTTTCTTCATTGTGACCTTATTATATTTTTTCTTCTCTGTGGCCCTAATACGCTTCTGTAGGCCTTTCAGACACTTGCCTTCTCATGTCGACTTCTTTTTTTATTTTGGGCATTGTGTGACTTTACGAACTTGATCTTTTGCATCCCACTTGATCAATTTCCTTTTGTTTTTATATCACTGCCTAAGCCACCAAATGGTACATTTTTCCTTGCCACCACTTCACTGATTAGGACTTTCACATCGCATTTGGTAAAATTCTTCTTTTTTACACATGCTTTTATCTTCTTTTTTACACATGCTTTTACCATTGTCTTTTATAAAACACTGAATGGAAGGGGCTATTTACTGTATATTGATTTGCATATTCAATTATGTGAAAGTCTGGGAAGAGTCGGGGTGTGGCTGTAGGGATTTATAAAGGGGAAGTGTGCAGAACTTTCCTTATGCCCAGTATTATGCAGTTGAATTTTTTTAGTGCATACATACATTTGTGTTTTTGTCCATATGCCATGTTTTAGTGTGAATTTTATGCACAGCATTATACACAAAGCCCCTGGTTTTTACACAAAAACGTTACATGTAAACTTGGGTTTAAAAACCCAAGGAATTAATTTTTCACATTTATTTTTCATTCTGAGTTATTTTTAACAATGTTAAAATACCAAATAATGTAATCAGTGTTCTGTCACAGTGCCTTTTCTGTTCCTGTTGCTGTGCCATAATAGCCAGTTGTCGGGGGCTTGTCCTGGATATCATGTTGTTTGCCATCATCAGTGAAACCATTTTTAAGACAGCTCTACCCTGCGACTCTTTGTATCAGATTGTGAATTTACTCCAAACAATTGCCATGCTTTTCTTTGTTGTTGTTGGAAGTCTGATGCATGAATTACATCTCAGTGTTTGACTTTAATTAATTATCTGGTTCTTGACTTGTTGCCCCATTTTTTGATTATGATTATTGTGAATTTATTGAGCCTTGGTTATTAGTTTCTTGACTTCTGGCTACCACTTTTGGCTTGCCATTTTGACTATGATTTGTCTCTTAATTTCAATTTCTATTATTAACGTTGCTTTTCCTGTGCAATCTGAAATTCATTGTTCTCAAGGGTCTTCTGAATGTAAATGGCTGCTTAGCTCGGAGTAGGAAGGTGGCAATTTGGCAAGGGTTCAGCTGACATGAGGATGTAAGGTCAAGGTGTGGTGAAAGAATATTTGAGAAAGGTGAGCACAAACTGCTAATGTGACATTGTAGGGGCACTCTTTGTATAGGTAGGTCTGTTAAGTACTGCTTGTTTGTTATTTTTTGTTCCACTTGTCATGTTCTCCCTTTTGTTTTTTAACTCCCTTATATATAAAACCCTTCTCATGTTTACCCATTTCATTTCATTTGCTTGGGTCTTCTTTGGGTTTGGAAGTGGTTTTACAGTGTCCTTGTACAGTCTGCATTTGCAAAAGAACACTAGAGGGATACCTGAGGATCTAGTGGCATCTCTTCCATGATCATGAGTTTGTACTAAGTTTTTGGTAATGTAGACAATGTCATGTTTGGGGAAACCAAAATTAAAATTCTTATCTTAGCTGTTAAGCATGGGCGAAGGATCATCATGATGTAGGGCTGCCATGCTGCCCCAAAAGCCTGAACAACTGTCAGGCATTGAGAGAACAATACATTTCAGGTTGTAATAAAAATGCTAAAGAAGAAGCTTTAAGAAAGTTGTTATGATATAAAGTAGAAAAGAAACTGGGTCATACGGCAAAGCAGTTGTCTCAAATGTCAGGGAGGCTTAAACAGAAGAAATTTCACATTTCAGTATTTTCAAGTCCTTTTGAAATGCTGTGGTGTTTCTTGCAAAACAACAAGCTAAGTGAATTAAAACAGTTCTGTAAAGAAGAAAAGGCCAAAACTCCTTCTAGATGCTGTACAGGTCTAATTAATGGCTTCAGGTAGTATTTGGTTAAGGTTATTGTTGCTAAAGGAGGATCACCCATGTAAGGTCTTGCATAACTTTCCATCCTCAATGTCGAACTTTTAAATACAGTAAATTCTAAGTTCAAAAACTTTATTTTGAAACATGCACATGTCTACAGTTAATTGTAATTTAATCTTATATTAACCATTTTCTATTGTGTTGTCTACTATTGTCTGCTTGTAGTGAGTATTGCTAGTAACAGTTGTGATTATTGTCTAATATTTCTATTGTGTGCTACTGAGTATTATTATCTAGTAGAATTCTGCTCTTAATGGTTTACTGAATCTTACAATAAATACTTTCTAAGCTATTGTCTGCTCTTCAGTTCATTTTTATTTATTTTTGAAGTAATGATGATAAATCTGGGATTTATAATCCTACACCTAGATTTTACATGAGTAATAAATTAGGTGTGGATTAGTCCCATACATAAACATCTAAACATTGATCAGTAGAAAATTCAATTCAATTCTTTTGAAGTAGGTTAATCAAAAAATGGGATTGCACATATTTAATTTTACATGGTAGTAAAGTTTGATGAATTTCAGTTGGATGTGGGGTCTCTGTGCTTTTATGCCCTTGATGCACTGTAATTTTTTTCCAAAGACTTAAATAAAAGGTAAGTATACATAATGCTTCAGTTTTGAAGGTCTCTTGGATGAAAAGCATTACCTAGGAAAAAGCAACAGAAAGGGCTACCATAGCAACTGTTCATTAACCGGATGCAATGCTGCTCTTCCATTGTCTGTTGAACGCTGTTGCTCACCTATGTAATATGTGAGAGATCTTTCTTGCATTTTTCTTCTTTGTACTTCAGGACTCAAAAATGTATTTTGTGATTGTTTTTTTCATATTTACAAATATGCACAAATAAATAAAAGTCATCACTTTTCTGCATTGTACTCAATTCTGTGGGGCCTGTCTTTGTCTCCCTGTGATCTTTTACTTGAGAAGGTGGGTTAAAAAAGGAAGGATGAATATAAAGTACATTATTTGGTATTATGTCTTGACTTAGTTTTTCATGCAGCTGGAGGGAATGCTAGTAATGAAATCTTTTTACTTTTCAAGTTAACCTGTTAAATGTACATCTTCTGACATGCTTTGGGTTTGTAGCTGTAAATGTTACACTGTGTTTCTTTAGAGAAAAGAGGAGATTAGAGAGTCTATGTCAAGACTATTTGTCATATTCTGAGAGAACAATGTTCAATCCAAAGAGATCTATGAACTTCATTTATGTGTTGTACAAAAGTACAAAGTTTAGTATATGTGGTGTTTGATTTTTAATTGTTACTGTATGTTTTCTAAGATACCACTCATCCATTTATTATGTTCTAGTAAAACATTCAATCTATACTATACATTATAAACATTCACCCACCCATTGTCTTAAATTGGTCATATCAGTATCCCATCTGCACCTGTACCCGATTTGTACTGAAAATGTGCACTATTTTAATGCAGGAACACACTACATCACATTTTACAATGCTATACAATCCATACTGTAAATGCTATACCATTCAAATAGATGTAATTTTCCCACAGTAAAAGTGGAAAGATTTATTTGTTCCTCATTATTAACTAGCACAACAATGCAACATCATAAAAAAATATATATATATATTTATGTACAGATCAAGAATGATCACAAAATGTAATGTTATGCATAACTGAGTAAAAGTAGTTTTCATGTGTGGTGCAAACTTGGTAAGGGCCACAGATTGAAAAACTAGCGAGCAGACCATCTCCTACCCAAAATAACAGCAACAACGCCAAAATACACAAAACTAGAGAATTTATTAAATAAAATTCACTATTTAAATTTACTAAATTAAAGAGAGTGATAAATGAACAAGTAGAGGTAATATTATCAAATAAACAGATTGCAAAGGTGCAAAATATACAGCTCCTCTTCAGCCAGTGACTACAAGATGGTATGGCTTGTGCAGTTTTACACCATAATGTTCCCAAAATTTCATCCTCTCCCTCTCTTGCTGTCTCCCTCTGTCTCTTTTGGTCTTTTTCATCCTCCCACTAGTTCTTGCCTTGTCATGTTCATCAATAAACTGCAGTGGTTAAGGTGAATGTAAAGTTTTTCCCAGTGTTACTTTCCATCAAGCTTCATAATTGCTTCCGGGTCTAGGGTCACACCAGGCTAAAACACTCTGTGTTGACCACTGGTGTCCCTGCACTGCTCTGCCTTCTGTTGACCCTGAAGGGTTTAGTCTCCAAGGCAACTTACCTTACATCTGGTAGAGAGGCAGAATGCCTCCATATATTCCCTTCTAGAACTGTGTGCCCTAAAGCAGCTCAAAGGTTTTATCAACCGTGCTGCGTTTTCCCCTCCTCAGCTAGACAGCTGTGCGTTGTTTGCATTACATGTTTCTGTGAAGGCCATATGTCTCTCAAACTACACTGACACCCCAAGGGCGGCTTTTCCAGGGCATTGGGCACACTTACAGGGTATACTTTCTCCAAGCGAAAATATGTGGAATCTTTCCTGATGCCATTATGGCTGTATGTCTACTTCTTAGCTCTTTTGCTTGACTTACCCCCCTACCCCCTGCCATCCTGGGGTATTTACCCTGTCTGCTGGTAACCTTTTGCTACCACAGCAAATCCTAAGGCCATTTTCTGATTTCTTCAGTTTTAATATAAAAACACTGTATAATGTGAATTTCCCCTTGAGGATTAATAAAGTATCTATCTATCTATCTATCTATCTATCTATTGAAAACGTAATGACAAGCTTAATGATATTAAAGCAAATTGCAAACACTGTAAGTATTGTTAAGAGCAGTATTCATAAACAACTAAACCTTTTTGTCTTTTTTCTTTAGGTTCTACCCTTGGCTCATCTAAGCAGTACTCAGAAGCAGCTTTCCCTTGTTAATCCTCAAGCTGTGAATCTAGATGCCTATAAAAAGAAGCTGGAACTTGCTCTTAAAACTTATGAAAGGTAGGTGTCCCTGTTTGAAGGTGTAATAAATATTTGCCAATGGCAGTACAGCTAGCATGTTTCTTCATGAAAGGACATTATTCTTGTTGTGTCTTTAAATTATTGAGAAGAAATTAATGTATGGTTTCATAATAATTTTTTATATAGATAGTGTAAGTTCTGAAAGGTTACACCATTGCAGCTTTCATGGAATGGACTTTTATTTTCCGTTTTAGTAACCGTAACCATTAAGGAGTAATATAGGCTCCATCCACAGTATTTATTTGATTAGTATCATTGTATATTTGACGGACATCTTTATCCTAAGTTCAGGATTCATTATAATAATTAATATACACTTTTGTCCAGCCAAGGAAGGTTTTATCCTGACAACATTGGTTAAAAAACAAGGAACAACTGTGGATGGGGCATAATTTCTCTGCAAAGCACACTCATGTACACACCGGCTTTCAGTTCTACATTTATTTTAGACTAGCTGTCCCCTGTGGCTCCACAAACATGGTGAAACAGAAGAAAAAAAAAAAAAAGGAAATGTAATTCTGGCCAAGCAGATGATAGGTACGCTCCAATATCAAATATTGGCACTATATCTGATTGTGTTTAGCTCTGACAGGAGAGTGTTCCCCGCATAGGGAGGAAAGCACGTGGCTGTGATATCCCTGGCAAGCAGCAGCTACCCACTAAAACACACGTAGCTCTGATTTGTTTCTCAAAAACATCAAACGCTGCTCCTTAACAATCCGTAGATGATAATGTAAGTTGAACAAACAGGTATCTCTAGCTAAGCGGAGGCAAGGTATGCTCCAACATGTGATGAGAGCTAGAGCTACTCAAACGGAGGCTGACGTGTGAGTGAGGAGGGCCCCGCCCGGCTCCCTCTCCCTGAGGTCCCACCTCCCCTTCCCCTCAGCCCACAGCTACGCTCTCAGATTTGCACAAATAAATCGGTACCGCAAGCAAATTGTGATACATAACGCGATGAAAGACGTCGCAAAGTCAACCAGAATGTTCAAGCAAATTATAGAAAAAAAAAAATCTAAATCTGTTAAGTAGTTCTCTCATGAAAAGTGGACAGACATACAGACAGACAGATGTTTTATATATATAGATTTGTCAGCTAGTCTAACGCACATTAAGTAAATGGGAGGAAATTAATTCACACAAAGAACACTCACTTGAACATGGCAGAATGTGCATGTCAGGATTTTATTTTTGAGTTTCCTGTATAGTTTTGTGGACTTGTATATGTGATGTTATGAGGTTCTTAACCCAAGGAATTTGATTATAATGTTTATTTTGACTAGGATTGGTTTTGAAAAAGTTGAAATCTCTTAGCATTAATTTCACAATGCTAATTTGCTGGGTACTCCCATTTTAAAGCAATTGCTTTGGCTTTTGCTATGACTGTACTATCAGAATTATCCAGGAGAGCACAGCTCTACACGTACATTTCCACATCATCTGAGATTAAGGATAAATATAGTGTAGGCATGCAAATCTTTACTGAGAAAATTTTCCCATTAATGGAACTTATTTTTGGTATTAGGAATTTTGACTTTTTGGATACAATTTTGAAGTTGATGATAGATCAGTTTAAACTTTGACAAATTTGACTCAGTTTCTTTGACAATGTCACACCACTTCTTATTGTTTTCTTTAAAAATGTTACTGCCTCTTTCTGAGTCAGTACCATGCAAACTCCACAAAGACAATGATAAGAGCAGGATTCAGTCCCAGGCTGTGAGGCAGCAGTTCTAACCACTGCATTACAGTGCTGCTCTGTTGTTAATCTGTTTTCAATAATAAATTCACATACAGTATACAAGATAAAAGCTCAGAAGGACTAGCACTCATATACAATCAGTTTAACACTAGAATTACCAGAGCCTACGAAAAAACTCGTAGATCCAGCCCACCTTAAATCCCATCGCACATCTCCGTCAGCATCTTTTGTCCTGTAAAATGTGCCAATAAAGACAAGCAGCAAGCAGCCTGCTATTCCGTCCACCGACCGCCGCAGAATGTGCACAAAGTTCTCCCAGCTCATGCTTTGATTATCTGGGAGTGAAGTGTTGGAGTTTTAGAGTGGAAATAATAGATCATTATTTGAAAGACATGCATTTCATGTGTGCTCCATTTCTACAATAATCTGTGTAAACACATTGTTAAAACAGAAACGTTTTTCATATTTTAGTAATAAATGACAAAATGTTGGCATAAACTCTATAATGTGTGAAGCATGAAGTCCAAAGATCAAATAAACACTTTCACAAAAGGTTCAAGGATAAGACAACAGCTTCCGTGGCGTAGCAGTAAGATTTGCTGACTTGTAGTCCCCGGTTCGATCCTGACTGCTTCCTATATTTGCCGTTTTCAGTAGTAAGCTGCTCTTATTGTTAATATTATACAGTACACGCATACATTTGTTTTGCATCTGTCACAGACGGTGTATATTTATAGTACATATAAAAGTTGCTGTTTTTTTTTTTCACTTTTATTCTCTTAGTCATGATCACGATACATACTACCGCCCTAGGAATCTGATGCTGTTAGTTTTTATTTGAAACTGGGAATAACTGTAGATGTGAGTGGTGTTTTGGCAATGGAAGGCAATGGAGGCAATGGAACTGGACATTCTCTGATCTGGAGGGATAAAAGCTGACACACAAACGCTGGTGAATCTGCCTTCTTTGTATCTCACCGTCACTTGATTTTTTTGTATTCAGTTTTATTGAGTGTCCCTACTCACGCTGAATTAGTATGCACCTTATGGTCTATGATGTCAATGACGCACTGACAAAAAAAAAACCAGAGACATAGGTATATATGATATTTGGAATTATTCATTTTGTGACCTGTATAGTACATTTCGGAAAACATTGTGGCACAGATGCAACATTATTCATATTATTCATATTCATTCACCTAACATCTTGCAGTTGTAATCAGTGACCGCGTGTTTTTTTTTCCCCGATCTTGCCAGTCCACACATGTTGCTGTATGGAGCTGTTTCTTTTGTACTCCAAGACATGTAGAGGAAAGAATAGTACAGAGAGGTCAGTTCAGTGCTATGTGCAATCATCAAATTCAAATGTTAACAGTTCACACACATGCAAGGACCATCCTTCCTACATTTAAGACATGTGACATTGCACACTTCTCTCTATGCTTTGGTTCCTATTACATTGAAAGGGCACTTGACACTGACTCTGTTTACTTTCCTGGGGAAAGCGGCTGTCTTGAAACAGAAGCTTGTCGATGTTGCATCCTCCTTTTGTTTTTCCATCGCCTTTTCTAGTAAGATGCAACGACGAAGTTCCTCCTCAAGGTGAGCCATGAACGGTCTTCTTTTCTCAGTGGCCCCCGTGCATGCCTTGCACAGTACATGTGCGTTGATCGCCGTCAGGTGAAGCATGTTATAGCACACAGCAACTGGCCACATGCGTGTTCCTGCTCGCACTGAGTAAGCTCACGCCTTCTGGTGCACGGAGAAAAAAAGAAAGAGACAAATATATGGGACATTGGGTATAAATTTATTGTACTTGGAAAAGTTTGCTCTTTTCAATTTTATTCTCTCAATCACGATCACACTGTACAAGACTTTTAACTTTTTAGAACACACTACCTACTGGCAATTTCTTTCCCAGATCGTTACACTGCCCCAACCCCCCACTAGCTCCTCACCCCCGAGGACACTTTAAAATGTTGATAACGAGCTGGTAATAGAATGACTTGTCTGGGCCGCTCAGGACGCGTGACATCGTCTGTAGAAGGCGTTTCTCTTCCTACTGTCTCCAGCACCGAATCAGGCTGTTATTGATTTACATCCCGGTCGGCTAGCGCTTCGATCCTCTCATCAACACCAAACCTTCCCTGGTAAGGTGCCAACCATTGGATCCTGATGCAGAAACACCTGACATCATCTTGGTGACATCTACACCCAGTACACCACTTCGCCCACGCAATCGAGCACTTGGCAAGGACCCACCCACGTACTATCAAGTTTGGGGGAGCGACCTTTCTTCTGTCAGGAACTATACACTGACACTCGGTCGCCGGAGGAGTACAGGTGTTCCCTGGCTCTGATGTCATAATGCCCCTTTTGGGTAAGGCCAGCCTTGTGCAGATGCTCCTGTGTGAAAGCGTGAATATATACCTATGTCTCTGTTTTTTTTTTTTTGTCAGTGTGTCTTTGACATCATAGGCCATAAGGTGCATACTAATTCAGTGTGAGCAGGAACACTCAATAACACTGAATAAAAAAAAAATGAAGTGACGGTGAGATACGAAGATGGCAGATTCACCAGCGTTTGTGTGTCAGCTTTTATCCATCCAGATCAGAGAATGTTCAGTTCCATTGCCTCAAAACACCACTCACATCTACAGTTATTCCCAGTTTCAAATAAAAACTAACAGTGTCAGATCCCTAGGGCGGTAGTATGTATCGTGATCATGACTGAGAGAATAAAAAGAACCGGTAACCTTTACAAGTACTATAAATGTACACCATTCATTACAGACACAAACCAAATGTATGTGTGTACAAATGCACAAAGTCAGATCTCACCCTCTGCCGTTGTATTAAGGAAGTCTGGTAATTGATGAAAGTGGTACTTTAACCTTTCGTAAAGTAATGATAAGCAATACTGGACCAAGACTGGAGGTTCTTCACCTATCTGTAAAGAGACTGCTTGGGATTGAAGCTATGAATTTAAAGTTGATTTTATTTATCATCACATTTGAAGTGAGGTCTTAGATAGATAGATAGATAGATAGATACTTTATTAATCCCAAGGGGAAATTCACATAATCCAGCAGCAGTATACTGATACAAAGAAACAATATTAAATTAAATAGTAATAAAAATGAAAAAAGTTAGCATTTACTCCCCCGGGTGGAATTGAAGAGTCGCATAGTGTGGGGGAGGAACGATCTCCTCAGTCTGTCAGTGGAGCAGGATAGTGACAAAAGTCTGTCACTGAAGCTACTCCTCTGCCTGGAGATGACACTGTTCAGTGGATGCAGTGGATTATTCATGATTGACAGGAGTTTGCTTAGTGCCCGTTGCTCTGCCACAGATGTTAAACTGTCCAACTTTACTCCTACAATAGAGCCTGCCTTCCTCACCAGTTTGTCCAGGCGTGAGGCGTCTTTCATCTTTATGCTGCCACCCCAGCACACCACCGCGTAGAAGAGGGCACTCGCCACAACCGTCTGGTAGAACATCTGCAGCATCTTACTGCAGATGTTGAACGATGCCAACCTTCTCAGAAAGTATAGTCTGCTCTGACCTTTCTTACATAGAGCATCAGTATTGGCAGTCCAGTCCAATTTGTCATCCAGCTGCACTCCCAGGTATTTATAGGTCTGCACCCTCTGCACACAGTCACCTCTGATGATCACAGGGTCCATGAGGGGCCTGGGCCTCCTAAAATCCACCACCAGTTCCTTGGTTTTGCTGGTGTTAAGATGTAAGTGGTTTGAGTCGCACCATTTAACAAAGTCTTTGATTAGCTTCCTGTACTCCTCCTCCTGCCCACTCCTGATGCAGCCCACAATAGCAGTGTCATCAGCGAACTTTTGCACGTGACAGGACTCTGAGTCGTATTGGAAGTCTGATGTATATAGATTGAACAGGACCGGAGAAAGTACAGTCCCCTGCGGTGCCCCTGTATTGCTGAACACAATGTCAGACCTGCAGTTCCCAAGACGCACATATTGAGGTCTGTCTGTAAGATAGTCCACAATCCATGCCACCAGGTGTGAGTCTACTCCCATCTCAGTCAGCTTGTCTCTAAGGAGCAGAGGTTGGATGGTGTTGAAGGCGCTAGAGAAGTCCAAAAACATAATTCTTACAGCACCACTGCCTCTGTCCAGGTGGGAGAGGGATCGGTGTAGCATATAGATGATGGCATCCTCCGCTCCCACCTTCTCCTGGTATGCGAACTGCAGAGGGTCGAGGGCGTGGCGGACCTGTGGCCTCAGGTGGTGAAGCAGCAGCCGCTCCATGGTCTTCATCAGATGTGACGTCAGAGCAACAGGCCGGAAGTCATTCAGCTCACTAGGTCGTGATACCTTTGGGACAGGGGTGATACAAGATGTTTTCCAAAGCCTTGGGACTCTCCCCTGTTCCAGGCTCAGGTTGAAGATGCGCTGTAGAGGACTCCCCAGTTCCAACGCACAGGCCTTCAGCAGTCGTGGCGATACACCATCTGGACCCGCTGCTTTGCTGGCACGAAGTCTTTTCAACTCTCTGCTCACATGGGCTGCTGTAATTGTGGGTGGGGATGTCTCACCTATGCTGGTACCAGCAGAAGGATGGTTGGAGGATGCAGTACTTCGAGGTGATAGTGGGTTAGGGTGATCAAACCTATTAAAGAAGTTGTTCATTTGGTTTGCTCTCTCCACGTCTGTCTCGATGGCGGCACCCCGCTTCGAGCTGCATCCAGTGATAATCTTCATCCCATCCCACACTTCCTTCATGCTGTTGTTCTGCAACTTCTGCTCCAGCTTTCTCCTGTACTGCTCTTTCGCCGCCCTGAGTTGGACTCGGAGTTCCTTCTGCACGCGCTTGAGCTCATGCTGATCACCACCTTTAAAAGCCCTTTTCTTCTGGTTCAAAAGGCCCTTGATGTCACTTGTAACCCATGGCTTGTTGTTAGCATAGCAGCGTACTGTTCTTACTGGAACTACAATGTCCATACAGAAGTTGATGTAATCAGTTGTGCATTCAACAGCCTCTTCAATGTTCTCACTATGTGACCCCAGGAATATATCCCAGTCTGTAGTTCCAAAGCAGTCTCTCAGAGCCTGCTCTGCCTCAGGGGACCACTTCCTGAATGAGCGTGTGGTTGTAGGTAGCGCCCTCACTCTTGGTTTGTATTGAGGCTGTAGCAGAACCAGGTTATGATCTGCTTTCCCAAGCGCAGGCAGCGGGGTGGCGCTGTATGCGTCTTTAACGTTTGCATACAGTAGGTCGATAGTCCTGTTTCCCCGGGTGTTACAATCCACATACTGGGAGAAGGCAG
Source organism: Polypterus bichir lapradei (assembly GCA_026402145.1). Taxonomy (NCBI): domain Eukaryota; kingdom Metazoa; phylum Chordata; class Cladistia; order Polypteriformes; family Polypteridae; genus Polypterus; species Polypterus bichir. The sequence continues at coordinate 146,552,257 of JANRMT010028174.1, forward strand.
GTAATGTTTTGTCCAGCGTTACATGGTTAAAGTCTCCAGCGATTAGCACAAGTGCCTCAGGGTGCTGCGTTTGTAACTTAGCAACTGCGGAATGGATGATGTCACTCGCTATCTCCGCATTCGCTTGAGGGGGGATGTAAACAATGATAACAATCACGTGTCCAAACTCTCTGGGCAAATAATACGGACGCAGACTTACGGCCAACAGTTCGATGTCCCTGCAGCAATTGGAGATTTTAATGTTTACATGTCCTGAGTTGCACCACTTTGTATTGACATAGAGAGCGAGTCCTCCACCTTTCTTCTTCCCGCAGGTACTTGCGTCTCTGTCCGCTCTAACTGTGCTAAACCCGGGTAGCTCCACGTTAGCATCTGGGATGGTAGTTGTTAGCCACGTTTCACTAAAACACAGCAAGCTGCATTCTCTGTAGGTTCTGACAGTTTTCACCAGCACAGCCAGTTCGTCAATCTTATTTGGTAGTGAGTTCACATTTCCCAGGATCACAGAAGGCACCGACGGTTTATAACGCCATTTTCTCTCAAGTTGTCTCGATTTAATCTTATCTTTTATCTTTGCGCCGGCTCGGCTGCCCCGATATCATCTTCTTACCTCGTCAGGTAAATAAGCAACCACACCGGCATGTGCATTTCTTCTCAGTGCTTTAAGCTGACTACTTGAATAGGCGATTCTCGGAGTGTAAAAATCCATGTCAAGTAGTAAAAATAGTAAAAAGTGTCCAGGGAGCAATTCCACATAAAAGAAAGTGGTAGAAGTGATCAGTGAAATAGATAAAAATAGAGATAAAAAGGTAAAAAGATAAAGTCATATACGGAGCTGCTGGAAAAGGCTGCCACTCGGATGCGGCGCCGGAAATGAATATGAATCTTTATAGGGAATTAAGCTTTTTTGTAAGGGAGAAGCATTCAGTGACATCACCATCTGCCGACTATAACAAAGCCTACTCCAGATTTTGGGAGAAGAGACCTAGAATTTTACTGCATTTACCAAAAAGGTTCAAAAGAGTAGAGGACCACCCGTATTGCAAGCACTTCCAGACTAAAGCAATTAGAAATTCAGTGATTTGTTGAATGAAAGACATAGTAAAGTTGAAATCTAGATTGGTTGACTGTAGTTTAGCCAGTCTTGTTTAAACCTGTACACTTTGGCACCTAAGTCTATGTCATTTTTAAAAATATTTTATTTTATTAGGTTACTTATCTTCTTTTTTTCTTTTATTATACTTAAAACTGAATTGGTTTATTTTTTTTCTTTTTAATTTTCAAGCCGTCTTAATTTAATCGTATGGAGAGCATTAACCCAAGAGCAGAGAGACAAGTAAGTTTATTTTCTTTATTTGTAAAAGCATTATATTAGAAGAATGAGATACATGTTGCATTGTGAGCCTCCAGTACATGAAACAAACTGTGTAATTAAATTTCTAAACATCATAAAAGGGAATTTAAAATGCATCTTGTAAATACTGATGGCTGCTGAAGTACTTGTCATTGTTTGTAAATGGATTATTCAGTATTTAGAATTCCAAATTCTAAATTTATTACTGCCATAATTAATTACTGGTACTTGTTATAACTTTTACATTTTGTATACATGAGCATTTGGTTTTCAAAGAAATAATCATTTACAACATCAATTTATGAATTTGTCAAGTAAAATGTAAATATTAAGAAAAATAAAACTGATACAAGGTGATGGAGAAACTTTATTTTTTCCTTAGGTTTTCCACTGACAGACCAGTATCTTTTCAAGAGCACAAGGAAGCACTGATGCAGGCTTTAGATGACTTGGGTTGGCCAATTTCTCCAGAAGATGTGTCTTTGTTGGAGGATGAAATCGAGACTGGATTAACGTTTCTCCAGCAGGCAACAGATCTGCAGAAAGCTGCCCAGCAGATAGCTGAAAGGGGTACAGGAGCGCAGGAAAAGAACGAAGAAGTATGTCAGCTACATTCGTATGTATGACTTCTGTGAAAAGAGTCTTAGTGAATGATTTTCTTAAATCGGCTTTGCTTGATGTTTTTATGTTAAAAACATGTGCTGTTTTCAATCAAACTTGAAATGTCTCAATTTTTTTAAAGTGCAATGCATACTTGAAGGCTTTGTTCATTATGTTGCACAATTTTGACAAATAATGAAAAACATATTTACTGCACCAGGGGCCTCATGTATAACGCCGTGCGTAGAATTCACATTCTGATATGGTGTCAGCACAAAAGCGGAAATGGTCGTACACACAAAAAAATCCAGATGCTTAAATCTGTGCGAGCGCCAACTTCCACATTCTTCCACTCCATAAATCCCGGTCAGTGTGAAAAATAATGCACATGCACGCACCTGCTGTCCCGCCCCAACTCCTCACAGAATTATGGCCTCTTTGAATATGCAAATCAATATAAATAGCCCTTAAGCTCAGACTTCCGTAAAAAATCAATGGCAAAAGCACGGGGGAAAATAGAAGAATTTCAGTGAATACCAAGTGGAGGCAAGAAAAAACGTAGTATTTGTTGGTTTAAAAAGTGGTATAAACAACAAAAGGAAGTTGATAGAGTGACATAGAGTGTTGCAGAAACTCGAAAGCTTAAGTTCACAAAGTCACACCGTGTCCAAAATAAAAAAGAAGTTGTCAGATATCAAAGTCGCCGTGAAAAGGCGAGTCGTAGCCCACCGTCTGAGTGTCATATGAAAGCTTATTAGGGTACAGAGAAAAAAAAAATTGGCACACAGTGGGAAAAAAGCACGAAATGTCAACTTTAATGTCGAAATTTCCACTTTAATCACGTAGTTTATTTTGTCATTAAAGTTGAACATCATAAACTTCATCTTAAAATCGTTTAATTTACTAGTTTCTCATATCCCATCGTAACTAAAGTACCATGCTAAATGCTTTGTTTTGTATTTGGTCTTCTATGTGCTCTATGTTTGTGAATCACTACGTGCTTCCGGGCTTTCTCTTTCTCCGACAGGACACAGAATCCATTACATTTGTAATATTAAAGCTCTCTGAATAATTACAATACTGAGATGTATACATGATATCATTTTCATAATGATAGGAGTTAAAGCATGTTATTAAACATGGGAACACAGTGGTGCAGTGATTGTTCCTGCCTCATGCAAGGTGCGTGACCTTCAATGAAATAATTTATTGCAGCAGTACTGTCTCTTTCAAACGCACTAACCTCCGATTCCTGTCCTTCATTTTCTTTCTACAAATACCCAATCTCCACACAATCAGCTTTGTAATAGATGTTAAGCCATCTGTAAGCTTAGAATGGCGATTCTTCAAAACTTTTAAGGAACATTGAAATATCTTCGTAGTACATGTTTAGAAGAATACAGCGCGATGCAGGAACAATCTGTGAACGGAGCGCCAGCTCTTCGCTAGCGCTGCGGCACTGTGTCCTCACATATTTAATTATTAACAATATAGATTGTTTAAATGAAGTTAAAGTTTTATCTGTATAATATAATAAACATATTTTGCTGCATTTCCTCTTAAAAATGATATCGTCATCATTTCTAAATACGCGCTTTATAAAGTGGCTCAGGTTGTGCAATATTACAACTGTATTGCAAGTTTACAGTGAGGTAATTGTACTTATAAGTACAAACACTTCTACAAGGAGCACTTGATGGACTGATTGAGTGTGTTTATAGTTCCTGGAATGAAACTGTTTCTGAACCGCGAGGAAAGGTTTGCCGTATGAGAGCAGTTCAATAGACAGCGTGGCTGAGGCAGCGTGTACTTGATGCTTTATCCCGAGAATTCTCTTTCCAATCATTTGCTGAGCCTTGACTCCCCACTCAGATACAATGATATAAAGACTTCGAGTTGCGCAGTGAGAGTAGTTGGAAAAAGATGACCCGCTGTGGCAACCCCTAATGGGAGCAGCTGAAAGAAGAAAAAGAAGGTGCAGTGAAAGTAACAACGCTAAAGCAGCTATAGTATTTAGAATAGTTTGACCATTCTGTTGACCATCATATTGTTACAGGTTAATTACAATCAGATGCATTAAACTAATAAACAATATGCAGTTAATTTCAGTGTATTTATAAAGCTGCATCAGGGATGTGGATCTAAAAAAGAAAGGGAAACCACACTGGAACAGTAGCACTGCTTTGATGCTGGGTGCCGCTAGTCTGCAAAACCGAGCGCAGAACTTGCGTACGCCAGGTCTCTAATCTAATCTAATCTAAACTAATCTAAAATAACTTGAAATATGAACTACACCTCCAATAAGCTTGTATCTGAGTAGAGGGAGATGTTCTAGCAGGGAAGCCCAACAACACGAATGTGATTGTTGTTAGGAAAGTGGGGCAGTCACCTCAGTTTCAAAAAGAAATTGGCAGCTGTAGCAATTAGTCTTAGTTATATTTATTGTATTTATTTTTGGAATTTATTATTTAGGCCCTGCTTGTCCCCATGTATGATTTTTAAGAGTCACCTAAAATGAAACCACCAATTTGTTTTCTGTTTTTGGATTTCATTGCCAACATTAGAGGTTATGCTGCCAACAGAAATTATTTCTGTGCACGCTAGATTCACTTGACAGGGTGATGGTGCTCATGAAGACTTCTAATGACAGGTCAACAAACTGAAGGACTGTCTCGAGATAGCATTTAAAATATACAAAGTCAAGAGCAGCTGCAGCAGTGGAATAGCATGGATTTGAAGCAAATATGACTTAATAATAATAATAATAATAATTCATTACATCACAAAGAACATAACAGAAAACACTACCAAATCAGAAATGAAGAGCACAATCATTAAAGCAGTCATCTAACTATTCACAGAACCATCTTTAGTAGTTAGAGATTTTATAAAAAGATTGAAAAGACTAAAATGAGGCATGGAAGTGGCATAAAACAGATTAGAATGCTAAAGTTGAGACTGATTGCAATGGGAAGTGATTGGGAGCAAATTGCTTATTTGGCTAATGGCTATCTACAGTACTTTTGTGTGTGTCTGCCATCAGTGTTATTCTCTTCAGTGTGCAACAGAACGCACTGTATGTCCCAGTTACACAACTGGCTTGGAAATAATTTAGCAGTTTTATATTTTTTGTCTTTTAGTTTTGTTTTTTTTTACTGGCAACCCACCCATATATGTTTCCTTCCACATGCTGCATCCTGAAATGATTTAAGCAGCTTTTGATAGTTGATAAATGTTTACTAATACATATTTTGTACTGCAATATATCATAATGAAATACTGTATATAAAATTGGTCTGTTTGTTGGCATTACAGTCAATATTTTGTATCCCACGGGGTATGCTCTGGTCTAGGTGGGGAGGCTGTCTATCATGTTGCTTCTAAACCACTTGCGGGATGAAGAGTATTAAACCAATGCTCACACCTGTGTGCTTGCGGGCTTTTCTCCTGATACTGCTGTTTTCTCTTACATCCCAAAGATATCTGTTATGCCAGTTGCCAACTCTACATTGACCTGCTGTGAGTAAGTGTAAGGGTATGAGTTTATGTGCCCAGTACTGCAATGGGGAACTATTCAGTGTTGGTTCCTACTCTCCACCTGAAGATGCTGGGATTGTGTCCATCACACACAATGTGATATTAAGCCGGATCAGTGAATGATCTTGAAAACGTCTACATTAGGCCCTATTTTAGTGTTAAATCTGGCCAATAAATAATAGGTAAAAGCTGTTAATGATGTGTTAGCTGTCATTCACTATTAGGCTTTGGACAAGCTCAAGCACAGTAATCCATGGTCTGTTCTGTGAACTGGTCACACTGTTTCTAAATGTATACTCCCAGCTCATATTACTGTTGAATTCTGCTCTGTACTTCTAATATTTCTATTGCACTATTGTATTGTATTTAGGATTACTTGTATTCTGTTCTGTGTATTGTATTGTATTAACGCCCTTCTTTTTGACACCCACTGCACGCCCAAGTACCTGGAAAGGATCTCTTTTTGAACTTCCTTTCCCAAGGAATCTTCCATTTTTTTCCCTACTAGGGTTTTTTTGGGAGTTTTTCCTTGTCTTCTTAGAGAGTCAAGGCAGGAGGGTTGTCAAGAGGCAGGGCCTGTTAAAGCCCATTGCAGCACTCCTTGTGTGATTTTGGGCTATACAAAAATAAATTGTATTGTATATCGGGTACAGTGGCAGAGGTCACTTATAACAGCCATGCCTTTGGTAGTAGAGTGACAGAGTAAGTTTAGGTTTTTATCTGGCTGTGGTTTCCTCCATTCAGCTTAGGCTCAGCAAAGCTCAGCTTCAGGATATCTGATGCACAGGGGCCATAGTGATCTTTATGAACCCTGCCCTCTTACTAAATTATATTTGGAAGCATGCATGCAAGAAAGTTACTCTTTAAATATATTTTGATCAGATGAACTAAGGATAAAATAAAAACTGCTGCGATTTACAGTGTAGCGCATACTATTTTATGGATTTTGCTAAAGGTTGTATAAAAACAGTTCCGCTCTTTTAATTATTAAGTTCTCTGGAGTTCTGGAAATCCACAGATGTGTCTGTTTTGAGAAAGGCTTTAATCCATTTGTGACCATAATTAAAACAGGAGATGTACAGCCGAATGCAGCTAATTACTCCTGTGCAGGATATGTTTACTGATCCTTTTTTGTTTGCTGATGCATTTGTCTCTGGTGGATTCCTCATCTGCCATGTTCTGTTCTTTATTATCACAATTGAAACGGTCATGTCATTCAGTGGAAGGTGTTGAGTTATATGTTCTAACGGATCAAGGGGTTTAATGTAATGCATTCATTTTCATCTGTAGTTTGAGTTAAATAAATTATCATCTATTCATATTGTGGCCAGCAAGGATTGATGTTACTTGTTAAGAAAACTCAAAACAGGACAAGATGAAACACATGATTTTTATTACAAGGTAAATACATGAGTAAGGAGCAAATAGTAACCTAAATGATGAAAGGAGAAAGGAGAGGTTAGGAGCACGTACTGATACAATGCATTGCCACACCCACCACATGACAAACCAACTCAGGATCCCAGATTAGGACCCAAGTGCAGCCATGCAACAAGTGACACCTCAGCACCACTCAAGTTCAGATGGAATGGAACAGTGTGTGGATTTTTTATGGTGGAATATAGTAACAAATTAATTTGATAGCTCCATAGCTATGTCTTCCGGGCACTTTCTTCCCTGTCTCCACGAGGTATCTATTGCACCTACCCATAATGTTCTCAACCAGCACTCCCTTACACAGGCCCCATGCCCTTTTTAGCTCCTCTGGCCTCTCTTACACCTGTCAGTCAAGATTTTGCCAACATTTAAACTCCAGACTCTTTGGTCAGAAGGGCCTTTAAACTCCAGTTAGAGTTTTTGGGATTTCTTTCAGTCACCTTAGAAATACTTCTGGCTCACAAGGAGTTCTCCTTTTGAACCAGAGACACCAGGTCAGAGCTGCAACTAGTGGTACTTGCTGTCCCTGCAGCCTCAGCAGAGGGCTGTCTGTAATATATAGCAAAGTATCAGGCACATGACTCCTGCTCCAGCGTGACTAAAACTCAGAAATCATTTAAGTGTAGTAAAAGATGGGGAAATTATAAGTACTTACAGTAATTGTCTAATCATTTTTTTAAATATTGCTATAATATACTGTAAGTCTTGAGTGATGATTTGTAATGAAAACTGTTTTTTATTGTTTTGAACAATGTGAAGAAAAACAAAAAATGGACAGATTTGGGATGCTAAAACAATACTCCATCACAGAAAGAAGATAATTTTAAGATAATATCCACTTCAAGGTTGCCAGTTTTAGCAGCACTGGGGCAAGCCCAAGACCAGCAATAGACAGAGTGACAAAATGTCATATCTATATATATACACACACACACACACACACATATAAACATATATATACATATACATACATATCTACATATATACATATACACATATATATACACACATACATATATACATATATATACACACACTCACATCCACATATATACATATATATACATATATATATATATATATATATATATACACACATATCTACATATATACACACATACATATACATACACATACATATATATATACACACAAATACATATATATATATACATACACACACATATATACATATACATACAGTGGCTTGCAAAAGTATTCGGCCCCCTTGAACTTTTCCACATTTTGTCACATTACAGCCACAAACATGAATCAATTTTATTGGAATTTCTCGTGAAAGACCAATACAAAGTGGTGTACACGTGAGAAGTGGAACGAAAATCATACATGATTCCAAACATTTTTTACAAATAAATAACTGAAAAGTGGGGTGTGCGTAATTATTCAGCCCCCTGAGTCAATACTTTGTAGAACCACCTTTTGCTGCAGTTACAGCTGCCAGTCTTTTAGGGTATGTCTCTACCAGCTTTGCACATCTAGAGACTGAAATCCTTGCCCATTCTTCTTTGCAAAACAGCTCCAGCTCAGTCAGATTAGATGGACAGCGTTTGTGAACAGCAGTTTTCAGATCTTGCCACAGATTCTCAATTGGATTTAGATCTGGACTTTGACTGGGCCATTCTAACACATGGATATGTTTTGTTTTAAACCATTCCATTGTTGCCCTGGCTTTATGTTTAGGGTCGTTGTCCTGCTGGAAGGTGAACCTCCGCCCCAGTCTCAAGTCTTTTGCAGACTCCAAGAGGTTTTCTTCCAAGATTGCCCTGTATTTGGCTCCATCCATCTTCCCTTCAACTCTGACCAGCTTCCCTGTCCCTGCTGAAGAGAAGCACCCCCAGAGCATGATGCTGCCACCACCATATTTGACAGTGGGGATGGTGTGTTCAGAGTGATGTGCAGTGTTAGTTTTCCGCCACACATAGCGTTTTGCATTTTGGCCAAAAAGTTCCATTTTGGTCTCATCTGACCAGGGCACCTTCTTCCACATGTTTGCTGTGTCCCCCACATGGCTTGTGGCAAACTGCAAACGGGACTTCTTATGGTTTTCTGTTAACAATGGCTTTCTTCTTACCACTCTTCCATAAAGGCCAACTTTGTGTCCTAATAGTTGTCCTATGGACAGATTCCCCCACCTGAGCTGTAGATCTTGGCTGCATTTCTGATCAGCGCTCTCCTTGCTTGGCCTGTGAGTTTAGGTGGACGGCCTTGTCTTGGTAGGTTTACAGTTGTGCCATACTCCTTCCATTTCTGAATGATCGCTTGAACAGTGCTCCGTGGGATGTTCAAGGCTTTGGAAATCTTTTTGTAGCCTAAGCCTGCTTTAAATTTCTCAATAACTTTATCCCTGACCTGTCTGGTGTGTTCTTTGGACTTCATGGTGTTGTTGCTCCCAATATTCTCTTAGACAACCTCTGAGGCCGTCACAGAGCAGCTGTATTTGTACTGACATTAGATTACACACAGGTGCACTCTATTTAGTCATTAGCACTCATCAGGCAATGTCTATGGGCAACTAACTGCACTCAGACCAAAGGGGGCTGAATAATTACACACACCCCACTTTGCAGTTATTTATTTGTAAAAAATGTTTGGAATCATGTATGACTTTCGTTCCACTTCTCAAGTGTACACCACTTTGTATTGGTCTTTCACGTGGAATTCCAATGAAATTGATTCATGTTTGTGGCTGTAATGTGACAAAATGTGGAAAAGTTCAAGGGGGCCGAATACTTTTGCAAGCCACTGTATATACATACATATCTACATATACCAGGAGACTCGCATTTCCACTTCTTTGCTTGACAATAGTCACAGTGAACATCCATGGATCCAATGTGTACTGTTTTGTCAGACTCATAATGTTTGGGTCGTACGCAAATCCACAATTGGCTTTTTTGAGCCAAACCTTTTGTTTTCATATGAGCCGCTTTTCATTATTGGGATCGTATCTAGAAACAGAAGCTCTATTAACTTGTGGATTTGCCTCCGTGTATTTAGCGACAGCGTCCCTATTAACTTGTGGATGTGCTTGCGAGTATTTAGCGACAGTGACCCTATGAACTTGTGGATGTGCTTGCGAGTATTTAGCGACAGCGTCCCTATTAACTTCTGGATGTGCTTGCGAGTATTTAGCGACAGCGTTCCTATTAACTTCTGGATGTGCTTGCGAGTATTTAGCGACAGCGTCCCTATGAACTTCTGAATTTTTCTGCGAGTATTTGGCGGCAGCTGCATGAAGTTGATTCCGTCTAGCTGCATCAGAAAATCTACCACGACGTCTGATACGCCACCTTTTTACTGTGTTTTCACAGCTTGGATTGCTGCTATCATAATCAGCTGGATTTGTGTTGAACTGACATTCGGTATGTGTCAATCGATGTAAGCATACAACCGGCTTCATCAATAACTTTGCATCCAGCTTTTGAGAGTTGAAATATTCATAAACATCAAAGTGTCCACTACTCAAATTGTCACCTGTGAATCTAAGATGTTTAAGAGGCATTGAAGGTTCTCCAAAGGTGTAAAATATTTGCCCATTTCGGTACACTTGAAAGCGACAACCGAACAATTCAGCGGCAGCCATCAACTCACATGCAGAACCATAGGTGAAGGGCTTAAGCATTTCAGTCTTATAGTGCTCCTGTGTACTATAATTATCTCCAGTACCGTCATCAGTCCACACTTTGAACCTGTCCCAGTCATTTAATACATAAGACACAATTTCCTTGCGGATATCAAAAGTGAGCCTGATATGTCCGTGCAATATGTAACACAGAGAATGGAAAAGGCAGGCGCCATCTCCGGGCATGGACACCACTCGGTAAGTGATAGTTCTTTGATTGATGGTGATCACCTCGATAGACATTTTAATAGGGGTATAGTTGGAAGAATAAAGGGAATGGGTACTTGATTAGTAAACAAAATATAAAATACCTACACAATAACTACTGTATAACAATCGTAATAAACGAACAATAAAACAGCGGAGAACCCGTGGATTAAATAAAAACGCTGCTTAGTTGGCGAAGCAAGGAAAAACGACAGCCTTATATGGCGTTTGTTTATAAAACAGTGGAGAAGTTGTGTAAAGGCTGCTTCACAAAAAAACAGCGGAGCGCCCTATATGGGCAGGCAGTCAGCCAAAGAAGGGAATCAATAAATAACTATAATCATAATAAAGGAACAAAAAAATAGTGGAGAACCCGCGAATTAAATAAAGGAAATGGGTACTTGAACAGTAAACTAAGTCTAAAATAGCTACACAATAACTATAACAATCGTAATAAACGAACAATAAAACAGTAGAGAACCGCGAAGCAAGGAGAATAAAACAGCGGAGAAACTGTGTAAAGGCTGCCTCACAAAAAAACAGCGGAGCGCCTTATATGGGCAGGCAGTCAGCCAAAGAAGGGAATCAATAAATAACTATAATCGTAATAAAGGAACAGAAAAATAGCGGAGAGCCCAAGGATTAAATAAAGGAAATGGGTATCTGAACAGTAAACTAAGTCTAAAATAGCTACACAATAACTATAACAATCGTAATAAACTAAAATTAAAAAACAGTAGAGAACCGCAAAGCAAGGAGAAAGGACAGACTTATATGGCGTTCGTTTATAACACAGCGAAGAAGCTATGTAAAGGCTGCTTCACAAAAAAACTGCGGAGTGCCTTATATGGTCAGGCAGTCAGGCAAAGAAAGGGAATCAAATAACTATAATCGTAATAAACGAACAAAACAACAGCAGAAAAGCCGCGGATTAAATAAAGGAAATGGGTACCTGAACAGTAAACTAAGTGTAAAATACCTACACAATAACTATAACAATTGTAATAAATGAACAATAAAACAGTGGAGAACCCGTGGATTAAATAAAAAAGGCTGCTTCTTTGGCGAAGCAAGGAAAAAGGACTTTCTTATATGTCGTTCGTTTATAAAACAGTGCAGAAGCTGTGAGAAGGCTGCTTCCTTGGCGAAGCAAGGAAAGGAATGAACACACCGTAGCGAACAATGGCCTTATATGGGCAGGCAGTCAATTACATGGGAGGCGTGCTGAGTTGCGCAGCAGCCTTACTTATGAATATGCTAAGCACAGTCCTTCACCCGCGAATATTTACCTTATATGGGCAGGCACTCAATTACGTGGGAGGAGTGATGATGCAAGACGCAACCGCCTCACATGGCGACCGAGCTGCCCGCTATGGCCGTATACAGTATACGAAAGTAGGTTCCAGTTATGACCATTACGCGTAGAATTTCGAAATGAAACCTGCCCAACTTTTGTAAGGAAGCTGTAAGGAATGAGCCTGCCAAATTTCAGCCTTCCACCCACACGGGAAGTTGGAGAATTAGTGATGAGTCAGTGAGTGAGTGAGTGAGTGAGGGCTTTGCCTTTTATTAGTATAGATTATACCCTTCTTCAAATAGACAATGTTACACCATGTCACAAAGCTTTGTAATAACTGTGACTTAAGTCTTCTCCAATGGCCTGTACATTTCCCAGTTCTCAATCCAACAAAGCAGTTTTGGGGTTGAGGTGAAATTGGATGGTTGCAGCACCAACAAATACAGCATGAAAAAACATTTTAATGAATGTTTGCAGCAGCTTTTTGAATCCATGTCTCAAAGAATTCAAGCTGTTGTAAAGGCAGAAGGGGGTCCTGCTTGGTACTATTTAGAATTTTCCAATAAAGCTGCCAGTTTGTGGTACAGGGTGAGCCATAAAGAAGTACCGCATTTCAAATGTTTATTCTAAAAAACACTACAAGATAAAATAACTTTCTTTATGCCACAAGAAAGGGTATACAAAACAGATTTTATCACTGTGTTTTAAAAATGATGTCTTCAAGGTGGTGGCCATCTCTCTTCGAGATGATTTTTGAATGCTCGCATGACTCGTTCAGCCATTTAAAGGGGAATAGCGACAATTTCATGGCGAATAGTGTCCTTGAGGGCTTCAAGGTTTTGAGGTCAGTGTGTGTATTCCTTAGACTTGAGATAGTCCTACAAGAAGAAATTGCAAGGAGTAAGATTAGGTAAACATGAAGGCCACCCAATATCACTGTGCAGGGAGATCAGCTTCCCAGGAAACATTTCCTGCAAAACTTATATGGATCTCCGCACTGTATAAACTGTTGCTTCATTTTGTTGAAAGCAGGCATCTACCACATCCAATTCTTTCCTGTTGGGGCCGCAAAAAGTTGTCTAGCATTTCAATGTAACATTCTGAAGTGGCGGTTACTATTGCTTCCCCCTCCTTAAAAAAGTAAGGGCCTACAATGCCAAATTCTGCAATGGTGCACAAAACTGTAACACACTCCCTGTGCAAGGGTCTCTATTGAAGTTCATGAGGATTGGTTTCAGCCCAATAGCGAAAGTTTTGCTTATTTACACAACCATTCAAATGGAAATGTGCCTTGTCGCTGCACATGATTGATAAACGGTTTGCAGAATGTTCGTGCACAAATCTGTAAGGCTCTCCTAGGCTCTCTCAGTGAGTTCCTGCATTACCATCTTTTTGTATGAATGCAAATTAGACATGTTGGAAATTCCTAAGGCAGAAGCATGTTTCTGCAATGAACGTCTGGGAGACTGCAAAATTGATGCCCTTACAGCTTGGATGTTTTCAGGTGTTTGTACAGTCTGAGGATGGTCTGGAGATTTTCTGTTCAATGTTGTATCCGTCTGTCTAAATTTAGCCACCAACCGAAGAATTGTTTTCCGATTTGGGACGTCACTGTTAGGAGGAATACTGAAAAGCGTTTGGAAGGCGCGTTGCGATGATAGATTAGTTGTTTTTGAACATCGCTTTGACAGAGAAAGCACAATGCACACTGGACCAAGGCATGTTGCCGACTGAAAATTACAAGGGATCGCCTATAAAAGGACCCCCACCCCAACCCACTCGCTGGCCTCTACCTCACTCAGTGACCTTGAGAAATGTGGTACTTCATTTTGGCTCGCCCTGTACATGTGTTGGAAATAAATACCTCTTTGAAACTGTAAAATGGCATACTCTTACTCTTTATGTTGCTTTCTATGCTGTATTTATTTTAGCTCAAACCTGTATTTTAGAAACATTATATAAGAGGCTAAAACCAATATTTTTATCTTTTACAAATAGTTTGCTAAAGCTGATCTCATATTTCACAGGAAGAAAAGAATGATAGTGGGAAGTCAAAAGCTGCTCACAAAAAAATACTGGATCCACTTAAAGGCCAGAAGGTAATTGCAAGGTCGGAGATTGATGGATTTTATTATCCAGGTAACCTTTTCTTTTTAAGACATACTAATACTTGTAGTGTTTAAATTAATTTAATTGTTACTTCATCATCTCCCCTCATATTCTCAAACCATTTTTATCACAGTGGTATTATTTGGTTATTTGAAACTTTTTAATTATTTATTTTTATTGTTAGAAAAAATTATCACAAAAAAGTGCTTCCCACAGCTTTAATTATTTAACTGCAAGGTAGCAGTGTTAGTCATTGTGACACCATGTGGCCCACATTTAAAAAGGCTGAAAAGAACATGTGCATAAGTAGTAAAAGTGGCAGTATTATCACGTTTACAAAGTACAGTGAAATTCTTATTTGCTCATCCAAACCCATGAGACATGTCACTGCTCTCTGGTGCCAGTAAAAGTATGAATGTATTAAAATACAAATTTTCTTTTAATATATCAGAAAACACAAATCACCATACTTGATAAGCTCCTTCCACTTGTTTGTGGACAAAATTCCAGAATTAAACTGGATAAAAAGTAGATATGGCCTGATGAATTGATTATTCTACATTGGTGACATTCTTGTGGTAATTCACAAACTTCTCAGTCCACTTGTTGACACTTCACTGAGGCAAACTTTGCTAAATGTCAACAGTGGTCTGTGTTCCTTTTGCATCTTCAGCCATTAAAGTTTATAGAAAGTGCATTCAGAAAAGGAGATGTCATGTTAGCCATGGTATTCATAAGGCATCCATAGATAGGACAATTTAGTATATTTCTATTTATATCTATTTTTTCTCTCTTATATAACTTATATACTACAACCAACATAACACCTAAAGAACAGCAATTGTAAAAAGTAAATAGTTACAGTTAAGGGTGAAAGTTATAGTTAAAAGGGTAGAGATAAAAATGAAAAAGAATAATGAAAATGTCCTTCAGGTTAAAAATGTCACCTTGCTGGAGTAAATCTTTAAATTTCTGGTTATTATATGAATGTACTACAGTCAATCAAGAATAGGGCAAAATCAGAAAAGTTAAAATTAGTAGCACTCTTAACAGAAGGACTCTTTGGTGATAAATGTGAGGGTCCTTCATCAATTTATTATTGTACTGTACATCACTATTGAGGTAACATGAGCATCACCAGCACCATGTAAAGAGACATTTAAATCATCAGTTCAGTTGCAATAGAATACCTTTTTTCTAACTTTGTTCAAATGCCTAGTTGGAAAGAGCTTTAACCCCAGGCCATGAACCTGTGTAAACCATGAAAATAACTTCCAAGGACCTTGACATTGCGTAAAGGATGTGGGGTGCACTCTGGGACCTCAATCTAGGTGCTACTGGACAGCCATATCATACCTTATAGGTTAACTCCTGAGGAAATTCAGACAGGATGTCCACCTCAGTGACTATTGGCAAACCAATCTTACTGCATTGGAACTCCAATCTGCCCCCTTGTATCTTAGAACTCTGAGCATACTGACAGAAAATTCCCTTACTACTGTTAAAATAAATTCAAAACTAGTGCTGGCCCATTAGCACTGTTGTTGGATATATACTGTATATATATATACTGTATACACAGAATATATATAAGGGTAAATCAAATAGTAAAGGCAATTTGAAAATTATGTGTTAATCACAATGGATAAAAGCTGATGCAATACATCACAGTCATGCTGGCTTATGGGTAGTTTGAACACACTCAGCACAGTGCTGTGCCGTTAGTCTAGTCTAGTCAAGGTCAAATGAACATAGACACTCCGCTGTGTGATTCCATCATTGTTGAACAATGCATCGGAGTAACATTTCACCGAAGAATGTTGGCTCAGCATGATTCTACCAAACATTTTTGAATGGACAGAAAGAACGGGAAGAATAATTAATACTGACAAAGCTTGATCAGATGGACCATCAACATTGCGCACACAGACAGATACTGACATGGAAAATGCCTTCATCAGAGAAGACTGATAGATTACGTTTTCCGCTGTTGCTGCACATTTGGATATCGGATATGGATGTGCACGTGCCATAGTGCATGAAGACTGGATGTACCATAACGTTTGTGCTAGATGGAGACCCAAACAGCTTACTCATCTGCACAAGCCAACATCCTTCA
The DNA here is from genome assembly GCA_026402145.1 of Polypterus bichir lapradei. Lineage (NCBI taxonomy): Eukaryota > Metazoa > Chordata > Cladistia > Polypteriformes > Polypteridae > Polypterus > Polypterus bichir. Next base: position 146,568,560 of record JANRMT010028174.1, read on the forward strand.
GTGAGTTTCAGTGGGTTTCAGTAATGGCAGAGAACTGCGCTCTGCACGTTTGCACTACCTATAAGCCATCACAAACATATTCTACAGCGTCAGCTTCTATCCGTTGCAGTTACTGCATAACTTTCAAATTGTCATTACTTTCTGATTCAACGTTGTAAATATAATTATTAGTTCAGGCTAACTATCACATGTCTTCATTATATTGGACTGTGTTAAGCTTTTGCATGAATTTTTTTTTGTTTGTTATTACCAAATAACACTAATGTAGATGTATATTTATTACAATAGCTGCTAAGAGATGTCTTGAGTTACAATGCCATTTTTTAACATGTTGTATGCTTTAAGGAGCACCTGCATTTGTAAAACTTTTTTTATTATACTGCTGAGTTTTTTGCTAATTTTTGGAATTCTTCAAGGTGGTCACAGTGAGCATTTACCATTCTGCTCAGTCTCAATATGATAGTGTACTTTAGAGTTTGTAATATTTTGGGGAAATTCTAAGTTTACTTGGTTTATTTGTGTGACACTTGAGGAAACCCTATGCAAACGTGGTCTAAACAATGTGACTTTAGACTGCATTGGTAATATTTGTTTAATATTATCTTTTGTAACATATTTTGTTTAGAAATGTACATGCCTACATTCTTATAAATATACATACATATCAGAGTCAAGACAAGTGCCAGCTCTGCATGGCACAGGGAGGCTGTTTAAAATTTAGTTTTAATAAAAAACTGTAGATAAACAGGGTGGCAAAGTGCAGAAATAAACCATTTAATGTGTAGTTTTGAAAATTATTTGTGTGAGTAAAATTTATGTAGTGTAAGGCTGAAAAAAAAACCTTAAAATTTATTGCTTTCAATTTATTTTAGGTACTGTGGCAAAGTGTATCCATTCGAAAAGGGCCATTGTGGAGTTTAAACGTGGGGACGTACAGATTATACCCCTAGACTTTGTGATGTCCATTGGAGGCGCAGTGCCATGCCCTACGCTGAAAGTAAGCTCTTTTCATTTTTTTACAAATGTGATTATAATTTACTATATTTAAGTATATGTAGTAGTTTATTGTTAGCACATGGTATATCTCTGTGGCTGTATTTTTACCAGGACACCTTTGTCTTTCATTCAATACTAGTTTGCTTAAAGGAAAATTACAAATTATACATCCTCTGTATACTGTTAACTATTAATGATCTGATGATCTCTTGATGGTGGGTTTTTAGATTACTGACCTTTTGTCAGTCGAAAGGAGACTAATTATTGTGTATGTTTTAAAGTCACAATTTTGTTATTTTATCACTATGTCATGCAGAGACCAGAGTTTAAGCTGTACCATCATTATTGAATACCTTTACTCAACAAATATACAATGAACATAAGAACATGAGAAATCTGACAAACAAGAGGAGACCATTCAGTCTATCAAGCCTGTTTGTTTAGCTAATAGCTAAGCTCCCCCAATATCTCATGCAGATTTTTCTTAAAGGCTGTCAAGGTTTCTGCTTCAACTTCACATCTCAGTAGTTTGTTCCAGAGTCCCACAATTCTTTGTGTAAAGAAGTTCTTCCTGGTTTCAGTCTTAAATGTACTTCCACTTAATTTCCACTGTTGTCCTCCCATATGTGACTCACCCTTAAGCTGCAAAAATGTTACTGGATCTACTTTATCAACACCTTTGAGGATTTTGAATACCTGAATTAGGTCCTCCTCTCGAGACTTAACAGGTTTAATTCTATGAGTCTGTCTGAGTAGGACACGTTTCTCCATAGCACCTTAATGCTACAATGCTAACTACTGCCACTGACCTTGATTAAACAGCAGTATTTACAAAAAAAAAAAAAAAACTAACTAAAACTACACTAGTTACAACTAAAAACAGATTCAAATAGTCCTACCCCAACCTACTTTGTCTGGCTACTTCCCACGGTACCCAGCGTACCTTCTTACAAACCTTACAAACATGTTATATTTTGTATTATAATTCTGTATTATTCTGTGAATTGTAAAACTCATTATCTCTATTATAAAAACTGGTGAAAATAAATTATATTTGGTAATTCTCAAGCAAGTGCAAGTTTTCTGTTATGTGTATGTAGTAGAATGAAGTTCATTCTTGTATGTTTCTTTGGAACCGTGACAGCAACACAGTAGCAACAAATGGAAACCCACACTCCCCTAAAAAATAAACAGAATATACAGAGTGCAACTTATATTGAATTAGATAGATAGATAGATAGATAGATAGATAGATAGATAGATAGATAG
>JANRMT010028174.1:146570834-146584690 GCA_026402145.1 Polypterus bichir lapradei
TAGATAGATAGATAGATAGATAGATAGATAGATAGATAGATAGATAGATAGATAGATAGATAGAATAGGCATACAGGAATTAAAGGCAATATATAGTAAATGAGGAAGAGGGTTTGGGTGTAAGAGGGGTGGATTTGTGGATTTGTAAAGTGGGTTTTAGAGGGTGTTTGTCTTGAAGTATTTTTTTATTATTTGGATGCTCTCCTTTTTAAGCCTCCATACAGTATGCTGGATTCAAGACCAAGTGTCTGTTAATGGCGTTTTCATTTGATAGTGACGTTTCGGCCAGCTCTCTGTCACTCTTAGTATAATCCCTGAATCTTGTCCCAGTGTCTTGTACCGTGTCCCAGTTAAAGGTGTGGCCAGTTGAACTTGTACAGTATGTTTGTAAATCAGTGACCGTGGGTCTTTCCTTCTGATGGCATTGCAATGTTCCTGTATATGTGTTGCGAGTGTTTTAGATATTTGTCCCAGATATACAGCTTGGCATTAAATGCATGGTATACTGTATACTGATTCCAAAATTCTGACTTCTAGAGTATGTGAATATTTGTAGTTATACATGACAAAATTTAAAAATGCATGGCATAACTTTCAGGTGTTTACTAGGACTCTGTTAACTTTTTTACAGGTTAAAACATTTTTAATTTGTACTTATTTTTAATCAAGGATAGATATCATTTTTGTTTATCAAATCTCTCTATTGTAAAAAAAAATCTTGGAAGGAGACAAGACATGATTGTCTCAGAGAGACACATATACCTCCCGCGAGAATGTTGGCACGGTACACATGCAGAGCAGGTTAGAGATAATAGAAATATGAAAATTCGAAAGTCTCAAAATAAAAGGATAATAAAGATCGCATTAGTGCAAACAAACAAAAATTATTACTCTGTGAAATAACGGAACAGCGAAAAGAGATTGAATATATTGTTTGGATTTAAACTTTAAGTCGAAGACTTGTAGTTTGTTTAATTTGTGTTGCCATTTAGAATTAAAAGATTCCAAAAACTTTGGCGCGGTATGAAGTCCCGTGAGACAAAGACTTTTAACATGAGATTCTTTCAAGTCACACCCTACTTACAACTATTTTCAAACAAGACCACGGTCATCTAACATCAGTCGTGTGAATGCTTTTGGCAGACACACTTCCTGTGCTCTCAGCTCATAAATTTTGTCAGGACAATAATTCTAAATGACACGTCAACAACTAAGCGAAGAAGAAAGAGCATGGACAAACATTTGAAAAAGTAATTTTATTTATTAGAGTGAAATAAATGATATTCACTCACAGGCAGTTATACATTGCGTTGTCACAATGTAAGTCCAAACACGGAATCAAAATTCAGTGTGATCTTGAAGAAAATAATGCATATGTAACAACTCCCATGAAAATAACAATCTCTTTAAATTGTATTTCCGGTTAACCAAACCCCGGAGTGGGCGATCGGAGCACCCAAGTATTTTTAAAAATTTGTCATATTGAAAAAGTATAAATGATAATTGAATGTTGTTAATATATGTATCAGTAGAGTTTATAAAATAGTTTGTTAAATACTATTTTACAGTATCATGCAGTTCAAATCTGAGCCCATATACACTTAACAAAAAAACAGTTTTCACAGATACCAGACTCTAAGTAAAGTGATGAAGTGGGAGAATTCCAGGCTTTGGTAGAACAACTGGCTGGGGCAGTAAATGACCTCAATTCTTTGTCTAACCTGGGCCATGTAGCAAGTTGCAGTTACAACAACGTGCCTCAGATTCTGCATCCCATTCATTATTCAGGGGATTCAAATGAACATAGGGAATTCTTTAACCAGTGCCATATGGTATTCCAGGCACAACCTAAGGGACGGTTTATACTTCACGCTCAGAATGCATACGCGCCCGCTTCATGGCTGCCACGCGTTCCCAACATTCAATTGACGCGTCCTCTGAGCAGGTCCTCAGAAATTAGCGCGCCGCGTGCACGAGTTGCAGTACCAGCAAAAAGTCGGGGGGCACAGTGTGCTAAAAGTCGGAACGTGATGTCAGTGTCTCTGTTTACTATCTACATGTGACAGAAAGCCTCTATGCAGATCCTATGGGATGAATGCTTCGATGTGGTGAAGCAAAATGCTGACATACAGATGCATTCGTGGTGCTTTTATATTCAAGCGTCGCATATTCCCGATCGTAATGACACGATACATTTTAAATGTCTCACATACCATCTTTTGTGCAGTCTTTTTTTTTTTTTTTGCAACTTAACAACAGCAACATAATGTATAGCGCTGTATTTGAGCCACTGAGAAAAAATAAAGGACACGGTGAAAACGTGTATTTTGTGATTAAAGTGGAAATTTTGGCTTTAATCTCGAAATGTCCACTTTAACCTCGTTGTTTACTTTATCATTAATGCTGAGCATCGTAAACGTCATCCCAGTTTTTAATCGCTACGAGCTTCTTGGACCTGACAGCAGCGGCAAGCAGCAATAGATCACCACACAGAACAAATTAAATGTATGATATTCCAACTCTCTGCACATTTAGAATCTTTAGATTTGTACTTGACACCACTTTCATGATGAAATGCATTAAAGTGTGTATGTTACATTTTACATATAATTTCGTTTAAATAATGAATACTGTTAAAATAATTACACACATGGGGGTGACACGGTGGCGGAGCGATAGCACTGCTGTCTCTCAGGGAGTTATGTTGCTGGTTTATCCGGCTTGTATTCCACACTGTGCTCCGGTTTCCCTCCAAAGATATGCAGTTTTGGGGATTTGGTGCCGCTAAAATGACACTAGTGTATGTGAGTGCTTGTATTCACCTTGTGATGAGCTGAGGCCTCGTCCAGGGATTGTTTCTCACTCGTGTCCAAAGCTTGCTGGAATGGACACATTCCTGGGTTGATGGATTTAATCAATAAACATAATTTTCAGAGATATTGCGGTAAGGTGTCATCAGAATTTAATGAGTGTTCCAGGCAATTCACAGCACAGAGAAGCCGAACCTGTTCTCACCGTGATAATATCTCGCACTGCCACCTGGTGTATTCCTCCAGATTTACGTAAAGTACGCGCGCAAGTATAAACACTACAAAGCTTGCGGAGCAGGAGCATCCGCTGCAGCATGCGTCGCGTCACGTGAAGTATAACTCCGGCCTAAGACATATCCCGATGATTACACATATTTTGTTTATTATATCCTTGCTATAGATAAAAAGACTCTTCAGTAGGTATCCATTATGATACAAGAAATTAGTGCTCTACAGTTATTTATACAGGAGTTTACTTTTTGATGAACCAGTTTGTCCCAAAGTAGCAGCCGATAGATTATTAAATTGTTGTCAGGGTACAATATCTATAAATGAATATATAGTTGAGTTCAGAATGCTGGCAATGGAAGCCAGTTGGGTGGATGTGGCACTGATTCTGGTCTTTAAGGAAGGACTATACGCTGAAAGTTAAAGAGGTGGCTCCAAATGTGGGCGCCAGATTAACTGAACAAAGCTAGAGCAGAGGCAGGAGAGAGGACCAATCAATCATCCTAATGAATTTAAGACAAGCCAATGACAGGGAGTAAAGAACAGTAGTGCCAAATAAAAGGGTGGCTTTGTTTTTACTGTGGTGAAGAAAAACACATGAAGTCTAAATACTCCAAGCTTCAGGAAAACTAAAACACTCACTCTACATCAGGGTTGGTAGGATGAGAGCTTGTAGTCAAGCCCTGTTTGTTGTTTGTTGTTTCGTGAATCACACAGAGACTAATGCTCTGATTGACTCAGAGGCTGCCAAAAACTTTATTAGCTCCTTTATGGTTGAGTGTTTCCATATCATCCCAGTGTCTCTCAAGTATAAATCTCAAGTATTTTTCTGTGGATAACCAGGAAATTGGCTGAGGATATTAAGACTTTGCCTCCCCTCCACTCTCAGTCAGACTGGGTATGATTCCTGAAGAAAGCATTGGTTTTTTTTTTGTTATACAGTCTCCCCAGCCACAAATAATTCTAGGGTACCCCTGGCTGTAGAAACACAATACAAGTATTCATTGTAAAGAAAAAGAAATAACTCAGTGGAGTTCATACTGCTTTCAGAACTGTTTAAAATGTTTGCTAAAGCTAGTGGTGTGCAATAAAGTCTCAGTCGTGCCCCCTGAATATTCAGAATATGTAAATACAACCCTAGTGTTACCACCTCACAGGAATTACAATTGCACTATAGTTTTAATGCCTGGGGCTCCTTTACCTAAAAGGAAAGTTTACACTCTGTCAAGTCCAGGAAAGTAAATGATGGAACAGTATATAACTGAAAATCTGAAACATGGTTTTATAACCCCATGCAATAGTCCTATCGGAGCTGGCTTCGAATAGGAGGATGGGGGTTTTCACCCATACAATGATTATAGAGAACGGAATAAAATCACCCTAAAAGAAACTATCTTTTAACATGTATCTCATCAATTAATATTAATAATAATAATTAATCATTTATATAGCTCCAGATGAAGAATCTGATAAAAACAACCTTTGGGCGGAGTGTTTTAACTACAGATGTTAAAAAATATATAACAGCCTGTGAAACATGCTGTAGATCCTAGAATAAATCAGAACTACCCATTGACTTGCTCCAACCATTTCCCATGCCTTTGTGTCCTTGGTAACATACTTTCCTAGACTTTATAACAGGTCTGCCTCCCTCAAAGGGCGACACCACTATTCTAGTTGTTGTGGATATATTTTTTAAAGGCACTCATTTCATTCCATTGGATTCTGCAAAGTTATTAACAGATGTCTTTTTAAAGCAAGTACTATGTCTCTGTGGGTTTCCATCATCCATCCATTCATTTCAAGATTTTGGAAACCCTTTTGTGAGAGGTTTGGGTACAAGGCACACTTGACTTCAGGGTACCATCCAGAGACTAATGGTCACACTGAAAGAGTATGCGAAGAGAATGCAAAGTAGAATTTCTTTTGAATTCTAGAAGTTGCAGGTCTACGGTGGAATATTTAGTGCTTAAGAAGGGCTATTTTCCCAAGGATCTCAACTGGGTCTGGTTTGATGACCTTTGTGTGCCATGTCTGTTGACCTGGTTTCATAACAGGTTCCCCTATAAACATGATGGATGTTTTCAAAGGACACGTTGCTGACATGGGTGGGGGTTTATGTCATGATTAGGGTTTTCATGAATTAATTTCAGATTATCTAACGTCTTGTAGCTATCTTTTAGGTCCTTCTATCGCCACCATTTTGAGAGTCATCAGTGGCGCTGCCTTCCGTGTTACTAGGGGTATGGCTTTAAGGGTCATGACTTCAGGGTAATCAGTGTGACAGGATAAAAGGTCAGCTGGGAGCTCCTTTTGTTATCCAATCTATGGATTCAATCATCCTAAAAAAAATACTTTTGTTATAGTGCTTCTCGCAAGTTTCGTTTGGTTTGACCTCTTCCCTGTTGTTTTCAACTTCGATTCTTGTCTCTCATTAGAATTTAGTAGCTAAATTTATTTTTATTTGTTTTAGTTTCATTTTTATCCACTTCTCCCGGTTTAGCTCAGTAAATAATTCACCTGTCCGTTTCTAGTAAGGACGCCACTATTTTCATGAGTGCCGCCATTTTGAGGTTTTCTGCTGTTAACAAGGTTGCCTGTTGATAATGGTACAAAAGATAATAACTCCCTACTACAGGAATCTTATGTTTTTTGATAAAACCTTGAATCTTCATTGATGGGTTATACTGGGGATTTTTACTTTACTGTCAGGATATAAGAGGATATATTTTCCAAGGTGAAATAACTTCTATAAAGGTAAATTTGAACTAGTAAATGAATCAACAATTGAGGTTACACAGAGTATTTCTCTGTTTTAGGATGGCTATTTTGAAAATTCGCCAATTCTTTTTAAATAGTTTGTGAAATTTCAACAACATATACATGCCTGCTTTCCTTGAATAAGAAGCAAACCAAAATTTAAATTAAATCAATTCACTTGGAGCCAAGTTCTTTCACATGGATTGATAAAAAGACAAATATGATAACGACAAATTTAGATGCACCTAACGATACTAAAAAATACTATGTTTGTCAAGAAATGTGGAAATGTAATAACCAAAGAAAAAGTAAGTAATTTCTTATTGGTAAATGTCATTTTCTCCATGATGCACTTTAGTAATGTAGTTTTTTATGACTACACTTAACCATGAACATGAATGTTGGTCTTGATAAAGAATAAATCAACTTCTTTAAATCAATAATAATCAGCTTTATTACTGTAGTACAAATGATTTGATACAGATTTGATATCTGTACCTTATGACTATGGAATCTTACATATACTGTATATGAATATATAGCAGCTATTGAGATAACAATAATTTTCATTCAGTTAGTCATGAAGCCCTTGGCATATTTTGATTAGTGTAATTGCAATATGTATACCAAGAAGAAGGAGTTATGAGTTGGCCAGTGTGTTCTGCATGCCAATTATATGTACAAGAAGAAAGTTTAGAAATACATTACCTCTGCCCTTGCTTTGTTACAGATTGGAGATTTTGTATTCGTGCGAACTAAAGCTGAAGATGGGGGTGACTGCTATGTGCCTGCTGTTGTCATAGCAACTCCTGTCAGAACTGATATATCCTACAAATTCTACACTGTTCTGAAATATAACAACAAAAAAGTAAGTCAAAAGTAAATCACTACTGCCAGTAGGTTGAATTATACTGTGTGGAATACAGTTGTTGCAGATTGGTAATATTTTTATTCTCCACAATTCAAGGGCAAATGGCAGATGTTCAACTTGCCTAAGTTCAAAAGATAATTACATTTCTGCTAGCTACTTTGTGACACTGCTGAGATCAAATGGCTGCCACTTCCATACTTATGTTTTAAGAAAATGACATTTGAAAACTGTAAACTCTTTATTGTTAACAAGAGCAAAGCAGTAAAGAAAGATTGGTATTCTAAAACAAAAATGTTTTGATATTTGAAGTTTTGTTTGTTGCAGAAAGTAGAACCTATATTAACCTTATTTTGTATGATTAATGGTATTTAGCAGTCTTCTTCATAAAGAGCTCCTCATTAGTACTTTAGTGCTTCACCACTGACAGCAGCAAAGGCAGCATCATGGTAGTAAAAGGGAAAAATGAAAGCAAAACTGGAGAGTGACAAGAAGTAGGAAATAAGAGTAAAGTACTTGGTGATTTTTGAGGCATTTAGGTCTCTCCAACTAGTAGACAGGTAGAATAACTGAAGAAGTCAAGTTATGGTTTGTTTTTTGTGTGCTATTTTGAGGACCTTTGTCACTTTTAGTCTCCCAATTATTTCCTTCATATTAGGCATACTTGTTAAAATTACACATCATTTTACGACTTGTTGCCGCCTGTGTAGAAGCAGCTATGTATATGTGCTGTCATTTTCCATCCATCCATCCATCCATCCATCCATCCATCCATCCATCCATATTTTAAGCCATTTATCCTGAGCAGAGTCATGAGGAAGCTTTTTAAATGTAAATAACTTGATACCTGTAGTGTACAAGTAGTAGATCCTGAGTAAGTCATGGTCAGTGGTAGTGTGTTATATGCTGCTGGCTCGATCCTCACGTCCAACTCATTTTCAGGCTGTACGTGTTTCCCTGAAGATGAGTGTTTTGTAATGGAAAGGCTTTTGGTGACAACTCTCCTTAAAACAAATCCCCTTTATCAAATGCACAGATTCTTTTTAATGTGGACCCACATTATAATGTTCTATTGTCGCCCACTATTTGGAGATACAAAGTTTATAGTTGCAATACACTTGTATCCAGGACAATGGCCCACTACCTTCTGTCAGTAGTTCCTCCAGACTTTATCCAGATATGACTGTCACTGGGAGTGGGCTCTTTCCCTCAGTCCGATTGACTTAGCTGAGAAGGGAACCTGGTTCTCAGCTCACAGGATTTGATACGTTTTAATCTATAAGCATTATTTATAGAGAAAGTGCCATAAACAAAAACAAAATAAAGTATGAACACCATTCCACCTGGTAAGGCTAGAAGTTTTATTTTTCCCAGGTGGCTCATTTCTAGCATTGCTTGAAGTGTCAGCAGTAACTCCAAACATTCTTGGATTTACATTCTCCTTCTTCTCTTTTCTTGTATTTCTTTCTTCGTTTCTATTTTGCCTCTCCCTTTCCTCTCTTTCTATTCTAATTAGCTCTTTTACTGATTTTGTAAATCTCTTTTCTATTATCCAAAGTTCATAAAACTAAAAATTGAGTGAGTGAGCGCAGGCTTGCACAGATTGCAGGCAGCGGGCTGAGGCGAGCCAGAGTGGGGTGTTTGGCCAGCACCCGAGGGCCGACGGTAGTGGTCGCTCCTGCTGAGCACTTGTTTTGAGCAGGAGTGACCGGGAGAAGGTTGGCTCGCCACAGCGGGAGTTGGGGACTTGGGAAGTGGAAGCCCTAGCATGAGCGTCCTGGTCACTGGGGAGCCCAAGTCTCGGTCTGGGTGAGCAGAACCGAAGCCAGGTATCGGAAAGGCCACCAGACCAGTATGGTGTAGAAGGTCAGCTGCATGCAGGGTGATTCCCCTGGTGCATAGCCTGGATGGGAGAAGCAGGGGAGTCACCAGTAAAAGAAGGCACCAGGCTTTGTTTTAAAAGACTGCTTCCAGCCATTGCTTTGACGTTGTTGTTTTTAAAGGATTTATTTATTGTTTTTAACCTCCACAATTCACTAGTTTTATGGATTATTTATTTAAGGAACTGTGATGCACTGCACTTTAGTTGGACACTATTTGGTTTTGTTTGTTGCTGTTTTAATAAAAGCACTTTGCACTTTATGCACCTTCCCTTTGCTTCATTGTTGTGCCCCACTGTCCAGCTCATCAGTGACATTACTGACAGTGTAGGGTTCAAGGGCTCCCAGAAGGAAGATGGGAGCATGGAGAAGAACCCGCATCGTCGCAATGCTTCCAAAATCAGCTGCTTTAGCTCATGCTTCTAACATCATAAATGGGAGCCAACAGTGTGGCATGCTTGTATAACTTAGAAACAGCTTTTGAAACCATATATTTAACTTAAACTGATTCTTATCTTCTATTAACAAAAATGTGCATGCTTTAGACTAACAGTATAGTAGAGCTTATACTGACTCAGCTTACATATGTTTAATCCAAACCTAAACTGTACCCTGAGCTAATAGATGACCTTAAATTTCAAACCTGAATTATACTAATGAACTTTAGTTAACTTATGTCTCCTTGAAGTGGCATTATAAAAAGTAATGACAATTTTTTAATTTAACACTTTTGAAATGTATTGTAATACCTTTGTAGAGCTCATTGCACAAATAATTATTGATTTATGTAGTGAGAAGTCAAGCAAAATGACACCTTTTACTGGCTAAGTAGAAAGATTACAATATGCAAGCTTTCGAGGTAACTCATGATTACATCTTGCCTGAAGAAGGGGCCTGAGTTGCCTCGAACACTTGCGTATTGTAATCTTTTTAGTTAGCCAGTAAAAGGTGTCATTTTGCTTAATTTCTCACCACATCCATAATGGCTAACACGGTACAACACCCTAGTACTATTGATTTATGGAAAGTGAACTCCTGTATCTGAAAACTAAAGTGCAAAAACTGTATCAAAACCAATGACCATATTACGTTATAATCATGACTAGTAGTTCTCTCGTTTGTCTCATACCTGAATAAAAAATGATTTCACATGCCCGAGTTGTGTGTTGATAATTCAGTTTGATTAAAGGGCTAGCAAAGACATTTCTTTGAAACAACATGGATTGATTTATTTTCTTGTGAAGGAGAAAATCCCTGCAGGTGGCATACTTGTATACTTTCAGCATATATGTGGAGATATCTGCTTGAGTGCTAGCAATGTCAGAAAATGGGTAAAGCACTTTAAAGACAAGAGTCGGATCATCGGGGGAATCAATCTTGTGTATGTAGAGCAACAGTTTGTGATCACAACAAATCCAAACCTGTGGATGATCAAAAATGAGTCCTTGTCTGCCATTTACTGAAATATGAAAACACAGCATGTACTTCGGTTTTTCATCATGGAGTGCAAAGGTAAATGACTACTAGTTATATTATAGATATTATAATACATTTTTTTGGTAATTCCAATGTATTCATTTGTTGTTTTTTTTTTAAATAAAGCAATGTGACAGTGCTGCAAGGAAGAAAGAGAGAGCTTGCTGGTGTGTAAGAAGCCCCTTTGCAACTAGCACCCCGATAAGGTCCTGGTTAACAGAATTTTCTGCTAGTAATCCCAAACTTCTCAATTCACATCCTGCCTCTGCTGTCTTAGCAATGATGGGTAGCTATGAGTGAGAATAATGCTCTGAGCTAATTCGTCTAAGACATATGGCATATACAGTAGAGCCCTGCAGAAGAGCCTTTTACTTATTATATTCACAAGGGAATTTGTTCAATTTGTGTTGCCTAAAGTTTAGAAAAATATTAACAAAATACTGACCATCTTGTTGTACATTTAAAGATTGACTCTACTATGTTTCATGCCACCAGTTAATTCTAAATTTACAGTTCAAGTGCAGACACCAGAAAAGAATCTGTAACAGTAAAGATGAAACCTGCAAGCACCTGATTGACTTTGCCCGAATAGGCATTTTGTAGTCACTAAATCAAATGAGGGTATGGAGGCATACTAAACCTCTCTTTTTTAGAGAAACCATTCATTGTGACTTGAATACTTAACAAGCATTTACATGCTGTATGAGAATCTGACTAGTTGTCTTTGTGTCCATAATGATGTCACAGAAACTGAAGTAGAATGGATTGTATTATCAACTCAAATTATTAAACTAATAGCAAAGGTTAATAATGAAAGCAAAAGCAAACAGGCAAGAAACAAAATTCAAATCTTTGGCTGTGATGTAGTCACTCATGCTGTGCTTCTACAGGCTATTCAGGTTCCAAAAGTTGGGGGTCCCAAAATGAATGTTGATTTTCGGCCATTGCAATGTTTATATAAACCTAACGCCTAAAGAGGAGGGTCTTCCTGAAGTTGTGTCATGGGTTTTTGTAGTGGTCCTTCTCCACTCTTGAGCTGGTAGAGGAAGAGTGATTCATTTGCATAACCCATTGTGTCATTTTGCTCTGAATCCCCAACACACTCTCTCATCATGAGTATTTGTCACACTGCAGAGACATAATAGCAGGGACATTTGAGACCTGATGTGTGTGTATAAATGTATTTATTGGAAGACACTGTAGAAGTACAGTGTAAGGAGTACCTAATGCCACTCTGGGCTCTTTTTCTAGAATGAGATGTCTCTTTTTTGCCTTTTGCTCTTGAAATAAATAACCATTGATCTTGTAGTTATGTGCTTAACACTAGAATTACCAAAGCCTACAAAAAACTTGTAATCCTGGCCCACCTTAAATCCGTTCGCACCTCTCCATTCAACGTCTTTTGTGTTTTAAATGTGTCGATAAGTGCAAGAAGCAGTTAGCCTGGTATCCCATTCCCCCCATCGCCGCAGAAAGGGAAAAAGCTCTCCCAGCTCAAGCCTTGTTTATCAGAGAGTGAGATAGTGCCTAGAGCTGCATAGGCTAAACAATATATCGTTATTTGGAACACACATATTCACATGCTATAACAGATGTAAACCGTCCTTTGTATGTAAGAGCCAGATCGATCTGGCTTTTATGTAAGTAACATATAAATGTTAATGTTTTGGGCACATGCACTGTCCTTACATACACCGTCGTTTGTATGTAAGAGCCAGTCATGATTTGAGTTTACCTCTGTTATAGCTCGTCTATTTGAAAACAGCAGTGTCAAATGGAGGGGGGCTGGGATTTGGGAGTTGGGATCGTGAACGCGGCTGATAGAATAAAACTGATAAAAAAAAAACAAAGCTAACCTTTACAAGTATCATAAATTACACCAGCTGTTATAGACTGGAATCAAATATATGTTTGTATTCTAAAATAGTAAGAAAACGTGCAGCTCACTTCTCAAAAGGGACTCACTCGTCAGGGATTGAACCTGGGAAGTTTAGATTACTAGTCAATAGCTGATACCATTGCACCACAGCAAATATGTGTCAATGTCGCACCCTAACGCGGGTTGTTTTTCTGCAGTTATATTCTTGAATACAAGCACACTTGTTCTGTTATATTTGTACCTTTTGTGAAAGTGTTTCTTTGATAATTGTAATTCAGGCTTCACACATTATACACTTCATGTCTAAATTTTGTCAATTATTACTAAAACATGAAAAACGTTTCTGTTTTAACAATATGTTTACATAGAGATCATTGTAGACACGGAGCACACATGAAATGCAAGTGTTCCAAATAACGATATAGTATTTATAAAAGGTGTCATTTTGCTTGACTTCTCACTCTATACAACTCGTGCAACTGACACTCAGGTAAACAGACTTGAGCTTAGAAAACTGTGCACCGGTGGGGGATGTGATAGCAGGCTGCTTGCTGTTTGCTGCTGTAAAAGGCACTATATAGCGCCTGACCCGACACAGATTGGACACAGGAGGCATGTGTAAAATAAAAGGATTTTTATTCTTCTTCAGCTGGAGGGCACGTCTTCCCCGTATTCCCCCCAACCACCACACAGTCCCAAACACCAGTACAGCACAAGCACAAACACTCTTCTCTGGCACCACCACTCCTCCCTCACAACCTTGTCCTCCTCCACCCGACTCTGGCCGATGAGTGGTGGTTGCTGGCTCCCTTTTATAGGTCACCTGGAAGTGCTCCAGGTGTTTGATCACCAAGATCCGGCGGCACTTCCAAGTGTGATGAAGCTGTTGCCCACACGGGCTCAGGAGTCCCAAACACAGCACCCCCTGGCGGTACCTGCGGGACCCAACAGGGCTGCCCCCAACTACAATTATCAGGGAGCCCTGTGGGAAACTGAGGCACTACACCAGCCCAGGGGGGCGGCCATCTAGCGTCCAGGGGGAGGTATTGCACTGTCCAGGGCTGCTCCCCCTTAATTCAGTGTGCAGGGGCGTCCTGGCTGGGCATGGATGCCAGGCACCTGTCACACTGCTTATCAACACATTTAAGCATATTTCTATTAACCTTTTTTCCTTTTCCCCCAACAATCACAAATAATCCCTCCTGTATATTTTATCTCATACACATAGGTGTTTGACATCTCCAAAAAACCAACACACAGAGATGTTCAACAGAAATGATTAAAATTCACCAGTAAAATAAAGCACATTTTAAATCTGAACTGCAAACTAAGATGCTTAGATTGCTTTATTCTCAATGCCTTTGAAATTAATTGATTCTGTTATTTTAAATACAACATGTTGCAAATAATGTTTTCCTTAAAAGTCCCTTTTGTGTTTTGCTTGAAACGCTCAATTTCTTTGAATGAAATGAGCTTTACAACATGAAAATAGTTTCAATAATTTTTTCCACTTCAAAATAAAATATGCATTTCCAATTCTGAATCAGGGAGCTGTTGAATGGTTACTCCTTACAAGTGGGGATAATTGCCTTCCACAGAGCGATCTTTGATAAAAGCTTCCATAACAAATTACATTGATAACAGAAAGTGACTCAGCTTACATATGTTCAATCGAAACATAAATTGTACCCTGAGCTAATAGATGACCTTAATCTTCAAAATTAAAAAAGTTGTCAAGGCAGAAGTAAATCCCAACATAAAAGAAAACAATCTCACTGTAAATCCCAACATAAAAGAAAACAATCTCCCTGCTTATATGTCACATACATGTGCTGTATATACTGTTGGCATGTAGTATTGTGTTATAAATTCCAAATGCAAACTAAAAAAGGTGTTATTTGGACTATTTCTATCTATCTATCTATCTATCTATCTATCTATCTATCTATCTATCT
>JANRMT010028174.1:146584700-146622120 GCA_026402145.1 Polypterus bichir lapradei
TCTATCTATCTATCTATCTATCTATCTATCTATCTATCTATCTATCTATCTATCTATCTATCTATCCATGCAGTGGCCACTTTATTAGATACACCTGTCTAATGCCCCCTGTTGTCTGCAGAATAGTGTAAATTCTTCAAGGCCATGCATTTGTTTTCTGAACCTCCCATCCCACCTGATACTAAAGGAGCTTTATTGGATTGAGATCGGAGGACTGTGAAGGTCACTGGAGTAAATTGTAGTCACTTTCATGTTTTGATGATGGATGATCTGTGACATGACGCTTTTGGAATTATCCATTTGAGAAGAGTAGACTGTGGCCATAAAGGGATGCCCATGGTTAGCAACACCACTTAGTCTGGCTTTCAAATGATAATCAGTTGATTTTAAGAGGTCTGCCAGGAAAATATTCAGACCCAGATCAGATGAGTTTATCTGTATATTGCAGTAGAAATTGAGATTTGTCAGAACAAGCAACATTTTTCCAATTTTCAGTTGTCCAGTTTTGGTGATTATATGCCTAATGTGTATATATCCATATATCAGTAGCTATATTTATGTATACTGGTGTTCTTGTAGGAGCATTCATTACGCAGTGGACTTATTAAAATCAGCCAGACGAAGTACTCCTATACCTCCCGTTATATAAGAAAATGCCAGATGATTGATCACACAATGTAAGTATTTCCTTCTTAAATACAATTATTTATTATATCCTTTGGAAACATGTTTTTGTACATTTTACTTATTTTGGTATACATGTATGCACTTACTGTGGTGGGCTGGCACACTGCCCGGGGTTTGTTTCCTGCATTGCACCCTGTGTTGGCTGGGATTGGCTCCAGCAGACACCCGTGACCCTGTACTTAGGATATAGCGGGTTGGATAATGGATGGATGGATGTATGCACATAAACATTTTTATGCAACATATTAAATTAATTTGGAGTAACCTAGCTGAATTGAAATCCTAGGTCAAGTAATTGTGTATGTGGAGTTTGCATGTTCTCCCCATTTCAATGTGGGTTTTTGTCTCTGTGCAGTCCAGTTTTCCACCCACATTCATAAAGACATGCTGGTTATTTTAATAGAAACAGTTCCACATTAGCTCAGAGAGCATGTGGATGAATATATTTGTATGAGTGTGTCACACAAGCTCTGACTTGTGAGGGGCACTTTTTGACTTGGGCTCGATTCTGCTATAGCAGGCTAAGGCCTCCCTGCAAGCCTAATTTGGATTAAATGGGATTGAAAATGTATGTTACATATGATTGTTCATTAAGCTACATTACAGGAGTTGATTAAAGTAAAAAAGACATAAAGAACATATATGCAGACATTGATGTGGCTGGGATTCAAATCCAGTCTCCTGGAACTGTAAGGAAAAAATCACTAACTACTGTGTCAGCATGCTGCCACATATTCATTTATACTGTTGTAAAAGGTACAAAGAGATCAGATTTTTGACAACAATAAAATTACACATTATATCATAATGGCTCAAAGTGATAACCCTTTCTTCAGTAAATTCAAAAGGTAATTCTAAAGTTAAATTTAAGGCAGCCAATGGACAGACAAACAAAGAGTGATAACACAAGGACTGGAATAAATGTGAAGACAAAATAAATGTTGGCTTCCTGTCTATCCAGCAGGGTGACCCACCCATCTCAAATGTACAACAAAATCACTTCCTACTGTACAGTTCCTCATTGTTTTTTTTTTCTGTCCCCCATCCCATGATCATCATCATCTTATAATCTCAGACCACTTTTCCTATTGAGGTTTGCGGCAGCAGCAGGCCACACAGGTCCGTCCAGACTACAGATTCCAGGTATTCCTGGTGAATACCCAGGTGTTCCCCAGCCATTCAAGATATATAATTCCTCCAGCATATCATTGTTTTGTTGCAGGGTCTCTGCTCAATGTGACATGTCTGGTAGCAGCTTAACAGTGTGAGCCATTCAGGAACTATGACATGCCCAAACCACCTCAACTGGTTCCTCTTGGTCCAAAGGAACAGCAACTTTATTCTGAAGCTCTCCAAAGTTGTTGCACTTCTCACCTTATCATGGAAATCAGCCCACTGACCCTGCGAAGAAACCTCATTTCTGCTGCTTGTACTCATAATTTCATTCTTTTCATAATTACTGACAGCTCATAACCTTAAATAAGCACAGCGATATAGATAGATAGATAGATAGATAGATAGATAGATAGATACTTTATTAATCCCAAGGGGAAATTCACATACTCCAGCAGCAGCATACTGATAAAAAACAATATTAAATTAAAGAGTGATAAAAATGCAGACAAAAGGTAAAACAGACAATAACTTTGTATAATCTTAACGTTTACCCCCCCGGGTGGAATTGAAGAGTCACATAGTGTGGGGGAGGAACGATCTCCTCAGTCT
The DNA here is from genome assembly GCA_026402145.1 of Polypterus bichir lapradei. Classification (NCBI taxonomy): domain Eukaryota; kingdom Metazoa; phylum Chordata; class Cladistia; order Polypteriformes; family Polypteridae; genus Polypterus; species Polypterus bichir. Next base: position 146,587,113 of record JANRMT010028174.1, read on the forward strand.
GTCAGTGGAGCAGGACATTGACAGCAGTCTGTCGCTGAAGCTGCTCCTCTGTCTGGAGATGATATTGTTCAGTGGATGCAGTGGATTCTTCATGATTGACAGGAGCCTGCTCAGCGCCCATTGCTCTGCCACAGATGTCAAACTGTCCAGCTCCATGCCTACAATAGAGCCTGCCTTCCTCCCCAGTTTGTCAAGGCGTGAGGCATCCTTCTTCTTTATGCTGTCTCCCCAGCACACCACCGCATAGAAGAGGGCACTCGCCACAACCGTCTGATAGAACATCTGCAGCATCTTATTGCAGATGTTGAAGGACGCCAGTCTTCTAAGGAAGTATAGTCGGGTCTGTCCTTTCTTGCACAGAGCATCAGTATTGGCAGTCCAGTCCAATTTATCATCTAGCTGCACTCCCAGGTATTTATAGGTCTGCAACCTCTGGGGTCCAGGAGGGGCCTGGGTCTCCTAAAATCCACCAACAGCTCCTTGGTTTTGCTGGTGTTCAGGTGTAAGTGGTTTGAGTCGCACCATTTAACAAAGTCCTTGATTAGGTTCCTACACTCCTCCTCCTGCCCACTCCTGATGCAGCCCACGATAGCAGTGTCGTCAGCGAACTTTTGCACGTGACAGGACTCCAAGTTGTATTGGAAGTCCGATGTATATAGGCTGAACAGGACCGGAGAAAGTACAGTCCCCTGCGGCGCTCCTGTGTTGCTGACCACAATGTCAGACCTGCAGTTCCCAAGATGCACATACTGAAGTCTGTCTGTAAGACAGTCCATGATCCATGCCACCAGGTATGAATCTACTCCCATCTCTGTCAGCTTGTCCCTAAGGAGCAGAGGTTAGATGGTGTTGAAGGCGCTAGAGAAGTCAAGAAACATAATTCTTACAGCACCACTGCCTCTGTCCAAGTGGGAGAGGGATAGGTGTAGCATATAGATGATGGCATCCTCCGCTCCCACCTTCTCCTGGTATGCAAACTGCAGAGGGTCAAGGGCGTGGCGGACCTGTGGCCTCAGGTGGTGAAGCAGCAGCTGCTCCATGGTCTTCATCACATGTGACGTTAGAGCGACAGGCCTGAAGTCATTCAGCTCACTAGGACGTGATACCTTTGGGACTGGGGTGATGCGAGATTTTTTCCAAAGCCTCGGGACTCTCCCCTGTTCCAGGCTCAGGTTGAAGATGCGCTGTAGAGGACTCCCCAGCTCCAGCGTACAGGCCTTCAGCAGTCGTGGCGATACTCCATCTGGAACAACTGCTTTGCTGGCACAAAGTCTCCTCAGCTCTCTGCTCACCTGGGCTGCTGTAATTGTGGTTGGGGATGTCTCTTCTATGCTGGTAACAGCAGAAGGATGGGTGGAGGGTGCAGTACTCCGAGGTGAGAGTGGGTTAGGGTGGTCAAACCTGTTAAAGAAGTTCATTTAGTTTGCTCTCGCCACGTCTCTCTTGATGGTGGTACCCTGCTTCGAGCTGCAGCCAGTGATGTTCTTCATCCCATCCCACACTTCCTTCATGCTGTTACTCTGCAACTTCTGCTCCAGCTTTCTCCTGTACTGCTCCTTCGCCGCCCTGAGCTGGACTCGGAGTTCCTTCTGCATGCACTTGAGCTCATGCTGATCACCGCCTTTAAAAGCCCTTTTCTTCTGGTTCAAAAGGCCCTTGATGTCACTTGTAATCCATGGCTTGTTGTTAGCATAGCAGCATACTGTTCTTACTGGAACTACAATGTCCATACAGAAGTTGATGTAGTCAGTAGTGCAGTCAACAACCTCCTCAATGTTCTCACTATATGATCCCTGCAGGATATCCCAGTCCGTAATTCCAAAGCAGTCTCTCAGAGCCTGCTCTGTCTCAGGGGACCACTTACTGAATGAGTGTGTGGTTGTAGGTAGCTCCCTCACTCTTGGTTTGTAGTGAGGCTGAAGCAGGACCAGGTTATGATCTGCTTTCCCAAGCGCAGGCAGCGGGGTGGCGCTGTATGCATCTTTAACGTTTGCATACAGTACGTCAATAGTCCTATTTCCCCGGGTGTTACAATCCACATACTGGGAGAAGGCAGGTAATGTTTTGTCCATTGTCACATTGTTAAAATCTCCAGCGATTAGCACAAGCGCCTCAGGGTGTTGTGTTTGTAACTTAGCAACAGTGAAATGGATGATGTCACCCGCTATCTCCATGTCCGCCCGAGGAGGGATGTATACAATAACAACAATGATGTGTCCAAACTCTCTGGGCAAGTAATAGGGACGTAGACTTACGGCCAACAGTTCGATGTCCCTGCAGCAAGTAGAGATTTTGACGTTTCATGTCCAGAGTTGCACCACCTTGTATTTACATAGAGAGCGAGTCCTCTTCCTTTCCGCTTCCCGCAGGTATTTGCGTCTCTGTCCGCTCTATCTGTGCTAAAACCAGGTAGCTCCACGTTAGCATCTGAGATGGTAGTTGTTAGCCACGTTTCAGAAAAACACAACAAACTGCATTCTCAGTAGGTCCTGACATTTTTCACCAGCGCAGCCAGTTCGTCAATCTTATTTGGTAGTGACTTCACATTTCCCAGGATCACAGAAGGCACCGAAGGCTTATAACGCCACTATCTCGCAAGCTGCTTCGCTTTTACCTTAGCTCCAGCTCTGCTGCCACGATACTGCCTGCTCACCTCGTCAGGTAAATAGGGAACCACACAAGCACGGAATTTTGTTCTCAGTGTTTGAAGTTGACTACTTGAATAGACGAGTCTCTCCGTGTAAAAATCCATGTCCAAGTAGTAAAAAAGTAGTAAAAAGTGTCCAGGGAACAAGTCCACATAAAAGAAAGTGATAGGAGTGATCAGTAAAATAGAGTAAAATAGAGAAAAAGGTAGAAAAATAAAGTCGTGCACAGAGCTGCTGGAAAAGCTGCCACTCGCGGCGGCACCAGAGTTAAAAAAAAAATAAATAAATAAATATATATATATATATATATATATATATAGACTGAATGGTAAACCGAGAGTTTTGTCTTTAAATACGGCTCCCGCTTCACCACCATGGACTGGTACAGCACTCCAGAACTGTTGCCACCGCTCCAGTCCACTCATTGATTCATGTTCCCAAGATCAAGAGATACTTGAACTCCTCCATTAAGGGCTGTTGCACCCCCTCCCAACCCACCTGGGGAGAGCAATCCACTCTTTTCCAAGAAAGAACCATGATCATCAGACTTGAAGGCACTGATCCTCATCCCTGCTACTTCACACTCAGTATCAAATCACTCGAGTGCGTGACAAAAGGTTGGAATCCACCTTGTTGCCATCATGATATACCCTGAACACATTAACACCACAAACTATTAGCGGAAGCTTCCACAACTGAGATCAAGGTCCTTTCAGACTCAATGTCCCCAACCTCAACCTGCATAAGGAGGAAGATCTGTCAGGCTAGGGAAATTAAGCTGTGTACCTGGTACTATATCATCTGATATTATGCCCTTAATGGATCTCCTTCTGAGTTGTTGCTAATATTTGGACTGCATACCATTCTCTAGTGACACTTTATCAACCCCAGGTTTTAAGGGCCTTTTTAGTCTTTCTTTGTCATTAAATGGTTTCCATTGGACTGTTGCCTTCTTGTTTTCTCCCTTTCTCTGCCAAATACAGGCAGCGAGGTGGATTGGTGACTCTAAATTGGCTTGGTGAGTGAATGAGCATGTATGTACTATTATTATGTTTGGGATTGACTCCTGCCTTGTTCCTGCTGCTACTAAAAGAGACCTAGGCTGTATGCAATAATGCAGTGTTTCTCAATCTTTCTGGTGTCACAAACCACTTTTTTTCTATGGTAGTATCTTTGCGATTTGACTGCAAACATCAGAGTGGGTTGGGGGGGAGGTCCCCTTTGTTTAATCTAGTGTAACTGTCAGAACAGGATGGGGGGGGGGGTTTATTCCAGCGCTATCATTGGAGCTGCGACCTGCCATGACCCACCATGACCTACTGCCCTTATAAACAGCAACTCACCTGTGGCAGCCCTTGAACCAAAAGTGGGTCGTGACCCAGTGATTAAGAAACGATGCAATATTGTACTAAAAACCTGAGATAACAAAACACATAGATGGGTGATAATTGTTTTTATATTATAGTTTTTTGCTGCAATAAAATAATGTTCTTATTTTAATTCTATGAATGTTACATTTAATATATTACATGAAAGCAAACAGAAGATATATATACATACTATGAATGAACTTTTAATTCTAAATTGCATTGTTATGGAGTTTTCCATATTCTCCTTATGTTTGTGTAGGATGTCTCTTATACTTGTGTTAGCACAGTATGAGAATTTAAATGAGTGCCCCTTGTGATGGGCAGGTACCCCATCCCGTGCAGATTTCTGCTTTATGTCCAATTGCTTCCTGGGCCCTGCACACTTAATTTATGTAAGTGGGCTCCGAAACATGAATGAATGGCTGTTATATTGTTATATGTGTATTAAATAAAATTCTTCTGAACATGTCTTTTTAACATTAATACTAAAAATAAATGTCACCTGTTGAAATTCAGTATACATTTTCTGTAATATTTTCTTTAAAGAAAGCATCAAAATATTTTGAATATTTAATAATATTTTAAGAATTTTGCACAAATTTGTTTGTTTTGAAAATGGTTCCTATAACAGATTTGTTGTATGCTTGTTTCCATGCCAACAATAGATTTCAACAAAACATTCTCCTCAATTGGAAGTTATAACAGGTGAATTTGCATACTCCATTAACATGTAAATATATGCACCAATCAACCAAAACATCAGAACCACCTGCCTAATATTGTGTAGGTCCCTCTCATTAGGTTAGACCCATCGAGGCTTGGACTCCACAAGACCTCTGAAGGTATGCTGTGGTATCTGGCACCAAGACATTAGCAGCATACCCTTTAAGTCCTGTAAGTTGTGAAGTGTGGCCTCCATAGATCGGACTTGTTTTTGCAGCACATCCCACAGATACTTGATCAGATTGGGGCCTAGGGAATTTGGAGTCCAAGTCAACACCTTGAAGTCTGTATCATGTTCACCAAACCATCTTTTCATTGTCGCGGGGTGCGTTATCCTGTTGAAAGAGGCTACTGCCATCAGAGAATTCCTTTGCCATGAAGCTGTGTATGTGGTCTGGAACAATCTTTAGGTTGGTGGTATACGTCAAAGTAACATCCACATGAATGCCAAGCCCCAGGATTTCAAGCTGAACAACACCCAGTGCATCACACAGCTTCCACCAGCTTGACTTCTTCCCATAGTGCATCCTGCTACCATGTTCTTCCCAAGGTAATTGACGTACACACATCTGGCCACCCACATAATCTAAAAGAAATCGTGATCATCAGACAAGACCATCTTCTTCCATTGCCCCATTGGCCATTTCTGATGCTCATGTGCCCACTGTAGGTTCTTTCGCAGTGGAAAGGGGTCAGCATGGCTACTCAGACTGGTTAGAAGGTACAGAACCCAATATGCAGCAAGCTGTGATGCACTTTGTGTTCTGACAACTTTCTTTCATGGCCAGCATTAAGCTTTTCTGGAAATGTTTGCTGCAGTAGCTATTTTGTGTGATTAGCCCAGATAGCCTAGCCTTTGCTCCCCATGTGCATCAGTGAGCCTTGGAGGCCCATGACCCTGTTGCCAGTTGTCCTTCTTGGTACACTTTTGGTACGTACTAACCACTACACACCGGGAACACCCCAAAAGACCTGCCATTTTATTTTTATTTTATTGATTTTATTGTAATCATTCCATACAGATAGATCAATTTTTACAAAAAATAGAATTGAAAACTAATCAACCCCCACCACTGAGAAAGGGAGCATGGCCAACGGAGTAAAACTTAAAGCTTGTAAAAATACATAAATTGATGAGTTTAATAGGCAGATAAAGAAAAATGGAGAAGAAAAAAATATATAAATGGGAAGAGAATCTACTTCCTCAGTGCTTTAAAAGCTTATTCTAAAATATTATTGATTAGATCTTGCCAGGTTTTGAAAACGTTCTGCACAGATCCTCTAACTTAGAGTTTGATTTTTTCCATTTTCAAATAATATAAAACATCAGTTACTCACTGACTTAAAAGAGGAGAGTTAGGATTCTTCCAATTTAGCAAAATAAGTCTACGTGCCAATAGTGTAGTGAAGGCAATCACAGTTTTTTTTTTTTTCTATTTCCACTTTAAGCCCATCTGGAAGAACACCAAACACAGCTGTTAATGGGTTAGAAGGTATTGTGACACCAAGGCTGTCTGAAAGGCAATTAAAAATTTTTGTCCAGAATGATGTTAATTTGGTGCAGGCCCAAAATATGTGACCCAGTGAGGCTGGGACTTGATTGCAGCGTTCGCAGGTTGGATCTTTCCCTGGAAACCATTTTGGACAGTTTTAAGCGAGACAGATGTGCTCGATATATAATTTTGAGTTGAATAATTGTATGCTTTACGCATATGGAGCTTGAGTGAATTCTCTATATTGCTACCTTCCACTCCTTTTCTGATATGTTGAGTGAGAGATCCTGTTCCCATTGTCCTATTGGATCTTTGAATAGCAGGGACTGTAAAATAATTTTATGTATTGCAGAAATGCTGTCTGAGTCCTTGAAACTGAGCAATATTTTTTCCAGCATAGAGGAAGGTGAGAGATGAGGGAAATCGGGTAGGTTCTGTTTAACAAAGTTTCTAATTTGAAGATAGTGAAAGAAATGTGTTGCTGGAAAGTTCAGTTTGCAATGTAATTGTTCATAGGATGCAAAGACGTTGTCTATGTAAAGATCTGAAAGCAATTTAATCCCAAATGTTTTCCAGATATTAAAAACTGCATATGTTTGCAAGGGTTGAAAAAGGTGGATCTCATGCAGAGGTGCCACAGATAAAAGATTCTCCATCTTAAAATGCTTTCTACATTGGTTCTATATTCTGAGTGAATGAAGCACTAATAGGTTATTAATATATTGGCGATAACTTGCATTTATTGGGGCACAAAGCAGGGAATATAAAGAATATAAAGAAGTACTACAGGATTTTATTTCTATTGCGGACGAAGCCTGTGTATGTTCATCTATTTGTGTCCAGGTTTTTATAGCTTGTATGTTTGCTGCTCAGTAATAAAACTTAAAGTTAGGTAGAGCCATGCCACCTTCTGCCTTAGGTCTTTGTAGGGTCGCTCTTTGGCTATGTGGATGTTTTGAGTTCCAAATAAATGTGGATATGGTTGAATCTAATTGCTTAAAAAATGATTTATTGATGTATATTGGAATGTTTTGAAATAAAAAGCTTAGGAAGGATATTCATCTTAACAACGTTAATTCTTCCAGGTAGAGTGAGATAAAGGGTTGACCACCTATGCAAGTCTTTCTTAATTTTTTCCATACAGATGGCAAATTTTGTTGATAAAGAGCTTTATGTTTACTTGTGATAGACCTGCCATTTTAGAGATGCTCTGACCCTCTTGTCTAGCCATCACAATCTGGCCCAATCAAAGTTGCTCAGATCCTTACTCGCCCCTTTTTCCTATTTCCAACACGTCACCTTCAGAACCGACTGTTCACTTGCTGCCTATCCCACCCCTTGTACAGACTAGGGTTCACATCCCAGGCTCTCCCTCTATGGAGTGTGAATGTTCTTCCAGGCTCTGTGTGGGTTTCCTATGAGTGCTCCAGTTTCCCCCATGTGATGTACTGGTACCCTGTCCAGGTGTTATCAGTATGTGCCTGATGACTGCTGGGATAGGCTCCAGTTGCCCTTTCATCCTACTTTGGATGAGCAGTGTAAGAAAACGGATGGAAGCGTACTTGATAGATGATCTGCAAGAGTGTGACTTAGCAACAGTTAATATTAGTAAAGATAATTTAAATTCAGTCTTTATTTCAAAAGTAAATTGAATATAATACCATAAACTACACTCTTAAAAATAAATTGCCTGAGCAGTTGTTCAGATATATGCCATAGGGCACGGGTGTCGAACTGCAGTCCTGGAGGGCTGCAGTGGCTGCAGGTTTTCATTCTGACCATCTTCTTCATTAGTGACCAGTTTTTCTGCTAATTAACTTCTTTTGCCTCAGTTTTAATTAACTTGACTCAGACCCCTTAGTTGTCTCTTTTTCTTTAATTAGCAGCCAAACAATAATGAGACACAAAACGAGCCGCCACATGACCACCTCACCTGCGCCCATCACACATTATCTAAAAATAAAGAAAGGTGAAGGTCTTGGTAAGGTTGATTGCTCAGGTCACCAAAACATCTTGACGATGTTCTTAGAAAAAACAGAAAAATCAACAGTTCTGGAAATGTCTGCTGTGGCAGAATGTGAATAGCAACAAGCCATTGAATTAAATAACGGGTTTAATTAACAGCAAGAATAGGCTTCTCATTAAGAAAGTGTTTGGAGTGAAATTGTTTTAGCTGGTCATCTGTTGGCTAATTTCACATTTCATTTCATTTCGGCTGCCATTTAATGAAAAAAGGAAACAGTTCAGGGGAATGAATCCTTAAAAACAGGGCTATTAAGATGAAGGGGAAAAGAAATTAATTAGCAGTGAAAACTGGTCATTGATTAGGAAAAACGTTAGAATGAAAACCTGTAGCCACTACCGCCCTCCTGGCCCAGAGTTTGATACCCCTGCCATAGGGGGACCATTTTTGGTTCCAAAAAGGCCCATCCAGGCTCACTAGTAAATAATATAGATGGTAACAGATCTGTAAAATAAAAATGGCTCATGATTTGAAAAGGACTCTTGCTGCATACGTACAGTGATACAGGCTAAGTCCGGGTATCCTTAAATTTGTTAGTGTCTTGCTAGGTATTATACATGGAAGATTTTTTTTTTTTTTGATATTAGGAAGTTTTTTAAAGCACTAAGGACCAATTTTATATGCAAAGAACTCTTCCTAGAATGAAATGGTGCTTTTCCAAACAATAGTTTTACGAGAAACCACACAACCCAGTAACGAACCATAAAATGCCATTAAATAACAATTATTTTTAAGAGTGTACACTGCACTGTACTGGATGTGGTCATGCATAGCTTAACATTACATTTTTAAACCCAGTTAGTCCAAATCAAAGTCATGGTAGAACTGGATTGTAGCAACAAGACAAGATGGACTCCCAAAGAATCACATGGCTTGCCCAAACACACCCATGATCACATTCTTATGGGGTCAATTTAGAATCACAAATTTTTTTAAAATATCATAATGAAAGACATATACTCAGTTTTAACAATATGCATGGAATCTTCCACTTCTTTTTAAAGCTCAACCAGCCTAATTGATGAAGGTGCAACTGATTGTAGTATAACTTTTTTTTATTATGCTTCGTATGACGGGATATTATTCTAAAACTGAGTTTCTTTGCAAAGGATGAGTAAGATCATGAAGCATCTGATGCAGCTTTTCTTGACAAGACCTGCATATACTATAGCTGTTCAACAGACATTTAATCAATCCCCATAACTCTTGTCGCTAATTTAAAAATGCACAGCAGTTTAACTACATCTTTACTGGCTGTGTTTCCAGAAACTGAGGTTAGGACCAAAGGGCAGAACCCTATGATCCAGAAAGGTAGAACTTTTGTAAAATGCAGCAGTTAATATTAAAGCCATATAGATATACAGTGCGTATTAAGTTCCTTAAATATGTACATTATTATATGTTTTCTCCTGCTTGTTTGTTTTGTTAATGTTTACATTATTTTTTTCAGTCCAAACGTACAGTTTATTAGTCCGGTTCCTAAACTGGTTGAACGGCAACATACAAGAGACATTTGTTCAGATGAAGAGGCAAATAACAAGAAAGTGGACCGGCAAAGAAGAAAGAAGGCAAGCCGAAGCTCTAACTATTCAGATGGTGTTTCAGCGTCCAGCCAAAGCAAAGAGAGCTCCTCAAGTGATGAAGGTAAATGTACATGTTCTTATTCATAATAATTAGTTTTCTGTGAAACTATGATCAAAAATATTTTTACTGAATTCCTTGCTGGAGGCAACACAGCAACATTGTTTATTGTAAATAAGAAAATGCAAAAAAAGTGCCTTTCAGTAAAGAAATGTCTCTGCAGATGTAAGACTGAAATTAAACTCCCCACGATGGCAGTGCTTCAGGCAGGATGATGCAGGTCCAGGTGGATGGACCCCGGAAGTGACATCAGAGGGAGGAAGGGAAGAGGTGCTAATACAATTCACAGATAGGAGGCAGATGAAGTATGAAACACATCTAGACCATTAGTGGACACATACTGACTGGAGAACGTCTGGGCAACAATGCAGTCTGTTAGGATGTGGAGACAGTGGGAAAGCTACATAGGAGACCCAACTCCAAGGCTGTGGATGGTTTAAAAAGGCACTGTGGCTTGGTGGGACTTTGTAGTAGATACATGTGACCCAGGAAATAATTATACAGCAAAAGCCATTGGGCAAACTGAGCTCCAGTGAGTTTACAGTTGGGAGGTAAATGAGGGCAACTCTTAAAATGAAGGAGGAAGACAGGTCAGCATGAACAAAGACAGACAAATGACATAAGAGTTGTTATAATAGAAAGTTTCTGCGCATGCTAGACTGCAACAACTCATAGAGGTGGCCCAGAAAGATTGCAGGTTTACTGGTTTTTAAGTTTTCCTTCTTGTGTGCCTATTCTACTAGCAAAGGTCTTTTCTTTATCCTCTGGTCTTTACTTGGCATGACTTTGGGATCAGAATCTCCACAATAACCTCTCATTAATTTCATCCAACTATCCTGAATTAAATTATACATAATCTAACCCGTGTTTCTCTCCTGCACTGATGACATTTTTTAGGTGAAAAGTCTCATTCTGAAAGCAAAGGTGAAATGATTACTGAACCAGTGCTGACTACTACAGTAGAAGCATCGTTCCATGATCAACCTTCTGAAAACGTCTCAAGGCCAGGATCATCTCTTTCTGACAGAATCCCCACTCCTGTGTCCTCTGAGCACTCGACTGTAACTAACTCCAGAGTAGCAACACCTGTCGAAACACCTGAGAGCTCCAATATGACAAACAAGAAACCTGAGGATTTGGCTAGTCAACTGCAAAATGCCATCACTGAGCAGAGGAGTCATCAGGAGGTTTGAGCCCAGCTATTTCTGAACAAGCTTTTTTCCGTAATATCACTTATGTTTTTCTTAACTGTCCTTCAATGTAATTTTAGTACCAAAATCTTATATGTAAATATTTAGTACAATTCCTGCTTAGATCTAAAAAAAATCATGTCCATAAACAAGTTTTTTATAAATTTTCAGTAATGGTTGTTTTGCACACCACTGAATAATCACATCAGATTTAATATTCCCTATGCCTTAAATACCTGATTTTTATAATTTCTTTTAAGACAAAAACAGTCTTTCTATTATAAAAAAAATCTTGTGATGACATGTGACCTTTTGAAGAGAGACAGAAAGACACTTTTACTTCCCGCGAGACAGTCAAGTCACGCCCTACTTACAACCATTTTCAAACAAGGCCACGGTCATCTAACCTCTCAGTTGTTGGAATTCTTTTGGCAAACACACTTACTGTGCTCTCAGCTCTTAAAAAATGTATATGTTCTACATGTCAGCTGATAATATGTGTATCTTTCTTATATGGAGAAGATAAAAAATATAGGGCCTCTGTGGTTGCTCTCACAAAATGTTTAAAGGTAATTTTTGAATTTCATAGGTTGATTAAGAAACACAATATTTAAATGTATCTATAATTTATTAACATTAGTTTATTATACCTAATGTAAGCCTGGGTTACACTTTGTTTTATATTAATAACATTTTCCTGTTTGGTGTGTAAAATTTCAGCAAATACAAAAATATGTGAAGGAACTTCTGAATTTGGGACTCCAAGAGCATTCCGGTTTAGCAGATCAGAATGCTCAGATATCCATCCAGCAAAGTAAGATTCTGGAAAAAATAAAGGAGCTGTGCTACATTGCAGGCATGTCTGATGAAAGAAAAAAACATGGTAAGGGAAACTGTTTTATCTTCTATTACATTGCTGATTTGAGTGATATTTACTGTCATACTGATACATTCCTGAGAACATTAAGGTCGATTTCAGTTTTGAGGGGTTGGCTATAATTAAAGATTTATAAGTTGTTTAACATAAATGAATTACTAGTTAGTCATATATGCAATACCATATCACATTCAAATAAAATCCTATGATCCTTTGCTTGCCCAGGTTCCAGTCATTTACTACTTATAACCAGACGCCAAATCTTTTATTGTAAAAATTGAACTGTCCTGTGGTATGTTTGCATACTACACATCTCAATATATATATATAAAATGACAAACTGTCTGTGGCAGGAGTAACATAGAAATAGTAATTATAACACGTTATTAATGCATTGAGTGTTCTTAGTTTAAAGTATCTTGTAAGAATTGTATAGTTATATTTCTTAGAGATATAGTAACCTTATATATTTGCTTTACGTATTTAACTTTAACAGAGTGTTTACTCATTGGCACTATAGATATATAAAAAAAAATCACACAATAAACAACAACAGTTTATTTCTTGTATAGCCCAAAATCACACAAAGAAGGCCGCAGTGGGTTTTAACAGAGACCCCCTTCCAGGTATGTTGGGAGTGTAACGATTCTCAAAGATTCAATTGTCAAAGTTGTTCATGAGTTGTACAGTCTATAAAACTGGCCTGCATGTAACTTTGTAAGAACTTGTGCCAGTTTTCACACTTGTTTTAATGATTTATTCATTAATGGTAAATGTTTTTGCAGTACCCAATCTAAAGTTAAAACTCTTCATGCATTATACAGGTTTGCACATGTTTATAAAACATTTATTCATTAGTTGTGGAGGTGTTTGCAGTAACTAATCTAAAGTTGCAGCTATTCATGTATTATAAAGGTGAGTAAATGGTTAATTAATACATTAATGAACACTGGGCTTCAACATGACCAGTTCTGTGACCTGCTGAAGAAAGCAATGTGATGTAAGGAGTAGTTTGTTGAACAGTTTAGTTTTATTCTTGTAACAGAAATTAATGGCAGGAAAAACTCTGTTTGAATCAAAACATCATGTTTATTGTCTTAATAACAGTTTTATTATAAACAATTACATTACTGTGGTAACAAGAAGTAATTATTTTTAAAAGTGATATTTTACAGCTTTTTCTTAATCTTAAATGTTTTTTTCAGTTCATTAAAATTGAAAGGAACAGTAAATGCAATTAAAAAAATATTTCAATGTTTTATCTTTCCTAAAAATATTTAACATTTATACCAACACATACAAACACATGCATTCACAAATAGAAAATACGTTTTTAGAAAATAAGTTTTATTTGTTAGCCGACATTGGATCAAATTTTACTAGTCTATGAAATACTAAACAGGCAAAATACATTTTTTATCAAAAATATACAGAATATGTTAGTTTAAGAATGAATAAGCTATTCCTAGACAATTAGAACAATTAGATACTGGTGCATTTAATCCTTATTTGTATTGGCTGAAAATGTTATGAAATAATCTACTCAATGATCCATTATATAATACATAATGTATTAGCTAATGTATGATTTATCATTAAATGACATTTATAACTATTTGAATGAACATGAACTCATAATCTGTTAAACATCACATAATGCTTGTTAATGCTTTATTAATGAAAGTTATTATAAAGTGTTACTGAATTAATTTCTCTCTATTTTGCATATTTAGAAAACCTCTTAATTTTCAACATTTTTAAGCTGGCAAAATAATGTTTTGGACAGTTTTGAAATGTGAGCTTTAAATGACACTCTAGTGTCAGAGATAACTCCTAGATCGCAGGCTGATTCAGTAAAACTAACTGAAATTTCAGCTGAGTTAAATGATGACAAAATATTGTTACGATCAGCATCATTCCCTCCAATAATCAACATCTCTCTTTTATCGATGTTTAAAGATAAGCAGTTCTTATTCATGAAATAAAGGACAACATCTAAAAAACATCATTTGGTCTAAAAGAAAGATATAACTGGGTGTCATTTGTGTATGAGTAAAAATTAACGTTATGTTTTCTAATGATAATTATTATACGATAAACTTAACATATGGACTAAACTTCATTTGACACACACTATTCATAACCATTAGACAATTTATTTTTACATAAAACAATAAAACATACCGCACCCATCCAGGCCCAGGCATGACATAGCAGTGTTTACGTGTGTCAGCACTGTTCATATCATCCAGCATCCCTAAGAAGTCCTAAACTAGTAAACTGTCCAGTGTCCATCCATGTCCAGACATAATATTACAGCAGTCTTCCGGTGTCACAACGATATAAAAAAATTAGTTATTTTGAATTAATCTCATTGGAAACTGATAAAACCTAAAATTAAATCTTTGACTACAGTATATATTCAAAAAGTTTATAAAAAGCATGAAATGAATCAATAGCTCCTTATCATTTGCATCAATGGGTGCCTGGATTGTAATAGATAAAGAAGATAGTTTACCAAAAATTGTATACAAAGAAATCTATAGTCTTTAGAATCAATACTAAAGACTACATATTTAGTTTTAGAAAACCCCAGTCTGTAAAGCAGATAAATTAATAACAATAATAATTAAGTACACTATGACGACATTTTCACTTGACAATTCCAGTAGTATGGGCACTATTTCTTCTCTATCAAATAATTCTGCATTTAATATTCTGCAGTCCTAATATCACAAGAACATATAGATTCCCTTTTTCTCTATCTTAACTTCCATTCTCTTCCTATTCTAGCATTGTATCATTGTTCCTGTTTTATTAAATGGGGCTTTCGCTACTACGGATATTTTTGTAGTTATGCTCAAAAGCTGAAATTCTGGTAGGCAGTATAATTTTACAGTACTCACTTGAATAAACAGTGGCGCGGCTCATATACTTCCAGGTGTGCTTCGGGGTGTTTGTGTATTCAGCACATCAAAGTTTACTCGCTGCCTCACAAAAGCATGCCATGGCCTCACAGAAGAGCACATCGACATGCTAGTCTTTCCTGAAAAAAAATTGGAAGTTGCAAAAACATCAGACTTTATTTACAGAAAAATGCACCGTTTGCATTTATGCAAAGCTTTTAAGCATTTTAGTGGTCTGTTTGTGTGTTACTTTTCTGGACTGTTGAGAGCTGAGATCCATGAGAGGATTTAATTTCTGATTCCACAAAACAGATTTTTCTTGATGCTCTCCTATGGTCTTGTTAACTTCATCTTATGCTAGCAGAAATTTTTTAAGAACAGTGAAGGTCTGTATTTTAATGGTTTTAGATGATTCGAGACAGGGGAACCATTAGAACTAACAAAAGTCTGGATTTTTCTTGATTTATTAAAGAAAAATCCAAAAGAAAAATGTCTCAGATTTCAAAGACCCCAAAAATAAAAAAGGCCTAAATTATCCATAAAGGTCTAAATTACCAAAAGGACCCAAAGAAAACAAAATTCCTCCCTTTAATTAAGGCAATCTAACCTAAAAGGACAAAATTAACAAAACCCACAAAATAATAAACAAAAGAGCAGAATTACCAAAAAAGGAAATCAAGATTAACTAAAAGCAAAATATACAAAGGGTTAAATCTCTCAAAGCAAGATCAAAGAAAAACACTATGCCTCAGCAGTTTGCCTAAAACCTGTGCAGTCTTTAAATAGAGGCTGTAATGGTAGCCCTGTTAGCTGAGCAGCTGTATAGCTGTGAGGTCCCACCCAACTAAGGCTCTAAATAAACAAGAAAAGATGAATTACAAATTCAATTAACAAAATTATCCGACAACACAGTCCTCACACATCTCTATATATATAAAATCCAGTGTCTGTCTGTCTGTCTTGTGTGACTGGTGCTGAGCTCAATCTGCTGTTGCCAAGTCTAACAAACATTTGCCTGTCAGTCAGATTGGACTTAAACCACTGGAGGGCAGTGCCAGAGATACCCAGTATGTTCTACATTCAGGACAGTAGAATGTCATGTCTGACAATGTCAAATGCTGCACTGAGGTCTAACAGAATTAATATGCTGGTTTGTCCAGAGTCTGCTGCCATAAGCAAATCATTAGTTTCCCAAAGCAGAGCAGTTTCACAGTTGTGCTGTGCTCTGAAACCAGACTGGAAAGGGTTCCAATTTCTTAGAGGTTAAGTAATTGGTGAGTTGGGAGGCTACAACATGCTGAAGAAATTTTGACAGAAAAGGTAAGTGAGAAATAGGCCGAAAATTGTTAAGATTGTCAGCATCAAGGCCAGACTGTTTAACTTTGGGGTTATAGAAGTGATTTTAAAAGTGTCTGGCACAAAGCCAGTGTCAAGGGATGTCTTTATTACTGTTGTAACAGTTGGGATTATGGCATGAAGGCATGATTTAAGAAGTGTGGTGAGGATGGGAGTCTAGTATACAAAGAGTCAGCCTCATCTTACAAAGCAGGTCATTAACAACTGCAGATGTGACTACTGAGAATTTAGAAAAGGAGGTAGATGGAGTGGGAAGATAAGGAAAGATATAAACAGATGATGGATTTATGTTAGTTGAATTATTTAGATATTATTTTATTACAGAAAAAATGGAGACATTTTTCACAGACTTCAGTAGAGGAGGTAATTGGGCCAGGTGCAGGTTGAAGTAGTTTATTAACTACAGAGAACAAAACCCTTGGGTTATCATGGCCACTTTCTATTATTATGCCATAATGTGTGTTCTTGGCTGCAGTTAGTGCATCCCTGTAAGCCCTTTGATAGTCAGAGAAAACCTGGATATGCATGATAAGGCCAGTCTTATGTGACATTCTCTCAAGGAGTTGGCCAGCTGCCTTCATAGACTGTAATTCTGAGTTGAACCATGGAGCTAAATGCGCAGCCTTCGCAAAAACTTGTAAAAAGCATTGCATTTTTTGGCTTGAGAAATGACATATTTATTAAATCTGATCTTTCTACTGTAAAACATAAAAAACACTGAAAGTACAAAGTCAGAAGTGTAGAAATTATAATAATGATACAAATCATAATAATAATGAATAATAATAATATTAATACAAATAATGGTAATACAGTATATACTGTCAAAATGTGTCATTTGTGTGGTATATCTTGAAACATGGTGAAATACACAATCCAACATCACAGCTGGGACAATAGTAGTGTGATTCCTTGCAGATTTTCTTTCCAGACTGATCAGCTTTTGAACAGCACACTGCACATATGTGACTGACACGAGCGTCGCTTTCAAATTCATCAGAATCACTTTCAATTTCACTGTCTATTTCAGTTCCACTGTGGGAAGACAGATTCACTTTGTTATCACTACTCGTATTACTATCAAAAGTGTGCAACACCTGGGGCCTCATGCATAACGCCGTGCATAAAATTCACACTAAAACATGACGTAAGGACAAAAGCGGAAATGTTCATACGTCCAAAAAATCTAGTTGCATAAATCTGTGCATTCGCCAACTTCCACGTTCTTCCGCTACATAAATCCCAGTCTGCGTGAAAAGTAACCACATGCACGCGCCTGCTGCCATTCCCAAACTCCTCCCAGAATTACGCCTCTTTGAATATGCAAATCAATATAAATAGCCCTTAAGCTCAGCGTTCTGTGAAAAGGGAATGGCAAAAGCACGGGGGTAAATAGAAGAATTTCAGTGAATACCAAGTGGAGGCAAGGAAAAACGTACTATTTGTTGGCTTAAACAGTGGTATAAACAACAAAAGGAAGTTGATCGAGTAACATAGAGTGTCGGAGAAACTCGAAAGCTCAAGTTAACCAAATCGCACAGTGTTTGAAATAAAAAAGAAGTTGTCAGATATCAAAGTCACCGTGAAAAGGCGAGTTGTAGCCCACCATCTGAGTGTCATATGAAAACTTATTAGGGTACAGAGAAAAAAAAAATAGGCACACAGTGGGGAAAAAAGCACGAAATGTCAACTTTAATCTTGAAATTTCCACTTTAATCAAGTACTTTATTTTGTCATTAAAGTAGAACATCATAAACTTCATCTTAAAATTGTTTAATTTACTTGTTTCTCAAATCCCATCGTAACTAAAGTAGCACGTTAAATGCTTGTGTGAATATCTACGTGCTTCTTAAACAGGCTTTCTCTTCCTCCAACAGGACACAGAATCCATCACATTCATGATATTACAGTTCTCTGAATAATTCAAATACTGACATGTATACTTGATATCATTTTCATGATGATATGAGTTAAAGCATGTTATTAAACATGGGAACATGGTGGCGCAAGATCCTTGCTGCGCCGTACACGACCTTCAATGAAATAATTTATTGCAGCAGTACTGTCTCTTTCAAACGTACTAACCCCCAATTCCTGCCCTTAGTTTTCTTTCTCCAAATACCCAATCACCACACAATCAGCTCTGTAATAGACGTTAAGCCATCTGTAAGCTTAGAACGCAGATTCTTCAAAACTTTTAAGGAACATTGAAATATCTTTGTAGTACATGTTAAATTATTCTATCCATCCAGTGTCGCGACAGTCCCAGCAAGAATACAGCACAAGGCAGGAACAATCAGTGAACGGAGTGCCAGCTCCTCGCTAGCGCTGCAACACAGTGTCCTCACATGTTTATTTATTAACAATATAGATTATTTGAATGAAGTTAAAGTTTTATCTGTATAATATAATAAACATATTTTGCTGCATTTCATCTTAAAAATGATATTGTCATCATATGTAAATACGCACTTTATAAAGTGGCTCAGGTTGTTCAATATTATAACTGTATTGCAAGTTTACAGTGAGGTGATTGTACTAATAAGTACAAACAGTTCTACAAGGAGCACTTGATGGACTGATTGATTGCATTAATAGTTCTTGGGGTGAAACTGTTTCTGAACCGCAAGGTCCGTACAGGAAAGACTCTGAACCGTTTGCTGTATGAGAGCAGTTCAATAGACAGCATAGCTGAGGCAGTGTATGCTTGAATGCTGTATACCAATAATTCTCTTTCTGATCAGCTGCTGTAGATCTGTGATTTCCCCACTCAGATACAGTGATATAAATACTCCGTGTGGTGCAGTGAGAGTAATATGGAAAAAGATGATCTGCTGTGGCAACCCCTAACGGGAGCAGCTAAAAGAAGAAAAAGAAGGTGCAGTGAGAGTAACAACGCTAAAGCAGCTATGGTATTTAGAATAGTTTGACCATTCTGTGGACCAGTATATTGTTGCAGGTTAATTACAATCAGATGCATTAAACAAATAAACAATATGCAATTAATTTCAGTGTATTATAAAGCCGCATCAGGGATGTGGATCTAAAAAAGAAAGGGAAACCACACTGGAACAGTAGCACTGCTTTGATGCTGGGTGCCGGCAGTTTACAAAACTGAGCAGAGAACTTGCGTATGCCAGGGTTTTAGCTACCGTGAAAATGTGCGTGGCTTTATGTCAAGTTTAGGTTTTATACATCGCGATCTGAGTGTGGAAACAGGCTTACGCAACATTTTTGTGCGTACGCACTGTTTATATATGAGGCCCCTGGTCTGTTGAAAAACATTTCTTATGAGACGCCATTATGAGGCTAGGAGAAGATGTGTCTGCACCTTGCCTGTGTAAAACTCGCGCCTGTCGATTACACAAGACACGCCTATACCGTTTCCCGAGCAATGGTCTGCATTAATGTTGCTGCCAACAGCCCGAGTAATCTCAGGTCTAACGCTTACGCAAAATGCGTCTACACAGTGAGTGACGGTTGTGACTAACGCTTTTAGTGCGAGTGATGCTTGGGTCTAATGCTTATGCCAGGTTTATACTTCACACTTGTGCCTGCGGATGTTACTGCCACAGACGCATTGTACTATTTATACTTGCGCATGTACTTTACGTATATCTAGAAGATTTCACCAGGTGGCAGTGCAAGATATCATTACGGTGAGAAAAATTTTTTAGCTTCTCTGTGTTGTGAATTGCCTGAAACATCCATTAAATTCCCAGGACACCTTGCCACAAAATCTATGAAAAGGGTGGATGTTTAATGATTACATCCATTAGTCCAGGGATGTGCCCATTCCAGCATGCATTGGGCGGGAGGCAGTAACAATCCCTGGATGGGGCAAGGTGAATACAAACACACACATACACTAGTGTCATTTTAGCATCACCAAATCCCCAAACCTGCATGTCTTTGGAAGGAAACTGGAACACACTGTGGAAACCCATCAGGAAAACATGCAAACTCCAGGCAGGAAACACCAGGGACGTGACTTCTTGCTAGGCTGCAGAGCTACCACTCTGCCACTGGGCCGTCCCCATATGTGTAATTATTAACAGTACTCATTATTTAAATGATTTTATTGATTTATCTGTAAAATGTAATATACTTAATTTAATACATTTCATCATATAAAAACAGTGTCAAGTATAAATCTAAGGATTGTAAATGTGCAGAGAGCTGAATTATCATACATTTAATGTGTTCTGTGTGACAATTGCTGCTTGCCACTGCAGTCAGTGCAGGAGAAATCCCCAGAAGCACATAGCGATTAACAACTGGGTTGGTTTTAAGATGACGTTCTCAATGTTCTTCTTTAATGACAAAATAAACTACGAGATTAAAGTGAAAATTTTGAAATTAAAGCCAAAATTTCCACTTTAATCACATAACAGACTTTTTCATTCTGTCCCTAATTTTTTCCTCTATATTGTGAAGGCACAGAACATGGTACATGAGACCTTTAAAATGTATTGTGTCATTACAGCATTTTGCTTCACCACATTGAACCATTCATCAAACATCGAAGCATGCACATTAATCCTGTAGGTTCTGCAAAGCGGCTTCCTGTCACATGTTGATAGTAAACAGAGACTCTGACATCACGTTCCAACTTGAACCCTGATTTTTTGCTGGTACTGCATCTCGTGCATGCGTCGCGTTAATTTCTGAGGACATGATCAGAGAACTCATCAAATGAATGCTGGGAACGTGTGGCAGCCATGATGTGTGCGCATATGCATTCTGAGTGTGAAGGAGGTTAAAGGAAACTTCCTTATGTTTTAAATGGGCTGTTTTATCTAGTGCTTAATGAAGGGCTCAGTTATAGGACTATCTAGTGCAGATGGAATAGGGGAAGACAGAAGAAAATCAGAAATGGATCTAGCAAGGTTTCTGAAAGAAGTTTGATGTTTACAGTTAAGAGAGGGAGAGGTTATAAGACCATGAAAAGTACTGCTTTATGGTCAAAGAGTCCCAAATCACTACTGCAAGTGTTGCCGACAGATAAGCCAGATGTGCAGATGAAGTCCAATATATAACCACTGGAGTGAGCAGGAAAATCAACATGTTGCACCAAGTCAAAACAATCCAGTAAGTATAGGAATTCATTCGTCAGTTTACATGTAGGAGTGTCAATATGGATGTTAAAATCGACAAGAATGACTCTTTGGTAAATGGAACTTAAGTGGGTTAATAATTCAATCAGATCAGATGAGAAGACCCATTGTATTTTGGGGGATGATAGACAACAATAAGTAAAACAGGACCAGGTTTTGTTATTAATTTAAGAGCCAGACACTTGAAAGACAATAATCAATTGAGGATCTTTTTAAGTTTAACGCAGATCTAACCATTGCTGCAACCCCTATGCCTTGAGCTACAGGCCTCTGAGAAGTAAATGTATCCAGATGGTGTCACTTCTGTGAGAGACATAATTTTGTTCAGTTTTTATCAGTCTTCTGTTAAGCATATCACATCAAGGTTGGAATCTGTAATGAATTCTGATAGTATCAATGCTTTGCCATTAACAGATATTTTGTTAAACAATGCAATATTGGCTAATGAGGGTTCATGGTGCGCAGAGTCATAGCCAGAGTTTATTTTAGCATATTGCAAATTTGCACACTTACACTCTTATTTCCAAAGCCAAATGCTGCCGGTGAAATTTTCATTCACAGCCCAGTGGTGGCGACAACCTGACCTGCGATGTAAATATTTTGGGCGCTGCACCATGCCAGTGTCTTTTAGAACATTCCTGTCTGACCACCTGCTCTGATCAAATTATTTAATATGAAGGAGTTTATCACAAGAGTATTTCAGCATATTATAGAGCAATACCTATCTGATAGTAGCAGAGATGTGGTGCCGCACAGCAGAGAAGATGAGACGGGTGGGGTGGGGTGACGTACATGAGCAGCAAAGAAGCATAGTAGGAGATATTACAAGATATACGTGAAAGATAGCTACCAGAATTTGGAGGCTCCAACACATCACATACCTATAATGCTGGATATTACAAGCTTGATCGGCTGCCAGATGGCTGCAAACATTAGATCACTTCTCAGTCATTCTCAGTTGAAGCATGTACAGAAGGAATCAACAACAATCTTAACATATCCATTATAATCAAGGAGACAGAACATCCCAAGCTTATAGATGTCTAAGGTACAAGGAGAAAATGTCTGTAGATCAAGCATCAGGCAGGAGCGGCAATCAAAAGAGAGTCTCGTCCAGTGAACCACAGAAGATTCAGTTGTCCCCGAGGCTGTGAAGCCAGTAGAGGCAAAGCCCATAAAAATACATCCAAAATCAATAGAATTTGAGTCGATTGCATCCATTAACTATACATACAATAAAATAAAATGAAAGAAATGCAAAACGTGCAAGGTTAATGCAAATTTTAACAAAAAGTGTTATAAGGAGGGAGGAGCGGCCGCAACATGTGTGTACCAGTGTCCCCTCACATGCAATTAAGTTGTAAGTATAGAAATAGCTTAAATAGTCCTTAAATGACTGCCGGTGCTCATGATAATTTTGACAAGAGTTATTCTTCGCAATGTGGCACACCTTTGAAATAACCAATTGAAAGCACCAATTATAAACAGGCAATTCATAATTAGGACTAGACAAGAAGTCAAAACACAAAGTAGGAACAAATGAAATCATTTATCAAACCCCAAACCAAAAAGCAAATATTGTTGTCAAATAAATAATCAAAAAGTATTAAAACTAAACATTTGCAGAAGAGCCTTTTAGCTTCTTCAACACAACAAAGATATGAGAAATGAAGGAAGGCATCCAACAACAGGATACCAGTAGGTGCATGTTGGCATCTTAAATAATGGCAGTGTGAGGACATCACACGCATGCCAGTGTCAGATAACATGGTAGCAACCTGAGGCTCTTACTAATAAATAGCATGATAGTTATGAGCATCAGAAAACCAAACCAGTATAACTTGCAGAGACATAACAAACTGTTGATACAAAAAAAAAAACAAACAACACATACAAAATGTGAAATCAGGACAAAAGAAAAAGAAAATACAAGGTAAATAGTATGCAAAAGAAAAGTATTGAAGTACAGTGGTACCTTGAGATATGAGTTTAATTCGTTCCGTGACTGAGCTCGTAAGTCAAAATGCTTGTATCTCAAATCAATTTTCCCCATTGAAGTTAATTGAAATGAGATTAATTTGTACCAGCCTCCAAAATACCACCCCAATTTTTTGTTAAATGTTTTCAACATAAGAAAAATGTATTTATAATGAACAAATATTGTATACAAACAAAATAAACCTAATACATAAAAGAGAATCTAAAGAAATAAACAGATGTTGGCGAAGCTGATTAGCATATTGTAATGTTTTTTTTCTTTCACTTCACTTTTGCTTAATTTAATTTTCTTCTTCACTAGTTTTTTTTCTTTTTTGCCACGCTTTTGTTACTTTCATTCTCAGAGCGTTTCAATAGAAACCTGTCCAAGGAGCTTTGTTTAGTCCTCCCCTTTAGAATATTTCTGAAATGAGTTAGGCAAGTGTCATTAAATAGCACCACTGCATGACCAGTTGCAACTTTTTCAGGGTGTTTCTTTTCAATAAAGTTAAAAACTTTTTCCCACATTGCCAACACTTCCTTTATCTCACTTTAAGAGATAACTTCCTCTGCGATACCGATCTCCTGCAAATCCTCCATATGTTGCTGCGTCTGTAGTTCCGTCAACTCCTCCGTTGTCAGTTCATTGGAATGTGCGGCAACAAGCTCTTTGATGGCTCGTCTTTCGAATTTTGGCTAGTAACTCAAGGCAAAAAATCGACCTAGTGACGGCTTGTATCTCAAAAACTTGTACATTGGGGCACTTGTATCTCAAGGTACCACTGTATTAAAAAGACAATGTAACTATCCAGAAAACTCAAGAGAGAAAGATTATGAAGATGTTGTCATTCAACAAAGATCAAGGAAAAGGTGACAACGTACCTGCCGTGGATCTGCTCCTTTTAAAAACACAGATTTCTGCAGTGCTGCAAACAGCACAAAAATGCACCGTAAGTGTGAAAGACCTGCTTGTCGGCTTAGTGGTAGTGCTGCTACCTCACAGTATGGATACCTGGGCTGCGTCCCAGGTCTTCTCTGCGTGGATTCTGCATGTTCTCCCTGTGCCTGTGTGGGTTTCCTCCGGGCATTCTGGTTTCCTGCCACTGTCCAAAGAAATGCACATTAGGTGCATTGGCAATGCTAGATTGGCCCTAGTGTGTAGGTGTGTGTTTGCCCAGCAATGGACTGGCCCCTTGCCCTGTGTTTGTTCCTGCCTTGCACCCTAGGGTCCAGAACACCACCCATGCCCCTTGCCCTCCCAGTGACTCTGGTGTGGATTAAGAATGTTAGAAATGACATGACCCCTGCATGTGCCTGTCAGTCTTTACCTGCTTTTACCATCTCCCCACATTCCTCTTATATACCTCATTATAGGCTGAAAAGGGTAAGTTGTACCCCGAATCTGAATGCCTGTGCAGAAAGAGGAAACAGACCCTGTGAGACATAATATAACAAAGACATGACATTCTCAAACTCGCTTAATCCAGTTCAGGATAATAAGTGACCTCAGTATATGCTGGCAGCAGTGGATGTAAGGCTGAGCTACTAGTTAGCTATAATTATGTATTTGTTTTGTAATACTTTGTCTCTATTTCTTTTTTGCAGCACAATTCCATGACAATATTGTTGTGCTCTTAAGCGACCAGGTTGTGATAGAGTGGGAGGACTGTGTGATGTACCAGGAAGAGTAGAAAGAAATGTAGAGTTTAGTGAAGTGTTTGTGTTAATGACTGTTGCTTGGCTCTGTTTCATGAAAATCTATAACCTGTTGGACACTGCTCCTTTTCATGCCACCAACTGCAAGCTTAACAAATATGTCTTTATACATTATTTGCCTGGGGAACGTACTGTACATTTGGAAGTGGTTTTATCAGACATTAAACATCAGACATTGCTCTATACAGATTGCTTAGCAGTTTCAGTTGCATCTCATCTTAACAGCATATGTGACCTAAATAGTCCATTAAACAGGACGTTGATTAGCACATTCAAGTAAGAATTTCACTGAACTCTGCATACAGTGGCATGCAATAGTTTGGACACCCTCGCTTAAAATGTTTGGTACTGTGAATAGTTAGTTAGAACAAATGAACTGATCACCAAAAGGCATAAACCTAAAGATGACACGTTTCTTTTCAGCATTTTATGCAAGATTAGTGTATTGCTGTAGTTTGTACAATTGTACAGTGAGAAAAGGAAAGAAGCACCATGAAAAACTTTGATCACCACGAGATATCTGAAGTCTCAGACCATAATCACCATGTTAGGGCTGTGGCTTCTTCACATTCCATAATGTTATTAAAAAATGGCAGTTAACAGGAACAGTGGAGGTCAAGTTGAGGTCTAGAAGACCGACAAAATTTCCTGAAAGAACTGCTTGTTGGATTGCTAGAAAGGCAAATAAGAAACCCCCTGACCCCAGTTGACTGCAAAAGACCTTTGGGAAAATGTAGCAGACCCCAGAGTTCTGGTGCAGTGTCCTACTGTACAGCAACACCTGAACAAATGTGACCTTCATGGTAGAGTCAGGAGATGAAAACATTTTCTGTGTCCTAGCCACAAAATTCAGCGCCTGAAGGTTGCAAAAGAACATCTAAACAAGCCTAACGCATTTTGGAAACAAGTCCTGTGGACTGATGAACTCAAAATAGAACTTTTTTGCCACAGTGTGCAAAGGTACATTTGGTGAAAATAGGTTGGCAAATTCCAGGAAAAGACCACCTTTTCAACTGGATTGTTCATGCTTTGGGCTTGTGTTGCAGCCAGTGGCACAGGGAACATTGTCATTGGTGCAGGAAAGAATGGATTAAAATAAATAGCAGCAAATTCTGGAAGCAAACATCAAACTATCTGTAAAAAAGGTGAAGTTAAAAAGAGGATGGGTCCTACAACAAGATAATGGCCTGAAACACACCTCAAAATCTGCAAAGGAATAGATCGAGAGGCACAAGCTGATGGTTTTGTAAGGCCCTCACAGTCCCCCAACCTGAACATCACTGAAAATCTCTGGATAGATCGCAAAAGAGCAGTGCATGCAAGATGGTCCAAGAATCCTGCAGAACTAGAAGGCCATTTCAAGGATGAAATACCCCTAAGTAAGAAATGAAAGACTCTTAGATGGCTACAAAAAGCCTTTAAAGCTGTGATACTTGCCAAAGGGGGTCTTACTAAGTACCGACCATGTCGGGTGCACAAATGTTTTCTTCAGGCCCTTTTCATTTCATTGGTATTTTGTACCTGTGAATGATGGAAACAAAAATGTGATCTTGCCTAAAATATTAAAGTAATGTATCATCTTTAACTTTAGGTCTTTTGGTGATCAGTTCACCTTCTGCTCACTTAACTATTCACAGTAACAGACATTTTAAATGAGGGTGCCCAAACTGTATACAGTTGTGCTTGAAAGTTTGTGAACCCTTTAGAATTTTCTATATTTCTGCATAAATATGACCTAAAACATCATCAGATTTTCACTCAAGTCCTAAAAGTAGATAAAGAGAAACCAGTTAAACAAATGAGACAAAAATATTATACTTGGTCATTTATTTATTAAGGAAAATGATCGAATATTACATATTTGTGAGTGGCAAAAGTATGTGAACCTCTAGGATTAGCAGTTAGTTTGAAGGTGAAATTAGAGTCAGATGTTTTCAGTCAATGGGATGACAATCAGGTGTGAGTGGGCACCCTGTGTTATTTAAAGAACAGGGATCTATCAAAGTCTGCGCTTCACAACACATGTTTGTAGAAGTGTATCATGGCATGAACAAAGGAGATTTCTGAGGACCACAGAAAAAGAGTTGTTGATGCTCATCAGGCTGGAAAAGGTTACAAAACCATCTCAAAAATGTTTGGACTCCACCAATCCACAGTCAGGCAGACTTTGTACAAATGGAGGAAATTAAGAGCAAGGCATGTAATAGTCGAAGAGGTCACAAAGGGTAACTTCTATGCAACTGAAGGCCTCTCTTACATTGGCTAATGTTCATGTTAATGAGTCCACCATCAGGAGAACACTGAACAACAATGGTATGCATAGCAGGGTCGCAAGGAGAAAGCCATTGCTCTCCAAAAAAACATTGCTGCTCACCTGCAGTTTGCTAAAGATCACGTGGACAAACCAGAAGGCTATTGGAAGAATGTTTTGTGGACGGATGAGACCAAAATAGAACTTTTTGGTTTAAATGAAAAGTGTTAATGTTTGGAGAAAGGAAAACACTGCATTCCAGCATAAGAACCTTATCCAATCTCTGAAACATGGTGGTGGTAGTATCATGGTTTGGGCCTGTTTTGCTGCATCTGGGACAGGACGGCTTGCCTTCATTGATGGAAAAATTAATTCTGAATTATATCAGAGAATTCTAAAGGAAAATGTCGGGACATCTGTCCATGAACTGAATCTCAAGAGAAGGTAAGTCATGCAGCAAGACAACGACCCTAAGCACACAAGTTGTTCTACCAAAAAATGGTTAAAGAAGAATAAAGTTAATGTTTTGGAATGGCCAAGTCAAAGTCCTGACCTTAATCCAACTGAAATGTTGCTGCAAGGATCTGAAGTGAGCAGTTAATGTGAGGAAACCCACCAACATCCCAGAGTTGAAGCTGTTCTGTACGGAGGAATTGGCTAAAATTCCTCCAAGCCAGTGTGCAGGAATGATCAAAAGTTACCGGAAACGTTTAGTTGCAGTTATTGCTGCAAAGGGGGGTCACACCAGATACTGAAAGCAAAGGTTCACATACTTTTGCCACTCACAAATATGTAATATTCAATCATTTTCCTTAATAAATAAATGACCAAGTATAATATTTTTGACTCATTTGTTTAACTGGTTTCTCTTTATCTACTTTTAGAACTTGAGTGAAAATCTGATGATGTTTTAGGTCATATTTATGCAGAAATATAGAAAATTCTAAAGGGTTCACAAACTTTCAAGCACAAATGTATAACAATAATGACCTTCTACACCCTGTAATCTTATGAATGTGAGAGTCAGATTTTGGCTTCTGATTTTGGTGTTATGAATTCTGTCTCTCCTACACACCATCTAGGATTTCATTTTTTTCTCTTTCTCTGAGGGTTTATAGCCTGTTCTAGACATAGATAATAAAACCCTGTTTCTTGAAAAATTCATTCTTTATGTGAATTCATTTGGATTCAACTGTTATACAAAATGTTGAGTTTGTGGGACCAAGGTTAAATGCATGAAATATATTTTACTGGGTCCTCCCGCTATCCTGAAGTTTAAGAAATGTCCATGTCTAAGACCACGTGGCCTCAAGTGAATATGAACAGGATCCATGATTTTCACCATCATTAGGATTTTTGAATACTGTATAGGATTTTGGCACTTGGTTCCTTGCTCCAGT
The DNA here is from genome assembly GCA_026402145.1 of Polypterus bichir lapradei. Classification (NCBI taxonomy): domain Eukaryota; kingdom Metazoa; phylum Chordata; class Cladistia; order Polypteriformes; family Polypteridae; genus Polypterus; species Polypterus bichir. The sequence goes on from JANRMT010028174.1 coordinate 146,615,801, forward strand.
CATGCCCTGCACAGGGAATTAATTTACCTTCATGATTATCTTAGATTTAGACCTTCAGGAACAAAACCAGATTATGTGCAGTACTCTCAGCACTACTTTGGAAACACGCTTTCTCCTAGGAATCTTCATCTAAGCCAAGCATGATATTGATTGTCAAGAGGCCAGTTAACACTGCCAGGGATCAGGTGTGGGTATGAAATTGGAGCTTAAAAATGACAGTTTTATCATGATGAGCGTTAAGCTAAATAATAAAGGAAAAGCAATAATTGAAAAAAACACGATGTGACAAAACTAAAACAAGTTACAGTGTAAAACTCTACACAATAAAAAAATAACATAGGTTTATTTGAGCCAAATAAACTGAAATCATACCAAACAATTGGCTAATCTATTGTTAATCCTACACTCAGTCCTTGTCTAAACTCTTTTCAGAGCTAGCGGTTTCTAATTGCTGAAAAATGACTGCTCAGCGATATTAGACACGCACATAGTGAAGGGAGAAGAGCTGTGCTGATGACTGTGATGTCACCGAAGCTCTTGGCTCTGACTAATTGATCCCCAGCTGCTGCTGTTGGATTAACTAAATAAAGTGATTTTGAACTTTACTGAAAATTGGATTGCTATTCTATTTTACAGTTAAGGATGTGATGTAATTATCCTAGCAGTTTTGTTTTAAGGATAGTGGTAAACTGTATTGCAATTGATAATTTTGTTAACATGTTAAACAGGCTGCATAAGTAAATATTAAATATTAAAACTTTTATAAACCCACATATTCAAGCTCTAAAACAGACATTATCCAAAAGAAGTGCGCATACAATATTTTAATTGTCATTTTCAATTTTCTTTTACACTTATTTCCTTTTGTGCTATAACTCATCCAGTTGCCAATTTTCTTAACATTTTAACCAATTCATGATAAAATGGATTTTTAAGAATTCTGTAGAATAGTATTCCTCAGTTTTAGCACAGGCAAACACCACTCCATTTGAATAAAATGAGGATGCCTGTTTCCTTGTGCAAGAAAATGTTATACTACAGTGTCATTTAAATCAGAGAAGTGTGAACCTGTAAAATTAAATGCAATATATAGTACTGTACATATAGTGGAGATATAATAAATTATAAAGAATAATCACTATATTTCATTTCCTGAAAGCAGTCTCTCTGGGCTGAAAATTAGGATAAGCTGCAAACAAAGAAATTATTCTGTCATACAATAGAACAATTTGATTCTGTGCTCACTCATAAGGAAAACAAAGCAAGTTGCCACTTCACTGGACTACAGTAGATATCCATGGAAAAGAAATGCCCACATTGAATTAAAAAGCAAATGTAACCAGTTATTACATATATCTAAAAATATACTTTAAAGTAATGACTGTGTTGCTGCTTCGAGTGACATTTGCATTTTTTTTTTGGCAGTACTTACACTAACAAGGAAATTGGGTTTTTTACTGTAGCACAAAGATGTACATACTGTATAATGTGACTTGATGATTCTAAATGTTTCAAGTGCAAGTGAGTGAGTGTGTTTGTGTCTGTGAACTTTAATACAGTGCTGTTCCATTCATAGTTATCCCTAATGAAATGATGTCTGAAAAATGGAAAGCAAGAATGGAAAATAAATGATTAAAGTGCGATTACTGTTTTATCATGGAAGGGTCCTAGGGTGACCCAGTTCTCACTTTCAGACTCTTTATTACATAGACCTGAATAGAGTATCCCAAATATGCACTATAGCCCTCATATTTATGCTTAATTCATGATTAACATTCTCTAACTTAAAATTCTTAAATGTGCCCAAAACAGAAACAATGTGTGACAAAATAATACCAATACAACCTGGATAGACAGCAGCCAATTAACCTAGGAGTCCAGTAATCTAAAACAGGTGGAATCCTGTTATAATGAAACTCGCGGGAACATAAAAAGATTTTGTTATAACTGAAATTTCATTATAATAAATACTAGCAAATCGTGCCTGCGAAAATTTCACAAATATAAAAGCATTAATGAAAGGATGATGAGGGAGAGAAGAACATCACACGTTACAGTAAGAAAGGAGATTATTTTAATAAGTAGTGCCTTTTGAATGGACTCAATATTAGAATAGTCACATGATTAGTGTGGGATGTTATTATAGTCACTTACAACAACAGGAATATTTACAATACAAATACAGTGGAACCTCGGTTCACGAACGTCTCGGTACACGTACAAATCGGTTTATGACCAAAAAGTTCGCCAAACGTTTCCCTCCGTTCACAACCACACACTCGGTATACGAACAAGCCAGTTTCCCTTTCGGTTTGTACATGTTCAGTCTCTCCCTGTGCATTTCCTGTGCAGCGAGCGAGCGAGCAAGAGAGAGAGAGCGCGACACACACACACACAGACGCGGGAGAGAGAGACATACACACACACAGGCGCGGGAGAAAGAGGCACACACACACAGGCGCACGAGAGAGAGGCACACACACACACAGGCGCGGGAGAGAGAGGCGCACACACACACAGAGGCACGCGAGAGGCGCACACACACATACAGGCACGCGCTAGAGAGAGGCACACACACACAGGCACGCACTAGAGAGAGGCACACACACACACACAGGAGCGCGCTAGAGAGAGACACACACACAGGAGCGCGCTAGAGAGAGACACACACAGGCGCTCCAGGCTCACGAAAGAGAGACACGCACACACGAAAGAGAGAGCGAGAGAGGGAGGGCTGGACGCATAAGGTAGAAAAGGTTTGTTTTTGTTTTCAGTTCTGTTTACAGCGATCGGTTCATAGCGTGCATTGTGGCAATGTTACTTTTCTTGGTGGTTTATTAAATTACAGATTTTTCAGATGTTCATTTTTTTTTCCTTGTGCTTAAAAAAAGTGTTTTTAGCGAGCGGTTCCTAGCACAATAGCGCAAACTATTACAGTGTTAGTTTTCTCTGTTGTTCAAGGTTTTCTAAGTGTTATTCAATGTTTTTACATTTAGTTTACTACTAGCAAAATACCCACGCTTCACAGCGGAGAAGTAGTGTGTTAAAGAAGTTATGAAAAAGAAAAGGAAACATTTTAAAAATAACATAACCTGATTGTCAATGTAATTGTTTTGTGACTGTTATGAGTGTTGCTGTCATCAAGGATTTGATTATCATTATTTCTTTCAATCAGGTTCGTATTTGGAGGATGTGTTGTTATGAAGTTACATTCCGTGTTTGTCAACAGTTGTAAAGATAACAGGTTTCATTCATCGAAGTGTTCACCACGCAAATGGCTACTCGTGAATGTAAGATGTTTAACAGGCATTCCCGGTATTAACTTGTGCTAAACGTACCATGGTGTGACGTAAGGGAAGCTGACTGAAAAAAGGTAAGGAGGCGCGTATTGTGAACGAAAAGGGAGAAGACAGCGAAGGAGCGGAAAAGTGAGAAAGAAAACTGTTTAAATAAAGAGCTAGGAAGGTGAATGGAAAGAAGCAGCCAGCAGTAAAGCAAGGAAGACTTCGTAATAAGAACGGTTGGGTGCACGTAGAAGGTGTAACAATAAGATTGTTAAGCCTTATGATAATGTTCTTGCATGGAGGATTTAGAGAGACGCACTGGAATGTATAATGTAAACCTCTCTACAGTTTCGTTTATTTTCAGGTTGTAATGTTCATCAAATTTACGTATCATCTGGTCCATTGGCGGACCGTGCTTCTCACACCTAGGCCTTCAGTAGTGCTCCGTCTGAATCAACCCACTCCTCAAAAACTAATTTATGGTTATAAAAACCATCTTAATATGCAGAAATACAGTATAAAGAGCCGCTGCATCGCAGATAGATAACTCCTGTAGCCACAATAAATGCCTTTATTGAATAGACAAACCAGGGGTGAACAAGTTCCTTTCTACTGCAGCCACAGCCGCGACACACATAAAAAACAGCAATATTATTTAGGAAAATCGCAACATTTTACTCACCAAAAATTCTGATTATTTGTAAACAAAATCCATCCTCCTCTCTTCCCTAAAAACAGTTCAATTACTCTGTCGTACGGATTATCTGTGCACTTCAGTTCCATCAAAAAGTCCCTTTCTATCGCCATCGAAGCTTAATGCTGAAAGTCGAACCTGCCCTGTCGCATTTCTGGCATAATTTTTAATTTGCTTTAGGGCTGAAAATGTCCGCTCGACAGAAGCAGTGTACACGGGAATGGTCACCGCCAAATATACCAATGTGAACAGCTGCCCCATTCTCACATTCAGATTTTTCTGATGAAGGAAGTCAAGGAGATCAGTGGGAGATTTTCCTGCAAAATCATCCATGGCATACATTACAATCAGTTCTGTTTTTAGCCGAGACAGTTCAAAAACCGCTCCGTGGCTCTTTTATTAAACTGGAGAAGGCTGCATGCGGGAAATTTTTCTTGTATTCCCGAAACTTCTGGGGCTCGAGGAGCGTGACAAACATCAGGTTTTCGTGGTCTTGAAATCTGGTCTGTGTCTGGCAAATAATATTGTCCAGAATCCTGCCATGGAGTTGGTAGTAGTGCAGGCGAGGATCTTGCGCTCGGAGCGCTTGCAGTGCATTCAGTGGCCTCGTAGAGTTCCTCATATCAGCTTCTATCCAATCAATGGGTCTGAATACAGTGACGTTGCCGTACACCTGCTAGAGGGCCCTACTGACACCAACTCAAAATCTGATTGGTTGAAGCAACAGGTTAATCGACATTTATTCTGTGTTAGAGTGCCCGCACAACGGATTGTGAAGGTCTCTCTGTCTGGCAACAAATGATGGCTGAAATGTGTTGGTTAAATGCTTTAATACGAAAATACATGCCTGGAAGCAGCACAACCATCGGAAAAGCTATGAAAGGAAGCGGACAGACTATTTGGAATTATTTAATAAGTATTCATGGACAAAATATAATTAACATCAGTTTGTGATTCAGATATTTTTACTTATGAATATGCTAAGCACAGTCCTTCACCCGCGAATATTTACCTTATATGGGCAGGCACTCATTTACGTGGGAGGCGTGATGATGCAAGACGCAACTCCGCCTCCCACGGCCATCGAGCTGCAGTCTATTACAGTATATGGACGAAAATCGGTTCCAGTTATGACCATTACGTGCAGAATTTCGAAATGAAACCTGCCCAACTTTTGTAAGTAAGCTGTAAGGAATGAGCCTGCCAAATTTCAGCCTTCTACCTGCACGGGAAGTTGGAGAATTAGTGATGAGTGAGTCAGTGAGTGAGTGAGTGAGTGAGTGAGTCAGTCAGTCAGTGAGGGCTTTGCCATTTATTAGTATAGATTACGCTGAGCATTCTATGGTATAATTAACTATATTTGTGCTTAAAAACTAAAAAAATATATATTTACATACAGTTTGTACGGTCTGGAACGGATTAATTGTATTTACATACAATCCTATGGTTGAAATTGCTTCGGTTCACGACCAAATCGATTTACGACCAGAGATTTGGAATGAATTATGGTCGTGAACCGAGGTTCCACTATACAAAATAAGTCAGTATGTGTGAATTGTGGCATTCCGGTAATGTAGTATACCGATGTCTATAATAATTGTGGAAAACGAAATTTGTTCCCGAAAATATTCCCCTGTGTCTAACCTGCAAGTACCTGTATGTTTAACCGGGGTTTTGATATAACTCTGGAAAATGTAGTGTACAGTTGGCCATAGGTAAATACAGAGACTGGCAAATAAACTCTGACTTTATTAAATGTTTGTCGTTGTGACTTGGTGATAGTCATACAATATGCTAAACAAACGGGGAATTGCCTACGCTGTAATACAAAGGGAATATCTTGTTTTGAGTTGTCAGTGTTATGAAATCCCTGTAGTTTTTCCATCGTATTGTTTCTTGTTGTCTGGAAGTTTGGCGGTGTTCTTCAGAAAGGCTGTGTGTGTAATTTCATTTTTTGTTCACTGTCTAGGTGCAACACCTGCTGCTACTGATCTTCGTCAATTTCGCTCTGTGGTTTGTCATATGTTGTCTTTGTTGTTCTAAGGTATCTTGCCTGTGCCAGTTGGTCTGGCGTGATGTACAGTAGATGTTTCTGCTTTTTTGCATTGGTGTGAATATTTAGGTCGTCGAGATTGTTTCTGTTGGTCACAGCTAGGTTTTATGTGCCTTTTCATTTTATCGGGAGGCTTATGTTGAAGTGAAAGAAAAAAGAGGTATAAAATGGTATTGTTATAATGCAGTTTCAGTGAGTAACAATGGCGAGACGCTTACCTTTAAGTGAAGGAAAGAGAAGTGTGTATATATATATATATATATATATATATATATATATATATATATAT
>JANRMT010028174.1:146633825-146649283 GCA_026402145.1 Polypterus bichir lapradei
CTATCTATCTATCTATCTATCTATCTATCTATCTATCTATCTATCTATCTATCTATCTCCCTTTCCAGCATGTTGCATTATGACACACCATGTCACAATTTGTGGTCATCTGATGGAATATCACCTGTTGTCCACCACATTATTCTCAAACCACTGGGTGACCGAGTATTAACAATGCCGTTCCAAGATCTGAGACTGCCTAACTCTCTACGTTTGACAGTTATTTACAATTACTGTTTTTAAAACGTATATAAAGGCTTAATTTTATAACCAGGCTTTTATGTTCCGATTGTATATTTTTGTAATTTTCATTGTTTATTTTATTATCATGAGTAATCTTTGAGTAATTTTCAATGTGTATTTTTTTTCTGTTGGCCATTATTTTATAGCAGCTTTCATGACTTTTCAGTCCCACTACTTTGGGTTTTATTTTGGGTCATAGTCATCAACATTTTGTTGAATAACAAAAACATTTTTCCCTTTTAAGTAAAGCGCTGAAATTTTGTAGGATGGAACATCTAGGGCAATAGGTACCCACTAAGAAAGGACATTTTATATATTAGTATTTAGGGGTAAAAGAAAAAAACAATAAAAAAACTAAATACCCCCAAATCTCAGAAATGCCTTGAGGATTTGATTGAAATTTGGTGGCACTGATGCAAAAACAAAATGAAGCTACACTTTTTTTTATCTGTTGATATTTGTTGTTAATATTGCTCTAGTGACTGGGTCATTCTAACACACCACGTCCTCCGTATCGTTGGGTGTGTTGGTTTAAGCAAATAAAAGTAATTTATACAAATGAAGTGAAAGGGGAAAAAGTTTGTCAAAGAAGATGTTTAGCAAGTGCTTGCCAGTCACTGTGCTTGTGAGCACAGTCAATTTCATGCCACTGATCCAGTAAGAAAGGTATTTAATATATATAACCCTGCAATCCCATCATCTTATCTACAACTTTGTGCAAAGATTTGCTGTTCCGGATGATTTCATCAGTGCTCAGAAAATTTAAAGAAAACCAACAATAAAAAGGCCAGCTCATCAAAGGTAGCAACTGCTGCATTGTTTTTTAATCTCAACCACTTCAGTATAACATTTTCATTGTTTCGCTGGATTACAGCATTTAGCTTAGAGCAATGTTTCTTAACCTTTATGGCCTTGGGGGCCAGTTTCACCTTTTTAAATCCCCTCTTTGTGAATTGAGTGTGTTTGGAAGAGCAAGGGGAACCAGTGCATTTAGAAGCAGAGAAAAATATCGCACAGTGTTGCTGATTGTTTTAGCTGATCTGTGAATCTGGCACTTGGGACAATAAATCTGAGATAAACTGATCACACTACACTTTTTTATCACTACATAGCCTTGCTTTTTGAAAAAGCCATCACTGTAGTCCAGCTGCATGTTGCCATTGATTTACTAATCAACAATCAGTGTTAAGTGCTTTTTGAAGTAAAAAATAAATAGAAGAATATAAAAAACACCACAGCAAATGAACTGATGGACCCAGGCAATGACTGACTAGAATGAAATGTGATTTGTCCTAAACGTACGCAACAACATAAGTGAGGCCTCTGAAGAACTGGTTTGCTTTGTGCCTAACGCTGCTAAGATTGCTTCCAGCTCCTGATGACTTTATTTTCGAATAAGTGGGTTGAGAAATGATAGAGCATGTTATAACAAGTGCACAGAACAATTGTGTTCATATTTTCATGACCAGTGCTCTATCAGGTGAAGGCTCTTGCTCATAGCTCACCAAGTGAGTCAGCAATGGTGTCTGAAACACTTACTGCAGTTTCCAGTGAAGTACTTTGGCCAGTTGCTGCCTGGGATTAGATCAAATCTTTCCTTGATTGTACTTTAAAAATGACTAAAAGAGTCTGCAAAATGTATTTTGTATAGAGTTCAATTATTCTGGGGTCTGGAAACTCTTAGATTGAATGTTAATGCCTACAGTACAAGTATTCAGTTAACCAAATATATTAAATATTCCCATAAACAAATACAGTATGTATAATAATGATTGCTTTAAATGATTTACTATGTCAAATCAGTGTCAAAATTAGCAAAGGTCTCTTGGGACCTGGTTTGCTTAGCATTTCTGTGACTCAGACCCATATAATAGGCTGTCATGTCTAATTTGGTTTTTGATTTTGTAGTAGGTGGATAATGGAACTAAACTGAATGTATTTTATATGTGCACAGTATTTATCAGCAGTAATTCAAGAAACTGTAATCATACTAGGGGGCTTTGCCCCCTGCTCGCTTCGATTGCCCAACCCCCTTCTTCCCCAGGGCACGCTACGCGCCAGCCACTTTGCGTCTCTGGCTCTCACGTTGTGAGGAGGGGGGCTGAACACATGCTAAGGAGATGCAGTCGCTCCACTGAAACCCCCTCTTAAACAGTGATACAATAGAAAACAAATACTTTTTTTTTACCACCTCTTTGCTCGATCAGCTGGCTTGCTGCTGCTTGTGCCGTACTGCGTGATCTGCATGTTGCACAGTGCTTCGAACGTTTAAAAGCCTGTACAGCAGCTGTCCTCCTTGTCTCAGTGGGATGTTAAAGTGTCTCCGAGAAAATCATGTCTCGACTCAAGATTTTTTTTTATAATAAAGAGATTTTAGTAATGTAAATATATTTTTACAAATATTGGATAGATTTTTTTATTTCTGTATATATATTTACATTCAATAATGAAACTTGTTCTTTTGTTACAATAATGTGTCGCCTAGGTTAAATTTTCAGCCTTGGAACAGATTGTTGACGTGAATGATATACATTTTTAGTGTGTCCAGTTGTTGTTCTTTATTTTGCCTTATACAATTTCTCGTATTAGGAATTCGTTAGTTTTCGCATACCCCTTGGGGTCAGAGCGCAGTGTCAGTCATTGTACAGCACCCCTGGACCAATTACAGGTTAAGGGCCTTGCTCAAGGGCCCAGCAGAGTAGGATCTCTTTTGGCAGTGACGGGGATTCGAACCGGCAGCCTTCTGGATACCAGCACAGATCCTTAGCCTCAGAGCCACCTCTCTGCTCAGTTGACTGACTTTAAAAGTTTTTATGTTAAGTAGAGAGGGCAACTGTTAGAAAAGTATCCCTGCTGGAATAATATGTTGGGACTCTTTATCCAAATCTAATTCATTAGTAGCTGTAGTAATCGCACAATGTGCGGCACGCTGTAAAAATCTTACCAGTGTATCTGACCAGCATGCAGCACATCACTCCTTTTCATTATATTTAGAAACATTCTTCAATGAGGAAACAGTAAAATTACCAGTCTGTCAATAATTTTCATAAAGAGTACTCTACTATTGACTGTTTAAAAGTATGTTGTAGACTCATTATATGACTTCAGAATAAACTGAACGAATGAACCATCACTGATATTTATTAACATTTCAGATATTTTATTTTTATTGAAAGAGTAATTTGATGTACCAGCTCTCTCAAAAATCTGTCTTTGGAAAGAATCATACATTTTCCAACATATTTGCTTTCTACAAGCAGAGTTATACTTTTTTTTTTATATTTCCATTGATAGAGTATCTTTCTGCTGAAGATTTACCTGAATATGTACGGAATTCCAGACACAGTCTTTCAAAGCTAATGCCTGGTGAGAAAGCAATTTGCCGCTGGCAGTATAATGGATGGTACTATCCAGGTGAGAAAAAATGATTTTTGATCATATGTATGATATTCCACCCTCTCAATTTCTATATGAAATACTTGTTAAATAATAAATATTTTTGCTCCTGACTTTGCCCTGCAGCACTCTATGAGATAAGAGGGGATGAAGGATGAATGAATGAATATTTAAAACTATGTGGATTAATATGTGCTACCTGTCAGACAAGTTGAAATCTTAAGTATTCAATGTAGACCTCTGCATATTCAGCGCTAGTGTTTGGAATGTATTTTGTAATTTATGTAGTAATAAAATACATTGCATGTTTCACTCCTAACAGATGCTGTATTACAAACATTAGCACTGGTCTTACGAATCCCATACCAACTGTCATATAACAGAGACATAGATACTGAATAGACACACATATACACAGACACGTGTCCTTTTATTAATATGGATTTTATATATTTACCTGCTGCCCCACAGCTTCAGAGGCCAGAGGGTTTAACTCCTGGCCTGGTCACAGCCTGTGTGGAGGTTACAATTTCTCTCAGTGTCTGTGTGAGTGTTTTGCACATCCTTCAGTTTTATCACACATTTGAAATGGGTGCACTCCAGTTTAATTACTGACGATACTCTACTGTGGGAGTGGTGCGTGCACCAGTGGGTCTTGAGGTGGACTGGCCCGCCATTCATGGTTAGTTTCTGCCTTGTACCTGTTGCTAGAGCTAACCTTCTCACAACACTGTAATGGAGAAAGTAAGTGCTGCAAATGGGTAAAATTAGCATAATTTTAAAATTAATGCTACCCTTATAAATTAGATTAGTTTATGGACAATGTCAGAAGTGAGCACTGAGTTTACTTTATAATTACTGCATATTGGTGTATTGTATAGCTACAATGATGAACAGCATTTTGGGAAAGTTTTTACGTCTTATGCATTTTTTTGTATGAAAACTAGTATTACCCATGTGACTTTATACACTGTAAATTGTATTACTCAAAACACTTTATGTCACCTGTAGAAATATTATGAATATAGGGAATGTCATTTTGACTGTTATATCTGAAAGTAACATATAAAGAACTTTATATACTATACATTAACAGGGAGTTTCATGTAGCAATTCTTGTACACAAATGATTTTTGGTGAGGAAAGAATTTTATTTTTGTATGCATTAAATAGAATTGCTTTTACTTTCTTTCATTTCATCGAAAGATATGTGTAGCTAAAGCTCTTGCTGTAGATCACAGTGCAATAGCAAACCACAGTAAATCTTATCAACATTCTTAAAGTGAAGTACTGCCATATTTAGCTAGGAGGGAATTTGGTAGTAGAAAGTCTCCAGTAATTCCTTCTGCATTTCCTTAAAGACCACACAGATTCTGAGATGCTGTAGTAGTTCTTGATTTTTGCGTAGCTTTTCACTGTGCATGCTTCTCAGTACCTGACCAGCTACAGTCCTAAATGTTTTCAGAGAAAGCAAACCATAAAGCTGGCCACAGTCATATAATGTATATTTCTAATGGTACTATCTTCTGGCATTCATTAAAAATATTACTTTTTTTCTTTTGAGCTAATCTTACTGCTTAAACTGCACTCAGCCTTTCAACTGAGGAGATAATTTTGTGTTGTTACTAGACTTCCACCTCTGCTTATTACCATATTAACAAAAGTAACAACTTCAATGTATTCTTTCAGACCAGTTGTTAATTTTGAAGCATTTCAGTAACATGAAATATCATGATTAAAAGTCACATTTGCTATTCTTCTTCTTAAAGATATTGTGACCGATAGGGGGTGCTGTCGTCCCCTTGAACCCTCAGTTCAGACGCCAGACACCAATTAAAAGTCCAATAATTAATTTTATTCGGACTCTACAGTGCACAAAGCACCCTTCACTCCACAATACTCATAAACAATAAACAAATCAATAATCAAATACACAATCCTCCTCTCCCAGATGCGTTGTCACCCTGCCACCCGACTCAGCTCGCCCGTCTGGGATCTCCCACAGTCTTTTATAGTCCTTGACACGGAAGTGTTTCTTTCTCTCTGTCCATGTGACTGGGAACACTTCCAGTCAGATAAATGCTCTTTTTCTTCGTCAGCCCAGAAGCACTTTATTTCTTCCATCCTCGTGACATGGTAGTACTTCCGGGCTATATGGAAAATAAATGTCTCTGGGCCTCCCTGCAGTGTCCTCTGGCAGGCCTGACGTTATCCAGCAGGGCTGTACAGGAAAACTCCAATGTCCATGATGCTCTGCTGGAATTTGGGGCACCTCCATGCTGTAGGAAGGGCTGGGGGAATTGGCCGGGATGACTGGCCGGCCATATACCACAATATATAAAAGGGGACTGTTGTGTTACCTATTGTGTTGCTTACTGTAGAAAAACATAATTTTTAATCTATTTGTATAAAAATCATATGCTATTTGACTGTTACCTTTTAAAGATGTACTGCTCAAAAACACTAGACAGAGGAATAATCTGAAAGAGGTCAGGTAAAAGTCAAAAGCAGTTAACACTTAAGACAAAATGAAGAATTAGTAGAAGAGACTTAGTCATGATGCTACATGAACATTTCCTCACCCCTTTCCATAATGGAGAAAAAACATGAGCACAACATGCAAACTCAGCACAATGACCAGCCCAGGAGTCCAACTGAGAACAGTCTACCGGAACTATTGTGCAAAATTAAGAAGAGGATCTTCTTTTGCAGAAAAATATAATGTGTAACTGAAAATATGAAAATGACTGTACAGAATTTTCCATTCCATTTAGGTACTGTTATCCATTTCTGTGGAGACCAGAGTTACTTTGTACAAAATGATGAAGGAGAAATTGAAAGGATCTGGAGAGAGGATATAATTACAGATGCAGATGATGCAAAAAATGAAATAAAGGTAAATAATTTATTCATTTGTGTTATTTCTAAAGCAGTGGGTTAACCAATTTAAAAGACTTGGTAGAGAGGCTAGCTTTGGACAGAGACATGGTATTCAAAATCTGAGGTCTGAGAAGATTCAAGAGAGAGAAAAAAAGGCCTACACTGGTAGTTGAAGAACATATATATATATATGGAGGTGTTAGCAGATTGGTCCAGCAAAAACTGGGCTGTCATAACTGATGAAGTAAACACTTCAAAGGCAACAAGAGGGGACAGATAGATCCTGGAGTGCTGGTGGGAAGCCACACAAACAATTCTAGAAAGGTGGGCAGTGCCAGGGAAAGGTTGAACTCTGCTTCCAAAATCCAGAAAACAGGTAGCCAAGAAGATCCAGTGGAGAGCTATCTGTCACTTGAATTGTGAGTGTAAGGATGGAGTTCCTCCAAGGAGACCAACAGAATTCAGGTGGAACTCCCAAATCCTGTCATTGAATTTTAGGTGGGGTTTCAAGACTTCTTTAATAAGCCAGTGCTCTAATAAATCTAGAATCTAAAAGTTGATTGAGCAAATGGTCACTGGAGGAAAGGGGACATGATTTTGGAAAGAAAATGAAACAGAAATTGAAAATAGGAAGAGAAGAGAGAGTAGAGAAGCCACTTACCTTGATAGATAAGACAAAGGTCTGATTAGCTAAGCCAGCTGTTCTTGCTTTTCTTTCTTTTGAACAGTTTGTGCTTTCCTTTTTTAAATTTAGTTTGGATTTTCTGGACCCACTGTAATGTCATTCTAGGTAAGCAGAACCAAGAAGGAACATAATTTTCAATGATGTTTAATTGATCAAGTATATTTGTTTTCTTGCAGCTCTAAAAAAGGGACTCCTACATCTGATAACACTCTCTTTATCTGCTGGCTTTAATTTTAATTGAGAATTTAAGCAGTGAATAATCCACTTAAATTTAAATTTGTGTTTGTTTCTGAACACCAGGGGACAGGAAGAATGAAAAGTTTAAAAGAGTAAAATATATATTGCAAATATTTTTGTTTAGTTAGTAGATAATTGATATAAGTACATTATTTAAATCATCCAGTTCTTCTTTAACACTAGAGGGGTTGACTCTTCAATAACATAAATGCGATATACTTTTTGTCATTTTAAGCCTTAAATGTACTTTCCTTTAGATTCTAACCATGTTGTTTAGTTTGCATCTCGTGAAGTTTGAAGATATCAGTTGGATTTTCATTGATTCCTTGGAGAATTCTGAACAACTGGATTAGGTCCCTACAAACCTTTCTTCTCTCAAGACTGAAGATGGCAAATTCCCTTGCTTCCAAGGATTTGTCTTGCACCAATGCTTTTTTGCAGTCTTTTGACAAGAACTGCACACAGTACAGATGCTGATTTGCTTGTGCATTGCAGAACTAATGCTAAACCTCCCTTGACAGATGCTTTGTTGTGTTAAAGATGTAGCCTTCCATATTCCAAAACTGGCTTGTGCGCTTTGTTTTTAGGATTTAAAGGGTGTTGAAAGTTAATGTTTTTTTTAATTTCTTTGTGTTGATTCCACATAAAATTTGTGATTCAGTGTGTATTCACTTCATGATTTATATATTAAATATTATAATTATCATACAGTACTTTAATTATGTAAACTCCTCCCAGAATTAGACCTATTTGAATATGTAAATCAAAATAAATAGCCCCTTCCATTTAGTGTTCATTTAAAAGCATGTGTAAATAAGAAGAATTTCAGAGAATTTGAAATGGAGGCCCTGCTCAGTGAAGTGGAGGCAAGGAAAAATGTATTATTTGACGGCTTAAGCAACGGTATAAGCAACAAAAGGAAATTGACGGAGTGGTACAGAGTGGTGGAGGCACTTAAATGTTCAAGTTCAGAAAGTCCTGCAGTGCCCGAAATAAAAAAGAAGTGGTTACATATCCAAGTTGATGTGAAAAGATGAGTTGTAGCCCACTGTTTGAAAAAGAAGATCTATGTTGAGATTAAAGTCGATACTTCCACTTTAACGTCGTAGATTATTTTGTCATTAAAGTAGAACATCATAAACTTCATCATAAAATCATATCAAACTCCATCGTAACTAAAGTAGCACGTTAAATGCTTCATATTTTATGTGTTCGCCGACCCAGACGTTAATCACTATGTGCTTCTTAAACAGGGTTTCTCTTGCACTGAAAGGAGTGTGAGGGCAGTGATTGCCACACAGAATACATTAAATTCATGATGTTACAGCTCTCTGAACATTTTTAGAATGCTAAGATGTATACTTGATGTCATTTTTATGATGAAATGCATTAAAGCGTGTCTTAAACATGTGGGTGCAGTGGTAGTGATGATCTGGGGCTTGTCCAGGGATCGTTCCTGCCTCGTACCCGATGCTTGCTGGGACAGGTGTGACCCTGGATGGAATAATTTATTGCAGCAGTACTGTCTCTTTCAAACATAACAGCCCCCAATTCCTGTCCTTCCATTTTCTTTGTCCACTTAACCAATCGCTACACAATAAGCATCTATAATAAATGTAAAATAAACTGCATGCTTAGAACGGCAATTCTTTAAAACTTTTAAGGTAGATTGAAAAATCTTCATTATACATGTTTAATTATTCCATCCATCTAGGGTTGCTCCAGTCCCAGCAAGCATCGAGCATAAGGCAGGGACAATCCCTGGACGGGGCGCCAGCACACATATATATTAGTAGAGTCAATTTAGCATCACCAAATTCCCTAACCTGCAATGCTTTATTAGAAAACCAAAGCACATGGAGAAAACCCAGCAGGAAAACATACAAACTCCAGGCAAGGGACACTTTGGACATGACCTCCATACTGCAAGGCATCATCGCTTACACTGCGCCACCGTGCCCCCCACATGTTTAATTATTAATAGTATACATTATTTAAATTAAGTTATCAATTTATCTGTAAAACTTAATATACATACTTTAATGCATTTTTTTAATAAATATGAAATCAAGTATGCATCCTAGTACTCTTAACAGCACACAGCTCCAAGAGGATAGCTCTTGGAAATCTAAATCGACTTGGAAGCCAGTCATCATCATGGGACAGGAAATCAGTATGATCTGTAAATACGTTCTCTCTTCTAATTCTTCTGTTTGCGATGTCTTCTAAAAATGCTAAAGCAGGTAGCTGGAATAGTTTGGCCATTCTGTGCACCATTATATTGTTACAGAATGAATATAATAAAGTGCCTTAAATTCGTAAAAGATAGGCAATTAACTTCAGTGTATTTGATAAAGCCTATGTCAATGATGTGAATATGAAAAAGAAAGGGAAACCACACAGAAACTGTAGCACCGTTTTGATGCTGGGTCCTGTCTGTTTGCAAAAATGAGCAGAAACATTGTAAGCATGGTCTGAGGCTGCCGTGAAAATGTGTGCAACGTTATGCCAAGTTTAGTTTTTATACATCTCGAAGTGAACGTGAAAAGAGAGGTACAGTATGCAACATTTTTGTGTGCATGCACCGATTATACATATTTCATCAGATCTTAATCCAATAAAGCACCTTTGGGATGTGGCAGAATGGGAGATTTGCATCATGGATGTGCAACTGACAAATCAGCAGCAACTGCATGATACTATCATGTCAATATGGAACAAAATCCATGAGGAATGTTTCCAGTACATTTTTGAATCTATGCCACAAAGAATTACAGCAGTTCTAAAGTTAAAATGGTGTCCAACTCGGTACTAGCAAGGAGTCACAAATACAGTGGCCAATGGGTATGTTTAGATGGGTTTACCCTTTATGAATGAATTTTAGTATGCAGAAGTATTTGTGCTACTTGAGTTGATTAAGTGGTCAATAAATTTTGAATACCATGTCACTATTTACTGGTTTTAATTTAAATAAATAAAAAATTTTAGTTTTTTTGTGCTGAAGTAGAAATTATTCCATTATCTTTTTTGTAAATCTTTTTGCTATTCACTAAAAGGCAGGTTTAGCAGTTCTACAAATAAGTATATTTTATATTTTATAAATATTTTATAATTACATATTATGATTGCTGTTCCTCAAACAATTAGTTACTTTGTCAGGAGTCAACGCCATGTGCAGTTTATAACCAAGATGGTTTGAGACAACCACCAGGTTCAATTGTCCAAAGTGCATGTTTATTAAATCAAAGTTAAAATAATAAAATTTCAGATCTAAGTAAAAATCCATCCATCCATCCATCCATTATCCACCGCTTATCCATCGGGTCGAGGGGGCAGCAGCCTAAGCAGGGATGCCCAGACCTCTCTCTCCCTGGCCACCTCCTCCAGCCCCTCTGGGAGAACCCCGAGGCATTCACAGGCCAGTCGGGAGATATAATCCCTCCAGCGTGTCCTGGGTCTTCCCCGTGGCCTTCTCCCAGTAGGGCATGCTCGGAACACCCCCCATGGGAGGCATCCTGGGGGCATCCTAACCAGATGCCTGAACCACCTCAGCTGACTCCTCTCAATGCGGAGGTGCAGCGACTCTACTCTGAGTCCCTATCTCTAAGGGAAAGTCCAGCCACCCTGCGGAGAGAACTAATTTCGGCCGCTTGTATCCGCGATCTTGCTCTTTCAGTCACTACCCAAAGCTTGTGAGGGTAGGAACGTAGATCGACTGGTAAATCGACAGCCTTGCTTTTTGGCTCAGTTCTCCCTTCACCACGACGGACCGTTGCATAGCCCGCATTACTGTGGATGCCGCACCAATCTGTCTGTCAACCTCCTGCTCCATTCTTCCCTCACTCGTGAACAAGACCCTGAGATACTTGAACTCCTCCACTTGAGGCAGTATTGTGTTCCCAACCCAGAGAAAGCATTCCACCCTTTTCCGGCTGAGAACCATGGCTTCAGATTTAAAATGTCTGCAATAAATATTCCATAATGAAATCAGTATTCAAGCAATAAATATTTTAAAATCTCAATTATAAAACATTCCTAGGTAGCAGGTTTGGCTCCTCAGCAAGTCAAACTCAACTATCCTTCCCTCTCCCTCTCTTTGTCCCCTTAGCTAATCCCGGTGGGTCCTCCCAGCTGGAGGCGACACCAACTGCTGCAGTCACATTTACCCAACTCCCATCCTGCATAGGCCGAGACGCACATATTTGGCCGCTCCAGCAGTGCTTCAAGGATGTCAGGGAGGGTTTAGCCACATCCCTGCTCCAGCACAGTTGCTGAGATAAAAAATGCATCGCATGTGATGCTGAAAAAAGGCAGTTCAGATCTGCACACTGATTGCTTCCTCATGGGGCTCACCCACACTGCCTCCTCTCCTCCTGTGCACTTACTTTCTCTCACGAATTTTGCCTTAACGTTTCTTTTCCAACTGACCTCCCCCATTTCACTTGAATTCCTCTTTTTAGGTATTGGTGGGTGTAGGCGCTTAATTAAACAATGCTAATGAGGCAATCAGTCATACTGTGCATGTCTGCAGGTGAATGTGCACTCTGAGAACCACCTCATCAACACACTGGAGATGCTCCGCCATCTGCCCCCCAGCCCTTAACTTGACTGCACTGTTAATTCTAAAAACGTCCAATGCCACGGACCTCACTTCATGACACACTTCTGTTTACTTTACAAGGTGTATGCAGACATTGCTTAACTGTTGGTTCGAGACAGTTTAGGCAATGAAGTAATAATTTTCCTTGAATATGTTTTCATTGTACTCTTCTGTCTTTCCATCAGAAGTTTTGCTATCACTCATAAAGGTGAATTCTTCTTTGATGAAAATATATCTTATTTAAGTAAACAATATAGTATTATTTAAAGTATTAGCATTTAGAGTAGCAAACTCCAATCAACAAGTCACCTGAGTTTTCCGTTGCTATCTTAACTCACAATGACTCAGATACACATGTATTTTGTTTTTCCTATTCTGACCCTTTGAGCTTTAATTTTTGACATGTATTGCCATTCCTTCTCTCTTTGGCTATCTTGTTCATGTTTCTGCCTCTTGGGTAAATAGGTTAGGGCTATTTTCTGGTGCAAAGTGGGCAATGTACTGTATATCATTTAAGGGGCTTCTCTGGATGTCCCAATCTTAGAGACACTATTTCTGTGTGGGTGGCAGATTTATCATCCATGCTACAGGAATTGAGAGTGGAGGGAATTAGAATGCTGATATACGGAAGGTTGCCGGTTCAAATCCTGGTACTGCCAGAAGGGATTCTACTCCATTGGGCTCTTGAGCAAAGCCCTTAACCTGCAGTTTATCCAGGGGCACTGTACATTGGCTGACTGCACTCTGACCCCAAGGGGTATGCGATAACTACATTTTGTTGTACCTGTACAATGCCATGGGGTCTTTCAGGTCTTTAGTCTTCAGACACCCTCACCCGGGAGACCCAGCCATGGGTGATCATCTCCCGACTTGTAAAGGGGCGCACTATTCCACAGATCCCCCCTCTTGGACCCATAGCAATCACAAGGCCTTTTCCACAACCTTCTAGGATGTTCTCGCTGGCTCTTCTGCACTGCAGAATTTTTTACTCCAAGTAGTTTGAGAGTTCGCTGTAACAAATGGCATACAAAGCCCTGGCACCCAACTTCAACTGGCACACAGTTGAGCTTTGAATAAAAATATGTAGTTGTTTACATCATTTGCACAGAATTAAATGTGTCTTTTGGTTTTTTTTTTCTTAATTTTTTTTAATGTTCTGGAGTTTTTGCTTTTTCAAGATTGATTTTGAAGTTATTCATTGTATAAGTTTTGTAGATTGTATCTATGCTAATTTCTTAAAGCAAAATTAAATACATTTAAAACAAAAACTTGTTTTCTGGAAAACATTCAGACAATCCAGCTTTGCACTGAAGGGGTCCAGCTGGGAACTGAACCAGGATTCCAGTACCATGTTTAATGTTATTAAGCTTTATTTGTGGTTACAATTAATTGGTATAATGTACAGCGCGAATTATGTTGTTGATCTCCCTTAAATCAATGATTAGGTTTTACCATATTCCTTTACAAAAATATAACATGGATTTGTCTTTTCCTGCCATACAAATGTTTTATTTATGAAACTGCTCCATTCATCTTTTAATACTGTTGTATAATAATGAAAATAATCAGAATAGTGGAACTGAACTCCCAACAGTGAAAATCTGCCATAGATTTGTTAAAATGCATTTTTTTAAAGCTTTGATTGCAAGCACTTGTTGAAAATTCTACTATGCATCAAATCACCCAAGCAATACTTAACAATCACGGACTGTTTTCATAAGAACACTCATCCTGGGTTTTTTTTTTTTTATTTTAATGAGTTCTTTCTGGCAGAAATTCTCTGTGAGCTAGTATATCTGAAACTGTCATTTGATCAGTTATGCTGTGTAGTTTTAAAGAATGACAGTGACCCAAAGGTTATTATAGTAATATCTGAAGGAATACAATGGCTTTTGTTACTCTTACAATGTGTCTGTGTTATATCCAGTGTTGCTGCTTTTCTCTTACCCATGATGATAATATATAAATAATATTTTTTCAGACATATTCTTGTATATATGAATTGGCTTTGCATTGATTAAAAGTAAGCTGACAAAAACACTTTCTGTGATATTTATTTTGTAGAAAGATGATCCTGTGATTAGTCTCCATCCATTATATTCGGACTGCTATTGCCCTGGAGTGATTCTCAAGGTCTTACCAGACTTAAGGCTTGAGGTGAGCAGAAATAAAATGTTAATCATTGCTTATTTTCAAAAAACCCAAGGATTTATTTTAATAAAAATAATAATAATACATTTTATTTATATAGCGCCTTTCCCATGCTCAAGGCACTTACAGAATATAAGAAAGAACAGCAGGGTATACAGTATATAGCATTGTACAAACCAAATAAATAAATAAAGAAGATTATGACAGTAAATTCAGAGAAAGCCTAACAGACAACATAATTGATGGTCTAGCACACACACACAGGTTACATGAGCATCTTGACAGAGAGGTAAACTGAAAGAAGGGTATTAAAGTCAGGTGGAGCTAAAAGCCTTCCTGAACAGATGAGTTTTGAGTTGTTTTTTAAAAGAATTCATGGAGTCAGCTGACCTGATTAATTTTGGTAGGCCATTCCAGAGTCTGGGCGCTATACTGCTGAAGGCCCTGTCTGTCACCCATGGAGTGTAGATTAGGGTGGGGCACAACAAGATTACCAGAATCAGAGGACCTTAGTGAGCTGGCAGGCACATAGTGATGGAGAAGGTCACTGATGTAGTTTGGCGCGAGGTTATTTAAGGCTTTGTTGGTTATTAGTAGGATTTTATATTCGATTCTGTAAGACACAGGGAGCCAGTGAAGGCGAAGCAGGATGGGTGTGATGTGCTCGCTGCTGCTGGTTCGAGTAAGGACTCTTGCAGCCGAGTTTTGAATATGCTGGAGCTGTGATATAAGATTAGAAGGGGCAACTGCCAGTAGAGAATTATGATAATCGATGCGGGATGTGATAAAAGCATGGACAAGTTTCTTAGCATTAGAAAAGGAGAGGAAGGAGCGAACACGGGATATGTTACAGAGGTGAAAGTAAGAAAGTCTCTTAATGTGATTTATATGGGCAGAATAAGTATGGGAGGAATCAAAAATGACACCAAGATTCTTTGCAGTAGAGGCAGGTCTGATGAGATCACCGCCAAGATTGACTGGGAAGGAGCTCATTTTTATTAAGTTGCACTTTAGTCCCAATTTGCAGGAGTTCAGTTTTGTTGCAATTTAAATTTAAAGAGTTCTGCTTCATCCAGGTTTTGATTTCACTGAGGCAAGTTGTGAGCTGAGAAAGCTCTGATGAAGTTCCACTTTTAACATTGAAGTAGAGCTGAGTATCTTCTGTATAAAAATGATAACCCAGTCCAAAGCTACGAATAATATGGCCAAGGGGAAGCATATACAGTGGTGTGAAAAACTATTTGCCCCCTTCCTGATTTCTTATTC
>JANRMT010028174.1:146660272-146675246 GCA_026402145.1 Polypterus bichir lapradei
TAGATAGATAGATAGATAGATAGATAGATAGATAGATAGATAGATAGATAGATAGATAGATAGAGTCAAGGAAGGCAGCAAGCCACCCTGGAACACGCGCCCATCACAGGACCCACTCCTTTGAAGCTGGCCTGTTTAGGTAACACGCACGTGCCTGAGATGTATGTGTGTGTGTTTATATTTTGGGGGATAAGCACCGACTCGCAGCAACTATGAAATGGATAGGCTGGTTAGAAGATGAATGGAGGAGCAGATGGAACATACCATTAAAGTCCTCCATCCGTCAATTATCTGAACCCACTCGTGTTAAAATTGGATATACTTATCCTAGAGACCTACTGTATCACGCGTCCATTTAATTCCAGTGGGAGATGGCATTCCGTCCGGGGTTGGTTACTGCTTTGAACCTGATGCTGTTGGCATATGATCCTACAATCCGAGACCCATAATGTGATTAACCCGGTCGTTTATTTGTTATATATATAAATATATATATATATATATATATATATATATATATATATATATATATAATTTATTTATTTTGTAGCTTTTTAAATTGACCTTGATAAATAAATACACCTATCTAAGACAGCGTGTGTGTTCACATATTGTAACATTTGGATTATTTCCATGTTTTATTATCATAAACTTATTACTTCAACGCAACTCATTTGGTTTTAATTTTATTAATATAAAGTTTGAAGTAATATTTACTTTAAACTATTAAACCCCAGCTGCAATCCATCCTCTTTTAAAAACAAATCGGTTTTACTTCTATCTAAACGTCTTCTTAGTAAGCGCTTGCTAATATTTTCGAACGACGGGATATAAAGTAAATAAAATTCAATAAAATGTGTAAAGGCATATCATCAGAGGTATAAATCGCTGGATCTATAAAACAGATTAATGTAAAAAAATTAAGTGTCCTCTCCATTTCGCTTTAATTGAAATGTAATCTTTTTTTTGCAAAAAACAGGGCGTGCTAAAGATTCAAATGCACACATTTTGACGAAAGTTGTTAACATTCAACGCGTTTTAGCTTTTGACGTTTTCTTCGCCAGTTTTATTAGGGTGGGATTGCAGGGAACTGGCGCAGTCAATCCCGGGCTGGACGCAGGACAGACTCGCTCACAGACACCAGTTGGTCAATAGCGTGTTTCTCGTTGGCCCCAAATAAAACACACGAAAACAAAATTACCTACATAAATAGTTACATAAATTCATAAAAATGAGTAGGGAGGGAAGCTGTCTGTGAAGTGGCCACGGCCCTTTCGATTAATTAATGAGTTATTAAAAACAATGAGGTGAAACGAGTATCTGAATAAATAAAGGATTTAAATAATGTTTCTATTAATGTGGAAATGTTAGCCGCAGAGTTCACGAGCTGGCGTCTAAATTGTGAGATCACTTTAAAAGTGTCGTTTCTGTGATGACAGAAAGGGTTTCCACAAAGTGGGAAACACAGGCACTTGCTTGGCGGAGAGAAGCCGCTCGTTTCCACGGTCAGCTCTGTGACAGACAAGCCAGTCAGCGCGACGGGCTCCAGAAATGCTGTCTGTTTAACTCAATTCTCGAGGAAGATGCACAAGTTAGTTTTGATCCGTAACTCTTAACCTACAGTTACACTAAAAGCAGCTTTCACACCTGTCCGATAAACAGTTTCGATAAACTTTTTTGTTAAGAGTCCCAGGATGGCTCCATCTCCATTTTTGCTTTAACAATAAAACTCATTTTAGATGTCTGTTGTGCGCACGGGGAAAAGAACATCATGAGTGAAATAAGCATACGTACAACGCCGTGACTGTCGTTTTAAATGCTTCTTCAACCTGGAGTGAAAGCAGGTCAGAAAAGAACGCATTCGTGAAGCATTTTAAATAATATGTTTTTCATTTAAGGCATGAGATTGTCATGGTTACGGGGCGGGTAACCATGGTAAACTGTCTCCATCTGAAAGGCGGTGGGAATTCAGAAATCCTACGACCGCCGCCGTTCCCTTTCCTTGATGCCCGATGTCTTCTCCTGGGAGTTGCGCTTCAGCGATGGAAGTATAATTTCTAATTAGAGCCTCGACAATTATGAAAATGAGCTAAAGCTAAGATGCAGACCCTGACTATTACGCTGAACCTTTGATTGATGCGTTTTGTGTCACCATTGGTAAAAGTGTTTTCAAAAATGAGGAGGCACTCAGCTGACCGGACCCTTGTAGTGGTCACTTCTAACTAAACTTGTCGTCTGTCTCAAATACCAGCTGGTGGCCAAACACGGTGACTTACATATAAGTGAAAAAATAAACTATCCCGAAATTTTGAAAACAATGTTAATCTTTGACAGCGCTCAAATCCAGAAACGATTGAAACTGGTATACCCTTTAAAATAACTTCTCTTGTGCGAGTTTGTTTTTATTATCTTGTAAACATTAATGCTTACTAGTGAAAGGGAATTCTTGTAAACGAGAGCCCACATCACTAAGGAAGTTCATCTAAACACACTTCGGCCACATCCCTCGCCCGTTTCTGTGCCGTTGAGTCGAATCACATGGTCACGAAATATAAGACAGCGACGTCGGGCACAATACAAACCGCATTTTAGAGCGCCAGGGGCGGGGCTTTGGCAGTGCCCGCCTACTGAAGAAAGTATAAAGTTGGAGCCTGCTCTATCTTTTACTTGGTCCTCTCGGATATGTAAAAACCTGCCGCGGAATGACATCCTTGTAATACCACTGTAGTGCACACTCGCACGTTAACAACAGCCAGTCGACCTAACGTGTTTAAGGAAAACCAAGAGGCACAGTTGAAGCCGGGATATTGCTAACCAATATGCCATCACAGACAAGAGCGTTGTTTGGGGGTGGCAAGTGGGGCGACCGCCCCAGGCCCTGTACCTAAGGGGGCCCTATTTTCCGCGTTTCCCGTTCGAGCAGATTTGTCAAGTTATATTCTCCAGTTATATTTTGATAAAGTCCATGTGTTATCTTGCAAAAATTTAGCTGAATACTGTATTGTAATGAGAAAATTCTGTGTATGTTAACATTATTTTTATTAAATTCACACGCAAGATTATACAGTGCACACATACCAGTAACAGCGTTTGACGTAACCGGCCCTGCGTGGGGTTGTTCAGGCCTAGGCCCTGCACACCCCTAAGGCCGCCTCTGATCCCAGAGAATTGCTATTATAAAAATTTGCTCACAACTTTTAATCGAACGTATGTTATTGTTGTTCCTCTCAGCACTTTCTTTTGCAATTCTTTTGTTAGTGGCCAACTCTAAAGTTACAGTGATCTAAATATTTCTTTGACACTGCCATTAATCGACCCAGTGCTGTAATACTACTGTATAATGATGATTGCTGCCCATTTTGTTTTAGTATCCCACATCATATTCACCTCTTGTCTTTGTTATTTTAGCCCAGAGCATCAACAAGATTTCTATCAATCTGTTTATGCTTGTCTTGCCCCGCATTATTATAAAATCTTGGGTGTTATACAGTAATCCCTCGCTACTTCGCGGTTCACTTTTTGTGGATTCACGACTTCGCGGGTTTTTAAATATAGTAGTAGTATTTCCTAGTCTAAGAACAACAAAACAAGTTCGGTGACTAAGTGCGTTGTAACACGGGCTGTGATTGGTACATGGGAGGGAGACGACAAATCACAGCTTCCCGCTTTCTAATCGGGCCCGTGATTGGTGCTTTGACTGATGCCCAGATCCCACAGCATCTCCCCTTGTCTCTCTGTCGCGGCCATTTTGCTTCAAGCTTTCTCGCCGAGCAGTTTACTTTACACTGTACTGTGTGTGATTTTTTTGTGGTTTCTATGTGTTGAACTTCGCTTCAATTTTCACCCCCTGCAATGGCTCCCAAACGTGCTCCTTCTTCCAAGGCTGGTGCTGAGCCGTCTGAAGAGACGTAAAATACAGTCATCGGCTGCTCAGTAAAAGCCATCATCACCTTCATCGTCATCATTTTTACTGCACAGCATATTCATCACCATCATCACGTCATATATACTGTAGGTACGTGTACTTCGCTATACAGTAACTGTAAACTTATCTACCGATTTCATATTGCTTAACAGTTGTCCCTGTTATTAATAGAGTAAAGGGCAGGTTGTAAACAGTACAGGCAGGGTTTAAAAACGTCCAAATACATGTTAAATAATTAAATAAATATGGTGTCCCTACTTCGGGGAAATTCAGTTATTGCGGCCGGCCTTTGAACCTATCACCTGTGATAAACGAGGGATTACTGTACTATTAAACTGGTACAGAATCATAATACTTTGGCACCTGTCTTGTGGTAGAATGTAGACTGAAGATCTCTGTCTACCCTGCTATGTTACACACTCTTAAAAATAAAGGTGCCAAGCCGTTCTTCAGAGACATGCAATAGGTGAGCCAGTTTGGGTTACCAAAAGAGTCATCCACATGAAGGTTCCATAAAGAATCTTTATGTATTTATATCTATAACAGGCTCCATAAATAATCATGGTAACAAATCTGTAAAATATCAGTGCTTGATAATTGCACACAAAGTCTTGCTATTCTGGCTTTGGACTTCAAACCCTGAGGTTGTCTGTTCAAATCCCACTACTGACATTATGTGACTATGAACAAGTCACTTTACCTGCCTGTACCTCATTTGGAAAAACAAAAGAAATAAAGCTGCTTGTGTCTCAAATGTAAGTCGCCTTGGATAAAAGCATCAGCTAAATAAGTCAATGTAAACATATAATCACACAGGCAATGTCCTAGTTTTCTTGATCTGTCAGCATCCTGCTACGTAGCCTACTAGACATTATTTTGTCCACATATTAGGGACCTTTCCAAGCCGAAAGAACCAATTTTAAATGCAAGGAACCCTTCACAGAATAAAATTGTTGTTGTCAAAGTATGGAACTATGAGGGACCACACTAGCAACTAAGCAGTTCCTTATTCTGGTGACGGACTCATCATTAACTCTATTTTCTCGTGGTGAAGCTTAACAGAATATTGCGTGTCAGATCCTGCACAGCGGCAGTAAGAATGTACTGCCTCTCCATGGACTCATTATCTTCATAGGCAAGAGCAAACTGCGTCATTTTTATCAAATCAGCCATCATTTGTTTTGAGTCATTCAGTCCTTTCATTATTGTCCATTCATTCATTTTCTAAACATGTGTTCTCTATTGCACACATCAAAATCTCTAGGGTTAAATGAATGCTTAAAGTGTGTATATATGAAGATTTTTTTCATACACACACTTTCAAGGGTTAACAATTATGACTTTGCTGTACAGTGACGAAGTGGGCCGGAGACTATCCCAGCTGCACTGAGTGCAAGGGAGGAATAAATCATAGGTGGGATGCCGGTCCATTATAAGACACATCAGGCCATTGAACCTCACCAAGCAAAGAGTACTGAGGCTGTCCTAGGACCTTTTATGTTTATTGATTCTTATAGTTCTTATCATTGAGTCTTATAGAATTGTATAGTTCTCACAGCTCAGTTGAGCAATTGTGGTTAATCCTATGGTCATTTAATTTAATCTTAAATATGAACTGAGCAAGTATAAATTACTTATCACCAAGGGATAAATGCTCTGAATAACTGAACTTGAATGTTATGAATAAAAAGCCTTAATATGTGACAATACTACATAAACTCCAAGTTGTATGAGGAAGAATCAAAAAGTAAAGACAACTCACTCTTTAAAACCAGGAACTGTGAGCAGATAAACATAACAGTCATATCACTTGTCCACATCATCTCCCACCCTCGTATCATTCCACTAACTTCTTCATTCCTTAGGAGAAGGAGCTTCTTGGCTGCTCCCCAATCTCAGTCTAAACCGCTTCATTAACCTCATCATGAGAATTGAACCTGCAACCGTGCAGAGCCTCTATCTAAGTGGACCAAAGATGTGATCATCACATGGATGGAGTTCAGGGCTGTAAGGGGAATATGGAAGACATCCAAACCATAGCTGCTGAATTGCCTCCATCGTTGTGGGTGCTACATGGGGATGTGCATCATCATGAAGCAGCAAGACTGCTTTTGTCAGCATTCCTCTTGTTTTGCAGGTTTCCCTTTCAGGCGTCACTCCCTCTGCCCATTGAAATCTCACTATGGTGCCTTATTCAATAATAGTGCAATCTCGCAGGGGAACATCCATGTTCTTTTGACTTTGGCTTCAATTAGTCTAACGTTATTGTTTGAACTACCCATAAGCCATTACAAATGTGTTGTATTATGTCAGCTTCTATCCATAGCAGCTACTGCATAACTTTTAATTATCCCCTATGTTTTGACTTACCCTCGCATTTTATTTTCAATGGACGATTCCCCAGTAATCTGAACTGAAACACATTGTTGGTTTCTACACAAGTATCTTGTATAGAGAACTGGTTACACGTGGGCAGAGATTACTGTACTTCTGAAAGTAATGTCAGATTGAGGCTGTTTGTTGCAATCATTATCACATTTAATTTGGAAGGAAAAACAACATCTTTTTCATTATAGGTGAAAATGGGAGTCCAGTGGCGATTGGCTCTTAAGTCTGTATGTTCAGATCATATTCTGGTTCACTCCAAGACCCTCAATCACTTCATTTGCTTGGGCTCTGAGTGTAGACGTAAGTGTGTTGCACATTCTCCATTATGTTTCCTACTATAAATATGTCTATATCACATATATCATTTGAAAACATGTATGAAATGCAGATAAGAATTTAGGAAAGCAATCAAAGTGGAAATACATTACTGCAGAACTAAATATGCCAGCTATAATAATTTCTGCACACATTGGCAGGGAATTGAGCTGCTTATAGACTACAAACTAAAGCCTAATCCAATCTCAAATACTTTTTAATTTCCTGATGAACTTAATGCCTGCGGCATCACAATTCCACCTTTTTTGTTTCTGTACATAATCTAGGCGTATTATCTAGACTGAATCGCAGAATGTGCTTTAAAAAGCTGTAGCTACTAATTTGCTGATGTCTTCAAAAGACATCTTTAATATGTCACAGACAAAATCCTTGTTTTGAAAGACTAGTGCTAGAACACATTAAGCATAATATTCCAGATTATCATTATCATGCCCAGTGTATGCATACTGTCACAGCTGGTCCACAGAAGATCCCTTGCATGCCATACCATCCTGATTCATTTGCATAACAAAAACTGCTCAGCATTCAACTCTTTTGTGCCATCACTGCTGACCAACAGAATCTTCAATTAAGGACTTAGCACCACTTTCTGCAATTGGGTATGGAACTTATTAATTAGCAGATCTCATCATGTGCAGATTGGTAGCATCACATTCCTCCACAATGAATCTCAGGCACTCCACAGAGTAGTGTGAAGAGTTCACCTCTGTACTTACTCCCTGTTCATCTTTAACAAAATGGCCAGACATAGCTTCAACTCCATTTTTAAATCAGCTGATTACTAACAATGATCAGAGATCTTACAGAGATGACACCCCTTTTGGTTGTACCAATAGGTCTACCTGATGATGAAGTCGTGCTCTACAACAATCTCTCCCTTAATGTTAGAAAAACCACTGAGCTGGCAGACTACACTGCTATCTACATCTGAGGCAGTGCTGTTGAGAGGGTGACCAGATTTAAAAATCTTGACCACTGTTGATGAATTTAAATGAGAACAACACCTTTCTATTCTTGTCAAATAAGAATATGGTATATAGCACTTTGATTAAGTATGATTAAGGACAACATCTATTGTGGTGTATATTTTATTGTATTATATATACATGAGAATTTTATATATCCATACACTCAGTCATTATCCAACCTGCTATATCCTAACACAGGGTCACGGGGGTCTGCTGGAGCCAATCCCAGCCAGCACAGGGTTTAAGTCAGGAACAAACTCCGGACTTAGGACTCTTGGTTGTGTTTAAATGTATATAAAAGATAAGAATATATAACAAATTGGCGACGAGACGGATCGAGTGAACTCAACGCAAAAGCAAAAATGGCTCAAATGTCGGCAAATAGGAAAAATGTTGTAATACGAAGAATCCAAGGAGGAGTTCAGTTCTTACCTGGAATAACTGGAGCTCTGAATGACAGCAAACAACATGCCAGAGGATAAGAAGGTCAGTGCTGTTCTGTCAATTATAGGCGCAAAGACTTACGACTTGTTAAAGAATTTAGTCGTGCCAGCTACTCCAAGTACAAAGACGTACGCGGAGCTGAAAGAAGCGCTGTTAGCACATTACAAATCACAGCCTTTGATTATAGCGGAGTGGTTCCACTTTTATAAACGAAACCAGCGCGAAAAGGAAAGTATCGCTGAATATGTTGTGGCCTTGAAACTGTTGTCAACGAGTTGTAATTTCAGGACTTTCTGCGAGATAAGTTAGTATGTGGCATACACTGTGAAGAAATACAGAAAGAACTTTTGTCACAAATAGACATAACTTTTCATAAGGCTTGTAAAACGGCGCAGGCTATGGAACTTGTTGCTAAAAATTCAAAGGAACTGGCTTGCAAATCCACTTGGTTGGTGCGGAAAGTGTATCGCTCGGGAGAACAGTCTTCTCAACAAGAATATCGCCCCTCGTCATTTAAAAAGAAAACGGCATTAAGTTTCCACGGAAGGGGAAGAGAGGACTTTAATAAGGACAACAAATGTTAACGCTGTGGGGGAAAGCATGATGCTCGGATGTGCAAGTTCAAAAACGAAAAATACTTCTCCTGCTCTAAAACAGGTCATTGTGCCCGCGTGTGCAGAAACAAAACCAAGAATAAAGGGGCAGCAAACTGTTTGTTTTCAAAAGCGGAAGAAATTGACTTCAGTGACAGTGACTTAGGGCTTGTTTATTCTTCACGCTCAGAACGCATACGCGCCTGCATCATGGCTGCCACGCGTTCCTAGTGTTCATTTGATGCGTACTCTGAGCAGGTCCTCAGAAATTACGCGACACATGCGCGAGTTGCAGTACCAGCAAAAAGTCGGGGGGCACAGTGTGCTAAAAGTTGGAATGTGACGTCAGAGTCTCTGTTTACTATCAACATGTGACAGAAAGCCGCTTTGTGGATCCTACGAGATCGGTGTACGCGCTTCGATGTTTGATGAATGGTTCGAAGTGGTCAAGCAAAATGCTGACATACAGATGCATTCGTGGTGCTTTTATATTCAAGCGTCGCATATTCCCGATCGTAATGACACGATACATTTTAAAAGTCTCACATACCGTCTTCTGTGCCATCTTTTTTTCTAGGGCTTCCTCTGGTACTGACAGCAGCGGATCGCCAGCAATAGATCGCCACACTGAGCACATTAAATGTATGATATTCCAACTCTCTGCACATTTAGAATCCTTAGATTTATACTTGATATCACTTTCATGATGAAATGCATTTAAGTATGTATGTTACATTTTACAGATAAATTGGTAATTTCATTTAAATAATGAATGCTGTTAATAATTACACACATGGGGGTGACACGGTGGCGGAGCGGTAGCACTGCTGTCTCACTGGGAGTCATGTCGCTGGTATTCCCTGTCTGGTGTTTACATGTTTTCCTGCTGGATTTCCTCAGTGTGCTTCGGTTTCCTTCCAAAGATATGCAGATTTGGTTACATTAAAATGACGCTAGTGTATGTGAGTGCTTGTGTTCACCTTGCGATGAGCTGATGCCTCATGCCCAATGCTAGCTGAAATAAACAAATCCCTGGACTGATGGATTTAATCATTAAACATCCTTTTCAGAGATATTGCGGTAAGGTGTCATCGGAAATTAATGGGTGTTCCATGCAATTTTCAACACAGCGAAGCCGAACCTGTTCTCACCGTGATAATATCTCGCACTGCCACCTGGTGGATTCCTCCAGATTTATGCAAAGTACGTGCGCAAGTATAAACAGTTCAACGCTTGCGTAGCAGGAGTGTCCACTGCAGCATGCGTCGTTTCACGTGAAGTGGCCTAAGGAGTCTGCACGGTGTTCACAGCTAGTTAAAAAGTTGAAGAAATACAAGTAGAAGTGATGCTGGAAGCAAAAAGCATATTAATTCAAGTGGTTTCGGAGCCACTGTTTCTATAATATCCGACTTGGCGTAAAACGTTTATGGCACATAAGCAACTGGAAGAAACGTTTATGGATTTAAGAGCATATTCAGGAGAGAGAATTGAGCTGATAGGTAAGACAGATGTGGAAGTAAAATACAAAGAGCAGTCAGCAGTGCTTCTGGTGGTTGTTGCTAAAGGAAGTAAGGCAGCGCTGCTGGGGCGAAATTGGTTGAAAGTCCTTAAATTAGACTGGGCCAGACTTTTTCAGATTAAAAGCCTTGAGCCACTGTCACTACAGGAGGTTTTGGTAAAACATAAAAACGATATTTGAAGTAGGGCTAGGGACAATCAAAAATTTCAAAGCACAAATTAAAATGAAGCCGGATATTAGTCCTAAGTTCCATAAAGCAAGGTCTGTGTCATATTCACTTAAGCAAGCTGTTGAACTTGAACTGGATATATTAGAGAAGCCTGGAATAATTTTTAAAATTGAAAGAAGCAACTGGGGTGCCCTAATCGTAGTGGTACCAAAAAGTGATCAGTCACTCAGAATATGTGGTGACTATAAAGTTACTGTAAATCAAGGGATGGAAGAGGAGCAGTACCCACTGCCTACAGCAGAAGATTTGTTTGCTACTCTTGCTGGGGGTAGGCTGTTTACCAAATTAGACTTGGCGCATGCTTACCAACAGTTAGAGCTGGATGAAAAGTCAAAACAATACCTGGTGGTCAACACCCAAAAGGGTTTATACTGCTACAACAGATTGTCATATGGAGTTTCCAGCGCACCTGCCATATTTCAGTTGGTAGTGGACCAGATTTTACAAGGATTGGAACATGTCACATGTTTTCTGGATGACATCCTGATTATTGCTAAAACAGTGTAGCAGCATTTACAGATTTTTGGATGCAGTGATGTCAAGGCTGGAACAATATGGAATTAGATTGAAACAGGCAAAGTGTAGTTTTATACAAGAAAGTGTGGAGTATTTGGGGCACCGAATTGACAAGGATGGCTTGCACCCAACAAAAGAAAAGGTAACTGCCATCCTTGACGCTCCTGAACCCAAAAATATTGGAGAGCTAAGATCATTTTTAGGTCTACTCAATTATTATGGAAGGTTTCTGGCTAGATTGAAGACCAGTCCCCTGCTTTATCATTTTGTAATACTGTAGGCAAAGTGCAGAGCAGCCTTCAATCAATGTAAAGAAATGCTGGCCACTAGTAGTGTACTGGCCCATTATGATACCCAAAAGCCCCTATTTTTAGCATGTGACGCCTCAGCATATGGAGTGGGAGCTGTGATATCACATATAGAAAATAGCAAAGAGAGGCCAATAGCCTTTGCATCAAGAACATTAAAGCTCTAGTGAGAAAAACTATGCCTAAATCGAAAAAAGAGGCATTAGCTTTGATTTTTAGGGTAAAAGAAATTCATAAATATTTATATGGTCGAAGGTTCATGCTGCTCACAGACCACAAACCTCTGTTGTCCATTCTGGGTCCTAAAACAACAGTACCTACCTTAGCTGCTGCTAGAATGCAGAGGTGGTCTGTCATTCTTTCTGCATATAAATATGACATTCAGTACAAAAAGTCTGCAGAACATAGCAATGCTGATTCTTTGTCAAGATTACCTCAGCAGCAAAAGGAAAGCTTAGATGCAGAAACTGGAGACATTTGGATGTTGTTTAACACAAATGACCTTCCTGTAAAAGCTATTGATATTGCAAAAGAAACCAAACATGATCCAATCTTATCTAGAGTGCTTGATTTAACTTTAAATGGGTGGCCAGATTTTTTTTATTCAGAGGCATCAACTCTCAACTGAGCAAAAATCTGTACTTTGGGGTTGCAGAGTATTTATACCACCTACTGTACGTATTGTGAGCAGTTACTTAAAGAATTGCATGAATCACACCTGGGAATGTGCAGAATGAAAGCTTTGGCACAAAGCTATTTATGGTGGACAAATATGGACAGTGAAAATGAAAAAAAAAAGTAAATCAATGTGATGTATGTTGTACAGTACGTAACCAGCCACCACCTGCCCCTTTGCACTATTTGAAATGGCCTACTAGAGTATAGCAGAGAGTTCATGTGGACTTTGCTGAGAAAGACCAGCAGTATTTTCTAGTCCTTATTGAGAGCCATTTTAAGTGTCTTGAGGTTTTCCCTCTGACTAGGCTAACAATAACCCTGACAATTAAAACATTAAGAATGTTATTTGTAGCATATGGAATTCCAGAAGAGCTGGTATTGGACATTGGACCACAGTTTGTGTCAGAAGAATTTAGTAGATTTATATAATCAAATGGCATTAAACACACTTTGATTCCTCCATACCATGCAGCTACAAATGGTGCAGCTGAACGAAGTGTACAAATTTTGAAAAGGGCACTTGAAAAGGATGCGTTGGAAGGTGCCAAGACACACAGATCTTTATCTCTATCAAACCGTTTAGCAAACTTTCTGATAATGTATAGAAGCACTCCTCATTCAGTCACGGGTCATTCACCTGCAGAACTGTTTTTAAAAAGAGAAATTAGAACTAGATTCTCCCTGCTAAAACCAAAAATGGAACAAACAATAACAGATAAACAAAACCATGAAAAACACATTCATGACAAATCCGCATGTATGGAACGTCACATCTCAGAGAATGATGCAGTTTGGGTAAAAAACTGGAAAGGGTGAAAAAAAATGGATTAGAGGAAATGTTTGCAGAAAACAAGGGCCAAGGAGTTTTATAGTCAACGTAAATGGAGAACTTAGACGAGTCCACTTGGATCATCTACGGAAAACTGAAGCCAGTGTGGCTAATAGCGGAAACATGGAACCCACAATTTTAAGTTCACCACTTTCATTCGATCGACCAAAAGCAGAAGACCTCAGAAATTCAAGGTAGCCAAAGCAACTCAGTTACGATAGATGCTTCCAAGGTACACAACACTGAGAACCCCCTCTTGACAGTGTTCATTTAGATGAAGGGAATGCACCAATTCCTGAAATGGAAGAAGCAGATCCACCTATATTTTTAAAATTGAAGCGCTATCCATTTGGGGAGAGAAGGCCTTCACAAAGACTCAGTTATTAAGAAGCTGACTTAATACATTGAGGTTTTGATAGGAATCCAGTTCTCAGGATAAGGGCAAAATAATTCCTTGAACTGTGGGTTAAGGATTGGAGGGTGACAGTCTTCATTTCATCCTGTATTCTGTCTGTATAATACCTCTGTGTAAAATTGGAAGTGGAATGAGTATAGAATATAGAATATGTTTTAAAAAAATGACTGTTAAACTTAAGGGGGAGGAGTGTTATGTGTACATCTTCATTTGTAAATGTTATTTCTTATATGATAAAGGGCATGGTTGTGTGTGCATGTGTAATATAAATAAGGGGGTGTGGAGTTTAGAGCAGTGTGTGTGAAAGAAGCAATAGAGAGGCACGTGTGTGAGAAGGATAATAGCGTTTGCGGTTTGTAAAGTTTCAATAAATAAAAGTGTTCCTGTTGTTCATCACCCTGTGGAATTGATTGTGTTTAAATGTATATAAAAGATAAGAATATATAACACCAGCAAATGGGCTTTTACTATGGGTTAATGCTTTATGCCATCATGCCAGTCCATGTTGCAGCTAATTCAATACAATGGCCTAGTCAGTCACCAGTCATGTTTTTAATCAAGCATCTTTTCAACAAGTGGGAAAGAGCTGTTCTGAGAGGGGATCCACCACGAGCTAATTTACAACAGTTCTGGGAGAAACTGACATTGGCTAGCATCACAGTGCTGAAAGTTAAAGTCTGTGACCTGGTGAATTCAGGATGTTGAGAATAAATAGTGAATCAACTTGCTTTTATGCTCACGTACATGGTGACAGCTACAGTCCTGTGACCTTGAAGTAGATTAAGTGGCTATGCTCAAAGGGTCTAGAAATTTTTTTCTTGAACCAGACCTGTTTTAATCTAGGTACCAGCCTGCCAGCAGTCCATGTGACTGAAGATAAAATGTATTTCATGGTGTTATACAGACAAAATATACTGTACCTGAGCCAAGTGAGTAAAGTGATAATGCTTTATTTCTCCTCCTAGGCTATCCTTCACAACCTGAATGAATTGGCAGAGGGATTTGTAGCCAAGAATGTCAGCAGTGATCAGCACCCAGAACTCGTACCCAGCCTCACACAGGCTGTCAGTACGGACCACTGATGATGATATAGAGAGACTCGAGAATGGAAACAGCAGGTAAGAAAGACAAGCCCTGGTTAATGGAAGCATATGCTCTTGTGAAAGACAATAAACATAAAAAAAATCAAAGTTGCCTTTCAAAGACATGAAAAGAACGTTCAATAAAACTGTAAAATATACATCCTATTTTATTACTTTTTAATAATTTGCTTATCTTTCTTCAGGAAATCATACTATATGGCCCACTGAAATGTAATGATTTTATAACTGAACTGAACATATACAGTTAAAGTTGTCAACAGAAAAATATGTTACCAATGCAATGATAAAGAAGGTGTAAGAGTAAAAAAAAAAAAGGCAAATTCAGTAATATTGCAAAAGAAATGATTACAAAAGAAATGGATGCAAGAAATTTGTTCAGCAGAAGCAAAACAGTTCTCATGGGAAAAAGTAAATAGTTCATGCTGAGCAGTTTTCCTTGTTTTCACATCAATGTATGTGCTTTCTTGTTTAAGTGACACATTTATCCAAAGAAACATACTGTACAGCCATATACTGTGTATGCATGTATATATATATCCATCCATCCATAATCCAACCCGCTATATCCTAACTACAGGGTCACAGAGGTCTGCCAATCCCAGCCGACACAGGGCGCAAGGCAGGAAACAAACCCCAGGTGGGGTGCAGGGCACACACACACACACACACACACCAAGGACAATTTAGAATCGCCAATACACGTAACCTGCATGTCTTTGGACT
>JANRMT010028174.1:146680246-146742811 GCA_026402145.1 Polypterus bichir lapradei
TCACTTCTAAAGAAATGCAAAAATACAGCAGAATAATGGAACAATGAGCAGGATAGCAACTGAAATTAGATATTCATAAAGTAAAAGAATTAGTTTTTAAATATGATATTGAATTAAATAAAAGCCAGTGTTTATTGTGACCCTTACTCCTGACAGTTCACTCCCCAGAAGATGGCAAACACTTGTTCGAGTTTAAAACATTGTAAGAAGTGCTGCAAATTTGGTGGAAGCAGAATTGTATTAGAATTTGACCCACAGTAAAACTAAATGAATAGCAAACAGATAATTTAATATAAACGTTAATATTAACTTAAGTACACTTGTCTGATTTTAATTTTGTTTAAAATCTTAATTAAAAGATACAAATAATATATAGTCTCTCCCTCCAAAAATAAATGTAAATGATTACATTCAGGATATCTCAAAGCCCAAGTATTAAAAAGATGCTCTTATTTTCAAAAATACATTAGGGGGAATCAACACAGAAGATAAACACATTGCACACAAAAGTAGACAGCTGTGTGGGATATCTTGTTTGCATGGCTGCCCCTTCGGTACCATCAAAGCACTTTCTGTTCTCACCTATGATTCCTCTCAGTCTTGCCTCCCTTTCTCCCACCAGTGAGCCTTCACCCTAAACACTCTTTCTCAAACAGTTTGTTGGCTTTAGACCCACTTACCTGAATCTCTTCTGGCCTGACCCCACAATTACAGGGAAAATGTCCTTCATATTGTTTGGGAGGTGTAGTTCACACTTCCCATCACCCATATTACTTTAAATGAGGAGGCAAAAGCTTGAGCCCTCTGTTGGGTTTCCTTTTCTCCAGTTCTACCCAGGCCTTCACTCTGAACTTTCTGAACTGTTGACCCTTCTGATTACACCTCTGGGATACCTTTCTGGTGGTCATTTGTTGTTCTGAATGTTCTGCTCTGTTAGGTTAAATCTTCTGCTCACACTGGGGTTATTCTAATGTTCTAATGGACAATATTGATAAATAGGATGGACAGGTCTGTTCGGCTGATTGGCCTTTCTAATGTGCTAATGGACCAAACATAGCCCCATTTTTTTTCGGTGTGTGTTTGTTTCTTTCTCTTCTGGAAGTTTTGTATGGAACTTGACTCTGATAATGCCCTTTTCCTTGGCAAACTTTTGCACAGCAGAACACCCTTCTAAGAGGGCATTTGCCGTAACAGACTTTTCAATATCAAAACTGTGGAATTGAGGTGGAGGTCACTGGTCCACACTGCAATAAACTGTTGGAACTCAGCCTTTTTATTTATCCCTGTCACAGCATAGAAGGAGACTATAAAACTTAAGTTAGGTAGGTTCCAATCTCAGACATAAGCATAGAGCTGGCCATGTATACTTTCTAATCACATTAACCCTTATGAATAAACAGTCCAGTAGCTTCTGCCTCCTTGTGGATCTGGTGAGCATGTCTGATATTTGGCACACAAAACTAAGTTCATGTTGATAATGTATAAAGTATATAAGTTTTAGGCCAGACCTAAAGGGGATCCATTTATCATCGTCTGCATCAGAAAAAAATAAAATAGGCAGTGTTGGATATAGACGAGGGGAAGCTATAAAGGCTGTATTTGTCGATTGTCAACAGAGAATTGGGCAATATAACAACTGAATTTGTCTAGATCACAGCCAAGATGCATTATAGATGAAATTATAAAAACATCCTTGAAGAACTGTAACAATTTTTAAAAATCAGAAATTCAGAGAGACCATTTCAGGCTTTTCTTTTTTATCTGAATCCTAAATCTGGCCCCAGAAACAATTAAAGACAGACTGTCAGTTTTGTAAAATAAATGTACAGACTTAGGCAAAGTGTTCAGTGGAAGAGCTGAAGAGGATGTTTTCATGGAAATTCTGACTACATTATAGGCTAATGAGGACGATAAAAGCATGACTTAGAGCAAAGTGTACAGAAAGGCACAGGTATACCTTTTAGAACAGTTGCGGTTTGGGGGTTTTAAATTTATGCATGAAAATGTTTTATGTTGCTATCCTCTTCTTTTTTAAATACAAAAATATCTGTATGGACAAGATGTGTTACATTTGTATTAAATGGGCAGTGAAGTACTGGAAAGGCTTTTAACAATTAAATAACACTCCACTAACTCCACTAAACAGCCTTTTTAAACCACATCCATGGTGAGTCATCATTTTGTTGAAGGTATCATACCCCTATATACAGTTCATACATATTGAATAAAGTAGGAGGTAGCAAAGTGGCACAGTGGGTAAAATGACTGCCCCACACCACATTCAGGTTACTGGGTTAAAATCTTGGCTTGCTCGCTATCCTTTTGGCTAGTTTGCACATCGTATTCCTTATGTGTATGTGCTGAGTTTTCTCCCATGCCCGAAAGATGTTAGGTAAACTTATAATTCTAAATTGCCTTGTGCCAAATATTAGCTAAATAGGAACAAATAGATTTGCAAAATGATTATATGATAAATAGGTTTGTCTGAACTCCACTGGTATGATGAAAATCATTATTTGTAGAAGATTTTAAACCAAGACATAGTGTCAAAGTAAAAAAGAGTGCCATGTTGTTTGAATATAACTAAATACCAAAGAAAGTGATGCAGTGTGATTAGGAGAAAGTTAGAATGGGATTCACTAAAATACAAGTAGAAGAAAAAAGTTTAATTCTTAAATTGGAAGAGAGATTGCCAAGCAATTTTATTTAAAACTAGCTGAAATACCCAGCGTTGCCTGGTAGGAAAATAAAGTGTTTTTGTTTTTTGTAATTGTTTGAGAAAAATATAATTAAAAAAACCTCACAACTTTAAAAAAAAAAAAAAAAATAACAAACAATGAAGACTCACTAATGTGCTTGTCTTACAGTCTTGTATACATGTTATCATCCAGCCTCCTTGCCTCCTCCAGAGACCTCGTCCTTTTCCACCCAACTCTAGCCATTGTATGAAGGGAGGTGGCTCCTTTTATGCTCCCCCGGAAGTGCTCCAGGTGCATTCCAGCAATCTTCCACCGACATGCTCCAGTGTGGCGGAAGTGCCAGCTGCATCCCCAGAAGCACTCTGGGTGTCCCTGCTCCGTGTGTGGCGGAAGTGCTGAGGTCCAGGGCTCCAAAGGCATAGGGGCACCCCTTAGCGGTGACCACGGGCCCCTACAGGGTTGAGCTTCAAAGCTCAATACCCGTGGCCCCCAAAGGTACCAGGGTGGTCGCCCTCACATTGTCTGGGGAAGGCATAGACCCTCCTCCGGTCCTCCTGGGCGTCCTGGCCGAGTCGCCCCCCCCCCAGCCGTCTCCGACAATATATAGATAATAAAATAAACTGCAGGGGGATTCACTCACATGGAATGCTTGAATCCTATTTTACAAATGTCATTGTGTGCTTTTATAGAACCTGGCTGGTCTACAACATGTCCTGCAAGTTAACCCTACAGGCAAAGCAGCTATATTACACTTTGATGTCCTGCATTCATAAAGGGTGAGTTTGCAGGGGGTGTCTTTGAGATGGACTGTAAATGTCTTGATTGCTATAAACCCAAAGCTTTACCAATCAGGTAGAACAAAAAGGAACATTATACAGTGATCCCTCGCTATATCGCGCTTCGACTTTCGCAGCTTCACTCCATCGCGGATTTTAAATGTAAGCATATCTAAATATATATCACAGATTTTTTGCTGGTTCGCGGATTTCTGCGGACAATGTGTCTTTCAATTTATGTTACATACTTCCTCAGTTTGTTTGCCCAGTTGATTTCATACAAGGGATGCTATTGAGAAGCTACCCAATCAGAGCACGTATTACATATTAAATAAAACTCCTCAATGATATACGATATGCTTCCCGCGCGCCGCTTCACACACTTAAAAGCTCTAACAGCCCGTATTGATTTTTCATTGTTTGTTTTTCTCTGTCTCTCACTCTCTCTGAGAAATACAGGCAGATACTTATCCATCATGCAATACCATCAGGGAGGCGTATGCTTGGCCCCATTAACTGCTCCTGACGGAGGGGATGTGAGCAGAGGGGCTGTTTGCACAGTGGCTGTTTGCTTAGAAGATACGGACGCGCCTGTAAAAAAATGCTGAAAGGCTACCTTCACATTGATCCCTTCATTGCGCCACTTTATCGCGGTGCTTGCATACTTAAAAGCGCAGCAGCCCTATTGATTTTTGATTGTTTACTTTACTCTCTCTCTCTCTCTGAAATTCTCCGCTCCTGATGTGCACCTTGAAGAGGAAGATACGTTTGCATTCTTTTAATTGTGAGAAAGAACTGCCATCTCTGTCTTGTCATGGAGCACAGTTTAAACTTTTGACTAAAGTGTGTTATATCATATCTAGAGGGCTCCAATAATATTAAAAAACATATTTAGAAAGTGGTAAACAGGTTTTCAATGCTCTAACTGCGAAAATATTTATAAATAAAGATTTATAAATAAAGAATTCTACTTCTTGGAAATTCATTTATCTGTCTGGAGCGGATCAACCGCTATAAACGAGGGTTTACTGTATAAATGTGCGGAGAATATTTATAAACAGTGTGGGAGAGTTTCTAAGAGCTTAAAATATATAAAAATAACCATACAAACATATGGTTTCTACTTCGCGGATTTTCACCTATCGCGGGGGGGTTCTGAAACGCAACCCCCCCGATCGAGGAGGGATTACTGTACTATGTAAAATATCTTTACCCCACTCCCATGGTCCAGTAAAATATGATATATTTTTTCACACAGAGATGGTGGGCTATGGTCTGGACTATGTAAAAAAAAATAACAGAAATTAAGAAAACAGTTGTATCTGATGATGGATAATAAAAGGTGACAAAGCTAACAATGGATGGATGGTTGGCAGAGTGGAAGGAAACATATTGTGACTGCTTTACAATTAAGAAATGCCTTTGGCAAGCATAATATTTTCTCATACATTTTATGAGAAAGTATACTAGGATTGGATATCATCTGACTATTTTGTGACAGGACTAGGTTACATTGTAAAATGCTGCTTATTGTGTCTGAAACATGTATTGGCATGTCTCATGAAACAGTGAAAGAATGGCTTGAAACAATACCAAGCAACTTAAGCAGTCAGAAGAATAACATATTCAGTCAACAAACAATAGCATCAGTGAAAAGCTGGCTAACAGTGTACCAATTTGTTGTTTTAGCTTTGGGCAAAGTGTCTTAGACATAGCCAACTGAGCCACAGAAACCCATTACTTTGGACAGTTTATCATGAGTCAGGGCTAACCAGAAGATCACCACTGTGAAGAGCAGGGACCCAAACAAAGGCAGATTAAACTTTAGAACAGTCCTAGTCACAGGTTAGTGCTCATGTCTGTCCACTGGCAACACTTTCTAGAGACATCTATTGAAAGGTTGAATGTGTTCATCTGGGATGCATGACATGAATGTTTCAAAAGATTAAATATCTTATTTGAAGATAATTGGATTCAGTGTTAGCCTATTCTATGATCAACTAGAGATTAGAGTTCTAAGAAGTGCATCATGGACTAGATAAACTGCTACTCTTTTACAGTAGGATCAATACATTAAATATTACATTTACAAAATGCTGTGAAATAAACAGTGAAGAGACTGATGTAGAACTGCAAACTTATTTGGGTAGACACCAACCACAGATCTCTCAATGACATCATTCACTAACTGATTTTAGCAGTGCCATCCAAAGAAACAAATAATGAACCTTTAGCTTTAGCTTTGCGGCGAGAGTGTTGATCTTGCCGAGAGGTTTACTTACCTTGGCAGTGACAATCATGTCTCTGGTGACTCTTCCTATGAAGTCAGTAGACGGATTGGGACAGCATTGGGGGGTCATGAGGTTTGCTGGAAAGGGGTGTGTGGCGCTTCCGATATCTATGCAAAGGGACGAAGGTCCAAGTCTTTAGAGTCCTGGTGCTTCCTGTCTTGCTATATGATTGCGAGACACGGACGCTATCCAGTGAGCTGAGACGAAGACTGGATTCCTTTGGTACTGTGTCTCTCTGGAAAATCCTTGGGCACTGTTGGTTTGACTTTGTGTCGAATGAGTGGTTGCTCTTGGAGCCTCGAATGATGTACATTACCTGCATTGTGAGGGAGCGTCAGTTACGGCACTTACGGCCATGTGGCGCATTTCCCCGAAGGTGATCTGGCTTGTAAGATCCTCATTGTTGGGGTCCCAAGTAGCTGGACGAGGCCAAGGGGTCGCCCACGTAACACCTGGCTGCGGCAGATAGAGGGTCATTTCCAGAGTGTGGGACTAGACCACGTGTCTGCCTGGGGGGTTGCAAAACCCGATTTGTTTCGTCATGTAGTGGGTGCGGCAACACACTTTACCAGTGCATGCTCCCCAACTTGACTTGTCTTCTCATGCCTAAGACGAATACAATATTCGCGAGATACAAGTTTGGTTAGAAGACGCAAGGTATAAACGAGACTTTTGATCACTTTGTAACAGAGTTAAAATTGCTGGTGAAGGACTGTGCTTATGCAAACGAAGATGAGATGGTCAGGGATAGAATAGTGTTTGGCACAAACTCAGCAAAAGTGTGAGAGAAACTTTTAAGTGCCGGGTCTGAGCTAACATTAAATAAAGCCGTGGACATCGCAAGATCGCACGAGATAGCACAAAGCACCTACACTCCACAACACTCAATAAACCAATACTCCAATCACTAAACAATAATCAGTCCTCCACTCCCAGACGCGTTGCCACCCTTCCACCCAGCTCAGCTCATCCGTCTGGGATCTCCCACAGTCCTTTATAGTCCTCGACCCGGAAGTGCTTCTGAGCCCTCAGTCTATGCGATTATCCAGCACTTCCGGGTCAGGTAAAAACTTCTCTTTTTCTTCAGCCCGGAAGTATATCATTGCTTCTGTTCCCGTGACTTGGAAATACTTCCGGGCTATACGGAAAATATAAATCCCTGGGCCTCCCTGCAGCGACTCCTGGCGGTCCCCATGGTATCCAGCAGGGCTGTGCATTATAACTCCACTGTCCATGATTCCCTGCTGGCATTCGGGGCACCTCCATGCTGCAAAGAAGGCTCCATCTGGTGGCCTGGGGGTATTGGCCGGAATGAATGGCCGGGCATATCTCACAATATGTAGACCAAAAAATAGTTCTTATCTAGTAGAGGTCTGCAAGTAAGAATGCGACAAAATCTCTAAACCAAAAAAAAAGGAATCTACAATTTCTACCAAAGAAGTTTTACTGTTACTTCTGCACATTTAAATTAATTTTTTCAATATGTTAAAATTAGCAGATAAATTATATTTGTTCATTACATTATACAGGACTATATCTTGTTTAAACAGGTACCCTGCAGAAGTTGTTCTAGTTTTATTTTTCACTTAAGAGATTCAGTGAAAAATGCAATTTGACCAGGGGTTTCCAAAATTAGTATGCACTAGTAATCTCATTTCACACTTCTGCTTTCTGTTAAATAAAACAAACTTATGAATTTTAATGGATTTCTGCATGTCATGTAAAGGGAGAGTAGTGATGTGTTGCATGTTCTTTAGACATGCAAGTAAGAATTTCATTGTATTCTTTGCAGTGACAACACTCCTAATACTGCTAGATAGATCTTTATAGACAGAACTTTATTTGTCCCCAGGGAAAAAAAATAGCTTTTTTCAGAAGCTCTTTAAATAAATAAATACAGAAATAGATAAATATATATACACACTCACTATGGTCTGAACACAGAAATCAGAATGACAAAAATTAAAGAAAATTTAAAAAGAAAGAAAACTTCCGACTTGGCTGTCCCAGTCACAGTGAGTC
This sequence comes from Polypterus bichir lapradei, assembly GCA_026402145.1. Lineage (NCBI taxonomy): Eukaryota > Metazoa > Chordata > Cladistia > Polypteriformes > Polypteridae > Polypterus > Polypterus bichir. Next base: position 146,688,035 of record JANRMT010028174.1, read on the forward strand.
ATTATGGAGGTGTATTTTTGCTGATATAAAGCAGCCCCAGTAGCATTTCTGAAAGCACTCAGTGTTAGTGTGACAGGAAGAGGATGTGCAGCATTGTTCATAATGTTTCATTCTCTCCTTTGCTACCTCCAGGGGGTCCAATATGTGTCTCATAACTGAGCCTGCCCTTTTAATTAGCTTGTTAATTTGGTTAACGCCAACTCAGATTGTAGTGTAAGTTACCATTTTTCAACCTAGGTGTTAAGATTTCTTCGATAAGGGTAGTGGTTCACCCAACATTTAAATGAAAGATGGTTGACTCTAAGTGAAAAGAACACAATGTACATTACTCATAAAGGTGAAAAATGTGAGGTAAATAAATGGAGCCTGAATTCTAAAATGAATACATACTGATTGTCTTCACTGTATTATAGAACATGTGCTTCTGTTGAGGGATATTGTAAATGGGAACAAAGCCATGGGAAAAAAAAAAGTCTTGGCTATATGGGGAAGTTTTGTGACTTACACATCCCTTGACCTTATCTACAGGCAATCAGTGTTTTTCCCATTATCTACATGTATCATGTAAATCAGTGGCTTGAAACTAACTCTGCGAGGTACTTTTAGGTCACTCTCAGTTAAAAACCAAGATGACAAAAAGTTGTATTCTGGTGTTGGAATGCTAGTGTGAAAAAGTCTCTATGCATTATAACAAACAGGGTTGCACTTAGAAGTGGATAAAGGCAGGATAAGTCACACACACTTTACTCGATCCAGAGGAATGCCTTAATTTCAATAATAACAACATTCCACCCAGTTTAACTCCAAAGTCTCAAAAACTACAACGCTATTTGCTCTCAGTTATATGGCAGATTATGAAATATTTGGTCAAATTATAGAGGGACATCCATTTTATAAAAATAAAAATAATAATAAATAATAATACAGTGGTACCTTGAGATACCAATCGTCACTAAGTCGATTTTTTGCCTTGAGTTATGAGCCAAAATTCGAAATAGGAGCCATCAAAGAGCTTGTCGCTGCACATTTCGAGGAACTGACAACGGAGGAATTGACGGAACTACAGACGCAGCAACATATGGAGGATTTGCAGGAGATCGGTATCGCGGAGGCGGTTATCTCTTCAAGTGAGATAAAGGAAGTGTTGGCAATGTGGGAAAAAGTTTCGAACTTTAAAGAAAAGAAACACCCTGAAAAAGTTGCAACTGGTCGTGCAGCGGTGCTATTTAATGACACTTGCCTAACTCATTTCAGAAACAATCTAAAGGGGAGGACTAAACAAAGCTCCTTGGACAGGTTTCTATTGAAACACCCTGAGAATGAAAGTGACGAAAGCGTGGCAAAAAAGAAAAAAAAACTAGTCAAGAAGAAAATTAAGTTAAGCAAAAGTTAAGTGAAAGAAAAAAACATTACAATATGCTAATCGGCTTCGCCAACATCTAGATAGATAGATAGATACTTTATTAATCCCAAGGGGAAATTCACAATGTTTATTTCACATCTGTTTATTTTTTCAGATTCTCTTTTATGTATTAGGATTTATTTTGTTTGTGAGCAGTATTTGTTCATTATAAGTACATTTATCTTATGTTGAAAACATTTAACAAAAAATTGGGGTGGTTTTTTGGGGGCTGGCACAAATTAATCTCATTTCAATTAAGTTCAATAGGAAAAACTGATTTGAGATACAAACATTTTGACTTACGAGCTCGGTCACGGAACGAATGAAACTCGTATCTCAAAGTACCACTGTAATAATAATAATAATACATTTTATTCATATAGTACCTTTCCCATGCTCAAAGCACTCCATTTTGTTTCCATCACACAGTTACAGAAACAAACCTTGGATGAAATGCCAGTGTGTTTAGCTCCCTGTAATATTCATCTCCTTCAATTAAACAATATACACCTACACCCTTGTGCAAATTTTTTAACAGCAGTAGACCATTTTTTGCTTTCATCTGTAACATGAAGAACAGAGTAAAACAGTGCTAAATGCTACATTACCTCCAGTAACGTTTCAACATTTTGAAATGGTACTTGCTGAAAAAAAGAACGCCTAAGTGGCAAGGAAACAAATAAAAAAACAATACGGTTCTCTCCCCCTGAAGCTTCTGTAAACAATCTCAAGAGGTTGCCTTTGGATGCACGGTATTTCAGTTAATTGGAAATGGAAAATTCTGATAACATTAAAATGAAGCAATAAGTGAAAGAATAAAATTCATGACATGTATGCTTTAAAAGGTAAAGGTATTTTAGAGGAAGGCATGTAAACAAAATGAGCACAGATATTCACTATCTGTACTTGTTTTCTGAAAGTGCCCTCCGGCAATTTCACTTGTGTGTCAGAAATATTACAATATATCCAGGAATAGAAATGCAATCAAAAATTCATATTTCTAAGATTATTGTGTTCATCATTGTGCATTCCAATCTTTGTGCCTCCATCATTTCTAGTTCAAAATAACAATTCAGCCAGCTAGATATCACAGGAGCCTTTTAAGTGAATGCTTAGAATTGGTCATTATTCTCCTTTGAATCAGGGAGCTGACAATCTCTATGGAGATCACATTTGGGTAAAGCTTTGTATCTGATTAAATTGCAATGCTGAACGTTACGGCTTTCTAATTTCTTTTCTTCTTTTTGTATTTGTTTTACAGAGTCACACCTTCTAGTGTTTCTCTGAGCATCTCTCACCTCACTGAACACATTATTTTATTAATTATGCATTATTCAGAGATATATTTAGAGATTAATTTTTTTTTATATATATACTCAGTTCAAAGGTAAAAAAAAAATCGGCCGGCGGCGCCGGACATTTTCATGTTATATTGTGTGTGATCAACTAAAGCTGTTGAAAAAATAGGAGGAATTACAGTGGATTCAAAAAGTATTCGGACCCTTTCACTTTCTGCACACTTTATTGTGCTGCAGATTTGATTATAACTGGATTTCCCATCAGCCTATACTCAATAACCCATAATAACAAAGTGAAGACGCTTTCAGAAAGGTTTGCAATTTTATTAGAAATCAAAGACTGAAATATCTCCTTCATATAAGTGCTCAGATCCTTCAGTACTTTTTGGAAGCTCCCTTGACAGCAATAATAGCTTCAAGTCTTCTTGGGTAATTCTTTATAAGCTTTGCACACCTCCATTTAGGCAGTTTATTCCAATTTTAATTGGGGATCCTTTCAAGTTTCATTAGATTGGATGGGAAATATCTGTAAACTGCCATCTTCAGGTCTCTCCACAGATGGCCCATGGGGTTTAAGTCTGAGTTTTGACCTGGTCACTTAAGACTTGGAGACTTGTCCCAAAGCGTTATGGGATGCTGAGTGTAGTTTTTGGGGCAAAAATGGCACATTTACCCATTAGATCTACAGTGTGCAGAAGGTGAAAGGATCTAAATACTTTCTGAATCCACTCTGAGTCATTTTTTGTTGAAGGGTTGGTAGGCAGTGTAGAATTACTGAAAGCAAAGTAATAGTCAATATTACCCTCCTAACTCACAATCACCTGCTTATTCTCTTTTTTCCTTCTCTCAGTTTCTGGGAACATGTCTCCTTCATATCAAACCATTAAAGTTTGAGTCATCTTTTAATACTTGAAGTCATAGCTGTGCCCCTGGTGGGGCTTCACAGTCCTAATCCCATAAGTATATGGTTTCCCTGGAGAGAGAGACCTGACATTTATATTACTGTAACCTTCTGGTAAGAGGATGTGTCTCTTCCTGGTTCTCCTTGATGCTATCCCAAATAAAGGAATCACCTTTGTAACATGTGTTTCAAAACAGATTCAATGTACTGTATTTCATTTTACTGCATCAATCAAGGCAAATCTTAATTTTGACAAAATGAAACAAAATTCTACAGAAATTTCAAAGTTAATAAAAAAAATACCTGGTGCAGTGAACCAGCATCAACATTTTTCCAAATAATTACAGTTACAGGACTTCTTCTAAGTGTTGCACATCTGAATACTGTAATGTTTGCACATTAATCTTTACAAAAATAGTTCAGTCTTATAGAAACAGTAGAAGTGCAGTTTTCAGTGAATGATTTTTTTCATTGTTCATAAGCTTTTCCAGTGTGGCTCTTTGTATTCATTTTAGGTAAGGCTGTAAAGCAATTCAATTTTCTGCATCTACAGTCAATGCCAGAAATATTGGCACCCCTCAAAAAAGTGAACAAAAAAATTAAAATAATGTAGATAATACATGCATCTATTCTAAAATCCCTCAAATGTTTTGGAGAAATTGCTGACTATTTAGTAAAAACAATTCCTGCAAAAGTGTTGTTATATCTTCAGAATAGTTTATCTTGTCAAAACCGTATGTGTCAAAATTACTGGCACCCTTGAAGAATACTATAAATAAGACCAAATAAATGTGCATCTTTGGGGAAAAATGTTTCTTCATGTTGCTTGTAGTTTCTAGGAATGTTTGGTGTCTAGGAACTGTTGTCTATGGCCATTTTCTGTTTCACTGGGATATAAATATGAATTAACACACAGATAAAAATTCTTTTGTCATCCATCAACATGGGTAAAACCAAAGATCCCTGAAGTCAAATGAGAAAAAAACTGTTGAGATGCATAGTTTAGGGGATGGCTACAAAAAATAGGTATTCAATTGGAATTACCAGTACGCACAATCAGGGCTATAATAAAGAAGTGTGAAAAGCATAGAACTGATGAAAATTTGCCAGGAAGGGGATACATCTACATATTGCTTCCACAAACAGTGAGAAGAATGCTAAGAGAGGCAAAGAGGAGCCCAAAGATCACAGTTTCACAACTATAAAGTTTAGCTGAATCTTGGGAATTAATTGTTTCAAAGTCAGATGACTTAGTGAAACGACACCTCCATGACCAGAAGCTTAATGTACGCGCAGCACGAAAGAAGCATCGTCTGAGTCCAAGACACAAATCCCTGCATCTCAACTTTGCCAAGAAAAATTGGGGATACAACTGGAATCGTGTGTTATGGTCAGATGAGATAAAAATTGAGCTTTATGGCTATGCACACCATCACTGTTTAGCGAAAAAATGGGAACTGTGTACAAAGCAGGGCACCTCATACTCACAGCAAAATATGGTGGTGGCTCTTTGATGCTTTGGGGCTGTTTTTCTGCCAGTGGTTCAGGGGCCTTTTTTAAGGTCAGTGGCATAATGAATATCATTAAATACCGGAACATTTTAGCCAAAAATCTGGTTGCCTCTGCGAGAAGGCTAAAATTAGGCCATGGCTGGGTTTTCCAATAAGTCAATGATCCAAAGCGCACATCGAAATCATCAAAAAGCTGGTTGCAGAAACACAAAATCAAGGTTTTGAAATGGCCTTCTCAGTCTCCAGATTTGATCCCTAAATAAAATCTGTGGTCTCAACTGAAGAGAGCAGTTCACAAGAGAAAACCAAATAGTTGGACATGTTCTGGACAGAAGAGTGGTCCAAGATCCCTCCCAGGGGCGGATCTAGAAAATTATTCATGGGGTGGCAAGGGGGTGGCATTAAAATTATGAGGGGTGGCAACACTGAAGCAAGCATCCTTGCATGGTTTTTGTGGATTCAAGGAATGCTATTCTTTATTCGGTGTATACACTAGGGTGCACATTTTTACATTGTTCTATAAAAATTAAATAAAGGCTGATTTGTGATTGACTTGAATCTGATATCTGGATTGGAAAGTCAGATAAATTAAATGAGATGGTACGGTATATTTAACTTCTCTTTATTGTGTTTTACGCAAAACAATGCGTTTTACGCAAAGTCTATGCCAAGTTTAATTTACTAAGCATGACAAACAATACAGACTGCACTTTGATACAAAATCTCAATGGATCGTTAAGTCAAAAACACATAATAAATATACAGAAACCACATTTAAATCACCAACATATGTCTTCAAAATGAATGAAATAAATCACAGTATTCAGTGCAACAAGAGCAACAAAATGACATTTTAAAGTATTCAAATATCTTGGATGAGACATAAAAACAAATTCAATAATTTTAGTGCAAGTAAAGCAACAAAAGTCCCTTTAAATCCAAGTATCTCTTCTTTTTTTAACAAAACCAACAAATTTGGATGGACCGAAAACTAAATTACAAATTTTGGTGTAACAAGGTTATGACCATCAGTCTATTAAACCATCCAACAAACAGCTTTGGTGCATATGTGTACAGTTGCAGACATATTTACTACTCACATCTAAAGAATGCAAGTAACTGAACCTACTGTAACTGAATGCGACGATTGCCATGTTGTTCTGCAAATCTTTTAACGAAGTCATCTAAATTCAAGGCCTTGGTGCGTTTTGATTCAATGCTGAGAATAGCCAAACTCGACAATCTACTCTCTGCCATTGTAGACCTTAGGTAATTTTTGATTATCTTCAGAGCTGAAAAACTCCTTTCACATGTTGCGCTGCTAACTGGTAACACTACAGCTATTTTGCACAACTTGAACAGCTCAAAGAAAACAAGCTTATATGGTTCCAGAAAATGAGCAAACTCCATCAGAGTAGTAGGACTTTCTTTTCCATTCATCTTAAGTCTATCTAGGACTCTCCCTACCTGGTGAAGCTCATGTTTAATATCTTCAACACTTGACTCATAAGCATTAGCCAAAGAGACAATCTCTTCCTCCCTTAAAAAACTACAGCTTGATGGATTTAAAGTCTGAATGCCTTTCATGATGTTGCAATCGGTATCTGAAAAACGTCTTTCCATTTCCCCAATCATGGTGTCCAAGACTGGGTAGAACACTTTGACTCGAAAAGTCTCCTTGCTGTCTGGTTCTACATGCTGTCCAAGTGTGGAAGTAACGATGGAATCTTGAAATTTTGTAGCCATCTGTTTTGACCGCTTTCGGGTGTGAAATGTTGTTGAAATGTGACTCTTTTCACACGTATTAAGTATACGTCAGTGTTTCTTTTAGTGCGTCAATGAGTTCAACAGCCTTAGAGTGGTCAACAGATTTAGATTGGAGCATCTCAGACAAAATATTAGAGTCACTCAACACCTTTCGAAAGAGCACAAGATATCCAACAAAACTGACATCAATTTGGGCCAATTTGCCTTTTGCTTCAACGGCTCTTTGAGGATTGTTCTCATCCGAGAGCTCTTCAAGCACTTGCAAAATAGCAGGCAATCTATCCATGACATTGCGACATGCTACATGTCTGCAAGCCCAGCGTGTATCACTGAGTCGCTGGAGCTCCCTTGATACACCATCATACATGTTCTGCTGTACTTCAAGCCATTTTTGATGGACATAAGATCCAGACAAGAACACATAAAGTCTTTCCAACAAAGAAAAGAAATTCCCAGCGTCTGGCACATTTTTGACGGCATCTACTATGACCAAGTTGAGACTGTGTGCACTGCAATGCACATAAAATGCATGCTTGGCCACTGCTTTTATTCTCTCTTGGACACCTGAATGGGCCCCACTCATTACAGCAGCTCCATCGTACCCCTGACCTACAAGATTTTTCTTGTACTCCAAACCATACTTTTCCAAACAGCCAATTATTTTCTCAGTTAACCCAGCAGCATCAAGCTTTTCTGCCTCTTGAAATTCTAGAAAGCTTTCGTAAATCAGACCATTGTAATAGTATCTCAGAACAATTGACATTTGCTCTTTTTTCTGAACATCTTTAGTCTCATCTACGATCACAGAAAACTGTACACTCTCTTTAACTTCTTTCATGATTTCCTCTTTCACCATTTCTGCCAGACAAGACAGTATTTCATTCTGGATGGTTTTACTTGTATACTTAGCATTTTTAGCTTGCTGTTCAAGTCTCTTTTTAACAATGGGATCATGTTTGCCCAACAAATCTAGCATGGCCAGAAAAACACCTCGTCTGTATGAGTCTGGTGACTCTCTGTGACCCCGCTGGGCTAGATTTTCAGAAGCAGTTAGGACAAGAATTTCGGCCAATGTTTTGATGTATTTTCGATTCTTTGTTACCTTTTTCTGGTAATGTTCATCCATGACACCCAACAGAGAAGTATTTTTGTCCTGCATTTTTTTGTTCTCTGCCCATGCTACCATTGCGTTTACATGGTTCTCAGATTTGGCATGAGAAGAAAACCCACTATCTTTAAACGTAGCCTTCTTCCAATTACTGTACCCCTCAAAGGAGGTAAAAACACTCTTTGGAGCATCAGGAAGAGAAAAATGTCTACATGCAAAACAGTAGCAGGCATCTCTAGACTGTGAGTATTCAAGCCATGGATGTGTTTGGTACCAATCAGCACGGAAGCTCCTCCGGACTCCGCCTGGAAAGGTCTTCTTTGGGAAGGTATGTAGTTTTGGCTGGGTCGGGCCTTCTGACCTAAATTTTGATATACCTAGAAGTAAAGTAAAATAAAAATCACTTATATTTAAATGTTACAGTATGAAACATTTAACACCTAATCATTCATGTACAGCTACTACTGCAGCAACCTTTGTCTAAAGGTTTTTTTTTTTTTAGGCATATATCTCAACAATATCTAATAAAGAACACTGACTGTAACCACGATAAGCAAGGTTAAACATACATTGAGCTATGGTTCTTTAAATGATTATAGGTTAAATAAATCAAATAGGTTGTGCTTATTTTTTATTTATGTAAAGAAATATTTGAAAAGCACAATGAACAACATACCATGGACACCTGACAAACAGGGTGCTGGCGTTTCAAGCTCTCTCTCCTCTCTTTCAATGTCTGAGCTCTCTTCCTCTCTTAACCCTCTTTCTTCCACCTCTTCACTCACTTCATGCTGGATATCTTCTGCTTCTTCACTTCTTTCTAGCTCTTTGTCATCCATTTCTATATTTCTTTCGTCCAACACTCCATCACCTCCTCTGTCTTCCACAACTTCTTTTGTACCCTTTTCTATCTTATCTTCACCTTCCACTCCCACAGTATCTGATTCTGATTTTCCTTTTCTTTTTGGTTTAAAAAAACTCTGGATGTCAGCCTTTCTTTTCATAGTATCCTGGGAGATGCAACAAGTATGAAGTTTAGACTTTATAGCTTTCTAAACATACACTACACTGAACAATTTCACCTCCCTAATGAATACATATGAAAACATTAAGCTATACAATAACTCAGTAAATTCATGTGCTCCTATGGAATATTTTGATTGCTGCACTAGCTAACAAGGTAATACAGGTTAACGTTAAATAGAACTGATTAGACATACTTGCTGTTTAGTTGTCATATAACTAGCAAGCATCTACCTCAGGCAACACTAAGACATGTTTAATGAAACATTCATTTGTTAAGTATGAAAGTAATTCAGTACCTGGTTTTGTTTCTCAACTCCAGCATATCGATGGACTGGACACGACGTTGTTGTCACGTGACGCCACTTATCAAAGGTTCGGACTTGAAGATGCAAGCTACTGAACAACATACTTTTGAAAATAGTTTACAGTTAAACTGTTAGTCATTGATATACGCGAAGATATCAAAATTAACTGCTTCGGTTTGTTAAAAATGCCGGAATTTGTCTGTGATGATCCCGCTGGTTGCACTAAATGTCTTTGATTCACTAAAACGAAGCAGTTCATAAGAGTCGTTTGTTCGGACTACGCTTTAATAGAAAGACGATTTTGTTCTATTATTTACGGGTATATGCTATTTTTATGTCATCATAATAGAGCGTTGCTGCTGTAAATCGGTCGAGGAAACTCTTTTATTTTTAGAACACTGAGATACTAGTGCTGGGGTGGCAAATGGGGTGGCAAGGCTTTTTCTCAGGGTGGCAATTGCCACCCGTGCCACCCCAGTAGATCCGCTCCTGATCCCCCCACATGTGTTCTCCACTCTTGTTAAACATTACAAAAAAGGCTGAGTCATTCTCCCCAGGGGAGGCTCTTACAAATACTTACATTTGGGGAGCCAATATTTTTGGAATCTTCCTTTGTTATGAAAATTTGTGTTACTAAAGGAAAACTTTATTTTGTTCCAAATATTTCTGTAGTTGAATCTATCTATCTGTCCTAATCAGCAGGGGGCAATTCAGGGTACCAAACCCAATTAAACTCTACACAACCACAGGTTCAAATCATGTCCATTTTATTATTTATAGACATCAATTGACAGTTAAGCACAGCCACAGAGTCAAAGACACAGTTATACAGAATCCCCTTCCTCTTCTGCCACTTGTTCCAAGAGCTTAGCCCTCTGCCTCCCAACACTGACTGCTTGATGAAGGCGAAGCAGCTCCATTTATCTTTGACCCAGGAGTACTTCTGGGGCTAGAACATGGTCTGTCAGAAGCATTTCTGGGTCAGACAGGAGCCCCACAAAGTAGGGACAATATCTCCATGCAGCGCCCTCTGCCAGCACCCATGGAACAGGGCTGTACTCCGGGACTCAAACTAACATGCTGCTCTGTGGATATCCGAGGGGGACCCAAATCCCGGGGATGCTGTACCCTAGCCTATCAGGGAATACAGTACCTACATGCTGCTGTCTCCCTCGGTCTAACTTTGACTTCTAAAGACAATTGATTCCATCAGCCAGAAATGGTGCCAAGATTTCATACAGTATAACAGGATGGGCCTAATGTTATTTGTATTACTGATAAACATGCATTCATTAAAAAAAAATTTCTGTATACATGCCTGATGTGTGTGTTTGCACTCTATGAATATACAAGACAACCTATCCTCAAATAAATTATCACCAAAATTTCCAAATCTCATCTTTCAATATCCCACTTGCCAGTCATGTACAGTTATTTGTTGCAACAATGAGATTTGTGATTTGTAAAATTTAAATTTATTGTTACTTTCTAAACCTTAATGCAGACCTATGCAGTAAAATCACCATCCAAATGTGAGCTTTCCAAATACTTGTTAAAAGTTAAATTAATTTTTATACTAGTGACCTTGCTGTGTAAACATATTATAATGAAGTGATATTTTAGTCAATGGAGATGTGTAGCACTATAGACTAATTTTTATTTGAGGAGAAAAAAAAAACATTAAAAAGCTAAACTATAAAACAGAGTGGGGCCGTGACAAATGTGGGCGGGCCTAGGCCTACTTGAGCCCTATACTGGCCCCATTCAGGTAAGGCAGAGAAAAGGGGGGATACTTACAGACACAGCCAGTTCATTTATTTGGTTACATATTTTATTTTACCAGCAATTAATTTAGGGCTATCTATAAAAATGTTGTTTTATTGACACATTCGAAGTTTTAGATTTCTTTGTGAATAAAAATGAATTTTGTATGTTGCCTTATTAAAATACTAGCTGTGCTACCCATCTAAGACAGGTTGAAATCTAATAAGCTGATTGTTGTCTGTTTGAGGTATTCAGAGTTAACATTTCACATGCACCATCTATTGGAATGTACTTTGTAATGCATTTAGTAATAAAATGTATTGCATGTTTCATTCCAACAAATGGTGCATCACAAACATAAGCACTACTTTTATGAATCCTGTACCAAATGGCATATAACAGAGACATAGCGACTGGATGGACACCCATAGATACATATACATGCACACACAGACACTTGATGTTTTATTAAGATGTATTTAAACATTTCTAGATTTATATTTTTTGTGTGTGCATGTGAAGAGACAAAGCCAAACCCCACCACCAATCACCCAGCAGACAACTGTGACTAAAGTAAACATTAACTGAAGCAGGTAAGCATTTAAAAAAATGCAAACATATAACAAGAAATCAATTATAATTTTTTTTTAATCTCAGTCATAACAGTCATTTACATCCTTCTAATCTTTATCTAAATATGCTTGGTACATTTTACACTCATGGATACCCAGAGTCTTAGCAGCATCAGGCACAAGGCAAGCGTCCACACAGAATGAGATGCTAGTCTATCATAACTGCCTTACTCTGCGCCTACAAAATTATTAAAAGAAGGCCTCTAGTCCTACTGAATATTTGGTAGATTTTGTTATAATTTTTATAACATACATTTCATGAAAAACAAGTTGTCATGAAAAGCAAGTTAATATAACTGAAGAAAGACTATCGACTAGCAGATTTTATAATAATAATGTATTCAGTCAGCATTTTAAAACAGCATTAGTAGTCAAGACTATGATTTTTAAAATTTTTAAGCCATATTCAAAGTAAATGGCCTGCTTTGTAAATCCCATGCAACATAAATAAGGTAAGTTGATGACTTACTCATTCAAACTGGCCATATTATGCATGGGGTGGCACAATATCAATTTTGTGACCCTGCTATTTTCATTACTAGGTCATGGACAAGTACAGTTGATTTTGGGCACAATGCAGGAACTAACCCTCACAGGGAACACTCACCCATTAAATTTGGACATTTTACAGTCCACTATTAAATTTGCATAAGGAGAACCTTCCCATGCCATACAAGATTAGACCAGCCTTGAAATCAAAGGTTCCAGTAACTATGATGTTGCAGCACTAGCCACTGTATCACCATGCTGCACGACCAAGAACAGTACCAGTCAGAATCTTCCGGTATGTGAAACTATAATAAGTCAATATGATCAACAGTGGAGAATTATGGAGCACAAAAAACAAAAATGTAAACCAGAAATAGGATTGTACCTTAAAGTAATTAAAACAGCTGATCTGTGTCTGAAAGCTTAGCCCCTGTGCACTATAAAGAGTGCATGCAAGCAGACAGCTGAGGGAGCCATGGCTAAAAGGAATCAGCAAGCTGTCATTGAGTCATTTAACCTCTGCAGATCTACATGCCAGATGTCACTCTGTACTTTAGTGCAAAGGGATTTGAATCATCACTGTCTTTCAGATGGTTCTGCTTCTCTTTAATGAAAATTTATAATCATCAAGACAAGCCAGGGAAGAGGAAAAATGAATTCTGTATACATTTAGATTGCTTTTGTGGATGTCTTTTCTGATTATCATCCTTGGGATGATAGGATGTGAAATTGTTAAAATATATTTGCATTATATTTACAATAAATTAGCTAAATTATTTTTTAAACTCGTTAAAAAATGCAGATTTCACCTTTTGCAACCTTCTGCAGTCTTACAATATAGAAACTTAGGCAATTCAAATGCCAAAACCTAAAGCTGCTTTTAAAACCATTTTTCTTGGATCTCGGCAAAATAGTCTCAGTGAACATGTTATTTATGTAAAGATCAACATTTTTATTTTTACTGGAGATACAACTATTATTTTCAACAATCTTCTTATCAGGTGTCTGATTTTAAAACCAGCTTTTCCTCCTTCAGTCCAAAAATAGATATATTGGTAGACCTAAATTAGCCCAATGTGATAGTGTCAGTGTGCTCCTTGATGGAAAGGCATCCTGTTCAGACAGTGAATTGAACTTACTGTGCCTGACTGCAAAGATGTGTTTTCTTCATGGCTGAGTTTCTACTGAAGTCTAAAGTGTTTAGTAAAAGGAAAACGTATGAGTGTAATTTTGATCATTGGTTGCAGACAAAGGAAGATAACACACTAAATGAAGTACTCATTTATGAGATTATGTACCTAAACCTGTCTTCTTAGATATTTGATGCTTTGTTCTTTTTTATTTAAATTGCTTAGATTAAAGAGCAGAAAATACATAAAGTAGCTGCTGATCTCTCATTTTATACTCAAATCTCATAGACTCCCAGTTGCAACCTCCCATGCCATTATATGCAGGTCCCACCATCTGGCTGGCTCTAAGTCATCTCCTGCACACGTTCACTCACACTTCCTCTTCTTTCAATTGACCAGTATTAAGTACGCATGGAGTATTTGTATCATTGAGGACAGAAGAGAGCTGATAGTTGGCAATACTGGCCAAAAGACATGAAACAGGAACTACATGAAACTATAGTTGAAATGAGTAGAAAAGCCATAATTCTGAAATGGGAAAATCTAAAGCTTCATACCCAGTTTGGAGATGGAAAGAATAAATGTACTAGACTTTGCAGTTGCCTTGAGAAAGAAACCTTGCTTGATAAATGACAGCTACACATTGACACCATTCTGCCTGTTATTTTGTATGATGTTTGAGAACTCCATGTGATCTGTGCACCTACTGTTTTGGCTTCTGAAACTTCGCTTTTAGCTGTGAATTGATGTGACTGAACCCTTTCAGTCTGGTTTCAGAGTACAGTGAAACTGCTCTGCTCCAGGTAACCAATGATTTACTTATGGCAGTATAGCTAAGAGTTTGTTACTCTCGGCAACAGCAGATCCAGCTTGGCGCCAGTCACACTAGGAGTCCCTTAGGGTTCTATCCTCAGGCCTTTGCTCCTCTGTATCTATCTGCTTCCTCTTTGCCATATTATTCATAGCTTTGGACTGGGTTATCATTATTAAAAGTGAAAATTCATCAGAGCTTTCTCAGCTCACATCCTGGCTTACTGAAATTAAAACCTGGATGGAGCATAACTCCTTAAAATGAAATTGCAACAAAACTGAGCTCATGCAAATTCGCAGTAAAGCACAACTTAAGAAAATGAGCTTCTTTTCAATCATTCTTGACAATGATCTCACCAGACATTCTTTTTTTTTTTGAGTTTATTAAAAGCAAGTAACCTTCCATACAATTAAGTCAAGCTTAACAGAACTAAATTCTGAACCCCCTCCCAAGAGAAAGAGAGAAAAGCCAACAGCCAGAGTAAAACTTTAAGAGTTAAATGAGGGAAGAGAATCCTCTTCCCTAATATAAATGCTTACTCTAAAATTTTATTTATTAGATCCTGCCAGGTTTTAAAAAGTTTTGAACAGATCCTCTAAGTGAGAATTTTATTTTTTTAAATTTCAAATAGTATATAACATCAGTTACTGATTGACTTAAAAGAAGTGGGCTAAGATTATTTCAGTTGAGAAAGATAATTCTACATGCTAGTAGTGAGGCAAAAGAAATCACAGTTTGTTTGTCCTTCTCCACTTTGCAGTGTTACATGTTATCACCACTGTAGCTGAAGACCTAACCAGGGGCCTCATGTATCAACGGTGCGTACGCACAAAAATGTTGCGTACACCCGTTTCCACGCTCACATTGCGATGTATAGAAATTAAACTTGGCATTAAGCCATGCACATTCTCACACCAGCCTTAACCTGTGCGTACACAAGTTTTCAGCTTGGTTTTGCAAACTGGCAGCACCCAGAATCAAAGTGTGCTACTGTTCCTGTGTGGTTTCCCTTTATTTTTTAGCTTCACATCCCTGATATGGCTTTATCCAGTGGTTCTCAACCTGTGGGGTGGGCCCCCTTAGGGGGGCGCAAAGTAACAAAAAGGGGGGCGCGAAGATGTGAAAAAAAATCTGTTGAAACCAAAACAAACTAACTTAAACTACATTCTGATGCTAGAACAATAAATACAGTGGTGTGAAAAACTATTTGCCCCCTTCCTGATTTCTTATTCTTTTGCATGTTTGTCACACAATATGTTTCTGATCATCAAACACATGTAACCATTAGTCAAATATAACACAAGTAAACACAAAATGCAGTTTTTAAATGATGGTTTTTATTATTTAGGGAGAAAAAAAATCCAAACCTACATGGCCCTGTGTGAAAAAGTAATTGCCCCCTTGTTAAAAAATAACCTAACTGTGGTGTATCACACCTGAGTTCAATTTCCGTAGCCACCCCCATGCCTGATTACTGCCACACCTGTTTCGATCAAGAAATCACTTAAATAGGAGCTGCCGGACACAGAGAAGCAGACCAAAAGCACCTCAAAAGCTAGACATCATGCCAAGATCCAAAGAAATTCAGGAACAAATGAGAACAGAAGTAATTGAGATCTATCAGTCTGGTAAAGGTTATAAAGCCATTTCTAAAGCTTTGGGACTCCAGCGAACCACAGTGAGAGCCATTATCCACAAATGGCAAAAACATGGAACAGTGGTGAACCTTCCCAGGAGTGGCCGGCCGACCAAAATTACCCCAAGAGCGCAGAGACGACTCATCCGAGAGGTCACAAAAGACCCCAGGACAACGTCTAAAGAACTGCAGGCCTCATTTGCCTCAATTAAGGTCAGTGTTCAGGACTCCACCATAAGAAAGAGACTGGGCAAAAACGGCCTGCATGGCAGATTTCCAAGACGCAAACCACTGTTAAGCAAAAAGAACATTAGGGCTCGTCTCAATTTTGCTAAGAAACATCTCAATGATTGCCAAGACTTTTGGGAAAATACCTTGTGGACTGATGAGACAAAAGTTGAACTTTTTGGAAGGCAAATGTCCCGTTACATCTGGCGTAAAAGGAACACAGCATTTCAGAAAAAGAACATCATACCAACAGTAAAATATGGTGGTGGTAGTGTGATGGTCTGGGGTTGTTTTGCTGCTTCAGGACTTGGAAGGTTTGCTGTGATAGATGGAACCATGAATTCTACTGTCTACCAAAAAATCCTGAAGGAGAATGTCCGGCCATCTGTTCGTCAACTCAAGCTGAAGCGATCTTGGGTGCTGCAGCAGGACAATGACCCAAAACACACCAGCAAATCCACCTCTGAATGGCTGAAGAAAAACAAAATGAAGACTTTGGAGTGGCCTAGTCAAAGTCCTGACCTGAATCCAATTGAGATGCTATGGCATGACCTTAAAAAGGCGGTTCATGCTAGAAAACCCTCAAATAAAGCTGAATTACAACAATTCTGCAAAGATGAGTGGGCCAAAATTCCTCCAGAGCGCTGTAAAAGACTCATTACAAGTTATCGTAAACGCTTGATTGCAGTTATTGCTGCTAAGGGTGGCCCAACCAGTTATTAGGTTCAGGGGGCAATTACTTTTTCACACAGGGCCATGTAGGTTTGGATTTTTTTTTCTCCCTAAATAATAAAAACTATCATTTAAAAACTGCATTTTGTGTTTACTTGTGTTATATTTGACTAATGGTTAAATGTGTTTGATGATCAGAAACATTTTGTGTGACAAGCATGCAAAAGAATAAGAAATCAGGAAGGGGGCAAATAGTTTTTCACACCACTGTATAGAGTTAGATAAATGTCGATAAAAATTAAGTAGATATAGTAAAATATGCATCTACATTTCAAAGAAATGTTAGGGGAGGCGCGATTAAAACTGTTATGAAAACTCGGGTTGCAAATACTTAAAGGTTGAGAAATGCTGGCTTTATCAAATACACTGAAATTAACCGCATATTTTTTATTAGTTTAAGGCATCTGATTGTAATCAACCTGTAACTATATAATGGTGCATGGAATTGCCAAACTATTCCAACTACTTTGGTTGCTTTTAGCGTTGTTAATCTCGGTGCACCACTCAGAGTATTTTAACCCACTGTATCGGAGTGTGGAAACACAGCTTTACAACAGCTGATTGGAAAGAGGATTATCGGGATACAGCATTTAGCACATGCTGCTTCAGCCATGCATACAGTCTATTTGAACTGCTCCCAAATGGCAAATGCTTCGGAGCCTTTCCTGTGGTTCACAAGTAGTTTCATCAAGCTCTAAATGCACTCAATTAGTCCATCAAGTGATCCCGATAGAACTGTTTGTACTTATAAGTAAAATTACCTCACTTTAAGCAACTAAAGTTGTAATATTGCACAACCTGAGTCACTTAGGTTTACATATTGTATATTTTTCACTGTAGTATTATTATTTTTATTATTATTGCTGTTATTTTATGATTTTATAGTAAAATAACTTTATGGTGGATTTACTTATTGAATCTCATTGTAACATACAATAACAGTAAAGGAATTCAATTCAATAGAAGAAAGTGCGTACTGTATTTACAGATGATGACGACTACCTTCTTGAAACTCTTGATATCATTTTTAAGATGAAATGCAGTAAAGTATGTACATTATATTATACAGATACATTTTTTTCTTCATCGCAGAAGCAATAAGCTGGCGTCCCATTCAGGGATTGTTCCTTCCTCACGCTGTATGCTTGCTGGGACTGGCGTGACCCTGGATGGATAGATGGATTGAATACCGGTAATGAAACATGTACTACGAAGATATTTCAATGTCTCCATAAAAGTTTCGAAGAATCGGCGTTCTAAACTTAGATATGGTTTTACAGTATATTTAAAGAACTTATTGTGTGGCGATTGTTAAAGAAAGAAACGGAAGGAGAGGAATTGGAGGTTAATATGTTTGAAAAAGACAATACTGCTGCAATAAATTATTTAATGGTCGTGCACAGCTCAGCAAGCATCTTGCGGGAGGCAGGAACAATCTCTGGACAGGGCACCAGCACGTTGCTACCAATGCGCCACTGTGCACTCATGTTTAATTCATGCTTTAATTCCTATCATCTGGAAAATGATATCAAGTATACATCTTAATATTTAAATTGTTCAGACTCTCCGTTTTACAGCAACTTTGATATTTGACCATTTCTTTTTTATTTCTGGCAGTGTGTGACTTTCGGAACTTTCCAGTTTCTCTGTCACTCTATCACTAGATCAACTTCCTTTTGTTGCTTATACCACTGCTTAAACTAACAAATAGTATGTTTTTCCTTGGTATCTGCTGAAATTCTTCTATTTTCCCCGTGATTTTGCCATTGTCTTTTCAGAGAACGCTAAACTTAAGGGGCTATTTATATTGAATTGCATATTAAAATATGCAAAATTCTGGGAGGAGTCGGGGTGGGGTGGCAGGTATGTGCACGAGCGTTACTTTTCACACTGACGAGGATTTATGTAGCGGAATTGCGTGGAAGTTGGTGTACGGATGGTTTTGGGCATCTGAATTTTTTTGTACGTACGCACATTTCCACTTTTGTCCGTATGCCATGTTTTAGTGTTAATTCTATGCACGGCGTTATGCATGAGGCTCCAGGTCTGGATTTAAGACACAATTAAAATCTCCAGACATTATAATTTTATGAATGATCACATTAGGAATGGATGCAAATACGTTTTGAACGAAGTCTCTATCATCCATATTGTGTGCATGAATATTTATCAAACTCACATTACAATTAAATAAATTACCAATCACCATCACATATTGCCCTTCAGGATCATATACTACATCTGATACTACAAATAAAATTGATCTATGTATTAAGATTCCCACACCTCTAATTTTCTTTGCATTGCTGGAGTGAAATATCTGGCCAGTCCAATCTCTTTGCAACTGAAACTGACCCTTGAGTGAGTCTCCTGCAAAAATACTATCTTGGTGTTTAGACCTGTTAGGTGAGAGAATACTTTCTTTCTCTTTAATTTGTGATGGAGATCTTTGACATTTCGGCTCATAAAGTTCACTGTTTGGTCAAAGAGTTATTGCTTATGAACTTTTGTTGACTTTTTATAATCTTAAATTAAGGCAGTACATTATTACATAAGACAGCTTTAATCTTAATATCCAATTTACATCAGACTTTCTTCTAATTCAAGGAATTTTGGTGTTATTTTTGATTCCTCCCTTTCTTTTTCGACCCACATTAACCACATTAAGAAATTTTCTTGTTTCTACCACCGTAATATATGCCATGTTCATACTTTTATCACATCCTGCATCGATTATTGTAACTCCATACTGGCATGTGCCTCTTCTAATCTTCTATTAGATCTCCAGTTGATTCAAAACTCTGCTGCAAGAGCTGTTACACAAACCAATAACAGTAAGTACATAACACACATCCTGCTTTGCCTTCACTGGCTGCTTGTGTCTTACAGGATCAAATATAAAATTCTACAAAGGTTTAAACGGCCTTACATCTGACTACATCAGTGACCTTCACCACTTTGCTCCTGTTTGCCCACCAAGTTCCTCTGATTCTGGAATTTTGTTGTGCCCCACACTAACCTGCACACTTTGGGTAACAGTGCCTTCAACTCTATAGCACCCAGACTTAGTAAAAGCAAGTAACCTTCCATACAATTAAGTCAAGCTAAACAGAACTAAATTCAGAACCCCCTCCCAAGAGAAAGAGAGGAAAGCCAACAGCCAGAGTAAAACTTTAAGAGTAGAAAAGAGGTAAGATAAGGTAACTCAATTCATAGTTTTAAAAAACAACATAAAACTCATCTGTTGATGAAGGCTTTTAACGTTACCTAACATTCTGCCCTTCTTTCAATTTACCTCTCTCTGTTCAGATACTAAGGATAATTTGTATGTGTGTTATTTCACAAATTATGTTATTTGTTCATGCTTTACTTTTAGTATTGAATTTAGTATTTTTCTCTGGTTTATTGTCATTTACTCTATTTAATGCTTTGTATATTCTGTATATATCTGTTTTATTGTTCTATGCAGAAAATATTTGTCTTTCATAGACTCTGTTAAGCACCATGAGCATGGGAAAGATGCCATATAAATAAAATGTATTATTAATAATATTATTTTGTAAAAAGGAAACAAAACAAAGTGAGAGTGTTAAGTTGCCATCTTGGTGACCCTGTACAATTTGAAAGAATGCACAAAATACAGTATGCAATAATAATTTGCAGAGGTGTCTTTCCAGATGCAAGTTCAAAACAGATCTGAGAACAAAAGGGCCATTTCCTGGGTTATAGAGTCACTCAGAAAGAAGGGGTGGGTCCCAAGAGGGCAGACAACGGCGGTGACGTCAGTGGTGAAATGGCAGTCCATTTCCATTCTGGAGAGGGAGGAAGAGGCATTAGACTACAGTGGCATCCCCTGGTTCAGTGGGTAATTACCATCACCAGAGCCCTTAAGCTGAATCCAATGCTCATGTGCGTGACAGTTGGTGCTAAAAGACTACACACCATTTTTAGGAGCTTTTTTTTAATTTTAGAAAAGCTTTTTCCATGTTTTTATCTGTTTTTATCTGCATTGGAGCAAACCTCATACTTGTGTGTATGAGTTTGCGAGTATTCATTACAATTGAATCGATTAAATTAAATCCTGTCACAGCTCAGTCGGGGGTTCATATTTTATGTCTCTTTATTCTTTAATTTATGTTGATTATAAGCATCAATTCGTTATTTTTGATTCTGACTATGTATGTAGGCTGCCTTTTTTATGTTTCAGGTGTTTTGTGGGTGGTCCCCTGAGAGACTTGGCCACCTGCTAGTCGCCAGCAGGAACTGCCAGCCACCTTATAAATCTGGAGGATCTCCCACTGTTACTGACGATTCATTCTGAATGTGCATTAGTGGCGAGTTCTTTTGCTTTTGTAAATTCAATGTGCTTTGTTTTTACTGGGTTGTTGACATTGTGCTCTGTATTTCAACCATTCTTGGGATTTTGCATTGGGACTTTTGGTTGCACTGGATTGCCTTTTTGTTTTGGGCAAATTATATTGCTGTTGTGTTTCACTGAAAAACTTTTATTCTATAAAGATTTTATGAGGCCCTTTTGTGTGTAGCTGAGTTTTAGACAGGATTTCCCCTTCTAGTGGGCATGTGTGAAGTGCTTTTAGGACTAAATGCTTTGGGACTTGTAGTCACAACACTTCTAAGCTGACAAGTATGAGGGGAAAGAAGGGTGGCAGGATAAAGTGGAAAGTATCCCTTTTTGTAAGGCTTTCAGAAGCACGTAAAGCTTTCTCTGAAAGAGTATAGTATTACCAGAGATGCAGAAAACCATTTGCTATGCCACCAACTGTATTTCAAAATAGAAGTAAAAAAAAAAAAAAAAAAACCCAAACACAAATAAAAACATCTGGCTTGGATAACAGAGGGCTGTCAATAACAGGCTTGTAGATGGCAGTAAGATGAGCTGTCTTCTAACTTTACAAACATTAGGTTAGTTTACTTTCTGAGTTTCATCTGATCAAACAACGTATTAAACAGTGATGATCTGACATGTCTGCAGAGACAGCTGAGATCTAATAAGTGCCTTAGTCAGTGAGATTGATGATAATAATCCAAAGTTCAACAAGCATGATGGACAAAACTTTGCTTCAGTTATCAACCAAAGGGGATGGGCCTTTGTACACCCAATAAACCAATGTCAGAATGTTCACTTCTTCCTGTGCCAGCTCTGGCTCTTGGCTTTTTCCTCTGCACCAGCCAATCCTGGGTTTTGTTACTGCTTCATACCAGAACACCTTATATTGTTGGGTATGGCCTGCAACAAGTATGGGAGTGAGAACTTCAACACATTGAAAAGCATGAGTTACAGAAATTGAAGTGTTCAGATATTTCTAGCACCTGGACAATGTCTCTGGTGCCCCTAAGATATTAGGCAAATTGGAATACTGTAGTCTTAACAGGGTACCCAATAAACCCACCACAGAATGTAATGCGAGGTTTGCAGCTATGACATGAAGTTCTAAAGGATGTATTGTCGTTTTGGTGCATACAGGGGAAATTTCACTAGGTGTAAGCCATTTTGGCAGGGCTGGGACAGAAACCATTATTTTTGTCAAAATAAATGATACAGGAAAGGGTAGACTTCTGGTTCTGCAATACAGATTAGTGAATTAGACTTCTCATTTCTGTCTTTGGCACATGATAAAACAGGAATTTCTAATAAGTATTTAAGATCTTTGTGTGGGATAGAGGGGCACATGTTTATGAAACACCAAAGGACCATTTGGTGCAGATGAGACTTGTATTATCAGGACAGACTGCATTTAAACCAGAGGAGTACAAAAGTGTGGATTTGAGCTGTTTATATTGTATAAAGTAGAAAGCATTTAAAATATGGCTCTGGGGTGTTTCTTGAAGTCTTGCAGTGGACTGCATGGATTTCTGTATTATTTTCATTTTATCTGACTTTGAATACTGGATCAGCCTTACTCCCTGAACCTTCAGTGAACACGCTTACGTAATTGATAAACAGATTAAAAGTAGGACAGAGCCTTCAGGACAGATGCCCTAATATGTCAAATGGACAAATATAGTGTATGGTCTTCCTTTTTCAATGCTGCCTATATTTGACTTTAGCAGAATCTTTCTATGTTATCTCCAGTATATTATATTATTTGCAGTACATAATGCATTTAAGTCACTGGGAGTTGAGAAAATTGAATGTCCAAAATAGTAAACATTTTATATCCACTGAAGAGAACTAAATTAAATGTGCTTCTGATAAGGTTGAGTACATAGCCATAGAAAAAGGATCACTTTTGGAAAATGTAAGCAAATTCTAATTGAATTTTGTGAGTCTGCCTTTATATCTTTTAAATAATTATGCTATAAATTGCAATGCTGCTAAATTTCACTTTGGTTATTGAAATGCAAACAGCCGGAATCTGAACAACTGCAGGTGGCATTACAATAGCTGGCGGTTCAGCTTTGATTTCCTTAATTACACTCGCAAATCAGAATTTCCTTCATCCTAGTGAAAGGAGCATTATTTAGCTGGATACTCAATATGCTGTGTACACTGATGCTGAAGTACACATTTCAATGAAGCCTTTTAAAAACTGGCCAGATCCTGATCGTTTAGGATGTACTGTATGTATTGTTGAGGTAGACAACAGAATTGACCAAGGTAAAAGAGAGAAAAATTATCACTGAGCTGCTGTGGCAGAGGAGGAGACAATCATCAGCGCATCCATTTTCTGTATCTTTTCTGTTTGATATAGAGTTATGAAGAGTTGGCACCTATCTCATCAGCTTTGGGCATTTGTCAGGAATCAGTGTTTGATCTGATGGTAGTTTATCAGGTCTGGTGAATAATAACACCAGACCAATAAAAAATCAATTATTAATGTAGCATTCATATCAGAAGGAGCTAAATACTATAACTGGTGTCATGTTTGAGACAAAAATTCCTTAAAAGCTCTGACAGACTACTATTATTAAACCACTTGGCAAAGAACGGAGGTCAGTTATAGCCAATAATTTGACGTTCATACTTGTTTTTTTCTTTGGCACTGCCATTTTCTTTTTGCTTTTTTGTGACTGTTTCTGCATGCCCATTGCCGTTTTATTTGCAGTTCCTCTGCCTATTACCAGTCTTGTGTTCATTTAAGATGGCAGTGACAGCAGCTTGGTATTTGAGTGCTGCATTTAGTTTAAAAAAAACTTTTTTGTGATTATAATTAATAGGCGTAAAAGAACTCAAGACAATTCTAGGACTTCTGGCTTGAAATATGCTTTGTTTTTGGAATTTAATTTTGGTTTTGCCTCCTTGCTCTCACTTTCTGGTTTATCTTTTCAGATTGTTGAACTACTTGCATATCCCCTAACTACATTTTGGCTTTACCCTTTATAATGCCTCATAGCTTCTGGTTTTCTCCATCACTCAGTAATAAATCTTAGAATACCAATTCCTTCCAGATTTTCACTACGTAGCCAAGGTTAAAACACAGTTATTCAAGAGACTGATAATCAAGTTTAAAAGAGTTTACTAAATCCATAGTCAGGAAACAAAGATAAGTTGTGATTAGAATTTTCAAAAGAGTACAGTCCTCAAAACAACCTTTTTCA
The DNA here is from genome assembly GCA_026402145.1 of Polypterus bichir lapradei. Lineage (NCBI taxonomy): Eukaryota > Metazoa > Chordata > Cladistia > Polypteriformes > Polypteridae > Polypterus > Polypterus bichir. The sequence goes on from JANRMT010028174.1 coordinate 146,712,335, forward strand.
CAATATTTTTTACTTAATTCTTTTAAGTAAAGTTTGGGTACATCTTAATTCATATGGCCATGTTTTATGACACAGCTGCAATTATGTCATGGGTGGCATGTGCATTACACATATAGCATTCATGTAGCATCTTAGCAACCTGATACACAAAATGGCAGCGCCCTTGCAAAAACAAACACAAAAAAGGCAATGACTATAAGGAAGAAAAATTGGTGATGCAATTCTGTTTCCTAAATACCAGAAAAAAAAAATAATAAAACAAAAACTGACCATTGTTTGAATAAACCTTACACTCAGAGGAAAACCTTTGTGGATTCAGAGTATTGAACCCAGTTCCTGGACATCTAAGGTAGTAGTTCTAACTTCTGAGCAACACATATACAAGTTTTATTTTATACATTTTTATAATTTGTTCTGTATTTTAAATTTCATGTGATCAATTTTTCAGATCTAATTTTACTCCTCTTCCTCTTCAAGGTTGCTGAATGCTGAGTTTGCATTTATAGCAACGGAGACTCAGGGACTGCATTATAGACCACCATGTTTACTATATTATAGTACTGTTAGCATTTGGTTGAGCTTTCAACCCTAATTACTCCATTAACCTGAAATGTGCTGAGTTTGTTACTGAGGTAGAGCTCAGTTGGAGACCTGCTGTACAGTACGGCACATCACTCAGAAAAGCCTAGCTGGCAGTGAATACTTTGACTGGTGTGCAGAACTGGATGAGCCAACAGAAGGAGAAACACAGAGAGATAATAAAACAGCAAGATGGTCAGGCACAATTGACCAAAACAGGAATAGACAAAGGTCTGAAAAGACACAAGAGAAAGTCAATTTAAAAAACAGGCAAAAGATTTAAAATGAGAAACTCACCAAAAAACATAGAAGGACATTGACTTGAGGCTGTTTCAGAGACAAAAAGGAAACTGCTAGAGTAAAAAGGTCCAGTCATGCTACAGCTTTTATTTTCTTTGTGCTGCCATCTTGGGGTTGTTGTATGATGAATGTTGCACATCAGCAGGTGCAGAAAGTAGGTGTCAGGTGAAGAAAAAGAAATGACAAGAGGCAGAGCCCCAGTCCAATTTAGGTAGGTATTAATACAATACAATTTATTTTTGTATAGCCCAAATTTACACAAGGAGTGCCACAATGGGCTTTAACAGGCCCTGACTCTTGACAGCCCCTCAGCCTTGACTCTCTAAGAAGACAAGGAACAACTCCTAAAAAAAACCCAGTAGGGAAAAAAACGGAAGAAACCTCGGGAAAGGCAGTTCAAAGAGAGACTCCTTTTCAGGTAGGTTGGGCGTGCAGTGGGTGTCAAAAAGAAGGGGGTCAATACAATATAGTACAGTACACAGAACATAACAAATCCTCAATACAGTATAAAAATAAAAATGTTAGAAGTACGTAGCAGAATTTAACAGTGGATGACATCACATAATATGATTTCGATTTGTTTATAGTCCTGGAAACCTCATCCATCAAGATGACTCCCCCATTTGGCCATTCCACAGCTAAAACAGTGCTGGGCCAGCCAATCCAATGAAAGGACCCCTTTACCCCACGATTCCTGCGATCCTCCATCAGGGATGACTTTACCATAAGCAGGCACAACAACTTGGCAGATGGGCCGTGGCACCAATTGCCACATTTGAGTACCGAGAAGAGAAACAGAATAGGTGAGGGTTAGTATCAAATTATAACTATCATGTTACTTATGTTTTAGTGTTAATGACTAACAACAGAGATGCAGTCTGTACAGTTAATCAGCAGCTCTAGTCAGGATATGCTAAACTGAAGTAGTGACTCTTCAGCCGGGATTTAAAAGCTGAGACCGAAGAGTAACTAAAAGCTCGACCTACTACTGTTATTTTATTAATCCTTGGAATCATAAGCAGACCGGCATCTTGAGATCTTAATGTGTGCTCTGGTTTGTAAGTCAGGATAAGCCAGGATATTACCATTCATAAGGTAAGCAACTGAAGGGTTAGGTATTTTGGGCAATAGACACTGATGTATAGATTAATTAAACGTTTTTTTGTTGACCTTAATGAATGCAAACAAAAAAAAATTACATACAGAATAGTGCCTAAGAATAATTTATAAAATATTTACAACAGTTTGGAACAGGAAGAGAAAAAGAATATTTTAAGATTTTAGTTACAAAATAATTGAAATTGTTCTTTATTAATCTACAGCACCAATTGTTTCTCCATTCTTAGTTTAATCCAAATGGAAAACAAACATGCCACTCTTCTCCAATAATTTCTCTTGCAACTAATTTACTTCAACAATAGCCTGACCTGGAACTGCAAACCTGAAATATATGAAATCAATTCTAAATATATGAATTATTCTGAATATTGTGACTGATTAGGGCTGTATCGCTCCCTTGAACCCTTGTCCAATACGCCAGACACCAGATAAAAGTCCAAATGTTGACTTTATTCATAAGCCACAGTGCACAAAGCACCCTCTCCTCCACTATACAGTAATCCCTCCTCGATAGCGGGGGTTGCGTTCCAGACCCCCCCCGCGATAGGTGAAAATCCGCGAAGTAGAAACCATATGTTTGTATGGTTATTTTTATATATTTTAAGCCCTTATAAACTCTCCCGCCCTGTTTATAAATATTCCCCGCAGAGTTATACAGCATAATCCCTTTGTATTCTCTTAGATATTAGGTAAGATTCATTGAAATTATGTATATAAACACACTCTTTATATACAGTAAAACCTAAATATTATTTTAAAGATATTGAGTGTCTCCGATATCACATATGTTACAGCCATTACGATAGACAGGTCACCAGCAATAAATACGTACAATGCAAGAAAAATAGTATACAGTAAATGTGTGTACAGTGACACTAAGCGTACGTACATGTACTAAGCACTGTAAGAAGAAAATTAATTATGGTTACTCACCAACAATGACACGATGACTTGTCCGATAACAATGAGTTTAATTTTACTGCACAACAAAGGAGAGCGTTACAGCCCTTGTAAAGGAGCCACTTCAGGCGATTGTGTAGCACTGCCGTTGTTCTTCTTCTGGCAGTCTTCAATCCAAATCCCTAAAGCAGATTCCATCCAGACTACTGCCTTATTACATCCACTTACAACTCGTTTTGCACCCTGGTTAAAAGGACGCTGCAGCCGTAGATCTTATATTCCTTTCCTACTTTTTAAATAAAAAGAATCGTAGCCTTCAACAAATCCAAAACGTTTACCTTTTCGGCAATCGTTAACATCTTCTTCTTGCGCTTGGGCACGGCACCTGAAGCAGTAGCAGATTGTTTTGGAGCCATAATGAAGGGCTTGACTATGCACAAAGATAAACACTAAAGAGCACAACTCTTTACACAGCGAAGCACGTTGATGCTGAATGAGCGAGATGAGACTTCCTGGTTAACACTGCTCTTCCTTTGACGCACTTCCGGGTGATAGGGCACAAATGAGTCTTCGGTCCTCCCTGCAGCTCCCTCTTGCAGCCCCTGTGGTATCCAGCAGGGTTGTGTATAAAAACTACATAGTCCATGACTCCCTGCTGGTCTTCGGGGCACCTCCATACTGCAGGGAGGGCTCCATCTGGTGGCCTGGGGGTATTGGCCGGGATGACAAGCCGGCCAAAGACCACAATATATAAACTAAAATGACACAAAAACAATTCTAGCAATCACAACAAAGCCCTAATATGTTATGCTGAAAACACTGATGAGGAAATAATAAATACATTAATACATCTACTGTACATCCATTTTTAGCTAATTGTAAAAACAGTGGCAGTTCTGTTATTTGTGTAAACATTATGACTAAATTGGACTAAATATACAGTAGGTTCCATTTGTTTAACTGGTGTAAACAACAGTGGGAGTGCTCAGGCAATCCCTTTCCTCTGAATAATGCCAAGAAGTACCTAAATAATACCCTACAAGAGATCTGGTAGAAAACATGTCAGATAAAATCAAAATACACTGTGACAGGATAAACACAACTAACACTGACCTAAAAACAGGTCTGATGTTCCTGGCAATCATTGGGGCGGCATGTCCATTTGCCCACATTGTTTTGGGTGCCCAAGCACCAGAACAGTACCTTTACCTCTTGTCCCTCCATCTCTCCCCAGATTCTCCTCCTCACAAAAGTTAAGTGCTTGTCCTACCATTCCTTTCAACTCCATATTCACTTGAGCAATGATTGGAAAGTGCTTTTAAGTCCCAGTCAGAGGTACTTTAAATTCCTATTGAGCAAACCTTCTAATGCCCCCTGGACTAGACTCATATATTTCTACTGTAGAGAGCCAAAGTTCACTTTTAAAGAATCTAGCAACCCCTAAACATTTGAATCCCAAAAGCCTATTAAAGTGGTCATAATGTACAGGGGCCCCCAGTTCAGTCCAGCCTAGCACCCCTCAATGCTAAATAAAGTTTTATGGGTTTTGTCTATGGCATTGCTAGTATCCTTTATTAATATTTTAAACTTGATAATCATCCAATCTTTGACATACAAATCATGTCTATTCTGATTGAAGTAGCATAAGAAAGTAAAGTCTGCTGACATTTTTTAAATTTATTTTATTTTGTTATAAATCTGTTATAACAAATTTAGATGTAAGCAATATATAAACTACAAAGGCAAGACTGACATGCATTATTATGGTGCTGTAATACAACTGGCCAACATAAAAGATAAATCCCTTGTGCTGCTTATGTCTGGTTAATTTGGTGAGAGCAATTGTGAGTGTGTACATGACTGGGACCTGTGATCGACATGCATACTGGCATACTTCCTTTGTTTTTTCCAAAGTGCTATGGTAGGCTCCATTCCCACAATGATCTTGAATTTCACAAATCGGAATTGACAATATTACATTATGCATTGATAAATGACTACTATTGAGTATATAACTCATCCATCCATCCACCCATTATACAACCCACTATATCCTAACTACAGGGTCACGGGGGTCTGCTGGAGTCAATCCCAGCCAACACAGGGCACAAGGCAGGAAACAAACCCCGGGCAGGGTGCCAGCCCACCACAGGGCATATATAACTCATAATGCAGCAAAATGGAGCTCAGTAGCTGCAGTACCTCTTCAAGACAAAATTCACTCTAGTTACAATGGCTATAAACTAATGGCATGTTTTCTCTTCTAGAAATCACTTTGTAATTTAAAGTAATTAAAGCACTTTTGTAACTAACTAACATGCGATTTCCTAAATAATAAAGAAGGATGACTGTTAACCTGCCACTTTCCATCCATTCTTAGGAACACCATGATGAACTCTGCCCTGTGGTTTTGTAATTAGAAAGTGGCACCACTACAAGTGCGGGAAGTGGGACTCTTACAGTGCAACCTGACTTTCCTTATGAAGCACCGGTGCTACATGCTATGAAGGTGTCATAACATATTAAGTTAACAGGACTGTCTGTGGATCAGAGTATTACATCTAATTTTGTGGCTAATTGTTAATGATACATATGGGAGCTTATTAGAGCCGTTTACCACCAAGTTTCAAATTTTGTTTTGATTTTTTGGGACATTGCCACAATCTATAGTATTATACAGTATACCAGTAGTACTGATGTGCTTTCTTAAATGTTGATATCCCCTAAAAGTAACCTTACCTTTACAACCAAGAACTACATAGACAAATAATTTGACATTACATGAAACTAAGACTTGGAGGGAATCTGACATTGAAGGTCCAATGCAAAGCACAGCTTGTTATTCTTTATGTCAAAACATTTCTGCTTTTAAAGGCATCAGATGAAACCTCTGCCTAAATCTTGTGAATTGGTAATGAAAAAGGAAGAAACATGTAGGAGTAGAAGTATCAAAGAAGTAATAAAAGCTTTTTTCTGATTTAGGCCCAGTGATATTGGATAGATTTATTTTGTTCCTTTATGTATAATATGAGACCACCACCAAATATTTGCGTGCACTGGTATAATAATCCACCCATGCCATAATCAGTGATGCCTTATTTACAATGTTACTAGATTATCTTATGTTTGAAGTTTGCATGTTCTCCGCATGGTAATAAAGGTGTGATCAGAAAACTGTGTCTTTTATAAAAGCTAAAATGGGCTAAATGACCCAAGAACAAGTGTTTTTTGTTCTCTGCAATGGATTAATATTCAATTTTGGAATGGTTTCATCTTTATATCCCCTGCACTACTAAAGTTCTTAATGTCAATTCACAGGAAGCCAAATGATTTATGCCTATTATAATCAAGAAGAATTGCACCTCCACAAAGGCCTATACATGTGTGTTAAATCTAATACTGCAAAATGAAAGGAGAAAAATGATGACATTGTGAAATAAAAAAATAAAAGCAATCCATTTTCTGGATGTCAATCATACTGCATTACATACAGAATTAAAAAATTAATAAAGAAGGCAATTATTAACATAAGAATGCAGTTATTAATTTTTTTGACTTTTGAGACTTTTTCTCATTGAAAATCAGAACTCATTAAGGCATTATTAATCCTTACTAATGTCCACTGCAGGTGGATTAAAGTATAAAATGCTTTTTAATCCTGGGGGATTTCCACCTGGAGACTATTAGGATCCTACAGCAAAAGATACTGAAGCCATGCTTCTTCCTCACCTCTTCACATCATGTGTTAAGCAGAAGAATAAATGTCTAGAATCTAAAACCAAAGTGGCAATTTCACTTGGAACATGGCAGAAATTGTGATCTGAACTGAGTATTGTATAATATCAAATTAGTATTTTTTTTTATAATAATAATTCAACTATTTACGACTAAATGACCTAATCGAGTAGTTTAAAATTCTCAAACAATTTCTTGAAATATGTAATTAAACAATTATTGAAGAAAACAGAATTGACATTCATCATGCGGTGGAAAAACAATTTTGGGGTGGAGAAAAAGGAAAAATCTTTGTTGAACTTCTGAGAATTCTTGTGTGGTACCTGTACCTTAAGAGTGGCAATCATATACAGCTTCACCTGTATGAGATGTAGGATGTTCAAAGAGAAAAATCAGAGAGGGGCTTTTTAACCATATGTGTCCAGTGTAGATAGGGGCTGACACTGACTACTGTCTTGTGGTCACAGGCCTTACAAGTATATGGCCAAATAAAGCTAAAAATTGGATTGTGTCCAGCAGGTGTATTAGCACTGTGGAAAAGTCACTCCACTTATAGTGCCATCTAAAAGCCACAATGATGACAAAACAATCACAACAACAACAAAGACCAACACTCATTATGCAAATAATAATTTCATACTTAGCTTGTATTAAAGACCCATTTAGCACTATATAAGCTCTGCCAGAAGACAAAAAAGGAATATAGGGAGGGTAAATGTTGCTCTTAGGAGGTTCTCTTTCTCTGTGTTAGATCAGGTGCTGTCAATGTGTCAGCTGTTGAAGTTAAAGGGTGTGTTTTGTTGTTACTGGTGAGATTTCTGTCAAGGGTCCAATAATATGCTGTCATCTTGAAGCCCCATTGCCAAGATGCAATGCCCAGTTGTAAGGAAAACAATAATGACGTTATTAGTGTGTGATGCCTTAAAATTCAATGCCACAGATCCATCTTCATTCAAGTTTCCAAATAAAACCAAAGAAAAATGTTGTCAGTATATATTTACAGATTCCCCGAAACCTCTTTGCCGAGTTAGGACTTCTGATTTTAGATTTGAATTCGGGATATTATTTTGGGTGTACACAAGCAATAGGGAGGATTTTTGGTTACTCAATCTCTGGGTAGTTTTTTGATGTTTCCTTTTCTGGTCACCTCCATTCACTGTGTTTGCATCTCCTAGTGCAAGACATAATAAAGACAACATGTCTTCAATGCTGTATAGCAGGTGGTTCCCCCATTTACTTGCTTCAGAACACCAAAAAAAAGCCCTTTTCTAATTCCCACCTCTCTCTTGATTCTTACTTTTCTTTTTCTCACATACTGAGCTTTTGACCCAAAAGTTACCATTTCACTTAAAAGTTAACGTGCGTTCGTCCTTGAGATCAAAGATGCAATAGAATCCCACATATTGTAACGTAAGTGCATCCTGGAACCACCCTCAAGGGTCTGGTAAAGTAAGTAATTCCACCTCGAGGCAAGAGGGGGCGCTGACGCTAACGGTAACATCTCACTCCCCAGGAGCACAACAATACCAGACTCCAGAACCACAGAGCCATACGTCACCACAGTTTTTGACTGCAGTTTCTTGGCAGAAAGAATATTAGGGTAACTTAAGGATAGGGGTTAGTGTTGTTAAAGTTAGGGGTTTGTGTGGTTAGCATGTAGTATAGATGTGAGTTAACATCTCTTCCTCTTTGAAACTGCTGCTCGTTATAAAACTGCAGTGACATATACAGTACAAATTGTGGTAACATATGGCTGTGTGGCTCTGCAGTTAGATGATTTTCCAGTAGCATTGAAGGGCCACCGAATGAGAATGTGTGGCTCTGCCAACCTGAGAGCGCACAGGCACTATAAATACCAGGCAACCAGGGCGAAAGAGGAGGAAAGAGCATCTGAATCTTAAGCCACAAATATGACCACGGAAACAAGGCTAAGCAGAGCTGATTTTTGTTTTGTTTTACTGTTGCACGGCTGGTTTTCAGTATAAAGTGAATGGGTTGACCCAGATGCTGCAACTTTTAATCTAACCCATGTTACAATGCCAGCACTTTTTTTTCTTATCATATTTTTGTTAATCATGGTGTAAAAAAATCAATAGATAAGAGAAAACATGGGTGGTAATACATCTGAAACTCTTTATTAGAAATACTGTCCATTGCAATTATTGAATATTAGCTTTACAAGTGTTACTTATATGAACACTAGCTGTACCCCGTGGCTGCACTCGCATAGTAATGAAACAGGACAAACTTTAAAAATCAATAGACGTTGGCACTATATCTGATTGTGTTCAGCTCTGACAGGAGAGCGTTCCCTGCGTGGGGAGAAAAGCATATGGCCGTGATATCTCTGGCAATCAGCAGCTACCCTCTAAAACACACGTAGCTGTGAACTCTCTCTCAAAAATGTCAAACGTTATTCCTTAACAATCTGTAGATGATAATGTCTGCTGAACAAACAGGTTTCGCTAGCTAAGTGGAGGCAAGGTGCACTCCAACATGTGGTAAGATGTAATCCAACTCGAACAGAGGCTGGCGAGTAAATGAGGAAGGCACCCCCTGCTCTCGGCCCACAGCCGCTCTCTTGGATTTTCATAAATACATCGGTACCGCAAGCGAACTATGGTACATAGCACAATAAGAGAATTCGCAAAATCAACCGGAAAGTTCAAGCAAATTCTAGAAAACAACCCAATCTAAATCCGTTAAGTAGTTCTCTCATGAAAATCGGACAGACATACAAATGGGTCTAAAACACTATAAGAAATTTTTAAAACCGTTTCTTAGCGAGCACTTATGGGCTAAGGGTAACCTACATTCCAAATTTCAAGTCCCAAGTCCTCATGGTTCAGGAGATTTCGTGATGAGTGAGTCTGTGGTACTGTATTTGGCTTATATATATATATATATATATATATATATATATATATATATATAGATAGATAGATTATTTTCAAAATTAAACTGTGTTGTGCAGAAATATAACATTATAAGTCATCTTATTCAGTTTTCCTGCTGTTTCATGCCACTGCATTACAGCAGATTATACACAATGTTTCATATTAAGTTATGTGACTCAGGAGGCCTTTTTTATTTCATTCACCTGGCAGCTTATTAAACTTCTGAAACCCTATAATGAACTGAAAAATAAAGGCCCCACTGAGATAGCTGAACATGATAGCTTTAAGTGTTTGCTTCTCAAGTGTTTCATGGGTACAATGCAATTGCTACTACACAGCTGGTGTCAGATTGTGAATGTTAAAGGTATATTACCTGATTACATTTTTATATTTCAAGACTATCTGTGATTTAAAATCAACATCAATCCTTTAGAGAGTAACCATTTACAAACTGTAAAATGATGTGTGAATTTAATAGCTTTATCAGCATATAATTCCTGTACCTATTTAGTTGGTGATAACATTAAAATCTGAAATATATTAACATCTATATATTTTAGGCCAGCATCTATTAGATTGATATATGGAAGTCAGGCTAGGCAAAATCTATTAGATTTAAAATGAACTAGTGCTAAAAACACAGCAATTATATTTCATTAAAACATTTACTTAAAGATTCAGTTCCACTGAAACTTACAGTCTAACATTGGTAATTTGTTTAAAAGTAAGTATACAACAGCAGAAACATAAAATCAAAGATACAGACATATAGTACAAATAATATAATCAACCAATCAATCAATAAATGTATATTGTACAGAAACTGCAAAATGAACTTAAAGAGTATCAGCATTTAGTTTGGGAGGGGGGCATTGAATTGCTTCAAAGCAGTGGGCAGAAAAGACCCCAAGAGGCGCTTCTTAGCACACAATGTTGGAATGAGCCTGTGGTTAAAAGTGCTCCAAGAGGAGCTACTCCTGGAAGGGAATGAGGAGATTTTTAACGATGCATCCAATTTTGCCATCTTTTTTTCCAACAACTTCTTCTAGCATGTCCAGGGTCAGCCCTGTGATGGAGCAGACTACAGACCAAAATGCTTGTTTCAGACAGTGAAGTGTGCTGGCATTTCTGTCATGGTGTTTGGTGTATAGTTTAGGGCAACTCATTCCAACAGCAGGCAAGGTAAACATCAATAAATATATAAATACTGGAAAACTGAATGTGGTCGCTGAAAGTCGGGAACGACAGAGAAACGGACACCAACATAAAATAAAAAGCAATTATTTATTCTTGGTGAGTTAGAGAGAGACCCCCCCCCCCGTTCAGTGCCACTGGCTGGTCAGAACAATTTTGCTTAAAAGAAAAATTCCTCTTTATATTACCTAGCTTATTCATTAGCCAAAGAGAAAAAAAAAACATGACAATTCATTTTGAAGTCATAGATTGCTGTAAATTGTGGTTACATCATGATTTATTACATGCAGGAGTGCCCAGTTTCTTACCAAAATAAAGAATTATCAGGGCACTTGCATTCCTAAAAATACGTCGTTATCAGCACACAGACACAAGACCAGTTTAAAGCAGGTTCTTATAGTTCAGTACATTAGTTATAAAGAAATTACATTCTTATAGCTTTAACATCTTCATTAGATTTTGTTTGGTTAGATTAATAAATCCTTATTTATTAATCAATAAGGGACATTTTTCTTATAGTTTTAAGCAGGAATTCAGAAAACGATCACATTGATTTATAATATCACAGGGTGTTCTGTTAGTATCAAGAGGTCACCATTTTCTCATAAAAGAATGTAAATTAATCACATAATTTTGTGCACAAGCTTAATTCCTTTTCTACCTAAATGAAGATCAAATCATATAGAAGCTCTCTGCAGCTTCTATATGATTATTACAAAAAATATGATTAATACAAAATACAGTCCTTGAGTTAAATACTTATAATAATTACAGTTAATAATGTTTTTTCTTCCTCATGAATATATTTTGCAGGGTAGTACTCCCTGAAAATTGTTTCTTTTACCTCACGGCCTAATGCTCAAAAACACCCAAACTCATTTTAAAACAGGTGTTGGGGGACCTAAAGTTCAAACGTTAAAGAAAAAAAACTTCACTTGACTTTTTGATGCTGATTTACTTCTTGAAAAAGGAGCAACATCATCAAACAAAAATCTCTCGTATGACAGGAACAAGAGCCAGATTCTTGTTGAATCGCATGTTTTGTCTCTCCAGCAGTGTCCAGGTTACTTAGTTCAGAAACACGGTACAACCGTTGGATGGCTCAATGAGTTCCAACAAGACAGCAGAAGACAGTATGTTAAGTCACAAAGGCAGGCAGACAGCAGCAGGAGGCTGCCCCTTTATTCCATCTTATATGCAACTTTTGCCCAGTAAATAATACAATTTCATATAAACCTTTTTTATTTTTCTGCCTGTATCCAGAATATTCCAGAAAGTTCTATGATTATACAAAAGAATGTGTGCCTGTCCTTCAGCTGTAATCTTCTTTTCTGGTTTCTCTCTAGAAGTTTATAAAAAGGTAAAAAAAATTTGTTTACAGGTTGAATTTCCATAGTCAAGAACACATGGAGCAGGCAGCAATGAGCTATAAAGAATCTAGTATTTGCTCCATTAGAGACTAACATTTTTTTTTTACTTAAAAGTAAGCTTGAACCTAGAAGTGATAATAGCACAAGGTTTTATACTGACCAGAATCTGGATGCAGTGCACTGTTTGCTGTTCCCCTGCCACTGAAACATGAGGAGGCATTTAATTTGAATAAACCACATAAGAAAAAAAAGGCAACAGATGGTCAACTCTGCTCAGAAAGGTGACTTGGCATGATGCTCCAATTTTAAATAAGTGGAGAGCGTTAATGCGCAAAGGGAAAAGTTTGTATAGAAGACTCATTTTAATCTTTTGTTAACCATGCACTTTATAGCAAAATGGTGGTTACACAACATTTTGCACTGCATCTACACTGTGCCAGAGTGTTGTACTCAAATCATTTGAAAGTTTATTACCTGCTATTGTGGATTTCCCTTTCACAACTGTGGGTTTTGAAATTCTAAAGAAAATGTGTTGTTGCGTCTTTTTAAGCAGTTCATAGCCAATGTATTCTTGAGGTCACAGAGATGGCTGTGAGGTTTATAATTTAGGCGATATTTAAATCTGTGGTGGATAAATGGAATCGCGATGACCATTTCAGGCATCAACAAGCATTAATGTACTGCATTAATGTACTGTATATCAGTGTGAATTATTCACTTTTCCAGAGTACACCTATCCCTCTGTGGTGCCTGCTAGAACAGTTTCTTAACCTTTTTCCTGTGTGACAGTCTTCGCAACCCACCAATAGTTCTTCAAGGACTGCTGAATCAAGTGCAATTCTCAGAGCAGGTGTCCATATTGATGAATCAAGCATGATCATCAGACTGAGAGGGGGGTCAAATGTGAATATCAGAACGGAGATCTGCCATGGCCCACACATGATCCACCACCTTTATAAATAATAGCAACTTGTGAACCACAGGCAGCATCACATGACCCAAAAGTGGGTCACAACCCAGTGTGCTAAAAGACTCTCCTGTCACAAAGCAGCTCAGTCTGGCAGATCAGTCACACCTCTTTCCGTTTTAATTCTCAGAAACAAAGCAAAGCTTAAGGCTGTGCTAAATATGCCAGTAAACACCAATACTTGCTAAGATGTGATGATGATTGTGATTGCAAAGAAAATAGCCTTACGTTTTACAAAATGGTGCTAGAGTGCCAACTTTTTCCTGTCCAGCAATGCAGGAGCATCCCACCATTTACAGAGCATCCAACAACTGAACAAGCACCATGCAGCGTGAGCGTCGCCTTTATTTGTACCTCCCCTTTCAAAAACTGAAAAATCCATGCTGGTAGCTGTGTTTAGAACAGGGGCATTTTTGTTAGTGGGGTGAAGTATCAATAATAAGTCACAGTGGGCCGTATAAAATCTAGGTTTGAATATGAATCCATGTAATTCAACAAATGTGTTAATGAGAAATATTACCTTTTTATGATAGTTGCTACAAGAAATGGTTTAATAAATTTTAATGTACTTTTAAGACAAACTGGTTTTGTTAAGACTACTCACGAACATGCAACTGCTTGCTTCTGCACAAACTCTTAATATCAATAGAGATGCTGGATGTCTTAACATTTAATTCATTGCAAAATTTGTATTGCATGCCTCCAGTATATTTGGAGATACTTGTAGACTGTTTTGAAGCTCTTATGGCAGTTGTTGCTGACTAATGCACTACAGTCAAACTTTGGTACTTGACGGCTTTGAAACTCACTGAATTGGTATTTATTGCATTTTGCCGAGAAAAAAAATTGCTGGGGTGCCTGTCGTTTGTTTGGCACAAGTCACACCTGCTAGAACTTGTATGTGTCGAGACGCCGTCACGCACATGCCTCTTTCGGGCCAAACAAAGGACCATGCGTTAGTCTCAGCATAGCGCTTTGACCGCTTTGGTCTGCCATACACTTTCATGTGTGCTTTTTTTTTGATTTTTGCTCTCTTTCTTGTGCAAATAAGAATAGTATAATCATGGGTCCTATGAAGGTTAGTGATAACAGCCAACAGAAAAAAAAAATTAGATCCATGATACAACAGAAAAGGAAATAAGAAAGAAATATGAGAGTGGTCTCCATCCAAACAATAACATCTCTCCTCCACAACACCTTCCTCACCACCATCCCTTTAGGTCATCAGCTCCCCTCAGTACAGGTAAAGGTAAATTTATTTTGTTTAACCTATTTATTTTTTTTATTTATGTCTATGAACTTATACTGTTTATTAGTAAAAAAATAAAAATCCATTAATGCATATAATGCCTTATAAAATGTGGATTTTCTGGGGTTCTGGAATGAATTCATTCAATTTACAGTACAGTATTCCTTATGGAAAAATTCATTTGGTACTCATCATTTTTGCTACTCATCATGCCTTCTGGAACGAATTAATGATGATTACCAAGGTACCACTGTATTTAGTCAGTATTCTGTATGTATATATTTCTTTTATTTTGTCAGTCCCTATATTTTAACAATATACTGTAGGAAAAGTACATTTTTTAAAGTGGGATAACTTCTAAATGAAAGGCCTGCTTTCAAGAGTGTGGAGTTGACTTCCAGCGTAATTTTTGCCTGTGTGGAGTCTGCGTGTTCTCTCCATAACCATGTTAGTTTTTCATGCAGGTATTTGCATTTAACTCACACACCCAAACAGATGTAGGTTAAGACAATAAGAGAATTTGAAAAATATCACTGTATGTTGGGTTGGATGGGTAAGCAACAACAGAAGCTACCCAAGAACAAATGTTTTTACTTATTCTTAGAGTGAAAGGCTCCTTCAACTAAGTTTATTCAAAAAATACAAAAATGAAATTCAAAAATGTTGTATCTGAAATAACAATTTAACATAGACCTTCATTTCTTCTTTTCTTTTTTGACTTCCTACCATTAATACAGATTGTACATGTTGCATTGGCTTGCTGTTACGTGAAGGAAAAGAGGATATATGAGTTAACTGTTATTAATTTTTTGCATTTATTTGCAGTAATAGATTATGTAATGGGGGTTGAAGTCCTATATGATCCCACAGTCACAAGCCTTCCATAAATCAAGAAATTAGTTATTTGGCTGGTGTAGAACTTGAACTCTGGACACAGATAGACACGGACTCAGAATGTCCAAAAGCACACACGTTTATTTCTTCTGTAATTCCTGCACACAACACAGTGCACCAAACAGCCACACTAACTCAGTTCCTTTTCCTTTCTTTTTTTCTGCTGCCTCTACTCCTTTCCTCCTAAGCTTCATCCACCTTCCACCCGACTCTGGTGAGGCGGCCTCCTTTATACTGCACCCGGAAGTGCTCCAGGTGGCTCTCGATTGACATCCGGCAGCATCTTCTTAAGGAAGAAGATCTGTTCTTTCTTATATAGTCTTCTGTGTTCTGAGACCAGTCCAACAATTACAATACTCTTTTGGACTAACCAACTTTAGACAATCAACTCGTATGAAGGCCATGATTTTCCACATATAGAAAATAAATCCTTTGAATGTTTATTTAATGTTTGTGCAAAGCCAGTGTTGAATGTTGTATCTGAAATAACAATTTAACATAGACCTTCATTTCTTCTTTTCTTTTTTGACTTCCTACCATTAATACAGATTATAGTGTGCCTCTCCAATCACTAAACCTGATTAACAAACTTATGATTAACATACTAATGTATGTTTAAACTATTTGCTAAATATATTTAGTTTTTGAATAGATAAAGTTGTTCCGCCATTTCTACTCTATTTAAAAAGCTGTATTTGGAGTTTGGAATTGTTAGGATTTCCTGTGCATTTAGGAAAATTTTGCACTGCTACATAACTAGAACATAAATGGATGCTGTGAAACAACCCTTGTTTATTTATTTATTGATCTTCTTATTTTTAATTGAGCATAACATGAATGTGATGCGTCAGTGAAGGATGTTTTCCCATTTTCTCAGGGTGCCCTCTCTGTGTGAAGACACTTCTTCTGAGCTGCAGCGAGTTATCTCCATGGAGACCAGAGGGCTTTCCGAGTCCCGCAGGAGTTCTTTCACAGGCAGAGGAGCAATGGCCAGGTAACATTCAATTCCCAGGTTACTTCAGTTAAGTTACTGTTTTTTGCATCTGACAATTATTTCACTTAACTATGCTATTGCCCCTCCTCCTCTTTTTCACAAACGAAACTTTCTGAAATATTTTTAGCAAATTCTCCATCTCCTCTTAGTGAGAGACAAGGTTGGTAGAGTTAAATATAATGAAAGAGACAATAGTCAGGTCCACATGGCTGCTTTTGATTCCTGTCTGTGTGGAGTATGCATACTATTTTCCTCTCGGTTTGAGTTTTCAGACAGTTTTCTGACAGATGTGCCTGTAATGTTGATTGGCAACCCTACATCAGTCCACTGTGAATATCTATGAGTATGTCTTGCAATGGCCTTACCCTGCTTTAAAATTCAAAAAAAGTAAAGTAGTTATTGGACAGAGTACTTCATGTTTCTAAAGCCTGTTAATTCCTGATCACAGACTGAGAGCAGGTTATTATGTTTGGCACATCTGCCACTGTGACTACCTTATTAAGGCTTAAAACACAGATGGTTAGAGAACTGCCTGAACCCCATGACTAAGCACTCAATGACTCGCCTGCTGATTGCTTACTTCTGTTTATTCTAATTTATTTCAGAATAGTTTACTGCATTTTTTTTTTCTAACAATAAATAAAAAATTCCTGCTGGTTTTTGCTTAAAGGTTTTCATGAATGTTAAGCACTGTAACATGGATAACTGTAACACAATAGTACACTAAGTGAGCTTATTGTGCTGAATGGCCTGTTCTCATCAAAGTCACTCTCATTTTTACATCGTAATTTTGCTGGATTAGGAAACTTTCAACAAGACTACATTTAAAATACTTTGGGAATATTCAAAGTAGGTTTGGTTGATGTATAATTTATACTTTTCTTATATTCATTAATAATTGATTGTAATGTATCTTTAATACTTACATATACTGATAAGTCCATACTACACTAATATGATAAATTCCTTTATGTTAAGAAATTAAGTTTTTAAATAAAATGTTTACCGTATTTCTGAAAAATATTTTCAATCTGAGCATAGTGTTTTGGAGTGATGTTAGTTCTTCAAAGGCAAGATGAATAGTAAGATGTAACATTTCCTTCAATAAGAATGACCTTCAATGTAACTTCACCCATAATTAAAAAATATTTAGTCTCTTTCCCTATTTGGTGTCAAGCCATCTAAGGAGGAACTTTTTGAAAGAGAGTGGTATGGAGTGTAGAAGTTGCTATGAGGTGGAGTACCAAGAACTGAATTACAAAGCACATAGTCCCAAAACCACCCATTAAAGGGGGAAACCATCAAATCCAGCAAGTAAAAAGAGCAAACAAAGAATCTTTATATCTAAAAATATTTATTCTTCACAAGACAAATGCTCCGTAAAACACTGTGACACTGTGAAGAGCACAAAAGGCATACAATGCCTGTTAAAATCAAATCCAAAAGCAAACAAAATCCCAATATGAAATCCCAAGAATGCTAGAAATACAGGGTAATAGGTTAAAAAAAATCCAGTAGATCACTAAGCACAAGCACAGCAAAACACAAGAACTCGTCACTTTTAAGCACATTCAAAACTAACAGCCTGGAACTGTGAAAGACCCTTTGGGTTTATAGGATGGAGGGCAGTACCTGGCGGTGATTGGCAGGTAGCTCTGCCTCTTGGGGCACCAGCCACAAAACACATGAAATGTAACACGGGCAGCATATATACATAATCAAAAACAAATAATAATACTTATCAAAAGTAACATTAACATAAATAAATGGCACAATAAAGTACAAAATAGACATAAAACAGTGGAGAAACCCTTGCTGAGGGATAACAAAAATCTTGCATGCAGCGTATCTTCATTATAGCAAGACAGTATAGCCTGTATCACCAAAATTAAACAAAGAATATGGAAGGTGAGCCAGTATCTTTCTACAAACATTCTGAATTGGATATACTTCAATAGAAAAAAATAATGTTGTTGTAACTTAAAATTTGAGACGAATGTTCAAAGGATGTATACATATTTGCTATGTAGAAATCACAGAATAATAATAATAATAATCAAATCCATCCATCCATTATCCAACCTGCTATATCCTAACTACAGGGTCACGGGGGTCTGCTGGAGCCAATCCCAACCAACACAGGGCGCAAGGCAGGAAACAAACCCCGGGCAGGGCGCCAGCCTACCACAGAATAATAATCAAATGAAGAATAGAAATCAACAATGAACAAGATATATTCCTCATCAATCTGTGCAAAGCATGGTGTAAAAATTGTACACCACTGCACTTATCTAATCTAAAATGTACCCAGGCCGAGACCCTCATTGTGAGTCATGTCATCAGGCACCTTTTTTGCTCAGCTACATGTTTGGGACTTTCCAAACACTCAGTCCATATTGGGAATTTTTTTTTGCCTATCTACGAGATGTTGAGATTGCTTACATGCACAAACATAATCAGATTAAGGTGAAAAACCTGATTAAAGCAGAGATCTGGTTTTGTAATAATCCACTTTTTTAATGGGGAAGTAATCTTCTAGAATTCTCTTTTGTCAAATTGTTCCAACATCATCAAACTGTGCAAAAAAAAGAGTTAAGTGTCATCATCAGCCACCGTGAATCTAAAAAAAAAAAACATGAAATCTTCTTGTGTTTTTTAAATGTACAGTATTTTGTCAAATTGACGCTTTATTAATAGATTTCTGTTACTAGATTGCACATAGCAAACTCTTATCAGCTTGGCTATGCAAATGAGCCCTGCAAAGTACCTGGTAAATGTACTTCTTGCCTTACACCCACTGCTGCTGGAATTATAACACAGGTATTTTTTTAATAAGATAAATTATTGTCTTAGGTTACTTGTTACTTAAAAATGATCAGACTACATAATGAGCTTTACTTTTAACATGTTATCCTACTGATCTCAAGATTGTGTTGCTGAGTTTAGCCATGTATGTACGTTCAGCTCATCAACATAAATTTCTGAAATATGAAGACAGATTTATTTCAGCCAGGAGAAAAAATAATACAATCACACAAACATTTGTCTTTGGAAATTTATTTGGAGGACATTTCTACCCATGGCTGGTAAAAGCGTGTGTGAAGAAAATATATGCACAGGCTAACAGACTGTAGCAGACATGCGCAGATTACAAAATCCTTAACAGTAACCCGGCTATGGGTTTACATGGCAACATAACTGGATTATTCACAGAGAAAGCTATGTCTGTTAATTGGGCTTTTTTAGAGTCCAATGACCTGAATACTCTAACCAGAAAAATGGTTTACAAGGCATTTTAGAAATCAGGTTTCTGTGAATAACCAGTTTTTGAAGCACATGTAAAGGCATTGATTATGGGAGTCATCATTACTTACTCATTAAGAGTACTACTGAATGCGATAATATTGCATGCTTAAAAACTGTTGTGATACAACATATTCTTGCTCATTGCTTTATTTTTTTAATTGGAAAAATCCTAATCCACTCACTATAACGCAGTGGCAAAAGATGTTATATTTAGTTTAAATAAAAAATACACTGTATATACTGCAGGCAAGGAGTGGTTTCTGTTTTCTTCCAAACGTGAAGCTTAGAATTGAGGAGAAACAGTTCAATCTTGGTTTCATCAAACCAGAGAACCCAGAGAATCTGACAGTCCCTTAGGTGCCTTATGCTACAATTCTTGCACACTGCATTATCTTTTTCGATTTGAAAAATTGTAATTCACCCACTATTACACAGTAGCAAACAATGTTCTGGTAATTTAATAAAAAAGTCAAATATTCTATCAAAGGAATGATTCAAAGCTGCTTTTGTAATTGGTAAGAATATAAGTCTGTTGGGCCACTGTTAACCATCTAGATGCTTCAGTTTCTTTAAGTGGCATTTACATAATAGGTTATACTTTTTTCACAGCTTTCAAGATGGGATGAGGATGATATTTAACGTGAATTTGAAATAAGTTATTGCTTAATTCAGTGATGGGTCTTTCTGTGTTTGTATTTTCCTTTCCTGACCCTGCCGTTCAGTGATGCTGCTCATTGACTTTACAACCTTGCAGGGACATTTTAAAGTAGGACTCCACGTTAAGAATAATTGGTTTAAAAAAACAGTACCGTGTATCAAAAATAAACTTTTCTAATGCCTTAAACTGCAAGAGAAATACACCCTAAAATGTGCAAAATTAGGGTGTTTGCAGGTTAATGACAAATACTGTATGCATTGACATTTTTCAGGTAAGGGAGACAGACACTTCAAGGTAAGGTATTTATATTTACTAATCGTGGCGACATGGACTGTTGATTAGCATATGCAAGTAAGAGGTTCACTGTGACAATATGAACCTGTAATGTAATATTTTGTAATATATTCTTATAAAACTAAAAAATCGGGAGTGGTCTCCCCTAGACTTTCTCATATATTCATATATTGGAATGGATATTTAAGGAGTAAACCGCAAGACAATGATTATGTTTTTATGTTATGTACATTAACGATCCATCAACAACAAATCAAATCAAATTAATAATATATTAAACAATTATTATAAAAGTAAAGATGAATAAATCAGACCCTGCAGCTGCATGAATAAAAGGTAAAGTACCACTTCCGGTTAACAGAAATAGCCCAAAAGTTGATAGAAATCTATGTTTTGTACATAATACTTATATGCAAAATTCCCTATACTTCGTATACAGTACTATAAAGTAAAAAGGAAAATATTCAGTATCTTAAACACATTGTTTTCAGCCCTTTTAAATTTTTTTTAATATTTTATAAATATAAATAATTTAGTCAGTCACTAAGATCACATTGTGAATGAAATGTCAACACCTCCACAAAGAACTTTGAAAGCTACGTAGTTAAGGAATGTACACTTTAATTGCGTATGTTCAAACTGACGATGCACAAGTTATTTGTGTTATTTTTTGGTAGTTTTTATAGTCTTCAGTTGGCAACCTGACTAACTGAGGACAGTTAATTATCCCCTGGCCTTACTGTTATTACACCATGAAACATCCAGCACACTTTTTAGTGCTCAGTGGATTGTTTGTGGACAATTAGCAATGTTCATAAGCAAGACAACACTTTGAATATAAATAGGTACAGTGGAAGATTTTTATTTTTGCCAAGTAAAGTCGCCTTTATCTGAGCCAGAAAATACTGATGAGACAGAGAAATAATATCAGTATTACCTCTGCAAATATTTCAAAACCAGTAACAGTGCACGGCACGATAACGTGCAGTGAATACACTTGACCTGAGCATTCCTAGTTTTCATCCTCTATCTCTGTACGTTTAGCATTCGCTTGCTCAGAGGTTGATGCCCTTCCTGCTTCCTAAGCAGCTGTTCTTTTCTCCTAGCCTAACCGCCCACTGCTTCTCTTCTTTCGTTGGCATCTTTTCGCATTAAAACTGATTAAGTCAGTGTTTGTGTTGCAATTACTTAGTATGTTTTCCTTAATTTTTCACTTAAGTGGTCAATCTGCCTCAAGAATGATTTGAGATATGAAGAGGTAGTGGAAGTGACGGTGAAGGTGATAGGGATGAGAACAGCGCCTGTACAGATGTGCCGCACAGCCACTGTCGAGAGTTGATCCATCCATCCATCCATTATCCAACCTGCTGAATCTGAACTGGGGTCTGCTGGAGCCAATCCCAGCCAACACAGGGCACAAGGCAGAAACCAATCCCGGGCAGGGTGCCAACCCACTGCAGGACACACACAAACACACCCACACACTAGGGACAATTTAGAATCGCCAATCCACCTAACCTGCATGTCTTTGGACTGTGGGAGGAAACCCACACAGACATGGGGAGAACATGCAAACTCCATGCAGGGAGGACCCAGGAAGCGAACCTGGGTCTCCTAACTGCAAGGCAGCAGCGCTACCACTGCGCCACCGTGCCACCCATTCCAAGAGTTGATTCTACAATCAACCTGAAAGTGGATAGCAGACGTCACGTAGTATATGTGTACCAAATTTCAGGTCAATAGGTCAAAGAGTTTGCAGGCTACAGGTGATTTAAAATCCTGGACAGACAAACGAACATCCACGGTAGGGTATTATATATAAAGATAGTGCACAAAAATAAAATTTATAGCTGGTTGGAATAGTTAATGTACTGTATGCCTCTATTAGAAGTACATTTTATGTGGAAAGGTGAAAATGTCATCAGGCAGACCCAAAACAATGGGCTGACTATACAGTAACTAATATACAAACATGTATAAGAACTAAATCAGTGTTAGTCAACTCCCAGAAAATCTCCGTTTGTGAAAAAGAAACAATGATAAAGCTATGAATCCCTTTTCATGTAACACCTATCATAGTGAGCTAATGTCTTTTAGACATCTCTCCAAATAGAATTTAAGGGTTGTCAGGACACTAATGAGACTGACCGAATTTAATACTACTGAGTGAAGAGCGCCATAACTGGCACACTAACAAACCTCACACAAGAATGTCTCCAAGAATGCTTCTGGGGTGCAAGAACTAACATGTAATAAGATTTAAAGATTTTTACAATACTATTATTTTTGAATATTATAAATTTCACAGTTTCCTCGCACAGTTCAAAGACATGCAGGTTAGGTGGATTGGTGATTCTAAATTGTCCCCAGTGTGTGCTTGGTGTGTGGGTGTGTGTGTGCATCCTGCCCAGGGTTTGTTTCCTGCCTTGCGCTCTGTGTTGGCTGGGATTGGCTCCAGCAGACCCCTGTGACCCTGTAGTTAGGATATAGCGGGTTGGATAATGGATGAATGGATAGATTTCACTATTCACTTCATATTAAGGGAGGAATGTGGTGTAATGCTGAAAGTGCTGGAATTTAAACTCCAAGGCTGCTGCAGGTTTAATTCCTGCTTTTGACTCACTGTGAGACTTAGGACAAGGATTTAACCTGCTTGTTGCTTCCATTGTTAAATCAACTATAAGGACAAAAGAAAATGACTACAGAAAGATGGGGGCAAGACCTTATGAGTTCCTGATAATAATACAAAATAGGCTAAGGTAACATTGATGCTTATCATTATGGCAGAGCAAAGGGTGGAATACAACCAGCGGACAGTAGACAGTATAATAATAATAATGATGATGCAGAAATACTGTAATGTTCACACTTTCAGTTACCCTTGGTGGACTCATAATCTTTGGTTCTCTTTAGTGTTAGCTTTATTTTAAATAGTCATACCACCAGGTTTGTTTCTCTGGTTTTGACCCTCACTGCGTTTTGACTACGGTTTTGTTTTACCCTTGTGAGTGGCTTCTTGTTCTCATTGTCATTTTGTCCAGTGACAGTTTAGCCCTTGCTATTCCTCTTTGCCTATGATTCTCTGCTTTTTTTATAATCTCCTGGTCTTTTTCACTCACAATTCTCAGACACTCTTCAGGTCCCTAACACCTATATCCAGAAACTCCTAGCCGAGGCTTAAAAGACCTTTCTAGCTAGACTTTTGAGCTCTGAGACCACTCAAGAGCTTACTAATATTAGAAAGAGAGACCAAAGGAAAAAGAAAGACAGAATTTCAGAAAAGAGGATTTCTGACATATTTGTGGACAATGGAACTAGCTGCCCCACATGATAGACAGAGGTGTGGACAACACAGAGCAGCCATAAGGTTGTCTTTTTTTCTGGCTGTGTTATATTTTAAAATCCCTTTGCGTATTTCTCACCCCATGTTATTTTGTTAAATAAACACCATTATTAATACTTTGGTGTCTCCGTGGCATCAGTTTGAGTACAGGTATGTGATGAGTACACCCCACATGCTCACATTTTATACAACAATAATGGGTCCTTTGACGTCACCTGTCACAGACATCTGTCATATAAATAATTTGTTTTATTTCCATGAGTTTATTGTTAATTTACAATGTCATTAGTAATTAAACAAGTATTGTGTACTTTAATAATCTGCTTTAGGCAATCAAATTTTTAAAAAGAACTATTCACTTCTGCCAGTGGAACCACTTCTTATTAATCTTTCCTAATTTAATATGCCTGATATTCAATACCAATTTGAAATGTGCATGTCCAATGAGTAAGCCAGAATATCCTCTTGTGCAAAATGATGGGACTTGCACATAAGTTTTAACCTTGGTGTATAATAGTTCATGAGCTGAAGTGAGGTTTAACTAGTCTCACGGGGACAAAAAGTGTGTACTGTAGTGAATAGCAGTGAAATCCTGCACTTCAAAGGCTACACCTGCAGGTTTTTTTTCTTAAAAAGTTCCTCCAGTCTGTGAAGCTTAAACTGCCACCAGGGTTTCAGTGAGAAAGCAAAAGAAACTGAACAAAAGACTTGATGCTGAAAGAGAATAAAAAGGTAAATTTGCTGTTACACATTCAGAAGTTCAGCATCACAAGGTAATTGAAGCTTAATGATTCATTTGTACATTGTAATGACAGAGTAGACAGACAGACACACACACACACACACACACAGACCACCACAGCTATTTGGCTCAATATTTGAAAAATACTTCTGTCTGCTTCAATATCTTTCTGTCATTTTAACTATGTATCATCATATAACATAACACCAGCAAATAGAGCTAAGATTAGTATTGTGGTCTATGGATATACAATGTGTTAAAATGCCACGGCTATAGTATGGCATGAGATGTATGCATTTCCAATTAGACAGTAATGCTAGCTTGCTTAATTATTCATTTAGATGTTCAGTCAGAAGATGGGTGTTATGCAGTCTCATGTGTGTCTCTACTGGTGTTGTTAGGCAGATTTATTGATTAGGATGTTTTGAGTACTGAAATGTTCAACCGTGGGGGCGCAGCTCTCTTAAAAGCAGTCCTTGTGATGGAGTGTGACACACTGTTTACTCCAAATGCATATTCTGCAGTTTATATTTTCATAAGCATAGCTGCCAAATCTTTCAACCTTACATCAACTCTTATAGTATCTTCATTAAAGCTGAATAACAGAGAGCACACACAGCACCTGCAACAACATATTGTTCACGTTTACCATTCATCTGTTGATGTTGTCGAAAGCCAATGTATAGGGTGGTCCAGATCTAATTATGCAATTTTCATTACGCTATAACTTAAGTTTATTACATAGAAAATCACTTGAAAAATCCCGGACCATCGAGAAGTGTGCGAACTGATGACATGAAGAATCGCTTTCATTCCGAACTGGAATCGTCCTCACATAAATTTAAAGTCATCCAGATGATCTGGATCTGCATAATTAGAACTGGACCATCCTGTACTGTATAATTTGAAAGGTTTTTCCCTTTCATCAAATTATATTTATTTTTTAAAATGTGCAATGTGTTCTCTGCACATGTGACACACATTTGTATGTCTAACAGAAGTCCTTTTAAACAACTTTTGGACTGTAGCCAGTTTATCAGGTTAATGAAAGCACCTCTGCTCGTTGCAATTGAAAATTTCCACTCCTACTTTAAGTGCCACCTTCATGAGGCATTGAATTTGTTTAGAAATGTGACACTCAGTGAGCGGTCTAATTGTTCTCACCCAGTTTTAAACAAAATTCATTCATGGCTGTCCCCAGACATATATATATATATATAGCATATCTGACTTCAATGAGACTAAGGTTTATTAATGGCTTACAAACATAACTCACTGATAAATGCCAAACTATTAATTTGAACTGAGCATGCAATTGCTTTAGAAACTGATGTATTTGTGAAAATAGCTTAGATCTGAGTAGCAATAGATTGTGTGCTTTATTCATAGTGTAGAAGTGATTCATCTAGTAAACAGAAGTTGTCACTGTACAAGGAAAGAGCTAATTCATTTTCAAATCATGGTAAAGTTAATTTCTTAATCTACAAAATTTAGAGCGGCTTGCATGCTACTCCAGCCAATGTAAAAAAACCTCACACTGTTCCACTCCACCTGAACTAGTCTGCTACTGAGGTATCACCCGTTGCATGGCTGCACTCGGGTCCTAATCTGGATCCTGAGTTGGTTTGTCATGTGGTGGGTGCAGCAATTCACTTTATCAGTGCGTGCTCCTAACTTCTTGCATGCTAATAGACCTGGTTTAAATTTTTAAATTCTGTCAAAAATTCTGTGCACTTCATTATATGGACTGTTGGATGGCCTATCAAGAGATTCAATCTTAGAAAGGAAGCCAGACAGCTGGGTTCAGAAAATGGGCTAACACTTGGAGGTATTGCATTGACTGAGCTTTGCAGATTATTTATAACATATAAATTAAACAATTAAAAACTACTGTAAATTGCAAATACCACTCACCTAAAGACTTGTTCTAAAGAAAACTATTTTAAAATTCTGCTCAAACTAAATTATTATCTTAAAAGGCTTCAAAGACATTAATGTGTTGTACACGTGACAGTAGTACTACTGCTAGTACTACTACGACTATCATGTCTGCATACTGTATGCTGATGTCAACAAGGACATTGAAATGATGGCCAAAATTTCACAATTTTTTGGAAACTTTTGGAAACGTGCAAAAATCTTAGCTTTGAATGTCACACCATTACCAATATTAATGTGGATTTTTTTAGTTTTACAAGCAGTGAAGTGGATAGAGCGCTGGCCTGCTGTTCGGAGATGTCATAAGGCTACAGGAGGAGTGAGCAGATGAGCAGGCAAGGGCATGTCTGTTTTGCTCTAACGTATTTCCGTTAAAATGCACATGTTTAGATGTGGAGTGATTTTAAATCATTTATGTCCATTTTCACAATTACCAAGAGAGGTGATGGCATGTCCTGGTACAGTACGTGCTCACTGAGGGAGTAGACAGCAGGTGTCAGATCTTACAGCTTCTTTCTCATTTGGCTCTGTATTGTTTGCATGAAACTTTCCCAGCAAAAAACACTCCACTTGTGCAATAGGATGTACTAATTTGAAAGTGAAAATCAAGCAGGTTGTCAGGGGGTCTTCTTTCATTATGTGAAAAAGTCAAAAGGCAATAGACAGTCAGTAATTCAGTTATATGCCTTGCTTGCATTACTTACTCTCCTCTCACACAAAGGCATTATGAGGAACTTTTTGAAAATGTTTCACAAACTAAAACATGTGACGGGGAAAGAAAACAGTACCTGGAAATGGCTTCCAGTGAATTACACAAATGCCGTTTTCTATATACAGTACAAATATATATAAAAATACATACATATATTTCTTAATACAAAGATAAATACTTGTCTTATTTACCAGCAAAAAACAAAAACAAGCAAGGCTTTCATGAAGCCATCACAATTAAAATAAGTCCACAGTGAAGATTAATATAAAAACATCTGGTCTCTTTCTGTGTGCAGTTTGCACCTTCTCACCACATTAGTGAGGGTCATTCCTGCATCAATCAATTAATTATTTTTCAAAAACTTTTCCATACAAAGGTTTGTTAATTTTTGGGAAATACCAGGCACTAAATTGGGTCAATAAGGAGAGGGTTCAACCAGATGGATGGCAAATGTCTTCAAATTTCAATGGTCAGCTTTGCAGAGTGTGCTAGTGCATCATCATAGCAAGAAAAAAAAAGACTTGTTTAAAATCAAGCAGCAGCAACCTTGACTCCTCTTACTCTCCTTTATCATACCACTAAACTCGAGAAACATAAAGCTTATCTCCAATTGATATGAACATGGTGGAAGCTCGCTAACAGCTGTAGGCTAAGGACTTTTGCAATGCCCCTTGTATATGGGTTATTCTCCAGGTAGTGAGGTTTCCTTCCATGTCCCAAAAATGTACAGCCTGTGCTGCTTTGGGCCACTAATTTGGCCCAGAGTGAGTAAGTAGGAGTTTTAATCTTTTAAATGAATAGCACTCTATCATGGCTTAGCTCATGTCTGGAGTATAGTGTTATCGGAATAGTCTGTGACTCCCTGTCACTGTTTATAGGAACAGACTTTTTCTTGAAATGAATGACTAAGAAAATAAGGAACCTTCATCCAAAATGATCTATTTCTGAGTGATCATAATATTTGTTGCTTTTTTTCAGGCTTTCTCAGTTTATTATTTCTTTGAGAAGTTGGGCAACACGGCATTTGGATCATGAAGACCAGAGACCAGATTCTTTTTTGGAACGTTTTCGAGGTCCAGAGCTCAAAGAGGTTTCCAGTAGAGGAAGTAATGCTCAGTCAACAATGGGGAACCCAGATCAGCTTGGCAAAATTAAAAAGTGAGTTATTACTCATGGAAGAATAGATTTTTTCTTTGCTTAATTAAAAAACTCCCATTCTGCAACATTATTGAATTGCTTGTTTTAGCAATCACTATGATTATTAGTTTTGTTAATCCTATTACTATTATCTTCTATATTGGGTTGAAGTAGTCCTGCTGCTTCTATCCTTTAGTGACCCGTGCAAGTCACTGTCCATGACAAATATGTCATCATGGAATAACTTTATATTAATAACAGACTTCAAGAGGTATTGGACTGGTTTAATTTCAGGGAATGGAATAATGAAATACAAATTTTCAAATGTATTTATCAATTTGTATAATGTACATTGACTGATTTTTTTGTATGTATTTAAATATATATATATATTTTAATTTATGTTAGCATAATTTTTGTCGTCCTTTGGAGCAATGATTTTTGCCTTTAAAGATGCATGTATTACTGTTAATTTTATTCCTACATTTGAAATAGTCGCTGGCCTTTGGCAAATTACAATGTCAACAACTGTAACAACACAGATAAGTAAGTAATATAAAAAAATAAGCATTCAAATATTTTAGAAAAATAGACTCTAGATACTTCCAGTTAAAGTTTAATGTAGTTCCTTTAGAAATTAGATATTATTTAAATACATTCTGCTTTTAATTTCTGTATGTTTCAGGGGAGTCATTAAACTAATTTGAGTTGCTACACAAGAGTTTTGCTTGGGTATCCACCTGTCAATGTCCTTCATCTCCACACTTACAACTGAAAAGATGACATTATTCTTATTAATGAATGAAACCTCTGGCATACACAATATTAAAAACAGAAATCCTTATCTGAATGCTTTTCTTCCAAAGTATGACTTTTAATACTCTATTGTAGTAGACTGTCTTTGTTTTCCTAAATAAAAGGAAAGCAATTACTGCAGTGAAGGTCACGTGCTATCAATCAAGGTGATATACATTCATTAAATTTAAATAATAGAAAGAACAGATTGGCAATGATTTCCTGCCTATTACAAATGTACAAAAACAAGCTAAAATGAAACTCTATTTACTGAAAAAAAAGTGATCTGCTCACTGCAGTTAACTGCTAGCTGTGTGCCATGTGTCCTTGCATTTTATGCTTCCTTAAAAGATTGTTAAAAATTGAGATACAAGGTAATAATAGCAATGCACTTGCTATAATTTTAAATAAAAATATTTTATTATAAATGTTATGTAATAGTATTTAAAATGATCCAAGGTTAAAAGTAAAACCTTTATTTTACTTACCAGGATGGTAGCAAACAAAAGGGAAGGTCAAAAGTCATAGACAAAAGGCATATGGGAAAGAGAAAGGGAGGCAGAGATTGGAAAGTGATGGAGAAAAGAGGTTTCTAGATATGTAGTGCACGCATTCAGAAATTGCGTGAGGAATGTTTTAAGTGATGTTTTTGTCCAGATAACTTAACTTAAGTCACTGAAGTGGGGATTTAGTTATTTTTGTTGTGGACTTGAACCCGAAGTTTACTGTATTTAGTAAGTAGTCTTTTCATGAATCTACCTGGTTTGAAACACTACAGAGTGCTGTGACTGTTTCTAAGGACTTTTTTGAGTGAGCCAACCCAGCGAACTGTACAAGTGCGGTCTCTCAGGAACTGTACAAACTGGGACTGGAGTGAAAGTTAGAGTTTGGAAATGTGTTGGTCAACTGGAGCGGAGTACTTTGTTAACACAACATTAGCAGCAGACAATAGAGTGGAGTTTCCTGTGTGTTTTACAGGGGCGAAGCAGCAGCTTGTTTTGGCTACACAGATCATGAGTGTCAATGAGGCCTACAGTATTTTATTTGTGGTACCAAATCAATTTCAGATTTCTCTTTGCCAGCATTAGTGAAAAAGTAGGATTTATTTACTAATTTAATTGATTTTTCAAACAAGAAGATTTTCTGCATGTAAAATATATAAAGAATATTTGGGTCATGTTGAATTTACCTCAAGGAGTTTAACTGAATATTTCCATGTTACATTTGTATATATCATTGATATACAGTATATGTAATTGCAAATGTGTTATGAACAAGTATGTGTCAATCCTATGGTGGAAAGAGAAGATACTGTTTGCCTCAGCACCTTCTGTTGTTCCAGGATAACATTCAT
>JANRMT010028174.1:146743211-146787707 GCA_026402145.1 Polypterus bichir lapradei
ATTCGATGTTAATTAATGCTGATTTATTTTGTTTTCATATTGTGTTTTTTTTATTTTTCTATTCTTTATTATGTAAAGCACTTTGAGCTACTGTTTGTATGAATATGTGCTATATAAATAAATGTTGTTGTTGTTGTTGTAATATGCGGTTTAAAGTATCCATTGATGTGTAAAAAAGAATAAAATACAAAAAATAATACAAATAACAAAAATATGCATTGCATATTTTGACACTTATTAAGCTGTGTGAAATATTAGGGGCACTCTCGCTCCCTTGAACCCTCAGACACCATGTCAGACACCAGATAAAAAGTCCAATAATTATTTATTACAATAATAATGTGCACAAAGCACCCTCCTCTCCACAATTTTCATAAGTAATAAACAAATCAATTCTCCAATAATCAAATCACAATCCTCCACTCCCAGATGCTTAGCCACCCTGCCTCCCAACTCAGCTCATCTGTCTGGGATCTCCCACAGTCCTTTATAGTCCTCAACCCGGAAGTGCAGTCCATGTGATTATCCAGCACTTCTGGGTCAGGTAAAAACTTCTCTTTTTCTTCAGCCCGGAAGTATATAATTTCTTCCGTTTCCGTGATTGTGAATTACTTCCGGGCTATAAGGAAAGTACAAGTCCCTGGGCCTCCCTGCAGCGTCCTCCGGTGGCCCCCATGGTATCCAGCAAGGCTGTGATGAAAAACTCCAAGTTCCATGATGCCCTGCTGGAATTCGGGGCCCTTCCATGTTGCAGGGATGGCTCCATCTGGCGGTTTGGGGGTGTTGGCTGGGATACACGGCCGGCAATCCCTCACAGCTGTAACCAGTTGTTTTGTACTTTTCATTGATAAAACAAATGCAAACATTCCATCTGTGTAGGATGAAATATATTATATATCACTCTATGTGAACAAATAATGTTTTTCTTAATAAATCACTCTGCTTTGCATTTACTTAAAGTAAATTAAGTCAATTAGGCTATATATAATGCATGTCTCTTTTATGTTGCCAGAGAAAATGTGATACCCCCTCATCCTTTGCATGTATTCTTGAGACCTCCTTAAATAATGTAGATAAGCATGTAAAAGACAGAATAGTGAAACTTCTCCTAAACTGAGCCATTAAAAACATAACCGTTCAAATCCCTGTTTTAGGGGTGAATCCTCGCACTAGGCTCTTTTTTAACATTCAGTTTAATTGCATCACTTTTAGTCTTATTAAGTTATTAAGCCTTTCTAGAGCTGCTTGACTTTCGGTCCAAGTTACTTGCAACTTTTTGTTGTTAAAATGTGTTTCTTCCCAAAATATACTAAATGTTTCTTTATACAACAAAATGGCCATTTTTTATCTGGTGTTTCTGATTATTTAGCTTCTATACATCTGATTGTGTTATTCAATTGTACCTTATAAATGATAATATTTTAAAATGTAATAATGCAGGTATTATTAATTATAAATAAGACAATGTAAAGATTAGCAATTAATGCATAATATGTAAGTGCTGGACTGTCAAGTCTTGATTTTGCACAGGTATACTACTTTACTTTCATAATAAACACCACCACAGTTTACAATGTACACAAGCCTAAAATGAAAAGTAAAGAAGAACAACAAATTACAAAATGAATCAATTAAAATAATATGGATACTTTTTTACTATATAAACTATTGAATTCCCTTCCTATATTTCCCTCCACAGTTAAAATAAAATAATTGCCTTCTTTCTCTTTCTAGCTGTACTTTATTTTAATGTTGCTTATTATTTTTCTGTTACTGTCATAAATCTTAGGACGTTTATGCGTGGAAGCATTCTGCCCTCTGCTGGTTGATCACCATAGTACTGAATAGGTCTTCAGGTTAGAACCCCATTGTAATTTTTAAGATAAAAGTTTTTCCATTTTTCTGAAATCAGGCTTAAAGTATTTACCACTTAAGAATAGCTCTCACAAACTGGATTATTCAAACATTGTACTTAAATAAATATCGGTATGTGCAAAAATGTATGAACCTTTAACTTTAGTATAAGACCCGGAATGTGAACCACATGCCCCAGATAATTGTAGATAGAGTAACACCTTGAGTTTATTGAGCTCACATGTTATCTGGCTAATTCAGTGTCAATTAACAAAACATTTTAAATAATTTGGACATTTTTGCCTTTTATGTTTTAATCCTTTCCTAATGAAAAAATTGAACAACAATTAAATAGTTTCTATACCTTTCTGTTTTTTACATTGTAAAAATACAGACTCAATTTATGTAATCGGGATTCCAGCCACTGGTCAACACATTATTTCATAATGGGAAATGGGGCCCCCTTCAGTGCACTTTCAAGAACAAAACTTGTCAAGGGGCACTCATTCACCTACTCACACCTCTAACCTTACTCAAACAGGTGTAGTGTCAAAATGAAAAGATAATTGTACAGACTATTTCAAGTTAAATGTAGAAATGTACAGACAGGTATACAGGCAGCATCTGTTCACGAACTGTTAGCTGAAAAAACAGCTATGAGTCTTTCAGGATAAATCTCTTCTACTTTTACTGATTACAGAATTGTAATTTTAGCTAATTATTATTTGCAAAATTCTTCAAGTGCCCTCAAGATGAATGGAAATATTAGAGAAAAGCAATAGTATGACTGCGCTCAATGCTTTTATGAGTTTACTCCTGCACGATTGCCTTTTTGATTTTGGCTTCATGCATTATGACTTTGTCCTTCTGGACAATAAATCTTGTTAGAGATCAGTAGGTGTGCTGTATAGTTCTTCTTTACTCTTCTACTAACTAACTGTGTGGTTGTAACCAGAATGCAGGAGAAACACTTCAAGTTAACATGGACATCCTGGGTGAAATGCTGGGAAGTCTCAAAGTAGGTGTCATGTTATTTTCTGAACCTGCTTAATCCAGTCGAGTGTAATTTTGGGGGGGTGTTTGGTTTCTGAGGAAACCCATCCCAGCTAGCATAGGATGTCCATTGCAAACACACACGTGTGCACACCAGACACACACAGGTGTCAATTTAACATTTCCAATTCATCTAACACACATCTTTGGATAGTGGGAGGAAACAGGAGCACCAGGAGGAAGCCCACACGGATATAGGGAGAATATGCAAGCTCATGTCTCCTTAATGTGAAGTGGCAGTGCTACCACTGTGCTGCATCCCCAAACTACCCGTTGCTTAAACTTTTAACAATTTGTATTAGTTAAAACCACAGGACACGGGGCAGTCAGCCATTGTTTTAGATCATTTG
This sequence comes from Polypterus bichir lapradei, assembly GCA_026402145.1. Taxonomy (NCBI): domain Eukaryota; kingdom Metazoa; phylum Chordata; class Cladistia; order Polypteriformes; family Polypteridae; genus Polypterus; species Polypterus bichir. Next base: position 146,746,469 of record JANRMT010028174.1, read on the forward strand.
TTAAAAGAATATATGTTTCAACAATAGCTAATCACAACCACAAGTGGAGTTTGACATTTAGGCTGGGATGGGAGCAGACAAATCAAAAAAATATTTGCATTTTTTTTTAATCACACTGCTACATATGTACATCATATTCCAAATCAAATATAATAAATTTGTAATATGAAGTTACAATATAAAGTAACTCTTCCTTACACATATAAAACTTTAAAATTATGAAAAAGTACACAAGTACCATGAATGATACGGACGTTGCTTTTTTAAAATTTGCTTACTTACTGTAACTGTGGCAAAATAATTTTCTTATTTTTTAAACAAGAAAATATATGCATTGCATAACATTTTGGGGGTGTTTGGCGATTGGGTTGATGGTTTTGAAGATTGGAGCATTCTTGACTTTTTATTTACTTCTTCACAGAGACAGAAATCACATTTGTCCTTATAAAAACTTTTGTAACGGAATGTGTGTGACATGTGTTAGAGATCTGCCATTTTAGTAGCTTGACTACTGAGGATCTGTTTGCTCCAGGAGTGGCTACCACACATGTAAAAGAGGAAAATACAGTGTACAATATAATAATAATAATATTTTATTTATATAGTGCCATAAACCAAACCGAAATAGCCTCTCTCACATTTGAAACAGAAAACTAATCCATGATTAAAGCCGTACAGAAAGTTTCTCTGTTTCAGACCCGTTGCCCAAAACAAATCTTAAAGCAGACATTTGCATTACTGTGGGTTTGTACTTGTCAATATGAATTTCCAATATAAAATTTAATTAACTGTTAATTAAAGAGAATGATTGCGTCTTGGTTATGGTAACTGTTTTATTAAGGCATTAATGTTAAAAGAATTTAAGTTAAATGAACAGCAGTGATGCCAATTCTGTAATCAATCATGCACTAGTGTGAAGAGACTGTTTTATAAGAAGAAGTCAGTGCCACTGTGTGCCTACACCTTGCGCCCCAGCAGACAAACCAATATACCCTTTACTCAGAAGCCACACTAGAGTTAAACAAAGAACAGCACACAAATACAACCAAGCAATAAATGCATTAAATATTTTGAACAGCATGGTGGAGGCTGCAGGCATAATATAAAAATGTATTAATTTATTATAGCAATCAAATGCTATGCTCTAAAATAACACACACAACTCTGAAACAGAGCATCACCAAGACAGGCAAAACATGTACATGCAGTTCAAGCAGTACAAACATCACAGCAGTTACACTACACATATACAGCACAGACAAACAGAGAGAGACAAACATAATCTCTCAACATGTGCTTGGTATACAATAACTTATTTAGGATTGTCTGTGCCCACTCTATCTGTAGTGAACACCCTGGCACTTGTGATTTGTGAAGGCCGTGTCACATCAGACAACTTGCTCAGTGCTTTTCAGTCTTAGCTTTCATTTATATAATATTAGTGAGTACAAGGCTGTTGTCTGAGTGCTCCTGTGACTTTAGTCACCTAATATGACATGCCCCACATCTCAATCCAACTAGTCCATGACTCACTCCAACAAAGTCACTTTGATTTTGCCCTCAGTCATGGCGTGGGCTTGTGTGTATGAAAGATTACAACCAATGAATGTTTTTCCCAAAAGTACAACACATATAGTGCAGCTATGAAGAATATAGACTTGGTGGCATTGGATCTCACAAAAAGAAGAGAAGGTTGTCTGTCTATTGTCTTGTATTTTACATACCACAACAGAAAGGAAAGAAATAAAGCAAATGGGCCAAGATTGTGGCTGCCTTACCTGTTAAACCAACATATCACTTTAAGAGAGGCCCACTGAATCAATAAGCTAATTAACAGGGCAGGCTCAGTTATGTGACACACTCTGGATCCCCTGGAGGTCATAGCAAAGAAGAGAATTTAAACAAAACTGAGTGCCATTATGAACAATGCTGCAAATCCTCTCTCTGACATGCTAACACTGAGGACTATCAGCCAACAAATGATTCATGAGAAGTGTGTCACGAAATGCTATGGGGGTATTTCATTTTAGTTTTCTTTCTTTTCAGTCATCCTGGTATGCATTTGAGAGGAGTCTGTTATTTTTCATATTATTTATTTATTTATTTGAGCCTCAAATCAAGGTCAAATTTCCCTATGGGGACAAATGAAGTGCAATCTATCTGTCTGAGTAACATAGTCCATGTGTTAGGATAGGACAGGCCACCAAAGTGCCACCTTTTTAACTCTGCATATGACCATGATCTTCTATCTGAGAGAGGTTAAAGTATTCTCAGATAATTAACATGAAAAAATTCCTGCTGGCCAGAAACAGATTTCAAAATTTCTTTTTTTCTAATTTGAAAATTTTTTTTCAAATTAGAATCCCATTCATCCATCATTCCATTGTTGAACTCATTTTATCTACAGCAGGATCCTTGAGAACAATGCCTATCCCGACAGTAGTGGTTGAAAGACATATATCAGCTTTAGATACAAATTATGTTCGCTCTCAGAACAGTACTAAAAATATTTCTGGAAATCACAACCTTGGATGCGTTTTGCTGGCGTGCATTTCAATTTTTTTAAATTTCACAGGTGGCCAAAAACAAAACCCTCAAAATGGGAGAAAAATAGTATTTATGTTAAATTTAATGCTGAAAGCACCCTATCACCAGAACTTGAGTCTTTGAAACATGGATGAGTGACAAACAACCAGAAACAGGGTGTATTAGATTTTTTTATCAGTTCATTCAAGTATTTCTTTAAAGAGTTATTCCAGTAAAACAGTTCAGCTACTGTAAGTTCATTTTGCCCTTAAAACTCTCTGTAACTAGAGCAGCCTGGGAACTTCTTGGTTTAAAAAAAAAAAACCTTACACTGTTTTTTGTACTGCCAGTGCAGAGTGAACAGCTAGGAATTTGGAAGGACCAGCAGATGAAGTGCAATCAATTTAAATAAAATGTTGCCAATTCCAAAACGCTAACCAAATTCAAAATCTAAAAGGGAATCACAAATTATTCCAAACCAGAAACACCCCAATTATTTTGTACAATTTTCTTTTTGATCCGGAATCTCAGATGAAAATAGGGCTGTGGCATTTGCTTAAACAGCATTGCAATGTGACTTCCAGGTCTGTGCCCCCCAGGAACTGGGAATGGCATCTTGACAATGGGAACCTCAAAATGGAAGTGCCCATAAGAAAGTAAAAAGGCACTGCGATAAATGAAAATACCAATATAATAAAATATATCTAACACTAGAGACTTACCAATACCAAATAATAATACAGAGTTGTTCCTAGATATTCAAATCCACAAGAATGCAAAACAAGATCTTAGAAAACATTTGTCAAATACCTAAAAATTTCTAACACCAAAACAGTTTGGATGTTTACGCTTGAAAAGGACCTTGCCTTATACCTTAATATAATTTTCATATAGCAAAAGCCATTAAATAAAATGATTTTCTAGTACAAGCTAGTTTTATATGACTGTACACAGCAAATAAAAGATAAATTTATACATAAATATACAAGTACTTATTTAGCTTAGCAAAGCCATTTAAAGTCTAAATCACAGAAGTATGTTGATAATTTCTTCATTAAAAATATGTATATATGAGGGGTCAAACAAGCCATAAATCATATATTTTTGTGTGTTATCTGTTGATGTGTATGTGAATGATTTTGCATTATGAGTATTTACTATCATTTTGCATGCATACAATACTGGTTTCATTCATATGAACTGTATTGGTTCCTGTCCATATATTATCGGTTTAAGTCTGAATTATATTGGTTTGTATAAGTATACTACTGGTCTGCATATGAACTATATTGATTTGCACTTGTATATCACTAGTCCCAATGCGTTTGTTATTGGTTTGTAAGTGAAGTGCATCGGTTTAAACTTATATGCTATCGGTTTGCATATGCCTGAAGTGAAATAATAGGACAATGTGCACTAATTATCTAAAAATGAGGTATTTCTGTTTACATGATCAGTGGAGTAGAGTTGGTCTTTTTGCTAAAGTCCAAGTTTATGTGAAACACAACACAGTATATGCTTAATCACTGGTTCCCAAGATCTCATTGTTTAGAGATCTGACCTTTATTTGCATATTCAAATGCTTACATTCTTTTGCCGCTTCTGTTTGAATTTAAACTTTTATTTAAAGTTTTTTCCCCTAATCGTATGAAAATGCAGCCAACACTGAATGCCAAAAGGGAGTTCAGTGCCATATTCACTTGTCTGTTCATTTATAAGATTTTTTTCTTAATGAGCTGACAACTGCAAATGACAGCAAAGTAACTGATCTCTGTTAGAGGTTAATGCTGTCTGCACTGCTCATTGCTGATTGTTTTAATTGCAGCCAGCCTTTAATAATTTTTAAAAATGAGGATGCATATTGGGACAATATGATAAGTCATGGAGTTAGAAGGTGTGTTTTTATTGTTGTAATGCATTTCAGCTGCTTTCCCTGACAGACAGCCACAAAAAAGGGTAAATTAAAAGGAAACTTAAGCATTTAAAGCTATGAATTTCTTAGAGATATTTGTAGACCAAATAAGAAATCAGTGAGATCAATTAAAAGTACTAAATATTCACGGATTGTGAAACTGGCGGAAAAAACAGAAGTCATGGAGGTCCAAAGGACTAAATTTGAAAACCACTGCATTATTTCTTTTGTAGGAAATAGAAGATGCTTTATTATATTTCAGAAAAAAACAGGGGTGGGGGGAGGCGACTTGTTTTCAATCCTATTTTTTGTAAAAATTGATCTATTTGTATGGAATGATTACAATAAACTTAATAAAATTTAAAAAAAAACATGCAGTGTTAACAAATGTGCTTTCTGTCAGCAGCTGCCCCACTTAAAACATCTTTCCATGACTTTGGGTGAATATTTACAAAATCACCTAATTTTATCATTTATAGATTTGTAGAAGCTGTTATGTTTTGATTTGTCTTTTTCTGTTGGATAATATAAAAAAATCCCAATAAAATATACCAAGATTTCATAGTGAAAAAAATTCAAATCTGCAATTGTAGAAGGGGGAGGAGAAGAAAGTGAAAAGTGGCACAGTGAATATTTGAAGGCACCTTCTACCAACATACTTACTAGCAGAATGAAGTGGTCAATGGGGTCAGAGCAGTAAATAAACAAAATACAGTTTCTCGTGGATATAGAATTCACTTTTAATAAAGCACAGCAGTCTAGGTCTCAGTCACATGTCTAGCAGAGTAATAGGAAATTATCTTGGAAGAATAAAATCATTGTTATAGAAGCAGCGGACACTTTCCTTTTAATGGCTGCCATTAACAGTAAGCAATATAATGAACTGATTAGGACTGTGCTTGCTTTTAAATACTATACAGTATTAGTTAAAAATTAATTGACTGTGGAGATAGACACTTGGGTAGTAGCCAGCATGGAGCTTATAGGTGAGAGAAACAAAGTATCGCAAAGTGATAATAATAACAATAAAGAAAATGTAGAGGTATAAAAGTTAAATATGTTATTGTGGACAGATATTCATTTATATTGAACAATTAGACTGAAATTTTTGATTTCTCACTTGTTAATTTTTAACACATCAAGGTAAATGAAAATCTCAAAAGAAAAATATATTTCCTAAGGTAAAGTCAACAGGTCACATCTAAGACAAATTCAATTCTAACTATCTTGCTTCTAAATACAAGTGTATTAAAGTGTGTATTTCTCTTTGTCTTGGATTGAGTTATATATATCAGGTTCTGACTGTCAAACCTACCTAGTTGCTCAGCAATGACTTTTTAGATTCTTTGCCAGTATCTCAAACTCTGTTACTATAAAGAAACATCACAGTCTGAGGAACTTACTTCTTGAGTCTGCTTCCAATAAAGTAGGAGTGAAAAATAGCAGTTTTAAAGAGGCAGTAAAACAATAAAGAAAAGAATTTGGCATTTGGTTTCACTCAGAATCCCTTGTAAATACCGTATATTCTGGAACTGGAATTTCTAAACTCTTCCTTTAGTATAGGGGAGGGTGGGTTTGGGGGGGTTGAACTTTGCATGGTCATCTTCAAGAGGTCCATCTTGATATTATCCCTAGATTACCGCCCTTTACTCAACCTTTAAGGTGTGTTTGCTTTAGTTTGGATTTTGGCTACCTGTGTTACTTAGAAGACAAAAAATAAATTTCTCAATCATCATTTGTTACCAAGATAGCACACTGGTATTTTTACTGGCAAAAAAATCAAACAACCCTATACGTCTTTCAAACAGCTGGGTCCGGAAATGCCCACGAGCTTTGTTTCCTCAAAATCCACACAGACTATAATGATTCTTAAACATTTTAGTTCAAAGGTGCTTGCATCTTCTTTGCTATAATTTCACACATTTCACTCAAAAATGCTCATGAAACGTTTTCTTTGCTTAACATAAGGCTAACAGATCACATCTAAGTCAACGAGTAACTTCTAACTGTAACACAAGCTTTATTCTGCTTGAATCTTAGTTAAGCTGCTTTCCACCCCGCTTCTAGCTGTAGTGATGCTTAAATATAAATAGATGTAGTAGCAATATTTCAAAATGTGAATAATAATTAACTGTCTAATCAATGGGCAAAAAAACAAAATCATTACATAGCAAAAAAGAAGAAAAGAAGGAGGAAAAGAAAGAGGAGAAAAAGGAGGAGGGAAAGAAGGATGACAAAAAAGATGACAAAAAGGATGACAAGAAAGATGCCAAGAAGGATGACAAAAAGAAAGAAGAGGAGTAAGTATCATGTGATAGAGCTGGTGATTAGACTAGTCTTGTGATAAAACCAGTGAGTGTATTGTACTGCTTCTTAGTTACATTTTAAATGGAACCTTTAAAAAGGGTACTCTCTAAAGAATGACAAGCGTCAATCCATTAAATCTCACCTATTTAAACCCATGACAGCTTACTTCACATCTGTTTGCATACCCTGCCATCCATCCAACAGCCTCATGCCCAACTTTATGGAAGAAACCTCTTTGGTATAGTGAGGCTTAGTTGTCACAGACTATTGTTAGTGAAAATCCAAACAGTCCTTCATATATTCTTGCTAGTAGGGTCATCCAAAGCTATTCCAGTAGAACAAAATATAGTAAATCAAATGCGTTTTTGAAGAACATCTGTAGCCCATACAGCTACCATCAATGTTACTTAAGGATGAGGTGCCATCACGAATTTATTAAAGACTGTATATTGAAAATTTTTAACATTTTCCCTCATAAATTTCCTGTACTTAGCAAAAGGCATCCCACTACTGACGCAATTGTAATCATGACAATCCAAAATCTCACAAACTTATGCACTTGTCTATATTATATATATAAGTCAATGTATGTGTGTACGTATGTACGTTCCAGCATCACTTCCGAACGGCTGGAGCGATTTTCATGAAACTTGGTACACGTTTCTCAATGGTCGACTAAAAATACTGTAGGGGGGGCGGGTGGTGATCTTATGGTCTTGTATGCATGTTATCATCCAGTTGACACTCAGAACAACCACCAGAGGGTGAACTGGAGGTGACTGCCAGGATTCTTTATGTTTGAGCACCACTGCACACCGGTTGCTTTTGAAATTAAATAGAGTTGGCCGGTTTCGAGCATCAGCCGGATGATAACATACACCGCAAGACAAGCACATTAGTGAGTCTTCATTCTTTGTTAATTTATTTTTACTTTTAAAGTTTTTTTTTTCTTTCTCAAACAATTAAAAAAAACACTTTTTTTTCCTCCTGGGCAATGTGGGTTATTTCAGCTAGTTATGAATAAAATGTTTTCAATCATGTTAAAAGAATTATACTGACACAGCTTGCAATTGTATCTTCTGGCAAAATAACATTTTAAAGAAGTTTAATGGGTCTAATGAAATGATAATATGATGGGAAGCAACACCAAGAATAGCTATCATGTGGAGCTGTGTCATCATATGTATCCATACTAATGTCTACTTTCATAATATTCACAGCAGTTGTGACTAAAGACTGAAGATATGCACCTTAGAATCATAACTACACTTTAGGAGGGTGAGAGGTGACACATACACCAAAGAAGGATGTAGACTTCAAAATTAAATTAAAGGTGACTTCTTCACATATAATAATTTGGCAGTATGCTAATATATATTTAATGCATTCCCCTCAAGTAAAGAACATGACATGAGATGGGTCATTTCTATGTTCTGATAAATGCGGTAGTAAAATCACACAACCTGAAAAAGTTAACGCCAACCCTTTCATTGTGGTCATTGCCCAAACTTCAATGCAACCTCAGTGACTTTCACTGTGTCATACTGTAATCACAACACACTAGATTGCCAACATTATTATGTCTAATGGATTCTCTCTCTCTCAGGAAGAAAAAGGAAGTGCTAGTCATTGATCCAGCAAGCAATCTGTATTACCGATGGCTGTCCATAATTGCAGTTCCAGTAATGTATAATTGGTGCTTGCTTGTGTGCAGGTATGTTCTTCATAAGATAGTTGCTCCCAACACAGCAAGATAAAGTCATATTAATTTATGTATGCCAGTACTCATTTTAATTTGTTGCCAGAATTATACATTATGACAGAATAAAATTTATGAATTTGTTGCTAGACTGAATGATATAGAAATATTAGATGTGCAGTTCTACCTATTTATACTACACAGTATAGAAGACTCAGGTCAATCAATATACTGATGGCAATAAATATAAATATACAAAGAAATATAGGAGTAATAACAAATATGAACATTATTTAAAGTTGATTTTAACATATCTATTCAAAATACACATTACATTTTACTAAAGAAATGTTTTGGTGATAAATTATATGTACGGTATAATTAAGTGACTCAATGAATGCTAATATATTACTGATAAACAAGGCTCTGACAGTATTAATACTGATATTCTTTAAAACTTACAACTTGTGTATTGCAAATGGTGGCAAGCATGATTTGTTTAAAAAGGTGTGAGTGATAACACTTTTTTCTTTCAGGTGCATGGACACCAAATTGTTAGGGAGTGCTGAACTCCAAGATTATTGCTGTTTGTATCCAACTTCAGAGTTTCAAAGCATGGATGGTCATTGCCCAGAAATAAACAAGACAGATAGCCAGAAAGATGCCACGCTATGTGTTTGGCTTTGGAAGAAATATATATATTTTTTTACCTGGGGCCTTTTTCTTTTCCATTTTAACAAAACTACCGATAGCCGCACCTATTTTATAAAGAAGGACTTGTTTATTTAATCTGAAAGTTTAAGAAATTAGATAAATATCAGGTAAATAATATATGTACCAGTAGCACAAATAACAATGAAAAACTGCCACTGAAGTACAGGTAAAATTCCGTTACAACAAATTTCTTTACAACGAAATTTTCATTACAACGAAGTATTTTTATGGTCCCGACAGTTTCCCCATATGATGCGAGTCTATAGAAATCTCGTTACTACGAAGTACATTCAGCAGATACTTCCATTACAACGAAGTGCCCAAAAGACCTTGAAATGCCTGAATGAATCATCCACAGAGCAGTTAGTTATGTGGTCACAGCTCAGTTGTGCACAACGATCCCCCAAACAGAAACATTATAATTTTGTTTTTCTTTCTTCGAACTTTCCTTGTACTGTTTTTTTTTTTTCCTTTTTGTTTCCTGTGGTTTTCAGTGATACCTTTTGCTTATTGCTCATCAACATTTGAAAACATCTGCTGGAATTTAACTCATTGTCAGCCTCCTATAAAAATGTCAGACACAAAAAAACGATGACAGTTCATATTAGAAAAAAACATTTTTGCAGCTTCAACATTGATGCTGTCAACTTTCTTGAAAGACCGAGCAAAAAAGAAGGAAATTCTCGGGTTGCAAATGTATGTGAACTGCTGCATTTGAAGACATCAAAAAAGCCGTTTTTATGTGGTTCAGTGATGCTTGTTCAAGAAACATTCCTATTAACTGCACTCATTCAAGAACATGTGAGGGCTGTAAACTCTCTTGGGACCTCCATCAAGTGAACAACATGCCAAAGAGTGTCCTGAAGTCCAGATTCCGCATCTATGGAAGACTGTTTATCTGTTGCCAGGTAAACAGCCAGCTCCAAGCTGTGCTGCGTCTCTCAGCTATGCTGTTTCTCTCCGCTAACAGAAAAGATCTCGATGGGTGATGCAAGGTACATTGTAAATGCAGGTTTACTTGGTCACTGATCTGGCCATGACCCTGCCTGACTGCCGTGTCTGTGTATAGCAGAGTGGCAGATCACACTACAATAAATAAGTGTGCTGTTCCTGTTTCAAGCCGAATAAAGCTTGTTTTACTGAGTAAAACTGAGACTCAGCCTCTTGTTTTGGGGTGCAAGACAGGAACTTATAACGTGACCCGATCTTTTAGGATTTGCTTCTGTGTCACTTCACTGCACCACTGTGAGCCTGCTGTTGCCCCGGCAATGGACAAACAATCTTCCACAGACGCTGCAATCTCGCTTCAGGACGCACTTCAGCGTGTCGTTCCTGTTGGGTGGGGAGTGGGGTGGTCTCATATAAGAGTTCAGAAACCTCATAATATGAAGAAGAAAAGGATGATTCGACTCCTGATTGATAACTGTGCTGCTCACAACATGCTTCCACATTTAGATAATGTTCGCTTTGAATTTCTCCCACCCAATTGCACAGCAGTGATTCAGCCATTGGATCTGGGCATCATTCGCACGCTGAAAGTATATTATCGCAAGGAAATGCTGAGAAAAATTCTCGTCAGCATAACTTGAAGGCAGGAGGAGATTAAAATTAACACAAAAGAAGCTATTGAAATGATTGCAGATGCCTGGATGCAAGTTAAAGAAAGCACTATAGTAACAAATACAGAATCTCATTACAACGAAATTTTCGTTACAATCAAATATTTTTTTTGGTCCCTGGGAGTTCGTTGTAATGGAATTTTACTTCAAGTTCAAGCACAAAAAAGTGTCTGCAGGATGAAGACGCAGTATAAACATGTTGTCCATGCAGTTTCTTATCCTGATGGAGTCAACAGTCATAGATGAGGTCAAGCAGATCAGTGTTTGCAAATAAGCAGCTTAAAGACCCAAATAAAATCAGTTCTGTAGTAGTCACACAAGACTTTAATTTAATTTTTTAGGATTCAGGATGTAATTTTTAGTGCTGCAAATGGAGGTGGGTTTTTAACAAATAAGAGGCAGGACAAAATATTTTAACTCTTGCTGCATGAATATGTATCATTGTGTGTGAAACTGTGTTTTGGTTGAGGCAAGTACAAAAAGCATCTTAAAAGACTCTGACAAATGTCAGTTTTAAACTAACTGCAAAAAGAAATATCAGAGCTATGGCATTTACTTTCAATTGTCATCGATGAGAAAGGAGATCAGCAGTTATTTGCTCAAGAACAACAGGTCTAAGGTGTCACTCATTCACAATTGTGGCAGGACATTCTAAGCTCACACTCAAATCAAACATAAAATTTGTAAGTTAAAAAAAATTAAACTACAGACAAATGTGGGGATTTTAGTTATGAGAAGTTTCAACCATAAGACACCATATGTGACAAAGATTTTCCTTATGTAACACTTGGTTGAAACTTAGAGGCATGCGTTCAAATAGGAGGCCTTGTGGGCGAGCACCATCCAGGCTTAATACTTTGCAGCGTGGGATGCGATTTTAGTGCTTAGTAGGAGAGGGCTTTCGTGTATATATTAAACAGTGACTATTAATATAAGAGTGAAAATTCTAATATTACTAGCTAGGTGGCTGGTGAACATACAGTGTTTGGGGTCTGAGGTGATGGAAAGCCTTCCTCGAGCATTTCTATATGGATGGGCAACTGCATCCATTTTACCCCCACTGCAGAACCATGCTGTCTTTCATAGGACAGTTGCCATGTCAGCCTGTGATACATCTAGTCAGTTTGTGCTCCACCTAACATCTGCAAAAGTTAGTGAGAGACTGGGGTTAGAATAACTTATTGCCTCCACAAAACATAAAGATGATGTTCAGCTTCTTTAAGAAAAGGAGTTGTGTTCAGAGACCATGACAGAACTTGAATTATATTGATTCAGCATTATTCTGTGCTGCTCTATGTTCTAATCAGCAGTGTTTAGTTGTTATGAACTGTTAGAAGAGCTCAGGCTGGCAAATGATTTGAATTCCTTGCTCCTGCTGCACAGCCAGCTCTGAAAAAGAGAGACTATGATCCTCAGCTTACATCAGCCAAAACTATTTACAGATCTGCTGTGCCAAAAATACCCTCTGTCTGCTAAGGAAACACATCGACTTTGACAGGCCCAACCACAAGAAAATAACCCTTGAATTAAAATCCTCAATGAAACAACGTTCCAGTGAGAATGTAACATGCCTTCCCTACTGATTAGGGATTATTTTTATTATTAAGTTGTTCTTTCAAGTAACAAATACATAAATAAGTATAGAATGTAATTCAAGGTAAGTTTAATATTCTCAGTGTTTTATTTTTTATGGAAAGAAAATAACCTACTAGCAGCATCTTTACACCGCTTACTGCTATTGTAGAAACTAAAACATTACTAGGAATGGTAGACCCTATAAATGTTAAAGTGCTTCAGAAGAGAGCAGACAGCATTCAGCATTCTCCCATGATGCTAGTGAGCAGATACCCAAGCACATGGTCGAAATCCTTGACCTTCGCTGTAAAGCAAGATTGAGGTTGTGGAAAGCTAGGGAGACCTCCTGATCAACAGTACATGGCCAGAAGTTCAGTCTGAAGATTGCCTGCTTAATAGAACACTGAGGATAACTGCTTTGGAAAGTAGTCTCAGAGGACTCCAGAGGAGAGTGTAGACTCGAAACTCCTAAACTTTATAGGTCCAGCTCTTGTACGTTTTTTAGGTTTATAAGTTCATCATGATGATGTGTACAGTGTACAGTGAAATTCTTACTTACATGTGCTACAGAATGTAACTCCAGACCAGCATTTGAGTCCGGAATTAAGCTGGCATAAGGAATCACTGGGATGAAGAAAGGCCAGGTAAAGAGAGAGTCAAAATAAGAGAGTCAGAAGTGCTTTAGGGTATCAATATTCATACTAGGTGTGTGTAGGTTTGGCCTCATATTGTATTTACTCTTGCCTTCAGCGATAAATTGTGCAAAATCCTCCAAATATTACAAAATAGCTTCAAGTCCCAGTTATATATCCAGGCGTCCAAATCATGTAAGAATCAAATGAATCATCATTGGGGTTAGTTTGGTAGTCCTGAAGTGAAATTACCATTAAATGTGTGTATACATTACAAGTGCTGTAAATGAGTGTTTTCAGTTTTTCATACTAGTGTAGCAGTCGGGATGAGCTGCTTACATTCTCAGTATTCTTAAAACGGTGATTTTTTTTTAAACATTTTTTTCCGGGGACCCCAGAAACGCATCAAGCCTTTACCTGGTTCACACGCTCACAAACAGAGGCATGTAATAAAGTAAATGAAAAAGCAAAAGCAATCAATAAACAAATAAACTGGCGGCAATAAGTATTTAATAAACACTAAACAAATAAAACCGAATGAAACACCAAGCACGATACAGTAAATAATTAACACTTAAAACCAAGTTCAAACACAGTCTAGTATAGCAGGTGCGGGTGACAATGGTGAGTGGAATGAAACCCCCTGTGAATGGCCTTTGGAATGAAATGTAAAATTTTGAGCTACTAGGTTCCAGTTATTTCTTGAAGATTTGGTGTGATTGGGGGCAAACCCCAAACGAAGACTTGTCCAGCCAGGATGAAATCACTTGAACAAACAGACATAGGACAAGCATACATATCCAGAAAGAAGCTGTAATCCATGGCTGTATTTGTAATCCCAAGAGTATGAAGTGTAGAAACAGACACAGATGACTGAAATCCCCTTCAGCATCTTTCAGTTCCTTTTTACAGATAGCACCCAATTATCCTTCTTCCCAGCAACCCTCACAACAGTCTGAAACTGCCCAATGGTGTAATTCTGCCTGGGATGCTGGGATTTGCAGGCCATTCAAAATAGCGATGCTACACCAGGGGTTCCATAAAGCCCAGTGTGTTCAATGACAAACTAATTCCTTTTATTAAATATTTAAAAGAAACTTAAGTCACAAAAGGGTGGACTTCACCCTCTCAGCCCAAACCCTGTCACAGAAATCAGGCCTAGAGAATTCAAGCAAGCACATACTCAAACTAGAGAGAAAGACTGACATTTTCTTTTGTTTTCCAGAGCCTGCTTTGATGAACTTCAGACAGACTACATTGTTTTGTGGAGAGTCCTAGATTATTCAGCAGACATAGTCTATGCTGTAGACACCTTTGTGAGATTCAGAACAGGTTGGTTCCAATCACTTATTTGCACCTATTAATGTGATCTGTGGCTGCATGTATACCACTATAGTCTGCTCTGTAATGTCCTATCTATTTTGCTATTTTAATTTGTGATTCAGATTAGAAACATTACTGAATACCCACTTGGAAGAATTTACTATTTTGTTTTCTATGGGCACCACCATTTTGGATGCAATTTTTACACGTTTTATCCCTATTCCTATTATGTGCTGATTGACAATTAATTTCATCACCTTGATGCTGTAAAACATGGAATAGCACACATCCTGGATGTCCAAGATCAAATTCAAAGCAACAAATAAACTTGCAGTAGCTGTTACCACATGGAAAATTTCAAAGCATTACTAACTTTTTGAATTTCTCCTCAATTTTGGTTTTTGTCTTTGAATATTGGACCTTAGTAATCTTTTGGCAAATTTTTACATTTAGTAACAACCCTGTGCTTGCACTTTTACTTAAGATTTTGAATTGTCCAGTTGCTGATTCTGTCCCATCATCTTACCTGCCAGTTCCATTCTCATGGTAGAACAATAGCCTTCACAAGCCCACTTAATCTAATTCAGGGTTGTGAGGAGGTAATAGCAGGAAGCCGCTATGTACAGGTTGCAAGAGCATCACAAGGCCCACTCATGCTTACACACCTACTCACACTCAAACATTTGCAAATTTGAAATTGAAAATCAAAATATCTGGTGTGACAACAAGAATGTCTCATCAAAAAACAAGAGGCTGTACAATTGGTCTACTGGCAAAGAAAAACAGGCAATCCAAAAACAATTGAGCAAACATTAATAAGAGGGCAAAAGAAGAACCATAAATCAAAAGAAAATGTTTTAAACAAGAACTCAAAAATTTTTATGAGCTCAAAAATGTCTATTCTTTTGTAGGACAGTTTTTCCTTTATTTTTAGGTAAAAATCAGACTGATATTATCCACAATACCTCACTCTTAACTAAAACTGTGAAAAATTCATGCATGTATCTTGGCGGTATCACAGAGAAGAACGGCATACATAGAAGCCAGTGTGGCACTACAATGGATGACATCATCCAGAATGTAACAAAGCAGATTTGAAATCTAAGCAAAGAATAATTTTACAAATCCATATATGATTCTAAATGCTCCATAGTAATCCTGAACACCTGGGGAGTCAGAAGCTTGTTGGAGCTTGTCAGAAGCACTATTCACTATTTATAGAATTTTTTGGAAGTAATATTCCTTTGTATCTGTGTCTCTAAGTAACCCAGGAATACACAAAAATAGTTAATGTAGGCAAAACCTTTTGAATTTTGTTATAACACCAGTTAGAATAAAAAGTCTGAAACAGCATAAGTCACCCTAACTCTAACAGTAATTCAGGGTGTTCATAAGAAATATGATGGTTTACTTCATGTGGTAGAAATACATAATAAACAAGAATAGTTATGTGAAATATCTTCTTATATAATACGCCACTGTGGCTGTCCGTTTTGTCTGTCCAGGATTTTAAATCACCTGTAGCTCACAAACCGTTTGAACTATTGACCTAAAATTCGGTACACATATACTACGTGACATCTAACTATCCGCTTTCAGGGTGATGATTGACCTCCAAAGTTATTCCTCTTTTTATTTTTATTTTATTGTAGAATCAACTTCGGCAGCGGCCAGCAGGGCAGCCATGCGGCACATGCGTATGGCCGTCCGTTCTCATTCTCTATCACCGTCACTTCCCCTCCCTCTTCATATCTCAAATCATTCTTGAGGCAGATTGAAGACTTAAGTGCCAGCTTAAGTGAAAAATTAAGGAAAACATACTAAGTAATTGCAACACAAATACTGACTTCATCAGTTTTAACACGGAAAGATGCCAACGAAAGAAGAAAAGAAGTGCGTGCTAGGGTTGAGAAAAGAAGAGTTGCTCAGGAAGCATCAAGTGCATCAGCCTCTGAGCAAATGAATGCTAAACATACAGAGAAAGAGTATGAATACTATGAATTTTCAAGTCAAGTGTATTCACTGCACGTTATCATGTTTAAAATATTTGTTTAAAATATTAAAATGTGTTCTCCAATTTAAATATTTAAAGTCTAAATATTCCCAATTACAATAGAAATATGTCATTTTTCACCCACTGATAGAGGTCAATAGAGAGCTATATCCCTAGGAAAGGATAAAAAATTAAAAATAACATCATATTCATAATTACTGACCTTAAAATAATCTAAAATTATATCCCACAAGCTTAAGTTTGAAATTTCTCATTTTAAACCTTCTGGAAGTAGCTTTTTGAGATCTAATACCACCATTTAATATAAAAAATATTGTCATATCTGTGATTAGCAAATGAAATAGCATAAAACGACACTTCACATGACTATATTACAGATCCCCATTTTTTTGAAGTTTTAGGGGTAAACTCTGGTGTTGGTTGCTGTGACATGCACAACTTCAAGCCCTTTTGATAATTTTTGCTGAAGACACCTATTGGCTTACGCTTTATCATAAAGTGCACAAAATATGTTCACAAATGACCTAAAAAGGTTTTTCAGGTCTAGTGGGCCAAAAATAGAGGGAACCCCAAAAAACCTGGACATCTTGCATAAGTAGACATGAAGACGAGTTTAATGGTATATTATATAAAGGGATTTTCTCATACCAGGAGTCAGGAGGCACTGGACAAAAAAGTGATTTCAAAACGTTCACAAGTAATTCTTATGAAGGCAATATTTAATTGACCAATATGTTGTGATTTGGTTGACATACATTCTTGACTAAAGTTAATTTTATATTCATCTAGGTTTTCTTGAACAAGGACTGCTTGTTAAAGACTCAAAGAAGTTACGAGAATACTACATGAAGACCCTGCAGTTCAAGTTTGATGTACTCTCAATGGTGCCAACTGACATAGCTGCCATTAAAGTTGGCAATAACTACCCTGAACTGAGGTTTAATCGTCTCTTAAGATTTGCCAGGATGTTTGAGTTCTTTGACCGTACAGAAACAAGAACCAATTATCCCAACATTTTTCGAATTGGCAACCTTGTCCTGTACATTCTTATTATTATCCATTGGAATGCATGCATTTATTTTGCAATTTCTAAATCTATTGGATTTGGGACTGACACATGGGTATATCCCAACATCAGTCACCCAGAATATGGCCGTCTTGCCAGAAAGTACATATACAGTCTTTACTGGTCAACCCTGACGTTAACAACTATTGGTGAGACACCACCTCCAGTGAAGGACATAGAGTATCTGTTTGTGGTATTTGACTTTCTGGTAGGAGTGTTGATCTTCGCCACCATTGTTGGTAACGTGGGTTCCATGATTTCAAACATGAATGCCTCCAGAGCAGAGTTCCAGGCTAAAATTGACTCTATCAAGCAATACATGCAATTCCGTAAAGTAACCAAAGATCTAGAGGCAAGGGTGATTAAGTGGTTTGATTATCTCTGGACAAACAAGAAAACTGTGGATGAAAAAGAGGTCCTAAAAAATCTTCCAGATAAACTGAAAGCTGAAATTGCCATCAATGTCCACTTGGACACTCTAAAAAAAGTGCGCATTTTCCAGGACTGTGAAGCTGGCCTTCTCATTGAGTTGGTGTTAAAACTACAGCCACAGGTCTTTAGTCCTGGAGACTACATTTGTCGCAAGGGAGATATTGGCAGGGAGATGTACATCATCAAAGAGGGAAAACTCGCTGTGGTGGCAGACGATGGTATAACACAGTTTGTGGTTTTAAGTGACGGCAGCTACTTTGGGGAAATCAGCATTTTGAACATTAAGGGAAGCAAGTCAGGCAACCGAAGAACTGCAAATATCAGAAGCATTGGCTATTCTGACCTTTTCTGCTTATCCAAGGATGACTTGATGGAAGCTCTGACAGAGTACCCAGATGCCAAAAAGGCTCTAGAAGAGAAAGGAAAGGCAATTTTAATGAAAGATGGTCTGATAGATGAAGAAGCAGCAAAGCAAGGTGCTGATCCAAAAGACATGGAAGAAAAAATTGAAAGACTAGAGTCATCACTGGATGTCATGCAGACAAAGTTTGCCAGACTTATAGCAGAATATACTGCTAGCCAGCAAAAACTCAAGCAGAGGCTTACAACTGTGGAATCAAAAATGAAGAAGCTTGGAAGTAGTGATCTTTCAGACGGCATGGACGCTGACAATGAAGAGGACAAAAAGGACAAATAGGATCCCCTGGGGTAAACTTTTTTTTTTTTTTTTTTAAACACATGGGCTATAAGAAGCTAGAGACAATTGTTTTTTTTATAATCTCAGGAAACCTATTTAGATGTAATATTTTTTAAATGCTTGGTTTAGCAAAGTATACATTTCAGATTTGATGGAGTAAGTCAAGATACCTGAAGAAATTCACACAGTTTTCTACATTAAAGGAACTTTCAGACTCCAGACACAACAACCGATGACTTGCTTTCTCTGTGGTGCAATCTGACATGTGATGGAGTATCACTGTGAGCAGCTGAGCATGTGAGAGATGCAGAACTTGGTTGTCAGTGTTGAGGCTTGCTTTACGAGAAGCAACTGAATGTATTGAGTGACTTTAAGCACATGAACAAGTGTAATGGTCTTTCATAGAAAAATTGTGTTGTTTATGCAATATGAGTCTTTTTTTAATGTATTCCTATTACATGCAAGTATAAATTATTTAATAAATAACTATATATGGTTTAAATATAAACAGATAGCACTTTATTTGTTCCATGAGGAAAGTTTGCTTTAACCGAAGTTCAAGAAATATAGAAATATTATAACAAAAAGCAACAAATCATCAAAAACACTTTAAGAGTCCAGTCTCTGCAATCAGATTCAATGCAGATAATTGTCAGTTTTGAAACAGGCACAATACAGAATCAAATAATTTTCTTTACATAAGTCTTACTGTCCCAAATAAGTGTTATTTTATTTAATTTCTACATACAAATTTTGCTTTTCAGTATCAGCTGACTAAAAAAGAATAATTTGAATGAATATTTTTCAATATTGGGTTTGTCTTTCACACCCAATGAAGGTCATCTTTCACTAGGAACTGCAGAGCTCTCTTTGCTATCCTTGGTTAGGCTGTGTTATCTACAGTGTTTCTGTGGTCACTGCTGTATGGTACAATGTCACCTATTTGATTAGCAACAACAAGCAGAAACAAGATCAGTGTCCATGTTTATCCTAGGAATTGCACTAAAAGTCTAACAAGTACAAGAATTTGTCCTGTCTCAGAGTAGGACATGACAAGTAGTTAGGAAGCATCTTTAGTCCCAATCCCAGCAACAAGTAGTAGGCCATACTTGAGAATGAAGCACATCAGAATTTTATGGCACCCCTCACAGCAAATTGCCACTGATTTTTATAGTTTTCTGATAATAATGCTAAGGTTTTCACCACAAAGATAATAATACTTATAGTAATAATATTCAAAGTTGAAGAAGAAAACATAATAACTGAGGATACTGCACTAAGCTGCACTCAATTGTTGCTTCTTGATTGCATCAACTTTAAGAATAATACAATAATGAGCACTGAGATGTAAAGACAGACACACTGAATGAGAGTAAAGCCTGATAGTAGGCATGTTTATTTAACAATAAATGATCTACAGCCATACTTTCAGGAGAACCACCTTCCCATTGTTATGGCCATGGGAAGTGCCTTCTAAAGCAACAGTCACCAAATAGGCACATCTATATATCGTGTTCACTATTCCAGTGTTCCCAATCATCTTCTAGAGTCATGTTCCTCTTCATGATCCACTCTTATCTTCTGCAAGGCTCTATTAATCCAATGCCCCTTGAGTCTCTATCTACCTTTTTGATCCTTCTGAGTTTTGAAAAGTGCAACTTGAATGTTCCACGGGTTAATGCAAACCTCAGTATACCTCTGTTAAATTTTGCTGCCAATCATCTATCCTGCCCCATTTATCCTTAGAGTAATATGCTTATACATGACAGTTTGCATCCATGAGCACCTGTGTGTTGATACTGTGATATTGCTAAAGATTCATATATGCATTCTCACCCACTCTTGAGGCATTGATTTTTAAGTGAGTGTCGATTTGCATGGATACAGCTTGTTTAATATTAACTCTAGCGGACTTGTAGAGAAATCTGCATACTACCTCATGTGTTGTAAGGGCGTTCAAAGTTTGGTGCAAAATTTGGGAACCACTACTGCAAAGTGCCATTTTCCCCATAGCCAAAAAAGTAATGTTACCAATAGTTTCATTTTAGCTAGCAGTGCACTCCTTTTAGATGTATCTCTGTATAGATGGATCGATCATGTTATGTTCATGATTTGTAACAAATTTGCTCACAATGAGATTTTTGAACTGGTTAGGACCACTTTCCAACTCCAAAATGCTTGAATAATACAGGTCATTAATATATAAGTATTAGTGGCAAGGTCCAAAGTGTTGTCTTCCTTTCTGGATGCATTGATTTCATAATCCACAATAGAAATCCAATGGAAGTTAACAGTTGTCAAACAAGATCTTCTGTAGTTTAAAAGAAAAAGACAAATTTATACAATACTGTACAAATGTCTTTGGCACCCTTGATTCTTATTTCTCTTCATATTGTCCCACTTCTGTGGGACTGATGTGCCTGATAAAACAAAACCCCTTTCCTTCATGTCTTCCATTACTCTATCCATTCAAAATCACTTAATTCTCATCCACTTTATCTTCTCCTGTACATCCATTCCCATCACTCTTTTGGCCATATATTCACAGTCTCTCCTTATCACATGTCCTTGCCTCACTTTAACCCACTTTCTCATGCTTTCTTAGATAGCTCTCCCAGTTATGTTGTATGATTGTCTAATTTCTTATTGTGTCATTTTTTGTAACTCCACACATTCATCCCGGCATTCTCATTCCTGCCGCATCTAACCTATTCTCCTGTGCTCCTTTCACTGCCCATGTCTCAGCTCCAGACATCATTGCTGGTCTTATCACCGTCTTAAAAACCTTTATGTAATCCTTGCCTTGATTTTTCAAACACACAATACTCCTAATACCTTCTTCCAATTGTTCCATCCACACTGCACTCTGCGTGTTATCTCTGCATCCAGTTCTTAAGATGGCACTAATCCTAGATATTTAAATGTATCCAGTCTTTTCAATAGCTCACCCTGCAGGATAACTTCTAAATCCTGATCATCATTAAACTTCATATATTCTACCTTCTTCCAACCTGTATTTATCTTCAGTCTTCAGTCTTTAAAAGCCCATCTCCATTCCTTCAACTTCCTCCAAACATTAATTTTCCAAACAATTAAATGTCACTGAGAAATAGTTGTATTTTACTAAAGAAAGAACATGTAGTTTACTTTTCACATAAAAACAACAAACTAGTGCTGATGATCAATGTCACAATGATCTGATTGAACCAAACTGATGAATTGAAGCAAAAATGGGTGTAGAAGGAATCAAACTGGGTGAAGAGTTACGAGTAAACAAGTACAATGCCTAAACCTAGGAATACAACTGGGGTTTAACAGGCACTGTACAGAGGCTTAACCATGTTCCTCAGTTTGATGCCTAAGGTAGAGGAGGCTACAGGGAGATACCTAGTTTGTTTCTACTGTGATAAAGAGTTTCCTTTAAGAGAGTATTAAAGGAAAAACTGGCCATTAGCAATAGTGCATCTACTCATTTGAGTTTCACGGAGCACTGCTGATCTTCCAAGATCAGGTGGACAGACTGCTAAAGCCTCATAAGAAATATAGTGTGGCGTATACAAGCAATGTTAGACACTTTAGGAGACTTGCTGGAGGCCTTTGGAGGGAATCCTACAATTCTTGGAAGACTGTGGGCTCATATTAACAGTACAAGTGCAAGTTTAGGATGAGAGTAGCCAAAATTTGGGTTTTGTGTTATGTAGAACAGAAAGATGAAATTAGCCTTCACATGCTTAAGGTGAATGAATGGGCAAGGCCCAACACCAAGATGCATGTACTGCATTTTCCTGCTGTGGCTTTATGATAGGTTCATACGGTTTCTTTCCTGGGAAAGATGCAGCCCATATTGAGTGTTCAGAAAAGGGAGATTAAAACACCTAATATGGACTGCTCAGTCAGAGACATCTTTCACAGATCCAGCCAAACTCAGAACGGTCCTGTTTCAAACTGTCAGTGACAAGTACATCCCTTTGATGAACCTCAGATATGAACTCTCAGCTGCAGAGATAGTCAGCCATGAAAAGAATATGAAGCTTCAACAGTGAATAGGTGGTTGAACAGTCCAAATAACACTTTCACTGTAGAGCTGTATGGTTATTCCCTGCCTAGCAGGTACTGACTGGAGGAACAGGAAGCACCATGGCAATACAGATTCTCACACTTGGGTAGACATTGCCAGCTCCAAGAGTTGGATGTCACAACTCAGTGCTACAGGGAAAACTAATTAAAGGGGCTGAGACCTTCAAATGCCCCAGGGCCTCAGGCATCAGAAATGTGGGTACCATGATATACAGAGGAAATTGTGGAGTCCAGCACTACTACAGTACAGCCCAGAGAGCATTTTAGGATTACCTCTTCTGGTCACACACTAAAAGGGGATTTGAAAGATGGATTACACTTAATTTTACCTACTAAAAATGAGAGGAGTTCTGCCAGAGACACATTTTGAAACATCTGGATGGCTTACAAAGAAAGTAATATGCACATGTTCGGAGAAGTACTAAACTGATGCATCTATTAAATCCGGTCATTCTCTTTCCTTGTAACTCCGGGTATCCCAGCTTTCACCCCTATTCACCAAAGATGTGCATGGAGTCATTCCAATTTGGTCCCTTGTGGGAGTGTGAGGGAGTGGACCCCATTAAGGCCTGTTTCCTATCCCAGATTTGACCCTTCACAAATCTGAACTGTGTTAGACAGGTTTGAGAATGATTTTGTATTATGTCTTGTTGCTTATTTTGTTAATTTTCTAACTATAGTGCATTTATTACCTCAATGTAGACTTTTAGGTGTGCTTCATAAAAATAAATTGAATTGAAGAGAATACCTGGCCTTTCAAACCTCTGATGGTAGCCTTCGTCCATACTTTTTCTAAACTTCTGGCTGTTCCTGCTTTTGTTACCTACAGCACTGTTTATACAAAAAAGACCTCAATGCCCACCTCTGGTCACAATTTGACAAATTTCTTTCACCAATCTAAGACGTGCACCAGAAGTCTGCCATTTACTGGGGGTCTTCTATCACTGGCCCGATATCCGTCTTGCCTTCTATGCTCGGAAATATAAGGTAGCTCACCTGCTCTCATCTAGCTATCATGTACCAGGATTGGGCTGTGTCAGATGCCACCATGATGTGGATAGTAATAGAAAACTAAAGAGGTAGCAGATGGTGTCAGGATTACCTTGAGTCCGTTCTTCATTAAGGAAGCACAGAAACAGGAGACAAGAGTACATAAGGTAGGTGACTTGTGTTCTTATTAAATAAAATGAAGTTCTGTATTTGTTGACCATGGCACCAAAGAGTAACAATGTGGTGCAAAGGGTCATAGTTGTAAGCAATTGTGTTTCTACATTAAAGGACCACTAAGGCACACCTCAGCAGATGCTGTGCAAAATGAGGTTCTCTCAGTAATTTAAATTATTATTGAAAAGTTTATAACAACCCTCATCTTTGTCTTAATAATCAATTTTTTTTTTCCAAAATTCTGTCCTATGTTTTATGTAGGAAAATCTTGCTTCTGGTAGTATGTGAAATTGTTTTGATGCCAGGTGCTACAAACCTGTTTCTGGCTGAATGGCTGCACCAATTGGCCCTGCAGTGTTCTCTAAACCCTTGGGTGGGTGTGTGTGTGTGTGTGTGTGCACATGTGCAACATGAACTTTCCAGTTTAATTATGGGGCTTAATGGACCACCTGTTGCTGTTTTTTAAATTTGTGTGTTTGCGTTTCAGCTTTTTCAGTGATAAAGTACGAAAGGCCCAGTTCTACAATACTTTGAGAGAAAAAAAATAAATAAAAGAGATCAATATGAGGAATGCAAAACTTACAAAACATTATGCTGCATCTTTCACCCAACACTGAAGAGGACCACGCCAAATCCAAAAAAAGCCACAGATGAACCCATATGTGTGTTCTTTATATTATATAAAAAAAATGAAACCAGCAGTCTGATGGTCCTCTTTCATAACGTCACGAGTTACAGGGCCTCATTTTTAAAGATTGCATACACAACTTCCTACTTATATGTTGGGATTAATAAAAGACAACTTGACAGGAGAACTTGCATATATTTACAACAACTTTGACCCCATCCATATTCAACATTTCAGTAAAAGTGGGAAATGACAACATGGTTGATGAAGTAGGGAAATGCAGACAAACCAGCTAAATGATGACTCACGCATATAATAAAACATATCACTGAGCCGTTACTATTATGTCCGTTGATGTGAAAAATATATTAAGTCTGAAAAATGATAACTGTAATGTACAGACCATTTTAGCTCCCCATTATAAATAGAATGGCAATCTGAGCAAAGCCCAAAATATACCACAAGCAGCCAGTGCTTTAGGAAAATAATTATTAGTTAGGTTTAAGCCAGGGGAGTCGAACTCCGGGCCTGGAGGGCCGCAGTGGCTGCAGGTTTTCATTCTAACGTTTTTCCTAATCAGTGACCAGTTTTCACTGCTAATTAACTTCTTTCCCCCTTCATCTTAATCGCCCTGTTTTTAAGGATTCAGTCCTCTGAATTGATTCTTTATTTCATTAAAAGACAGCCAAACAGAAATGAGATGTTAAACAAACCAACAGATGACCGGCTAAATTGGGGCTTCAAACTCCAACCAGTTTCTTAATCAGAAGCCCACTCTTGTTAATTAAACCCGTTATTTAATCTCATGGCTTGTTGCTGCTCTCATTCTGCCTCAGCAGACATTTCCAAATCTGTTGATTTTCTCTTTTTTTTTCTCTAAGAACATCATCAAAGTGGGGCGGCACGGTGGCGCAGTGGTAGCGCTGCTGCCTCGCAGTTAGGAGACCCAGGTTCACTTCCCGGGTCCTCCCTGTGTGGAGTTTGCATGTTCTCCCCGTGTCTGCGTGGGTTTCCTCCCAAAGACATGCAGGTTAGGTGGATTGGCGATTCTAAATTGGCCCTGGTGTGTTTGTGTGTGTCCTGTGGTGGGTTGGCACCCTGCCCAGGATTGGTTCCTGCCTTGTGCCCTGTGTTGGCTGGGATTGGCTCCAGCAGACCCCTGTGTTTGGATTCAGCAGGTTGGATAATGGATGGATGGATCATCAAAACGTTTTGGTGACCTGAGAGATCAGCCTTACTGAGACATTCACCTTTCTTTATTTTCAGATATTGTGTGACGGGCACAAGTGAGCTGGTCATGTGGTGGCTCAATATTATTTGGTTGCTTATTAAAGAAAAGGAAACAACAAAGGGGCCTGAGTCAAGTTAATTAACACTAAGGAAAAAGAAGTTAATTAGCAGCAAAAAATGGTGACTAATTAAGAAGATGGTTAGAATGAAAACCTGCAGCCACTGCAGCCCTCCAGGCCCGGAGTTCGACTCCCCTGGCTTAATCCTCAACCACTACTTACTGTATAAGAATTTAACTTGGTAGCTTTGGATCTTCTTATAATACAACACAACATTATATACAAACAACACAAAAACATAAGTTAAACAATATCCACTTTAATAAAAAAGTTTGTGTGTGTGAAACCAGCTCAAAATTTTGTGGTGCATCACAAACATTAATATTGCTTTTAAAAATCCCATACCAAATGGCAATATAACAGTTATATGCTTTGCATTGGTGCACTGCAAATTGTATCATGGAGGTCTATGTTGATTACTTAGATTTCAATCTGTTTTAGGTAGATAGCACAGGGAATACATTTTAAACAGTTGCAGAATGGTGCAATTGTAAAGGAGATGTGCAAATGATGTGCAAGTGAAAGCAAGTGTATGTATAATGTTCACACACATACAAGTACATAAAGTGTATATACAGACACCTTCATACAGTATATGAAAGAACACGAGTCAGTGAGGAAGACAGGCATAGCTACATAGCTGTCTGTCAGTTTTAGTTTTAATTGACCTAAAGCATTTACCAGATGTGAGTTTTTGGAACAAATGATGACCGGGGGTGGCACGGTGGCGCAGTGGGTAGCGCTGCTGCCTCGCAGTTAGGAAACCCAGATTTGCTTCCCGGATCCTCCCTGCGTGGAGTTTGCATGTTCTCCCCGTGTCTGCGTGGGTTTCCTCCCACAGTCCAAAGACATGCAGGTTAGGTGCATTGGCAATGCTAAATTGTCCCTAGTGTGTGTGTTTGTCCTGCAGTGGGCTGGCACCCTACCCAGGGTTTGTTTCCTGCCTTGCACCCTGTGTTGGCTGAGATTGGCTCCAGCAGACCCCCGTGACCCTGTAGTTAGGATATAGCGGGTTGGATAATGGATGGATGGATGGATGGATGGATGATGACCTGGGTGAGATGAGTCAGTGGTGATCTTTTTGTCATAGATTTGTGACACTGGATGCATGCAATTCCTTTCTCAGCAGACCTCACAACACGTAATTTATTTTTGAAGTGGACTGTGGTCAGTGTTTGTATCATCAAGGGCTACCTTTGTTGTGCAAGTGCTTCAGAGGAAACTGGAAGTGACCTTGTAAATGCTCCCGTGGGTCACACTTAAAAGAGGCCACTAGCCATAGGCACAGGAAGCTCAGAGTCAAGAGGTCACATGGTGGGTGTATGAAAGGCCTAAGAAAGGAGAAAGAGACAAAGGATCAAATAAGCAGACAGGAGAAATGAAATTGTAGGCAAGGGTGCACCGAGAGGAGGCCATACAAGTTCAGATAGGTCCGCAGAGGCAACAGGTTTGTTGTTTTTCCCTCATAGTCTGCACTTTTATATTCTTTTGTGTTTAGTGTGCCATTTTTGTGGTAGTGGTAAACCCCATTCTTTTAATATATGTGGCATCATCGGCTGGTTATTGGGTTGTGGGGCTCATCTCAAGCTTGCCTTCTGTGGGCTACATCTGGAACAGATATCACCAAATCCAACCATCTCTTCCTGCACCTGCACCTTTTGCCGCTGCCAAGATTTTATATCATAACATTAGAAGCCAGTTTTTTAACAATCACATTTTATTTTTTATTTGCAGATATTTCATGCTTTTGTTTATCATCAGCCTTTACACGCTGTGTACTTTTCAGTCTGGACAAAAGTAACAAAGCAGACACTCATATTCATACAAGGCCCAGCCCTACCAAACAAGATCTAACGTCACCAAACCAGCCTCCTTGACAACACACAGCCGTCACATGGGCCGGGCTCCGAAGAAAGACAATGGCAACAAGGCGTTTATGTCTTTATGACACTTGATTGCTTACTTCAGTCACACTAGCTTGGGAGCCAAGTGCCCGTCTCTGTATGTGAGGAGCCTTTTTTTAACCAGAAATACAGAAATTAAGCAACAATGACAGAGAAGATTAAAGTGAAGGATTCTGAAAAATCACAGCTAGTTTTATCATTTAACTGGAAAGAGGAAATGCTCTTGAAGAAGAAGATAAACACTCTGGATTCTCTGCAGAAGCAGCGTGAGGACTCTTACACCTTAGACCAAAGAATCCTGTACAACAGGTTCCGGATGAAGCTAAGGAGATCCGAGTTGGCTCACGCCAGGCAGATGGGTAACAAAGAGCTACTACTGCAGCTGCAGCACAATGGCTACTCATTCAACACCACAGTCAAAGATGACAGTGAGAAAGCAGTGAAGCGCATTGTGCACAGCGCTCCACCTTCCAGCCGTCGAAGCATAAGGCCATGCAGAATGGTTACTGCAGAGCCACGACCTCCAAGAACACCAGTGGACGTGTGGACCCCAGAGCAGGACCACAGAGGGGAGCCCACCCTCCTGTGGAAGGACAGCAGGAAAAAGGTTACTTTTGGCCGGGTTAGACCTCACACTACTAGTGTCTTGTTGACCCAGAAAACAAGTTCCCTTCAGCGGCCCCACACCGCTATGGTGACAATTCCCAAGTCTGAAATGCTCCCATGTGTTAACACAGAAAGTGAGCTGCATGCAAGGACTAGCAGCACAGCCAGAAAATTACAAGAACCTGATTTGTCATTGACAACAACCCCAGACAGCAAAGATGAGGACGAGGCCCAACAAGACCTATCAGAAATTGATCGTGACAACAAGCAGGAAGACATCGATGAGCAAAATGTGGCAGCCAGTCCAAAGGATTGCTTGAATGGCTCTGTTGAGAAAACCCGACCTCCGCCTTCCAGAGTTAAACCCAAACGACAAGATTTGAAGAGCCTCTTCTTACAGTGCTACCAACAGGACAACATAAAGCAATCCCTAGCAGCAGAACAGCTGATGGGCCTGGGCCAGAGTAACTCAAAATATAGGAGCAGGGTGGTCAACTTTTTTGAAAAAGTCACCGATCTGAAGCTCCAGCAGAGGACAGAACTGAGTGACTACTACTCCGAACGGCTGCTCCAAAATCTCAACGGGCGCAGTAAACAGAATCGAGAGGCCCAGCTGTTAAGGTCCATTCAAGAAGAAGAGGGCAAGTGGAGACTCCAAGGGAGAGAGGAGGTCAGTCGCAGCGTCACCTTGCGAAAGCTTGTCTGGAACTACTCCCGGGATGAGATTCCTCATGAGGTTTTATTTCTGGAAAGCTATGGAGCACTTCTTACCAAAGAGAACAGAGATGAACGAAACTGGCTCGATAATAATCCTTATTAGCCTGCCTGCACTATCTTTACGGCTCTTTAATTGTATATTTAATAAGTAATAATAATAATTCCAACTATTCTGGGGGCCAAGTCAAATTAAACTAATTTAATCCCGTCAAGTACTGAGACAAGGAAATGTTTACCGGTAGTAGCCATAGAGCAGTGCTGTAAATCTAAATTTAGTCCTGCAGTTAAAACAACTTGAAAAACAATTCCAAGAATGTCGACACAGAGACAATTGTTGCAACACTTTTAGATTCTTTGCTTATACTGTGCACCTTGAAGGAAAAGCCTTCTATTCTAGAAGAGTGTGTATAAAAGCTTTACATTTTGTTAGCATGTCTAAATAATGAGATGTTGTCACAGCTACCATATTTGTGTACAATATAAATACCTTAGCATAATGAGGGATTATAAAAGAAGCCAACAATTGAAGACTGCAAGTCACTTGAGCTTCAACAAACCCGCCTGGCTGTTAGCAAAAGTGAAATTAGTCGTCCACACTGGCAGCCATCAGCGTGTTAATGTGACAGCATGACAGGTAAGGTAATACCAAAAGTAGCACAACTGGTGTCAACATCAACAAATCTCTCACTTTCAATCCTGTTTCAGAAATTAGCATTAAAAGCAGGTAAGCAAACAGGAAGCATGGCATAGCGGTTAAGGCTTTAGACTTCAAACCCTGAGGTTGTGGGTTCAAATCCCACTACCTACAGCGTGGGACTATGAGTTAACAGAAGAAATGTAACCAATTGCATTTCTTAAATGTTTTAAGTCAGCTTGGATAAATAAGAAAAAAATAAAATCTAGTGAGATCAAGAGACCAGCAAGTTAGCCTGCTTCATGTATGAGGTGTGGCAGAAAAGTAATGAGACTGATTTTTTATTTACCAAAGTTTTTATTTTTTTCAAACATCAATGTTATCCCCTTCAAAGTAGTTCCCTTGGGCAGCTACACACCGATGGAGACGTTGTGCCCACTGTTGGTAGCAGCGCTGGAAGTCTTCAACCAGTATGGTCTTCAGCATGTCCGTTACACTCTTTTGGATGTTTTCTAAAGTCCCGAAATGACGTCCTTTGAGGACATTTTTCAGTTTAGGAAAAAGTCACAAGGACTGAGGTCAGGTGAATAAGGGGGCTGGGGAACCACAGAAATGCCTTTTGAGGTCAAAAATTCTGTTATGTAGAGGGCAGTGTGACATGGGGCGTTGTCATGATGGAGCATCCATTTGTCTGCAATGTCTGGTCTCACGCGAATGACCCTTTTTCTGAGCCTTTCATTGTTCACTCAACATTCTTAATGTTAAACGACGGTCTGATCTCACAAGAGTGTTCACACGTTCGATGTTTTCATTGGTTTTCGAAGTTGAAGGCCTCCCTGAACGGTGTTCATCTTCAACATGTTTTCTGCCTTCCAAAAATGATTTGTGCCAAAGTGTTAACTTTTCAAACATCACACTTGCCGATTCTCCAAGCTTAACACAAAATTTAATGGCACAACGTTGCTCCAAATTCCGCTGTTCCATTTTGCGTGACGCACAACCAAAAACACAACTTCGCTAATAGCAGTCACAAAAATCACATAGTTAACGGAAGGAGTTGAAACTCGCACTGAGCTATGGGAGGGTACTGATACACGTGCTCTATCAAGGACAACAGTGCAGCGTTGCCAAATCGCTTGCACTGTTGCCAGTCTCATTACTTTTCTGCCACACCTACAAGCCCAGACTGAACCTCACCTCAGTCATGCAGGATTCTTAGCATGTGAGTGTGTCACATCTAGTGGCTGACAATTCAGGAAAGTCTCCTGACTGTTAATTTAATTATTTACTATTACACACCCACAGATATCCAAGCTTTCCCATCTCTAAACCTTCATGCTACCTTCTCTGGGATTTTGTTCAGTTGAGAATTTTCCACACTGGACTTTCCTCCCATAGTCCGAAGGCATACTCTTAGGTTGGCTGCTCCACCCAAGCTGGCCTGCTGCCGGTGTTACTAAAGGCAATGTCACACTACATGGTTTTTAAAGTGATTTTCATTTATAGATTTCATTTATATAATCTTGAGTAGTGAGTAGGAGGCAGCCATGGCAAATTCATGTGACTCTCAGTCGTTTAGTCTCAACATCCCCAGCATCTCAGTTCAACTAGTCTCTGACTTGCTCCAACAAAACCAAAGAGTTTGGATTGTGTCTTTAGTCATAAGGGTTGGGCTTTGTGCATGACAGATGACAATCAGCGAAAGTAAAATACATATAGTGTAGTGACCAGGAATAAGCTATGCAAATGTTTTCGACCTGAAATACAGAATAGAAGTTCATCTGACTTATTTCTTGTGTTTTCTGTACCATGATAGAATGAAAAGTAAATAAAGATTGAGATTGTTGCCAAACTCTCTGTTCATCCATCCATTATCCAACCCGCTATATCCTAACTACAGGGTCACAGGGGTCTGCTGGAGCCAATCCCAGCCAACACAGGGTGCAAGGCAGGAAACAAACCACGGGCAGGGAGCCAGCCCACTGCAGGACACACACACACACACCAAGCACACATTAGGGAAATTTAGGATCGCCAATGCACCTAACCTGCATGTCTTTGGACTGTGGGAGGAAACCCACGCAGACACGGGGAGAACATGCAGATTCCACGCAGGGACGACCTGGGAAGCGAACCCGGGTCTCCTAACTGCGAGGCAGCAGTGCTACCCACTACATCACTGTGCCACCCTCATTAAAACATGTTATTATAAAATTAATACATAAACTATGAAATAAATACACATAGAATCACAAAATTAATATAGAATAAATCAAAAAATGAAAATTAATGGCATAGTTTAAACTTAAACAATGACCTTAAACCTGAACTTTTAAGAAAATACTACTTGAGCAAGTACAACCTGAATTTGAATGTCTACTACTGCGCCACTCTCTGTTCATAAAACCTTCAAACGGACACCCTCTCCGTCAGGCAGCATTACTGGCTGTCGGAAAAAGGGGCAAACCCACAATACTTTAGCAGTGTAGAACTGTGCTGGAAAGTTGTTATACAGTCATCTAATTTGCCATACCCTGTGAAACACTATTTGTGTAATCTGACATACTCAGGCAATGAGATCAGCAACTTTAGTTTTCAAGTTTTACATGGCCATCTGACTAGAAATTGTGTAACGTGACATCACCTTTCCTCCCATATGATACTTGTTGGTCCCAAATCTTGCCCACAATATACTGCGAATATTAAATGGTTTGGGTGGAACTGGTTAGCAGGAATAAAGAGAATATCTAGAGCAAGTTTCTGGAGCTGTAAGTTTTTGTTCACACCAATTTCTGCTTTTTATTGGACTGTAACATTAAATAATCAACTCACCATTTCCCACTTTCTGCATTTTCTTGTGCTACACTAGAAATTACAAACTGGTAATGCTTAATGATTATTTGGTGAAGCAAGTATTTATGTGTGGCAGAAAGGGATGAATTCATTCTTTTTATTGTGCTGTTTAATACTGTGTTCTTTGTTAATATTCAGGTTATTTAAGCAATTTTTGTTTCATTTCTTTTTCATCCACTCCTCTGCTGTCAGTATTTCAAATACAGTTAAGAGACCAAACTCTTCAGAAAAGCAAATTAAAAAGAAAATGACAAAACAGAGATAAGCATTTAGATCTATAGCTAAAATAATCTTAATTTCTTATAAATGTAACACTCACACTACCACACTTTTCTGAAAGCAAAATACAAAAAAGAAGACAGGTCAGCTAATCAAACAATGAGATCATTAAAATTAAATAAAATTACTTTCTGTTCAGGATACTGGTTGGAACAAAAACCTGCAGCCACTCTGGGGTGGTGTGTGTGGGTGCAGGCCTTAAACCTGCTGTAGAGGGTACAAAACCAGCCTCAGAGGCTTGGCAGCAGTTAGTGTCTAAAAGAAATGAAAACCCACAGGAAAGCAAAGTCTACTGAAGATGTCCTGATATTAATAATCATAAAATGAAAATTAAAAACCACATTTTGCCCAAACAGCCAGCAAGGTAGAACAAGCTTCAATCCCAGCCGAACAACTGTCTAAGTGCAGTTTGCACATTTTGGCCTACAATTCCAGGACATGTTCTTAGATTGTGCCCAGTGGTTGGAGAGGCTCTGGTGGCCCACCCTAATTGTGAACTTAAAATGCTTGATAACAGATAGACTTTCACTTAGAAGGGCTCATCTTTAGAAATAAGAAGTAGAGTCAATTCCATAAAACAAGCAATGTGCAAAAACTATGGCTTAAAAAAGTGTGGCTTCTTATTTCATATTTGAGTTCTGTAAAGCATTTCTTTTAAGAAAGTAAGTGTTGTTAATGTGCCCAATGCCCAGCTATTCCCAATCATCCCCTGTGGGTAGCCCAGAGTGCACAACAGAACAATAAAAACTACTCCTTTTTCAATATTGGTGGGTTAAAAAGGGATAAATTAAACAAGAAATGCCCATCTGGAATGTTTAAGCCTCATCAAGCTTATCTGGCTGTTCATATATTACATGTCTCTCCTTGCTATCCAACTCTTATACCTCTCTACTACTACAAATGTATGGGTACCCGTCACTGGTAAATGTGACACCCTAGGATGATAGAAGCCATTCCTCTGGATTACTGTCATAGGACTTTAAGTGTTCCAAGTAAGAGAATGTTTAATAAAAACCTAAATTGAACAATGTCAATGTCAGTTTATTTATATGGCACATTTAAAACAACATAGGAATGCTGTGGCCAAAGTGCTTTACAATAAAAGAAGAAAAAAACATACAATTAACATAAATAACACAAATAGAAACAAAATAAGTGAAACATAAATAAAATAAATAATAAATAGAAGTAAGATTACATAATCACAATGAGGAAACCATCAGTATTACTGAAGGTCACGGAATGCAAGTGAAGAGAAATGAGTCTTTAATCTTGTTTTGAACAGTTCAATTGTAGATGATTCCTTTATGTAATGAGGTAAAGAGTTCCACAGGCGAGGAACAGCAGCTGTAGAAGCCCTGTCCCCCTTAGTTTTACACTTAGTACGAGGGACAACAAGAGACAACTGATCAGAAGATCTAAGCACTCTAGATGGCTGGTGTAAAACACACAATTCGGATAAATGGGCAGGAGCAAGCCCATGTAAAGATTTCAAAACTAGCAATAAGATTTTAAAATCAATTCGAAAACTGACAGCCAGCCAGTGTAAAGAAGCTAATATTGGCGAAACAGAATCAGACTTTCTTGCCCCAACCAGAAAGCGAGCGGCAGTATTCTGGACCAACTGTAACCTGCGTATCAGGGATTTGCTAATCCCAGAATACAATGCGTTGCAGTAATCAAGGTGAGAAAAGATAAAAACATGAGTAGCTTTCTCAAGATCCCTAGAAGATAAAAAAGACTTGATCTTACCTAAAAGACGAAGCTGGAAAAAGCAACTCTTGACTACAGAATTAACTTGTTTCTCAAAAGAGAGGTTACTATCAAAAATAACACCAAGATTGCAGATTTAAGGTTTGCAAAAGACAGAGAAAGAGCAGAGAAGTCCAAGACCAATTTGGGCTTTAGCTGATGGACCCACTATAAGCACCTCCATGTTATTTTGATTCAGATCAAGAAAATTATTAGCCATCCAGGATCTTAGTTCAGAAAGACAGTTGTGCAGTTGATTTATTGCAGAGTTGCAGACGGGAATATAAACCTGTGTATCATCAGCATAGCAGTGAAAACAAATGTTAAATTTCCTAAAAATAGCTCCAATAGGGAGAAGGTACATAGAGAATAAGATAGGACCCAAAATGGAGGACAAGGACTGCAGCGCCACCTGAGTCAGTAATAATAGAGATGTCATTGAATACTTTCAGGAGGGCCATCTCAACACCATAATAACGCCTAAAGCCAGATTGGTAGATCTCAAATAAATTATTGGAGTGAAGGTGATCAACCAATTGATTATAAATAATTCTTTCTAATATTTTAGCCAGAAATGGCAATTGGGGAATCGGGCGAAAATTGGCTAAAACTCCCGGACCTTATTCTGCATTTTTTAGACAGGGACGCACTGTAGCATGTTTAAAAAATGAGGGCACAACCCCCTCACTAATAGAGTCATTGATAATGGCTAGTAAAGATGGACCCAAAACATCAAAGGCTTCCACTAAGAGGCGTGGTGGTACAATATCAAGAGGACAGAGAGCTGGTTTAAGGGTGTCAATAGTACTTTTTAACTGTGAAAGTGAGACAAGATCAAAAGATTCCAAGACAATGCCATGATTAACAGTAGGAAGTTAATTTCCAGTTGGAACAATACCACAGCGGATTGTATCAATTTTACTGACAAAGAATGAAAGAAACTGCTCAAATGAAAGAACAGTACTATTTAGTCCCGTCACAAAATGAGGGTGAATGGCCGCATTAATTGAATTAAATAAGACCCTAAAATTCTTAGAATGACGGGATACTAAATTAGTGAAGAAATCACGTTCAGCTTTCTTAACTGCAACCTGGAAGTTGAATAGAGAAGTCCTAAAAATCTGTTTAGAAACAATCAGTCCATCTTTTTTCCAATGCCGTTACGCAGTTCGACAGGCGCAGCGTAGTGGTTGAGTAGTTTAATTTAGCCAGGGAGCAGGTCTTCCCTTATTACTGTGTATCTTTAGCGGAGCAATTGAGTCTAAAACCGTTTTACAAGAAGAATGAAATTCTAAAACAGAATCATCGATACCATCATATTGAACTTATACATCAAGACTAGAGAATATGGTTTTAAAATCGGATATAATAGAAGAATTTAAAAAGCGAGAACAGCGTGGCGCACAACTAGTAGTAGGAACATCAACAGTAACATTCAAATCCATCATCACAGAAAAGTGATCAATAAAAGAAACATCACATAAATCAATTTTATTAACTGAAAAATCATGTGTAAGAACGAGATCAAGGGTGTGACCGAGAGAGTAAGTTGGCGTATTAATATGCTGGATAAAATCAAATGAGTCCAATAGTGATAAAAAGTCATTAACCAAAGGTTTCGATTGACAACAAACGTGTATGTTAAAATCACCAGCAATAAATATTTTGTCATGGGAGAGGGTAATATCAGCCAGGAGATCAGAGAATTTAGAAATGAAGATATCATTAATTACTGGAGGTCTATAAACCACAGCAAACAATAAAGAAGGGGAGCTGCACACTTCGAAAAGTTGCAGTTCAAAGCTACTAAACGGACCCCTTGTAAGGCTCCGGCACAAGAGCATACTTTTAAAAACAGTGGCAATGCCCCCACCACGATGAGTCAGCATCAGAGTTTAAAAATGAATAAATATTCCACTAGTGGAAAGACCTTAAATGTACTAGTAGTAGTCACAGTGAAAATCTTACTTGTATGTCCAACAAACAAGCATCATGTTATCACTCTCCAGTGCCATAATTAACCAGAATGCATTTAAAACACAGCTGGGTAGACAGACAGACAGATAGATAGTCAGACAGTGTACTATAAGATTGATTTGGAAGGCACTAGAAATGTTTTGAAGAATATACAAGTACAGCTTGAAAGACTTTGTTGGTTGAAGCTGCACAAGTAAGCCCCCCTCACTCACCTTTCGATAGTTGCACTGTCATGTTTTACAATAACTGTGAAATTTTTACTTGCACATCTGACCAACATGTGTAAACACATACCAAGCTTCTTTAAAAGTGGTACAGGGTACTTGTATTTTAGGCAGGTAAACTGACTTGCTCAGGGCCACACAATAGGGATGGATTCAACTGATATTTAAAACCCAATACATTGGGCAGATCAGTTGATCATTCTTAAGTAGGATGGCAGGCCCAGTGAAGAGCTGCTAGAATCCTAACTAGGAAAAGAAAATCCGAGCACATCTCTCCAGTTTTGATGTCACTACACTGGTTACCTGTGTCATTCAGGATTGACTTTAAAATTCTGCTTATGGTTTATAAAGCCTTAAATAATCTCGCCCCATCTTATAGATCAGAATGTCTGACACCCTATATTCCAAATCGTAACCTCAGATCCTCAGATGAGTATCTCCTTTAGAATTCCAAGAACAAAACTTAAAAGTGGTGAGGCGGCCTTCTGCTGTTATGCACCTAAAATCTGGAATAGTCTGCCAATAGGAATTCGCCAGGCTAATACAGTAGAGCACTTTGAAACACTGCTGAAAACATATTACTTTAACATGGCCTTTTCATAACTTCACTTTAACTTAATCCTGATACTCTGTATGTTCAATTCATCATAATAACTATTCATGGTGGCTCTAAAATCCGTACTGACCCCTACTCTCTCTTCTGTTTCTTTTTCCGGTTTC
Source organism: Polypterus bichir lapradei (assembly GCA_026402145.1). Classification (NCBI taxonomy): domain Eukaryota; kingdom Metazoa; phylum Chordata; class Cladistia; order Polypteriformes; family Polypteridae; genus Polypterus; species Polypterus bichir. The sequence continues at coordinate 146,783,869 of JANRMT010028174.1, forward strand.
TTTGTGGTGGCGGCCTGCGCCACCACCACCTACTCAAAGCATCATGATGCTCCAACAATGATGGACTAAAAGCCAGAAGTCTATGTGACCATCATCATCAAGTCCTTCCGTGAGAACCCTAAATCCAAAGAGGACTGTTTCATTTATGTTAGGTAGATTGCCCAGAGGGGACTGGGAGGTCTCATAGTCTGGAATCCCTGCAGATTTTATTTTTTTCTCCAGCTGTCTGGAGTTTTTTTTTTTTTTGTTTTTTCTGTCCACCCTGGCCATCGGACCTTACTCTAATTCTATGTTAATTAATGTTGACTTATTTTATTTTCTTACTGTGTCTTTTATTTTTCTATTCTTCATCATGTAAAGCACTTTGAGCTACTTTTTGTATGAAAATGTGTTATATAAATAAATGTTGTTGTTGTTGTACAGCACCTACTGAAGTGTGGATATGCTTAGGGTTCAATTGCTAAATTTCTAATTTATTCAGAGACTGTTGAAAGAAAGCTGAGATGTGTTGGTTGAGCTGCATCAGTTCTGTTACATTTCTGCAAAGTGCTGCATACTCCTGAAGGGGTCCATTCAAGCCTTAGCAAAACAGCTGTGCTTTGTGCTTTAAAATTCTATTGTTTTTTAATTGACATCGGTGAAGTCCTATCTCACCACACAAGCCAGACTGTGCATTTTTTGATCTCTTTTTATCAACACATTGTTATTATCCCAGCCAGATCACTTTTCATGTGGATTCTGCAAGACTTCATTTTGGTGCTCTGCTTTTCTCGTGCACTTTGGGTTGATTTGAGACACCACAATGATCTGTCGCGAAACACTCTGCTCTGCAATGGTCTGGTAGCATGACCAGTGCTACTCCCTAGGATTATCACATTTCTGAAATGTGTTTTTCTAAGCAAAGGATGAAGTAGTTTATAATTTTTTATGATTTTTTTTTATTATTATATGAGTAGGGGTCAGGGCAAAATGGACCACAGCTCCAGGAATCCAGGCTCATTTGCCAGCTTGTTAACTACCACTGTCAGCCTAATGTGTTCTACCCATCTATATGGGGGCTTCTCCGGCTGTTCCAGTTTTCTCTTACATCCAGGCCAGGGCCTTCACCCAGGAGGGTTTTGTTTCAGCCCCTTTCTTAATTAGTATCCAAATACTACTGTTATTTTATCAAAACTCTTTTGTCTTAATTATGATTGACTTGCTTTATTTTCTTTCCTTAACTTTCAGCCAAATAAAAAGGGATACAAAGCACGCTAACAGAAAACCAGCCAACTCAAGAGGCTCAAACCAATTTCCTATTGAGCTCCTAATAAAACCCATTATTAAATTCTATGGCTTGTTAGTGTTCTCACTGTGTCACACCACTCATTTCCAAAACTGATTTTCTTAATTCTGAGATCACCATCCAAATGTTCTGTGGATCAGTATTTTTGACCTTTATTTTTTTCCTTTTTGGATACATTATTGAAATAGATATTGTATGAAAAACACAGGAACAAATGAGATCTAAGTCAGCCTGATCATCTGTTGGCTTGCTTTGCACCTCATTATTGTTTGGCTGCTTGTTAAAGAACAAATATGAAATAATTAACAATGCGAACAACTTGAAATCAAGATGCAGAGTATATACCATTAGCATTAGTAAATGGTTAATAATCAAAGTGGTTCAAGCAAAATCCTGTAGCCCTCCAGGAACTGAGCTTGACAGCCCTGTGATCAGCTGGTGGGCCTCTCTTAATGGTCTCATGGAGTCAAGGTGCCTTCTGAAAATGCCCAGCATTTTGCAAGCATGTTTTAAATAAAGTTTTCAAGTAGAAATCTAGTCCTCTGTATAAGTTGATATCATATTGAGTTGACCCGCTCAGTCACCAGAAGAAAGTCCAGTGCCGTACACCTGCCAGCACCTCTTCAGAGTAGGAGAGATTCCACCCTCTGACGGGAAGTATGGTTCCAGAGTTAAATCCAACTATATAACAAGCCAGTATTTTTTAACCTGCCCAATTCCTCGAAAGATAAACAACACTACTTATCCCGTACACCAGTTTCTACTGCCAAGTTCTAGAATTCAGGGGTGATTGATTGTGGGCCAAATTGTTAATAACAAATAACACAGGGCACCATGTAAAATCTAGGCATACCTGTGCAGTGATCTCAGGTAATCTAGCACATATGCTAATGAAAACGATTAACTTTAAAAAATACATACTTTAAAAAATTATATCAAATTTCTTACTTAAACTATTAAGAGCAATGCTCAGATACCAAAAGTGAGGTGATCTCGCATGTTCCTAGTCATGAACAAGAACCTGCTTGCTTCTGCCTTATCAACTGAGATGCTGGTTGTCACAACAGTTAATTCACTGCAAAGACAAATGTGTTAGTACACTTCTGTATTTCCTTTAGTAATTTTCATTTATGAAAAGACCTGCACTGTAACTGTATCATGTAATGATGCCATGTTCACAGCAGGCTTGCAAAGCCTTGGAAATAAATCCTGAGTAAGGCACCGTCTGTTGAAAAACAAGCAAAGAAATTTGGGTATATTTAATTTTAACTTTACAATTGCACTGATTTCAGTTATTTTCAGCTGCAACAATTCTGTAACATTGACCATATTAATGGCAAAAGCAGATGAAAAAATGTAAAATCTGTCTCATGGATCCTGAAAGCAAGCTTGAAATTCACAATGAAGAATGGCAACCTGGGCTGCAGATTACCACTGATCCTTTATGAGCAGATTTTGCTTGTTGTAGTGAACTCCAGTTATTGTAAAGTTTAAAGAATGGAAAAAAGATAAACAGTACTGCACTAAAATTGAAATGAGCTCACCTGGGGTCCTCCTGTTCTGAAACCTCATGAAACTTCTATAAAAAAAAAAAAAGCACACAAATTGCCCAAATGAACAGTTGGGATGCCACTGCTGATAAATGTATTTTACTCCTCATCTCATCAAACACACAGGCTGAAGTGCAGCAATAATCCATCATGGATGGTTGATACATTTTGCAAAACTGTTCTCATTCTAAACTCGTTTCTTTTATTGATTTGTACAAAGACCTGGACTTGCACCTGAACTTCCATTGTCAATCAATCGCTAATAAAATTACCATAAGCAAACGCACATTCTTTAAAAACACACACACAAGACAAAAACAAGTAGCTAAAACATACAAATTTCAGAGCTATGTTTGGTTTATGTAATTATTTTCCGAATGACATTGCATGACACCTTATTACACTTACCTCGGCCAAGTGTATTACTATCTTGTTAAATACACCTGAGCATAGCTTTCCCACCCCTGGTCTAGTATGTCTGGGTCTGGCCCACTCTTACTTGTGCAAGTGATGGATAAGAGTCAGGTGATGCTTTATGCCTCCAAAAAATTTTGATGGCTGAAACTAACTGGGCTCTGGCAGTTACCGGGTGTTCATCGGTAACTATCACTCTTAGGCCAGGCTCCAGGAGCGGATCCCAGCACCCTTGTGCTGGACAAGACTCTCAGATTTCAAATTTAAAAAATTCATAAAGGACTAATTATGGCTCATGGCTTGTCTGGTCACTACTTTTAGACCCTAGCAGAAGCACATGTCTTCAGAAAACAGTAGCTCTAAGAATCACTGAGGCACACCAGCCCCCACCACATCAGTTCTAGACATGGTGGTCTTTAGTCAGAATTTCAAAGTCGTTTATCTTTTGTTCCAGGATGTAGACAATTAGCTCAAATATATTATATATACACAGTATATATATATATATATATATATATATATATATATATATATATATATAGAGAGAGAGAGAGAGAGAGAGTAAAAGGCACTATATAGCGCCCGACCCG
>JANRMT010028174.1:146798663-146857008 GCA_026402145.1 Polypterus bichir lapradei
TGGAGTAGAAAATCATCTTTTACCTGGAAAAACGAAACTACAAATCCCATCGTGCATTGCAAAATGGACGGGGCGTGTGTGAAACTCCACGCCTGCGTGGCACTCACAGGACGGAAGGACAATCCCGACCGCTTTTATATAGAAGGATTCTTAAAACGGAAATGGCAAAATGATGCTGTCTTATAAACAGAGCACCAGGGTTTCATTTATAAAACTTTGCGTGTGTTCAATCATGGTAAAATGCATATGCCAAACAAAATGTAGATGTATGAAACCTGGCATATGCGCATTTCTAAGCAACTTACACAATCACCTTGTAAACGTGCATTTGTGAGCACACTTCGATGTTAATGTACGTACACCCACACCACATAAAAACTAAATGTACTGCATCCTCAGTCAGCTAATGGCTTTCAGTACAGCAAACTTGATAGATTGAAGATGGGCAGCGATATTCCTGACCTGTCAGCACTTCCCTGAGAAACAGGGTGGCTCATTTTTTTTTTATAGGTGGTGCTAAGGAGGTGCTTTAAAATTTAGGTGGCACTAATAAAATTTAACTGGCAATGCATTGCCAATTTTTGGCTATGATATCTGCAAAGTATTTTAACGATAATCACATCGGTACAAAAGATATGATGCACACTTTATTTACTATAGATTACGTACTTCCATTTCAAACACCAATACGATGGACCAGACTTGAAACAACTACCACTTTGATCGATAGAATACTTTTCACTTTAACTGTTTTTTATTCATATGGTTTTGACCTTTTCAACCCACATACTGCAAGCTTCACAGCATAACCATCTCACAAAATCTGAAGACCATGCATAATTGTAATTCTGAAGTAATTAATGTGCAATTTAATTAAAATATTTAACATGATACTAATTAGCCTTTATTATGTCATAATTTACTTTTCTTTATGCTGAAGTAGAAAAGGGGTGCTTTGTATTTTTTGTGGTATTACAGTACTGTATAGTGTACCATCAGCACAGAGTACCACAATAGCATTTACATCTTTAAGGGGGCTTGCTTTCCTTAAAAGGACTGCTTACCTTTTGCTGCTGTAGTTTGAAAAGCTTGTGCAACTGTGCAGAGTTGCAGTTTTATTGGCGCTCTTGCTATCGATGATACAATGCCAGCTCAATCTCTTGGTGACTCATCCCTAGCTAATGTAACTTCTACTGTGCCATTGCATATCCCTCACTTCAAAGTCACTGTCCCCAATGGCCACTTACAACTCCTTGCAACAGTGTACAAACTTGTTGAAATGGCTGGGTGGTCTTACTTCCCGCTTTGGTCATGCAGCCAGTGTTGAGGGCACATCAGCAGGATGTTGGTGTGCTGTGTTGTCAGATGGCACAGTACGGATGTTGCATGCTGCACTGGCAGATGGCACAACTGGGATGTTAAGTGTAGTGTTGTTGTTCGAGGCAGCAGGTGTGTTTAACGTTGATCAGCTGTATAGAAGCAGGCCAACCTCCTGGTGTTGAGATGCACATGTATCGGTGTCTTTGCTATTTTTGTGTACTGAAATAGTGCTGCAAACCATGTTCCAGGTCTGGATCTCAGCTTTGAGGTTCTCCCTTCACAATACCTCTATGATTTGCCTTGCCCTTTGCTTGCACATTTTTACCACCAGCTCTGCTTCTCACAGCTCACTTGGGGTCAGTGGCAACTTGATCTGCCACACTATTCTCCAGCTTCATGAGTCTGAAGTAACGCCAATGTCCGCACACCTGGAAAAATGGATCTTAGCAGATGGAGAAGCAGTGATGGAGCTGTCCAGGTGTCAGTCTCTCAGCTATCTCCAGCCCAGTACTGCTGCTGTTAACAGCACCCTACATTAAAGATCTGAGCCTCGGGGCTCTCCAGCACCTCTGCCAAAGAGCTATTACGGTGCTTAGCGGCAACGACACAATATAATACTACAAAAATACAAAGCATCCTGTTTCCACTTGAGTGTAAATAAATGTAAACTATGATGTAATAAAGGCTAATTTCTGTCATGTTAAATATTGCAATTAAATTACACATTTCTTTAGAACATTATTATACATGGTCTTCGGATTTTATGAGACATTTTTGCTGTGAAACTCAAATTACAGGGGTGAAAAGATCAAAATCACATGAATAAAACACATTCAAAGTGAGAAATATTCTATCGATCAAAGTGGCTCTACAGCTATGAAAGACAAACAAATCGTGGAAAATCATCAAGCCCCGCCCACTGACCCTTTCTATTTGCATATCGAGACCTTGAAAATGAAAATTAAATGAGCAGCAGGTGGCGCCAGTATTTATTTGCGTTTAACTTTTCATTATTGCAACTTCGTTGCGGATCAGGCTGAAAATTAAATTGCAAATGGGGATGTTACATTTTAATTTTTGCAGCATTCTTGCGTGCCGACTTTACAAATGTAATTACAAAAGAGAAATTGCATTTTCATTTTATAATTTTAGTTTTCATTTCCTTTTTTGCAGAAAATACCTGCCATAAAACAACAACCACCATCCAGAAAAACAGTGCCACACGGTAAACACCTCTTGCATATCAGTTGAAAATTAATATAAAAAAAAATGTCAGCATGACTTAATTTACTGCTATAAAAGTAAAGCACACTTGATAAAATCTACTCACGAGCAGACGATTACAAGTGGACAATGTGCCTGTTGTGATTCATGGAAAAATGAATCAGTGATGTCTTGTACATCAAGGACCTTCACTCTCCTGGGGCCTCATGCATAACGCTGTGCATAGAATTCGCACTATAACATAATGTAAGCACAAAAGCCGAAATGTGCTTACGCACAGAAAAATCCAGATGCAGGAATCTGTGCGTACTCCAACTTCCATGTTCTTCCGCTCCATAAATCCTGGTCAGCGTGAAAACTAATGCACGTGCACGCGCTTCCTGTCCCGCCCCGTCTCCTCCCAGAATTACGCCTCTTTGAATATACAATTCAATATAAATAGCCCTTAAGCTCAGCGTTCTGTGAAAAGGCAATGGCAAAAGCAAGAGGGAAAATGTAAGAATTTCAGCGAATACCAAGTTGGTTTAAACAGTGGTATAAACAACAAAAGGAAGTTGATCGAGTGACAAAGCGTTTAGGAGAAACTCGAAAGCTCAAGATCACAAAGTCGCACAGTGCGCGAAATAAAAAAGAAGTTGTCACATATCAAAGTCGCAGTGAAAAGGCGAGTCGTAGCCCACCGGCCGAGTGTCATATGAAAGCTTATTAGGGTACAGGGGAAAAAAAAAAAGGCACAGTGAGGAAAAAGCAGAAAATGTCAAGTTTAATCTCGAAATTTCCACTTTAATCACGTAATTTATTTTGTCAGTGTGTGATGTGCTCTATGCGTGTGAATCACTACGTGCTTACCGGCTTTCTCATCCTCCGACAGGACACAGAATCCATTACATTTGTGATATTACAGCTCTCTGAATAATTAAAATACTGAGATATATACGTGATATAATTTTCATGATGATAGGAGTTAAATCATGTTATTAAACATATGAACACGGTGGCGCAGTGATTGTTCATATCTCAGATGCTTGCTGTGCCATGCGCGACCTTCGATGAAATATTTTATTACAGAAGTAGTGTCTCTTTCAAAACATACTAACCTCCAATGCCTGTCCTTACTTTTCTTTCTCCAAATACCCAATCGCCACACAATCAGCTCTGTAATAGACGTTAAGCCATCTGTAAGCTTAGAATGCCGATTCTTCAAAACTTTTAAGGAACATTGAAATATCTTCGTAGTACGTGTTTAATTATTCTATCCATCCAGCGTCGCGCCAGTCCCAGCAAGAGGCAGGAACAATCTGTGAACAGAATGCCAGCTGCTTGCTAGCACTGCAGCACCGTGTCCTCACAAATTTATTAACAATATAGATTATTTAAATGAAGTTACAGTTTTGTCTGTATAATGTAATAAACATATTTTGCTGCATTTCATCTTAAAAATAATATCGTCATCATATGTAAATACGCGCTTTATAAAGTGGCTCAGGTTGTGCAATATTATAACTGTATCACAAGTTTACAGTGAGGTGATTGTACTTATAAGTACAAATAGTTCTACAAGGAGCAGTTGATGGACTGATTGATTGCATTTATAGTTCTTGGGATGAAACTCTTTCTGAACCACGAGGTCTGTACAGGAAAGGCTTTGAAACGTTTGCCGTGTGAAAGCAGTTCAATAGACAGCATGACTGAGGCACCGTGAGCTTGATGCTGTATACCGATAACTCCCTTTCCAGTCAGCTGCTGTAGATCTTTGATTCCCACTCAGATACAGTGGTATTAACACTCCGAGTGGTGCAGTAAGAGTAATATGGAAAAAGATGATCCGATGTGGCAACCCCTAATTGGAGCAGCTGAAAGAGGAAGAAGGTGCACTGAGTGTAACAACGCTAAAGCAGCTATTGTATTTAGAATAGTTTGACCATTCTGTGGACCATTATATTGTTACTGGTTAATTACAATCAGATGCATTAAACTAATAAACAATATGCAGTTAATTTCAGTGTATTTATAAAGCCGCGTCAGGAAAAGAAAGAATAACCACACAGGAACAGTAGCACTGCTTTGACGCTGGGTGCCGCCAGTCTGCAAAACCGAGAGCAGAACTTGCGTACGACAAGGTACGAGGTACCGTGGAAATGTGCGTGGCTTCACGCCAAGTGTAGGTTTTATATATCGCGATTTGAATGTGGAAACGTTCTTGCGCAACATTTCTGTACGTACGCACCGCTTATACATGAGGCCCCTGGAGTTTATTGTGATCAGTGCCAGGTTACTGTTACAATTCTCTCCACTGCAGCTTCTCAAAAGGCACAAACAGCTGCACTCACAAGATGTCCGAACTGACAGGAAGTGTCACAGAGATGCACAACAGTTTACACAAATCCATAAATGCATCTTTGTATAGCTTTAAGATATTCAAGAATTCCAATGTGGCACTAGAAATCTGTCCCTAATTGTATTTTATGATCCAAAAGTTGTTATACTTGGTGAATTTCAGCAGATAGGTTCTCATCTCTGCTTTCATACTGATGTGCCAATAGTGATAGTGATTGCTTGTGTGAAGAATGACGCATGTTCAGGGCTTAGAGCAGATGCCTCTTTCAAAACAGCACATGATGTTTTTGAAAAGCGATTTTTCAGTTCATTGACAAGTCTGTCAATTACAAGGTAGAAACAATAACGGAAATCACCTGTGCTTTTGGTAGGGATGTCTAGGTTTGTCTGATAGTCTGTGAGCATTGGTTTTGTCAAACTTGCTAATAACTTGTAAAAAAAAAAAGTTCCAATAAAATTACCTCTGTTGGCGGAGTGCTTCCTGTGCCCTCTTTGGGCAACTTCTTGACATGCTGCACAATCTGTAGTGCTAATATCAACCCCAAATTCAAATGAAGTGTTTGCTGGGCATAACTCGTGTCCTGTTGCAGCCGAGTTAAAATGCAATTTTTTTCTCACTGGTCCTGTGCTTCCTAAAAATATGTCATTCTATGACTCTTCACTACACTTCTCTTCAATCGTCTGTGTTACTGACTGAACAGGATCAGTTGCACATGCAAGTTCTAGATCTGGAAATTGTAGGTGATCAGACAAATTTGTGACCAGAAAGCAGATCCTCAAATAAAGTAAGCTGCAGAATAAGCGGTCCTTCTGCTTTAAATTTTGCGCCTTGCATTATTAGACTGACCAATTATTTGTATTAAAGTCTCACAAAAGGCAGAGTGTCTTCTGAATTACTCATAAGACTGAAAACTGACATGCCCATCTTGTTATTGAAGATTTCTGTAGTTCGATTTCATTCTTCCTTTCTTAAGAAAAAGACTACGAGTAAGAGAGATAGAAAAAAATGGTCAAGCGTCTATACTATTTAAAAGAATTTAGCTGCTGGTTGTACGTTTTTAACGCAGTCCAGCAAAACAAGATTTAAACGGTGTGCATGATAGTGAATGCACAGTGCCTGTGGAGCGTCTTTTCTGAATGTCTCTGCTACTCCACTGTGGCAGCCTCACAAACATACTGACCCGTCCTAGCACTGACCAATGGACGATGCACGTGTTGCCGTCAATACTGCACTTTCTCAGACTATTTTATTTTTAAAAGCGCATCACCATGTAATGCGTCGGCCGGAATGAAATGCAGAAATTCCTCCCATACAGCATCACTGTGCAAATAGTGGCCCACCACAGATAGTTCTTTTTTGCTGACGTCTTTATCTACTTACAACGCGAACAGCCCATCACCTTATTTGCTCCCGTACCATATTTGCCTTGATTTCAATTAACTCGTTTCGTGCATCACGGTGGGCATATGTATCATTTCTAGGATTGTCTAATAGTGTCTGAGCATCGGTTTTGTCAGATTTTCCAATAATTTGTAAAAAAAAAAAAAAAAAAAAGTTCCGATAAAATTACCTCGGTTGGCGGAGTGCTTGCTGTGCCCTCTTTAGGCAACTTCTTGGCATGCTGCGCTCTTCAACCGCTCGCATATATTCCCGATTCGCTTTCACAATTTTGAAATGTCGTTCACTCAGAACACTTCATATTTTAGAACCCTCTTCTTTTCCTTAGGTTAAATTCGATTCAACCATCTATTGAATACTTACGTCCTGCGCTAGCAATATTGACTGTTGCTTTCCTCCAGTTCTGATATCCATCTTGCGTAAAAGCAGTCTCTGTATGCTCAACTACAGCCGTGCATCAAGATTCTGTGTCGGCAAGCAAAACAAAAGACGCGGTCCTTAGGAATAGAATACACAATCCAGTTGTAGTCTTCGTACCATATGCGATTAAAAAAGGCACATGTGGGCCAATTTTTCATCTAGGGCAGGGGTTCTCAACGTCGGTCCTGGGGACCCCCTGTGGCTGCAGGTTTTTGTTCCAACCAGATTCCTAATCAGTGACAACACCTTATAGCACTGATCTCATTTTATTAGCTGGTATTTTTTTTCTTTTATTCGACATTCAAAAAAGCATAGCAGCATGATTTTTACATTTATAAGATATTTAGAAATATTTCTGCTTTTGCTATAATGCTTAACTCTCTTTGTTGATTTCATTATACTTTGCCCTTTCTCTGTGCAGTTTTTTCCCCCTTCATTGTATCATAATAATGACAACTTAAAACGAGCAGAGCAGACACCCAGGCAAACAACACTGAATAATCAAAAGCTGCAGCTACTTTACAGTCAGACCCACTAATTAGTAAATAATGGATTAATTAAACAATTAGAACACCTAGAAAAGTAGAATGAAAATCAAGATGAAAATATAGTTAAAAAGAAAAAAAATACATTATTCCTATATAACTGCTTGGTACATTTTAATTTTTTTTTTTTTTTTTTAGCAAACTTAGTTGTTTTCTAATTAATATATTGTTCCTTAAACACAGAACTTGGGAAATATCAGTTCACTTAATTAGCCCAGGAGTTCAATTAAAACAGAAGCTGGTTGGAATAAAAACCTGCTGCGACAGGGGGTCCCCAGGACCGACATTGAGAACCCCTGGTCCAGGGTAATTCTTTAGAAAAAGGCACCGAGGACCTTCCCCTGCCGACTGACTTAAAGGTGAGCCAAACAGGTGCCTGTGCGAAAGGCAGTCTAGCTGCAGCTGGCGGGTCCAAGAGGACCATCAGTTACCACAGCACAACTAGCACGACCAGCTAACAGTTCAGTTTGTTTTGAAGGCAGATAACGATTCCCGTTTTCAGTTTTGCATCTCGGCTTCAAGTGGTGGTCATTGATTTATGTTACTAGCATCCTCTGGAGGTTTAGCACTGTTCTGTGCATTAGAAAGCCATGGCCGTTTGCAAGGTAGTAGAAAGCGATCCATCCACACACGGAGTTGACATATGCCGAGGTTCTCACCAATATTCAGGTAAGGAGTGTTAGCCTGCAAAAAATCCTCTCGCGACATAGTACTGATAGTGATAACATCTCATGAAAGTATCTGTTTATTAATTTTGAAATACATCATGAAATATTTCACCAAGTAACCTTCCAAAACGTTTGCACAGATGCAAACATTACATGAAAATGTAAAAATCTTTGGAGGTGCTATGTAAAATCCAGGGGATGCTCTAGCACAGGGGTCTCCAGCCCCAGTCCTGGAGAGCTACTGTAGCTGCAAGTTTTCATTCTAACTCTTTTCTTAAATAATGACCAGTTTTTGCTGCTAATTAACTAATTCCCTTTATTTTAATTGACTTTTGTTCAGACTCTGACCGCTGAATTGATTCTTTTTTTCCTTAAACTGCACCTAAACATAAATTTGATGTGAAGGGAGCCAACAGATGACCAACTAAGTTGGGGCCTCAAACTCCAACTAACATCACTTCATTCAGTTTCTTAATTTGAAGCCAATTCTCGTTGCTAATTAAACCCATTCTTTAATTCCATGGTGTTCATTCTGCCTTGGCAGACATTTCCAAAACTGTTGATTTTCTTTTGTAAGAGCGCTGTCAAAATGTTTTGTGGACCTGAGTAGATCAACATTACTGAGGCCTTCACCTTTCTTTATTTTCACTTATTGTGTGATGGACACAGGTTGTTGTTTATGTGTTGGTACATTTTGTGTCTTAATATTGTTTGGTTGCTAATTAAGAATAAGTAAAAGAAATAATTAAGGGGCCTGAGTCTTAAGTTGTGCACCAATTAAAATTAAGGCAAAGCATTAATTAGCAGCAAAATCTGGTCACTAATTAAGAAAAGGGTTAGAATGAAAACCTGCAGCCACTGGGGCCCTCCAGGTCTGGAGTTGGAGCCCACTGCTCTATCACCATCTAGCTCTGGCCTAGCACCGCCACTGCTGAGAAGTGACAAAAGGTAGTGGATATAACCTGACAAAAATAACAAAAAAGTAAATCTGCAGATACACAGAATTGGCCTTCTTGAAAGGGAACCAAAATACAGTCTGTACATTATATGCAACATTTTTGAGGTTTCATACATTTGTCATGTTAAAACAACATTTTAATAACAGCTCAGTAATATGAATTAATACAATTTATATTATCAAGTTGTTATTATGATAATAGAATGTGCAAGACGTTATTTAGCTGGTTTGGCTGAATTTCCCAGGTTGACCAACGGTGTTTCATTTCCAAATTTCTCCGAAATGTTACATACACATGATTCCGTAAATATACACCTTTTCCCCCAATAATATCAAACTGCACAGCCAATGCACCATATGTCACCCCATATCTACGGCAGCAGTTCTAGACCAGCAGTTATAGGACCGAATTTAAGGTTAGGGGCTAATATGGTTAGCGTGTAGGACAAATGGATATGGTTTGGGGTTAGCTAATGTTCGGGGCCAGTTTTGTTAAGGTTAGGGTTTGCTGTGGTTAGCGTGTCAATCAATTTTATTTGCAACAAGTTATAAATGTTTATTACCAAACTGCTGGTCTAGACATGCAGTGATGTCACTTTTGCCATGAAACTGCTCGCATGATGTATGGTGCTTGTGACTCTGCTGGTGGATACATCTCCATGTTCTTCTGTCAAGTTTTCTTTCATAAATAATGTTCCCTTTGCACATATGCAAGCTTTAAAACTGATGCCCAAAAGTATTAGTATATTGTAAGTTAGGTGAATCAAGCATCACGTCAAGTGTGACAGAAAAGGCTTCTTCGGCTTGTCCTCCTTGTCCACCTCTTCCCATCGCAGATGACCACAAGCTTAAAACGATGTGTGGAGCAATCTGACCGCTTCTGATCCAGGTAGAAATAAGGATATGTTGTATTTGAAAAGAAATAACTAAATCATCACATTTGGATCACAGAATGTTTCTTTATTATATGTTAATGCTGCCGTGGCTTTCCTGCGAAATACAACAAATTGAACAGGCACAACATGGTTTTAATTTAGACTCTAACGCCCATTGTCCCAAACTAAATACTTGTACTTTTTAATCTGATATTTCTTCACAAATATACATAATTTATTGATCCACCTATTAATTGATTGATTGGATTATTTGTCCTGTGAGTTTGCATCTTTGCTTTTAATGTTTCTATTGATGTATGCGTCTAAATTTCCCCTTGGGATTAATAACGTTTGCCGAATCTAATTTAATCTGAACATTTGTTTAGTTTCTGGCTTCAGAAGAGAGGCAAACAGTTGGAAATACGGTAGAACACCCATTTAATGTTTTTCTATGGACCAAAAATGGAAAAAAAAGTGCTAATTGCAGAAAATTGTGAATGATTTCTTAGGATCAGTGGTGTCACTAGAGGTGTGCAGGGGGTGTGGACTGTACCAGGTGACACCATCAGAGATGGGGACTCCCAAATGATTATCTACTGTATAAAATTTTTGTGCAGTGTTTTGGGCTAAAATATCCAGGGGGGATCCCCACTCCTGCCCCCACTCAAAGAAACGCTTCAATGTCCGCACACTGAAATCTCCCATGGGACACACACACCCCACTCACAATGCAATGGTTGAGTCTCCGCACACCATTAACAGTGCATGGGAATTACCAAGCTAGATGATGCGCTGCATTGTTTTAAAGCAGGGGTCCCCAGCTCCAGTCCTGGAGGGCCCCAGTGGCTGCAGGTTTTCATTCTAACTCTTTTCTTAATTAGTGCACTGTTTTTGCTGCTAATTAACTTCTTCTGAATTCATTTTAATTGACTTGTTTTCTAAGAGTTGTTCCACTGAATTTCTTTCCTTAAATGGCACCCAAACAGAAATGGGAAGTGAGTGAGCCAACAGAAGACCAACTAAGTCAGGCCCTCAAACTCCAGACAATTTGACTCCAACCAGTTGCTTAATTAGGCTCTGATTCTTGTTGTTAATTAAACTCATTCTTTAATCCCATGGCTTGTTGCTGCTCTCATTGTGCAATAGCAGACATTTCCATAATTGTTGATTTTCTCTTTTCTAAGAGCACTGTGAAAATGTTTTGGTGACCTGAGCAGGTTAACATTCCTGAGACCTTCCTCCCTTTTTCCTCATTTTCAGATATTGTGTGATGGACACAGTTTGCTGGTCAATGTTTAGCTGCTAATTAAGGGAAAAAGAAACAATTAAGCGCTCTGAGTCTTCAAGAGCAAATCAAATAAAATTAATTCAAAAGAAGTTAATTGGCAGCAAAAACCTGGTCACTGGAATGAAAACCTGCAGCCACTGGGGCCCTCCAGGACCGGAGTTGGGGACCCCTGGTTTAAAGTATGATCAATTCTCTGTTAATGATCTCTAGTCATCAAGGGGGTATTTTTCGTACGTGGATTACTCGTTTTGCCGGATGTAATTGTTGACGATTTGGCCTGATACTGGATCTGCCGGTTTTTCGAAACTCTTGCTGGATGTGTTATCATAGCAGCAGATCCAAATGTAAACAAGGATTAGCTCACACACTTAATCAGTTTCCGTGCATGGAATTCATTCAGTCATGGCTACACCGTTCATGAATGAGCAACCAATTGATATCGGTGCGCAAATTATAAGAAGAGAATTTCATATAGAGAGGGTTTTACGCGATCGGCAAGATCCTTTATTGCTCCCGGAGGAAATTCTTTTCGAAATTTACCGCTTTAGCCGAGGGGGAATATTGTACCTCAAAGATTTATTAGCACCTTATATTCGAAGTCAAACTAGGTGAAGTGGAGCTCTCACAACCACACAGACAGTATGCATTGCTTTGAGTTTTTTGCAAGCGGCACTTTTTTTATAAAGTGTAGGCGATGTGGAAAATCTATCTAAAAGTGCAGTTTGCCAGGCAATTCGTAAAGTCTGTTTGGCTCTGAAATATTTCCTTCGGGTTTTCATAGTGTTTCCTGGACACCTGCGTGTGCAGACAATAAAAGAAGCGTTTCATGCCATTGCAGGTACACAGGCAAAAACACCCGCAGTTCCATAAAGTATCTCACAATCAGCCTAACATTCTCATTACCCAGGATTTCCAAATGTGATTGGGGCACATGGGACTGATCAGAGTTGAGTTTGATCTTACATTATTTGGAAAATGTACCTCTCCTCCTGATGAATAATCAGACACAGTGTCTTCATCAAATATTTGACCTTCGTCAATATCTCGTTGGTCAGACACAAGTTCTAGGGATATGACATTCCCTGCAACTGACCCAACAAAAAAACAGGGCTATATGGATCATACCTATGGCACACATTGAGGACAAATACATGCAATGACCATCCTTTACCTGAAATGAAGTGACCACTGCATCCTGCCACTGGTTCTAAGGAGGAGCTTCATCCTGGAATGCCCTCAAAAACAGGGCGATGGGCATTTTGCTGGAGAGCCAACTCTTCTGCAGGGGTTAGGTCTGGACCGCGTGGACCTCCACCTGTTTTTTGCTGCCTTCTTATTACCTTTACAATTAATGTTTTTTATATTATGATTCTTTATGTCAACAATTCTTTAAATAGTTATATACCAATATTTACCAGTTTGAAGTATATTCTTGTACTTCACTTTAACCTGTTTCCCATGTTCTCCTTGTGCTCACGTTTGATCTGGAATTGTGACAAATTAAATAATAATTAATCTGACACATAGGGAATGAAACTCTGCTTTCAGTAAGTTCAATGCACACGCGTTTAATTTGTCGGTCACTTTTTGCCAGCCGTCTTTTCTGATTTGGGCTGCTTTTGCAGTGTTACCCCTTGTGCATATTAAATCTTGAAATCCTTCGAGAAACACACACACACACACAGCGCTTGTGTGGAAAAATGCGCCCATTCTTTCGTCATTTTTTTGCAGCCTATCAAAGACTTGCTGATCATGTTTTCTAGACTCAATGTACTGTATATGGGCTTTTCACTCAGCGCGGCACGCGCATTTATCTCGGATGATTAGATCCAGCTGGACTAATCTACTACACCGCTGCGTTTGAAAAACCGCCTTATCCCGGATGAGTTTCACCGGCATTAACTCATCCAAGATGAGGCATCTGATCTTGGATGATTTAAGCGACGTACGAAAAATACCCCCCAGGACTGGGTTCACTGTTGTTTTTTTTATACATATACAGCATTTTCACTGCAGTTATCATAGGATTAATGGTTATAAACCAGTTTTAAATGTCTTGTTGGATTATTACTGTCATTTTTGTTGTTTCCGATTGTTATTCTTATCCGTAAACACTGCCGTGTTGTTAAAAGCAACTGTGCAGTTTTTATAATCCACCACGTACAAGCATGCGTTTGCTATTTGAAACTAAAAAAGGCTGCACTCAACCTGAAGCTCAACTCCCATTTTCACCCATATGTGACACAGACCTGATTTTTATACTACAGTAGTATGCTTAGAAAAAAAACGTCATGGAACAGAAACATTTCATAAAGTATTTACACTGCTCACGTAACGACGGTTTTGCATTCAATCCTGTCCCACTGTGCTTTCACCAGTCCTTTGAGCCGCTTGTTTCTATGTAGAGAACAGCAACTGTCAGAAATGCACTCAGACCAATGGCTCTAATCTTTCCTTTTTCAAATCTCTTCCTTGCCATCATGAGCTGATGTATTTGCAGACACCCTGCACCTGAAATAATGTGAAGTAGAGCAGCAACCAGTATTTGTTAGTTTGCCTCTCTTTGTTAAGTGTTTTATTATTTTTGTGCCTGAGAGGCACATTCTGGATAGACTCGTCAGATATAGATTAGCCCCAAAATGCATTTGACCAGTCAAAAAACAGATACAAGAAAAAAAAAAAGTAGTTACTGTGTGAGCCAGCCTTCAAAGACCCTCACTTCTTCAGACAATAGCTTTTTATACCAAAAACAGCACCCAAACAACATTACATCTGTAAAAATACCAAACATGAGAGTGTTAAATCGGCTGCAACTGTAAACTCTCTTTTTCAGGGAGGGCCTCACGAATTCTGGGCTATGCCATTTGCTGAAATGTCAACATGCAGAGCAGGGTATCAGCGTGTCCATTTTGTCAAATAAAGCACCGATATTAAAGCATGTAGATGCTTTTATTTACCTTATTTCCTGCCAATTAATCGTTTCATGGATTTAAGTTGCATATTAGAGGTGAAGTGCCAGAACATACTTGCTCAGGGAAACAGTTTGGCCTTATGGCGCTCTCAGGTGCAGAATGAAAAGCTGTGCTCTGGTGACAACTTGGAGGATCTCAAAAATTACCAAGTGGTGTGTGTGTTTTTTTGTTTTTTTTTGAATTTTAAAGTCCTTTTCCATATAATTTCAATCACTAGTTACTAACAGTGGGATTGACACTCTGTTGTGATTACATTTAAAACCAAACAAGTTCTATTGTATTTTACTAGCTGAAATACCCAGCGTTGCCCGGGAGGAAAATAAAGTGTTTTGTTTTTTAAATTGTTTGAGAAAAATGATGATAAAAACCCCACAACTTTAAAAAATAAAATAAATTAACAATGGAGACTTACTAAATGTGCTTGTCTTACAGTCTTGCATGTATGTTATCATCCAGCTGAAGCTCGGAACCAGCCAAGTCTATTTAAATTTCAAAAACAACCGGGGTGCGGTGGCGTTCAAACATAAAGAATGCTGGCAGTCCCCTCCAGTTCGCCCTCTGGTGGTCGTTCCGTGTGTCAACTGGATGATAACATGCATACAAAACCGTAAGATCATGAGAAGAGGGTGGGTTTGGGCTGATTTGACCCTACAGTATTTTTAGTCGACCAATGAGAAACACGTCTACCAAGTTTCATGAAAATCGCTCCAGCCGTTTAGAAGTGATGCTGGACCATACATACATACACACACACACATCGACTTTTATATACTGTATATAGATTAGAATAACTGCACATAATACTGTCTGCTCTATTAATCAATATTAGAAAAAGGGTCTATCACGATGATTTCAAGATTGTACCTCTACATTTAGCAAATTATCAGAGCACCTGTAATTATCTGATCAAACCAATCATGTGGCTTCCCCAGTAATCATCTCTGAATCCAATAGAACACCTCTGGAATGTAGCAGAAACATGCAAGTTGCAGCTAACAAATCTGCAGAAATTGTGTCATGCAATCGTATCAAAATGGAACAGTATCTCAACACCTAGTGAAATCCATGCCATGAAGAACTGATGTCATTTTGAGGATCTATCCAGTAATAGTTGAGTGCTTACCCAGTTGAGTGTACACTTCAACATTACCGGATGTCTGGTGTTACTTGGGAGAGGCATCAGAATGGGCGAGTCTCACGAAAAAGATATCTAAGAAAGAAAGAAAACAAATAAAAGCCCACAAAGGACAGACCTGGGATCTGTTCTACAAAAGGAGATGAGATAACCTGGGATCTCAAAACAAATCCTGGTTTGCTATAGCGAGATGCTGCACCAGAGGATTAACCGGTGCAGATTTCATTCGACTCATGCAATCTTGGTTAGGTTGATCTGGATTAATGCATGTTCACGGCAAAATTTTCAAACCTTTATGAGTTGAGCACTGAACAGCCAATCAACCATGCCCTACGAGTCTGAGAAACAGAGGGAAACAACCTTAATGTCAGCATAGCAAGATGTGCTGGTGGCAGGGCTGGATGCAGATTAATGTCATAAAAAGCAATTGCAAGTTAATTGCCTTGCTCAAGGGTCACTTCTAGTGTGAACCGGCAGCATTGCCATGGAGAAAGAAGTTATTAGCAATAAAAAAAAAAAAAACAGTCTCACGATGTACAATTTATGCAAACACTTGTGTCTGATCGTGGTATGCTTATGTTTCTGTGAGCCGAATATTGCGAAGGAGTTGTGCTTCTGTGTTGTTAGTTAGTTCAGGAAGAGACACAACACTTCGACATTTCATCTGCATTTTCTGTTTTTTAAGGAGTGCTGCTTTGATCAGCATCCTGACAGGATATTTGTGACTTTTGATTTTATGATTGGATGCTCTGCTACTTAATTATTGAGGCTGCAAAGTGTTATTCCTTTGTGCAAAAAGAGCCCTTTTGCATGTTAGTTTCAGGGCACTGGTTACTCTAGTAACCGAGATGGATTTTGTTTTAAATCTTTTTTTTCTGGAACAGGCAAATCCTGAGTCAATTCTAAAAAGCAGTAATAGCTAATTATCTGCATCTTTGGACACTCAGAAAATGTAATTCTGGCTTAATCTGTTCCATAAACAGAGCTTTTCTAAAATATAATTAGCAGAATCTCCATGAATCCTGAC
Source organism: Polypterus bichir lapradei (assembly GCA_026402145.1). Lineage (NCBI taxonomy): Eukaryota > Metazoa > Chordata > Cladistia > Polypteriformes > Polypteridae > Polypterus > Polypterus bichir. The sequence continues at coordinate 146,814,832 of JANRMT010028174.1, forward strand.
TTTCTTTAGCCACATTTCACACTAATCCTGCCTGCTTTCTAGGGCACACTGATTTCCTTTTATTCTAGAAGTTGGCTACAAAATGAGCAGTTCCATCTTTCTGTTTTGCCCTTAAATGTCAAAATGAGCCAAAAAAAAAAAAAAAATTATAAACTTGTGTGTTTGTTACTTTGATCTGCTGCTCTACTGCCTTTGCTGTGTATTTCTTACCGTGATGTAGACTTTATAATCATTTTCATACCTGGTGCTTACCTGGTTAGTGTATTTAGCAGAATTCTTTATATTGACTCTGAATGTGCTGGTATAGCCATTTATTCATTCATCCATTTCTTTGAACTCCACATGCACATCCACCTTAACAAAAGGACAAGTGTCTGTGTGTCCATCCGGATACATTAACACTGCTTTTATGAATGCAAATGGGAAATTAACAGAAACATATTTTGTTTTCTTAGATTTCAAGCCACTTTAGATGAGTAGCACAGCTAGTTCTTAACATTAACTAAAAGTGCAGAATATAGATAAAATCCAACGTCTGTCTGCTTTTCACGAGAAAACTAAATGGATTTAGATTGGGTTTTTTTTTTTTCTGTAATTTGCTTATATGTTCCTGTCATCCCGCTTAGTCTCATATCACAGTTCACTTGCAGGAGTGATTTATTTGCGCTGATCCGAGAGAGCGGCTGCAGGCTGAGGAGTTGGGGAGCTGGGTGGAGCCCTCCTCACTCACATGCCAGCCTTGGAGCGTACCTTGCTTCCAACTAAACTAGTGAACGAGAGAACTACTTAACAGATTTAGATGGGGTTTTTTTCTATAATTTACTTGAACATTCCTTTTGATCTTGCGACTTCTGTCGTCGCGCTTAGTATCACAGTTCGCTTGCAGGAGGGATACTTTATATTCACGCTAATCTGAGACAAAGGCTGAGGGTCGAGAAGAGGGGGAAGCATGGCATCAGGTGTGGGGGGCCAGGCAGGGCCCTCCTCACTCACGCACTAGTCTCCGTTCGAATCAGTCTACCTCTGGCCACATTTTGGAGTATACCTTGCCTCTGCTTAGCTAGCAATACCTGCTTGTTGATTGATTCTTAAAGTTTGTCCTGTTTCACAACTACACGGCCAGAGCCGTGGGGGAAGGCTAGTATGCCATAAAAATATATACTACAGGGAATGACTAGTGATCATCCCAAGTGTGCAAGCAGTGGCGACAAATCAAGTTGAGGATTGACCTAACCCCATGCATAGCAGCATACTGAAGCGCCAGAGAGTGATGGCATGATGTTCAGTCTTCCCAGAGTGTTTCTGCTTTCCCTGCAATGGACTGGAAAACCCTGATGTTTGCTGGGATACGTTCCAGCAGTCCTGAAGAGGGAGGGATGCTAGTGGCCGCAGTGAACACCATTGAAACAAAAAATACAGTATGATTAGTCATTATAACAACTTTCCCTTGAATGTTCAATATTCCTTAATAGGAAACATCTATTTTTCTTATTGAAAATAACTACTTTATAAAAAAGTGTCCAAAGAGGGAAATGTACTGTTGCAGGAACTAATAAAATGTGAATGTGTGTCCTATATGGTGCATATCAATATCACCAATTTATCAGTGGAGAGTTAATTAGCTAAAACAAGTCATTCTGGAAAAAATATTTTTAAGCTCTCAAAAATGAAGTCAAGAAAAAAGCTGTTTGGAATTTGTACTTGTATAATTGTAAAGTGTTTTAAATATAGTTTATTTACTTTTTAAAAGTGGTATTATCTTTTTAAAATGAAGCTATCATTTTATTTCCATTTTCCTAATATTTATAGTAATCTACTAGTGTTTTTTGGCATCATGAATTCGGAAATTTGTTATAACAAATATATACAGTACCTGGAATTCATTTTAAATGAGTACAAGAATAGGAGTATCTAAATCAGTGCATAATATATTTAAATTAATAGATTATAAAGAGATTGTTATACAGGAAATACTATATTAATACATAAAATAACAATCCTACATTTGTGAAACTCTTATGTCATAGCAAGAATCACACAGTTGGGAATTGGAGCCATTTTCAGCTTTATCAAGGGCAGCAAAAATGCAAGAGATTTTTTTTTTTTTTTAAACACTAACAGGTTTCTTACTTTACACCTGAAGTACATAGAGGTAAAACAGTTTTTATATTGAAAATAAGATTATTGTGCTGAGATGAAGAACAGCGACTCATCCAAGATGTACTGCATGTAAAAACTATGCAGTACAGGACAGCCAAGAACTGTACCAGACCTCTTACGTTGTTTTTTTCACTGCTCTTTTTAACTACATTACTCCCCTTAAAAGATGTACCTTTGGAGAAAAAAATATGGTTATAAAAAGTAATCCTTTCATAATATTAAACAAAAACAATTTAAAATGCAGCTTTCATAATGCATAATACAAAATGTAAATTATTTTGTGTCTGTTTTCTTTTTTTTTTTTACATTTACTACTGAATACCCATCAAAATGATAGAAAAACTAATAAAATGTAAATTACTGAAGTTTTTAATGGACAAAACTGTATTTTATGAGCACCTAGTTATGCCCATGCTACAGCAATGACTTTGGAGTTTGAGTGAACAGCTTCGTCTTATCAGTCCCATTCATGTTACCTTTCATTCTGTTTGCAAAAGATAGTTGTGTTAATGCTGTCCCAGTATCTTCAGGTGTCTGAATAACGTTACCAAGACCAGCAAAGCCCTCATTTTTTAAGCATTTTGAAAATACTTATTTACTTGTTTTTCTACTTGTTAATCTTAGCTATTGAATTACTGTCATTATCTGAAATTATGTGAAATTTGATCTTCCAACAGGATGGGCTTTGAGTACAAATTTATATTGCTCTAGCATCAGTACTTGAAGCTTTCCTGTTATAATCTTCATGAAAATCCTTTAACCTTTACCCTTCAACAACAGCTTCAATCCCAAATAAGAAATACAGGTAACGTTTGTAAGCACACAGAGGCAACAAAGCAAATTATGTATGATAATTTGTTACTTGAAATGATCTTCAAAAAAAACATATTCATAAATAAAAGCAAAAAAGTTTTTAAATGTCTTAATGCACTATAATACAACTGAGAAAAAAAATTAACTGAGAAAAGAAATCATAAAATAATTCATTTTGCTGTTTAATATGGGTAATTAAACATGTAAATATATTTAAAATGTTTAGGAAAAAGCATTAATATATTTAAAATGTTTATGAAAAAACATTTGTTTGAAAATATTTTGTATAAAGACGAGTTTTATTTTAATTGGCCATTTTTAATTTTTTTTTTCTTTTTAAGTCAAATTTTAAAAAAATGATGCAGAGAGTAAAGTCAGAAATTTATAGCTTAAGCATAACAAGTAAAATTTTTTGCAAATTATCATCTTTTCAGGGAAAAAAGTAGAGCTTATGTTTTGGGAACCCTGGGAATTTCTTCATTTCTTTAAGTATAAGCCCACTGAATGTGGTATAACAGCCTGAACAGGAGAAACTCTGATCTCTTCATCAGAATACAATTCATCCCTGTCACTGCATAATAATAAGGCTTCAGTTTCCTGCTTCTAAACTTATCCAGTAAAATCAAGCTGAAATCATAGTGCAACACTTCCCCAAAATACGGATACATTTTTTATTAGCTTATAGGAAGGCATTCACCATATTTTGCTTTGCTACTTTTGAGTGACTTCATAGAAACAATTAACTATATCTGTTTCTAAATACTATTTTGATTTTGGCCTTTGTCTTGTTACAACAGCAAAGAGGCCTTTTCAAAATCACAACAGAGAAATGATAAAGTTCTGTGCACTGGCATTCTTGAACAAATGAATGATTTAACAAATTTTCTTTGGGAAATAAATACTACAGGGAAACGTAGTTTACACAGTTTGTTGAGCGGAGATAATATGGGCCTTCAGCACAAGCAGTTTTCATCACTTGTTCAAAATTTATTAAAAAAAAAGGTGACAGTCATAAGTCTGTCCTTCCTTACCCATCATGCAAGATGCAAAGACTGGAGGAGATCCCAATCACAAATTATAGGCAAAGATGGAACTGTTCAAAAGTGGAACTGAGAACAAACACAACCTTATTTCTCTCATTTTATTCTAAAATGAATCTTTTAATCTGATTATGTTCAAAACACAAATCTACTCCCTGAGAAATGGTTTTGCCAGAGTATCAATATAAAACAATAAAAGAACATTTTCTTTTTCAGAAAATAATGATGAAAAATGCAGTCACTTTTATTTATCATTGTTTTACACCATTACTTGGTTTCCTTGTAGGGGAAATATGCTTAAATGAACTTTATAAAAAGAAACATTGTTTGCTTCTTTTAAAGATATTTGTTGAGATAGCTGGGTTCTCCAATGAGAATGACATGTACAAAGAGTCAATGCATCAGGACACATGATTATTGTAGAGACAGGAATAAAATAATATTCTTAAGTCTGTGAATATTGTGTCTGTTGTTATTTGAATTTTAATAATCAGATGGTGACATCTGTTAGGATTTAATTATAGTTTAGTATCCATGTAGTAAAGCACCTCTGCACAAGACAGATGATAAGCAATACTTACTACAACAGCGGTTTCAAGTGGGTTAAACCAAAAACAGCTACAGTCTATTAAGTTTTGTTTTTAAACTGATATTTAAAGTAAAAACAAACTACATAAAAGATGATCCATGATTTATGAGAAGAGGCTTACCAAAATACAATACTGAAAAGAATATATAATATAAACAGCTTTTTTAAGGCCTGCAGGAAATTTGATTAACCTACAATGCACAAAATGACATTCACATCTTCCACATACGGACATAATTGTTAAATGCATAATAAATCAATCACAGCCAAATATGTCTGTCTCATAAGCAAATGTTTGCAAATCAAAAGCACAATAATCATTTGTCCTGGTAATTGTACCCCTTTCCTTTTCCAAATTAAAAGAAGAAAATGCCATACAACTGGGAAGACTTGAGATTGATGATTGGCTTTAAAAAAACAAAACAAAACAAAAAAAAACAAAAAAAACAAAAAAAAAAAAAACAAACGTCTGCATGAATGAGAGTCATGGTAACAGGCAGGTAAATACAATTCACTAACATTTCTCTTTTTTGTAAGTGCACTTCCACACATTTAATATAGATTATACAATAACCTTTTTTGTTCTGTAGCACTTCACGCTGATTGCTTGAAAATGCACCTTTAGTGAGTAAAAATAAGTACTGTAAGCACAGAATAAATTCTACCCTTTACAAATAACAAGCATTAAATTAGGGAACACTATGTTATTATTAGACTTGTGAGGACACCATCATTGTGATATGGGTTTCACATTTGCTCTCTTTGTGCTGTGTTTAAAGTAAAATTCAAGGCTGCAGTTTCTTAACATTCCGAAGTCCCCCTTCCATCTTTATTGAGCAAAGAGAAAATTCAGATCCCTCTAGGGCTAGAACAGCAGTAGTTGTATTACACCATTTCCAAGGCTTCATGTTTCAAAGTAAACCAACCATAGACAGTACAACACCTGAGTGAACAAAGTTACATAAATGTAAGTAACAGATGAAATGCTACTCAAGTTTCATTCTGAAAATTTTAGTTAGAATCCGAATTCCATTATTATTTTGTTAACAAATAATGGCAAGTTTTATCAGGGAGATTACAATACATATTTTCTCAGTATTCTCCACCCTACAAAAAAAGGGAAAATATGGCTCAGCTATAGTCAGACCAAACATATGAAAAATTGATTGAACCCTTAAAATAAATAGGAAAAATCTGTCTGTACACACAATTGCGAGAACATATAACACATTCACACAAGTGGGAGGGAGAACATTTTTGTTCATAAAGCAGTTGTTTTTTTCTCTGCTGTTCCAGCCCAATGCCCTCAATTAAGGAGGGAGGCACAGACAAAAGTGACTACTAGAGATCACTACCTTATGGCCATTTCTCTCTCTTTTTCAATACAGCATTATCTTGCAAAAATGTATCTTCGGATCCTGTGTACTGATTACAGCATGCCGAATCCTTTGGCATAAGTAATGGCCTTTAACAGTCTTTCTTTAAGTTTTTCCTGGCTTGAGTATTCAGGAAGCAACAGAACATTAAAACACGTGTGAGATGTTGGTAACCTGTAGAAAGAGATAGATTTACATAGTATATAAATATACGTTAATTTCACACAGTTTTAATGAATGACATCATAACATAATACCAAGACAAAAGCATATGGTGAGTTTATCAAAATACTTGAAATTCTATGAGGGATTAAAGTTGTACATTAGCATTAGTATTAGATTGCTTAATAGTAATCACAGGTTATATAAAAGACTGTTCCTGTTTTGCACTTAATTTTGCCAGTATAGGCTCGGGTATGTGGGGTTAAACATTGTTCTACCTAATAGCAATTAATAAACTAAAATAAAAAAAATCCTGCTGTGACATGACCCACCACAGTTAGGGGGACCCAAGTATTATCTACAAATTTTCATGAAGGGATGCCTGTACAATAATTATTATCCTGTATCTGGAAATACTTTTTGAAAAACTGTTACTGGGGGGGAAAAAAAACTCAATTTTGATAGAATAGTAATGCAGTATGCTGTGTTGCCAAGTCTCAGTTCCTGAAACAGGCTTGATTCCCATTTGGGTTACCTCCTGTGTGGAGTGTGGAGGGTACACATTAAATTTTTTCTGTGTTTACCTTTTTTTTTAATTTTTTTTATTAATTTTATTGTAATCATTCCATACAAATCAATCAATTTTTACAAAAAGTAGGATTGAGAACAAGTTGACCCCCACCTCTGAGAGAAAGAGCATGGCCAATGGGGTAAAAGTTTGATAAGCCAACAGAGATTAATGGAGAAGAGAAAGAAATGTGGAAATAATTGCTTCCTCAGAGCTTTAAGAGCTTATTCTAAAATATTACTGATTAGATCCTCCATGTTTTAAAAAAAAATCTGTACAGATCCTCTAACTGAGTATTTGATTTTTTCCAATTTCAGATAGTATAAAACATTGGTTTCCCACTGACTTAAAAGAGGAGAGTTAGGATTCTTCCAGTTTAGCAGGATAAGTCTGCGTGCCAAAAGTGTAGTGAATGCAATCACAGTTAGTTTGTCCTTTTCCACTTTAAACCCATCTGGAAGTACCCCAAACACAGCTGTTAATGGGTTAGGAGGGATTGTGACACCAAGGCTGTCTGGAAGGTAATTAGAAGTTTTGGTCTAGAATGATGTTAATTTGGTGCAGGACCAAAACATGTGACCCAGTGAGGCTGGGACTTGATTGCAGCGTTCGCAGGTTGGATCCTGCCCTGGAAACATTTTGTAGAGTTTTAGGCGAGACAGATGTGCTCGATATATAATTTTGAGTTGAATAATTGTATGCTTTGTGCATATGGAGCTCGAGTGAATTCTCTGCATTGCTATTTTTGACTCCTTTTCTGATATATTGATTAAGAGATCTTTTCCCAGTGTCCTCTTGGATCTCTGAAAGGAAGGGACTGTAAAATAGTTTTATATATTGCAGAGATGGTGTCGAAGTCCTTGGAATTGAGCAATACTTTTTCCAGCATGGATGAAGGTGCAAGATGAGCAAAATAGGGTAGGTTCTGTTTAACAAAGTTCCTAATTTGAAGATAGTGAAAGAAATGTGTAGCTGGAATGTTAAATTTGGAATGTAATTGCTCATAGGATGCAAAGATGTTGTCTATATAAAGATCTCTAAGCAAGTTAATCCCAAATTCTGTCCAGATATTAAAAACTGCATGTTTGCGAAAGGTTTAAAGAGGTGGTTCTCTTGCAGAGGTGCCACAGATAAAAGCTTCTCCATCTTAAAATGCTTTCTACATTGGTTCCATATTCTGCTGTGTTTACCTTTCTTCACAATGAAAAGACATTAGGCAAAAATAGGTAGAGTTTGACTTTCTGGGAGTATACTATGTAAGAAGCTGGGAAATATTTCGGGCTGATTTCATCTTGTATAGAATGCAACAAAGATCACATATCATGATCCTGATGAACTAGGAAAATTTAGATGCAGAAAAAACACTGAACAGTCAACCATTTTTATATGTGGAAATGAAAGCATTTTATCATTTTTTGTTTTGTGACCATTACTATTAGGGTAAGAAAGAAATAGTTTAAATGAAGTTAAAAAATACAGAAGTGTACCAACCTGTCAGTATCTGGACCATTTTTGGCTATGATCATTTTGAGTTTTCCAAGTCCACCCACAGGAGCCCTATCAGTGCCTGTTGTGAACTGTAAAAACAGCCTTTTCTGTTCCTCTCCAAATGAATGAACGATCTCCCAGAATTCCCTATTTATGAGAGAATAATATTGCTTAAGTATCTACAGAAAAAAGGGAACATGCCATAAAAATAATTCCATGTACATGATAAATAAAACCCTAAAGTCCAAACATATGCATTAAAATCATTTAGGCAGATGTAATTTTTCTAAGAAAAAAAAAATCACTAATGATGAGTCAAATGAGAAAAGTTTGGTTCTTACAACTATTTTTCTGGTGTGAAATTAACTTTACCAAATTCTCCTTTCAGAGTAACATAATGATATGGCCCTCCTCTAAAATTATTTGAATCCTTTATCTTTAGTTAAATTACTTGCTGGCCTGTGTCAAGGCTTACAGGGGAAGCACATTGCATGGTCCAATCTTAGACTTCATCCTGGTGAGTGGCTCTTAGTTTTATTATCTGGGTTCCTATTTATTTCAGCCTTCAATATTCACTTTATTTTTACCCATTAGCTTGTTCTACTTTTCCAATTCTTTTTCTATTACACATATTAGAGAAGAAAAAAGCCTCAAGGTGGTAACTTTTAAATCCCCAAAATCAAATGGTAGGTCAGTAAGTAACTAAAAGTAGAACATGGATACATTTTTAGCTTGACTGGAAACAAAAGCACACAATATACTGTAACAACACAGACAGTTGAATCAGGTGAAGATGGAAAAGCTAATATATTAAACATGATGATACAATTCATCTGGAAAGTATTCACAACGCATCACTTTTTCCACATTTTGTTATATTACAGCCTTACTCCAAAATGGATTAAATTCATTTTTTTCCTCAGAATTCTACACACAACACCCCATAATAACAACGTGAAAAAAGTTTACTTGAGATTTTTGCAAATTCATTAAAAATAAAAAAATTGAGAAAGCACATGTACAGAAGTATTCACAGCCTTTGCCATGAAGCTCAAAATTAAGCTCAGGTGCATCCTGTTACACCTGATCATCCTTGAGAACATCATCCGTAAGTGGAAGAAGTTCGAAACCACCAGGACTCTTCCTAGAGCTGACTGGCCATCTAAACTGAGCGATCGGGGGAGAAGGGCCTTAGTCAGGGAGGTGACCTAGAACCCTATGGTCACTCTGTCAGAGCTCCAGAGGTCCTCTGTAGAGAGAGGAGAACTTTCCAGAAGGTCAACCATCTCTGCAGCAATCCACCAATCAGGCCTGTATGGTAGAGTGGCCAGACGGAAGCCACTCCTTAGTAAAAGGCACATGGCAGCCCTCCTGGAGTTTGCCAAAAGGCACCTGAAGGACTCTCAGACCATGAGAAACAAAATTCTCTGGTCAGATGAGACAAAGATTGAACTCTCTGGTGTGAATGCCAGGCGTCACGTTTGAAGGAAACCAGGCACCAGTCATTACCAGGCCAATACCATCCCTACAGTGAAGCATGGTGGTGGCAGCATCATGCTGTGGGATGTTTTTCAGCGGCAGGAACTGTGAGACTAGTCAGGATAAAGGGAAAGATGACTGTAGCAATGTACAGAGACATCCTGGATGAAAACCTGCTCCAGAGCACTCTTGACCTCAGACTGGGGAAACGGTTAATCTTTCAGCAGGACAACGACCCTAAGCACACAGCCAAGATATCAAAGGAATGGCTTCAGGACAATTCTGTGAATGTCCTTGAGTGGCCCAGCCAGAGCTCAGACTTGAATCCGATTAAACATCTCTGGAGAGATCTTAAAATGTATGTACACCGATGCTTCCCATCCAACCTGAAGGAGCTTGAGAGGTGCTGCAAAGAGGAATGGGCGAAACTGGCCAAGGATAGGTGTGCCAAGCTTGTGGCATCATATTCAAAAAGACTTGAGGCTGTAATTGCTGCCAAAGGTGCATCGACAAAGTATTGAGCAAAGGCTGTGAGTACTTATGTACATGTGATTTTTTCAGTTTTTTTATTTTTAATAAATTTGCAAAAACCTCAAGTAAACTTTTTTCACGTTGTCATTATGGGGTGTTGTGTGTAGAATTCTGAGGAAAAAAATTAATTTAATCCATTTTGGAATAATGCTGTAACATAAAATGTGGAAAAAGTGATGCGCTGTGAATACTTTCCAGATGAACTGTATTTATCCATCCATCCATCCATTTTCCAACCTGCTGAATCCGAACACAGGGTCACGGGGGTCTGCTGGAGCCAATCCCAGCCAACACAGGGCACAAGGCAGGAACCAATCCTGGGCAGGGTACCAACCCACCGCAGGACACACACAAACACACCCACACACCAAGTACACACTAGGGCCAATTTAGAATCTCCAATCCACCTAACTTGCATGTCTTTGGACTGTGGGAGGAAACCGGAGCGCCCGGAGGAAACCCACGCAGACACGGGGAGAACATGCAAACTCCACGCCGGGAGGACCCGGGAAGCGAACCCGGGTCTCCTAACTGCGAGGAAGCAGCGCTACCACTGTGCCACCGTGCCGCCCACTGTATTTATCTTGCGGTCATATGTACAAGTTCTATATTGTCAAGATCTTGGTGTTCATACATTAGTTAGCAAATTATTAATGTAAGAACAAGACGATCTTGACAACTATAAAACACATACAACAAAATACAATGGGCATTTATAATTACAGGTACATTAACTATTCATTAAATATGAATAAACGGAACTGTTTTTTTCTTTGTTTTCAAAGGGCAGGCCTGTTTTTTTGGGGAAAGGTTTGGGGAAAAAGTGGATGAAACTAATTTTAATAAATTTTATACAGTGGAGACATGCCATTTGACTTTTTTTTTTTTTAAACTTTTTTAGTGCTATGCTTTCTACTGTGGTTTCTCTAGTGGTTTTCACGTATGTATGAAATATGGTCATGTATGTATGAGATAAAGTTAGATTAAAAAGTTACAAAAGTGCACTTCAGGGCTACCTCATTACGACTTTACCAAGGCTAAAGCTCTTCAGTTTGACATCACTTGCATCTCTTGTAGCGCGGCAATATAAAAAGCAGAATGGTAGTTTTTATTTATTAAAGGAGTGTGGGAGGGTTGGAGATGGGTCTACCTGCAGCCTGTAATACCTATTACGTATGTCAGATAATGCCCACAACCTCAGTCACGAAACGCCCATCGCATGCCCCATTCCACTACAGTTAACATTAGGGTTGCGGGAGAGTTATCTGACTCAAAAGAGTTTAGGTACTGTACATGCTTTATGCTTACAATATCAGTCTGCACAATCATACAGGGGGCCCCTGAGGGGATATGGTGTACTTTTTTTTTTTCTGGGAAACTATGTATACAACTTTCTATTTTGTGCTCACCGCTTACTATCTCATGCCCACCATTTACTATAACCTGTGCACCGGGTACTTTAAGGTCGCACAGCTATTATTGTAGGTGTACCACATACATTCAGAGCAGGAACATTGAGTGCGACTGTACATAATGTTCTGGAAGTTGAACATGTATTCTTAGAAGGAGCAGAGGTAAGAACTGCTGCCTTATAGCCAAAAGGTTGCTGGTTCGAGTCTGGGTGCTCCGCATTTTGAGTAGTGAGCTGCTATTATTATTATTACTACTAAAATAAAAGCATACATTTGATCATTTGATTAACACCCGGTGTAAATATTGGCTACTTGTAAAAGTTAGCACTTTTTTTTTTTTTTATTATTATTATTCAGTTTTATTCTCTCAAGTGACGTTCACGTGGTACAACGAACTTGCCTCTGCCACTCTGAGTTGATGGCATTTATCTCTATTCTTTTCACAAGACCAGCAATGACCACAGTTGGTGCTGTGGTTGATGCCTGCTCAGAACCATTTGTAGTACTGGCAATCAAAGATATGATGTTTCGTGACAGCTATCAGACTGGATAATAATAGCTCACTACTCAAAACGCGCAGTGCCTGGACTCAAACTGACAATCTTTTGGTTATAAGGCAGCAGTTCTAACTTCTGTACCATCTGAGAATACATATCAACTTTCTGTCAATTGACAGTTGAGCTTGGGTTTGTAACTCATTAAACAGCAACATGAATGAATGTTTTTTTTGTTAAACTTTCGTTATATTCTTGAATAAAAGCTCACCTGTTTATTTGATATTTGGACTTAGTCTTCACACATTATACACTTCACGTCATTATTAGTATAACATGGAAAAAGTTTCTACTTTAGGTATGTGTTTAGCATTTCTTGCCTCGCATTTCCTGCCATCCTACACTTACACAGATCATTGTAGACTCGAAACACACATGAAACGTATGTATTCCAAATAATGATATATTATTTACCCTGTACAACACCAGGCACCTCACTGCCAGATAAAAATTTTGGGATGGACTCAGCTCCATCTGTGGGGAAATGGGATAGCAGGCTGCATGCGCTGATCGATACATTTGCAAAACAAAAGATGCTGACGGAGAGGTGCAAAGGAATTTAAGGAGGCCTGGGATTACAAGTTTTTTCGTAGGCTTCAGGGATTCTAGTGTTAAGGACATTAGACCAACCCAGTAACAAACCTGATGAGTACACTTATCCCTCAAGAAAATAGGTAAAGGTAAGTAGAGGGAAATATCACGATAATACATTTTATTGTTTTATCTTGGTACTGTTCTATATTACTCTACTTTCCCCTTTTATATTCTTTGTGAGAATGCCTCAAATCCCATAGAGGTAGCACTGTCTCTAAGGCATTGTACTTTATAACTTCTCTCCACCTTCCCTTCTATATCTATATCTTAGGCAACTACTTAGAGTAAAAGACAAGCAGAGGTTTAGTTACATTTTAAATAATTATTGATAATATTCATAAATAATAACAATAAGCAAAGTACAAGTGAACAATGGCAACCATACAACCTGATAAATGCTAATATGTAGTTTCAGGCGGCACACAGACATGTTAGTTACTTAAATGTCTTTAGTTAAGTCATCATTTCTAGCTTTCCTCAGGACAGGCAACATGCCTGTCACTATATGGCTGCTGAACTGTGCTCCTCAGTGTGGTCTTCTTTTCAGTCCATTGTGTGTGAGATGCTCCATCATGATGGTGTGAGAGACAGAGGGAAGGGTAAAGCAAGCAAATTTATACATACTCTGTCCAAATCCTACAGCCAATAGTGCATCGTGTTACAGAATGACTTTGGATTCAAAATAAAACAACCAAACTTAGACCAATAGAATTCTGGTATGACACATCCCCCCATTTACTGGCTTATTTTCATACCTGCCCCCCAAAACCATTTCTTAAGTGAAGCTTACTGGCTAGGTAGTTTGGCCTTCCTGTCCTGCAGAGAATTACTTGCCAGACAAGTTTGAGGCACTTCCCCCAATTCTCCCATAAATTCCTAAGTTAGTACTAAAGACTGGGGGTGGTGGGCAGAATCTTTAAACATCGAAGCTTCTCACCAATGAAACACTAATATTACACTGCTTTGCCTAAGTTACAAATAAAGACAAAGAAAATATTTATCAGCTTGTACACATAATTTCATACCACAACACTCCACCCCTAATACATGTTTTGTACAATGTCTTTATGATATAATTAAGTTGACTTAATTGTTTGAGGAGTCTGTTGCACAACTTGTGTTTTATACTGCAGTGATTGCTTTTCTTGTGTTAAAAATTGTAAGTGACCATTTGTTCATTAAATATCTTCTTTATTTCAAAGACAATCTGAAGAACTTGGATGTGCTCCTGATGACTTTCATCTGCTTCAGCTTGCTTCATCTGTTTCTTTAGCTTTTTACAGTCTTCATATGTCATCAGATCCTACAGTTCAAAATGAGACACGTCCACACCTTCCACTAAACTAGCCCACTGTCATTTAAGTTTGTTCTGTGAATTCTTTTTGTTCACCTAAATTATATTAATCCTGTATCTAAATGTTAGTTCGACCACTGCCCTAAACAATTCATAAAAGCATATGCAGCTCTACTATGAACTTGAAAATTTAAACAGTAACATACCACGTGTCAATGCCAACTACCTCTGCCTAAATAAGAGCACATGTGCTTCTGCATAAACTGTTTACAAACCAACATTTGTGGCCCCTCTTCACACATTTGGGGTTGACTTAGTTGACTTTTGTGCTTTTCAACCCATGGTGTAACTCTTGACTGCCATCAATCAGCCTTTACCAGTATAGGCTGGCATCACCACCAAGAGACATCATAGCTATGCAACCCTCATCATTCCCCCTGTAGGCCACCACTACAATTGTTTGATCACCATATGCATACGCGCTGTGCTAAACACGTCGGTTCAGAATTTTTCCACTTATCCTGTGCCTGTAGCACAGCTGACAGCTGCAGCAGGGCTTCCATGTTTTCTCACTTACACTATACTTAAACATCAGAGCCCATATGACTTCCAAATGTACCAACTGCATCTGCTCTTATGAAAAGTTCACCAATTTGCTCAGTATGCCTTTTCTTTAATAACAGTATTATATTATCTCAATTAATTAATTAATAACCAGAATCTACACTTTACGAGCCCAATATTAATGTCCTTATTTGTGGTATTCCTAACTGGTTTGCACAGTTTTCACTTATTTTGAATTTTCATAATTTTGCTGTTGTTACTTTATGCTGGAATACCCTGGGTTCCAAACAAACTTTTTTTTAAAATCTATAGCTATTGTGACTAGTCCTATTATTGTATGATTGTGGACTTGTTACTCACTTAAAACCCTTTAAGTGTCTTTTTTAGCTGTCTCTTCAGTTCATTTTCATGTCTTTGTCTTTGCTCTTTTCCTCTTTCTTTGGTCTGCTGTTTGGGCAGGTCTGCAAAATGGAAGGTGACAAAGCAGTTTCTGTCCATCTCACCATCTTGGTTGTCGACCTGTTGCCAACACAAAAACTTTGCTTCCAGGCATTCACTGGAACAGCTTGGTCATTAGTGCCACTACGCTCCAAAGTTCTAATTGTAACCCAGTCTTCCTGCGTGGATTTTACTCTTGCCTTCACTATTTATTAGCTCAAAGTCCATGAAACCTCAAAATAGAAGTAGCACTGCTGCAAAAGGTCAGAAAATTTAAACAGTTAGAAATAACTATTTTCTCTTTCTTGTCTTCATGTGCTATCCTTCCATTTTTTTCAATGCCTGTGTATCCTTTTCTTTTTTTAATCTATAGTAATTACTACCTAAAAATGTAGGCTAAAACCCGTGTGGCAGGTTTGCCAGTGGATTTTACTAGGATATTCCATTTTGGCTTATTAACAAGGGCATATTTCTTGTCTGAAAACAGTGGGAATTAAAGTGGCCCAATTTGGATTTAACTCTAGATACATATTAAACATTACAATCCATCAGCGTAGATAAGCGAGTGTGCTAAGTTTACCAGAGAATTAAATTAGTGTACTTGCATTGGACTGGGCAAACTTCACAAGCACTTAATATGTGAACTATGAATTCCTTTTGCAACATAAGCGAATAGGAAGCTGGCTGTGAGCTAGTAAGTGTGTAGTTAGCTAACTAATGCCATTTCCTTTCACAACACATTAGTGTAGTAGTTAGCGCTGCTGCTTCGCGGATCAAGCGACCTGGTCTTGAATGTATAGCCTGCTTTTATAAATTTACCAATATCCATTTCTGTGGGATGTAACTATGAAAACAAAACATCAAACTCTATGCCGTTAAGTCCTGTTCTCAGAAAATGCTGTATAGTCACAGGCAATGGTATTTGGTGATCATCTGAATTTATGCAGCACACACGGAATAATAGCTGCTGAGACTTTAAAGTACATGGTGCGCAGGTTATGGTAAGTGATGGGCACAAAATAGTGGTGGGCACAAGACAGAAAGTTGAAAATGGACCAAATTGTTTCCCCGGAAAAAAAATACACCATATCTCCTCAAGGGCTCTGTAAGAGTGTGCAGACTGGTAACTGTAAACATAACACATGTAACTAAACTATCCCACACTCCTTTAATAAACCAAATCCCACTCGTCTGCATTTAATATCATTGCACTACAAGAGATAGGAATGACATCAAACTGAAGTAAAATCGTAACTAGGTAGTCCCAAAGCACAATTTTGTAATTTTTTTAATCTAACTTTATCTCACACATACATGAAAGTATCCTGTACATACAAGATATTCTCATGTAAGTACAAGATGTCTTCACGTGTGTACGAGATAACATTTATCCCATAATTTTTTTCACTGTGCAGCTCAGAGCTTTCATACTGCCTTACTCAAGAAAGGAAACTGAATTACTAATCAAAATAAACTGTATGTTAAATTCTGCACTCTATATAGAACTACTCACCAAATCATTGCTTGTTGCAATCTATAAATCTATTAAAGAAGCAATTTAAATAAATTATACTTAAGGGGGCACTGATGTAAATTTGAAGGCGGCAACTTTTGAATATACTGTAAAATATCATTGGAATTTAAATCAGTTAATTGTGTTTTTATAGGCTGTAAAAAACCCCTCATATAAGGATTCTTGCAAATTTCCAATAAAACATGTTACTTTTTTAACATATTATAAAAAAAAAAATCTTTAAAACCATCCCAGATTATTAAAAGTGGCATTCTTACATTCCTATAAGTTAGTAAATAATGTTCCAGCATGTAAAATGTAGATATCTCCTAAGATCCTACTTTGCCCAAACTTGGGAATCCAAATAATCTACTCCATGCCCCCACCAACTACATACACTTCAAGTCTTCTTAACAATTCAAGACTCTCATCTGAAATATTCAGACAAAAAAACAAGCAAAACTATATTTACTTTATAATTCTGGAATCCTTATTGTAACCACCATCATACTCTGTTGTTTCTTCAAGTGCTTGAAAATCTAGATTCTGTAAATTGGGGAGAACAAGAAGTAAAATATTAATAAAATATAACACCAGAATGATAAGGCAATTTATTATAAAAGTAAACTGCACAAACATATTCTTACCCTGCTTCCACAAATAAGCAGTTCAATTTCTTCAGGTCTAAATAAATATTTTAAGGGTGATTCATTTGTTACCATATGAAAACCTCTTCTGAATGCTTTAAACTGCTTTTCTACACTTTTATTGAGTATGTATTCAGCATACTGTGCAACAAATTCCTGCAGAAAAGAAAAAAAAAATAACTATAGTGCAGGTCTAATAATGACATACCCGTTGGCATTTCCTCACTCCTGCATTAACTAGCAAACTGTTAAACAGAAGTTAATAGAATCATTTTTTTCCATTCAGTAATACATAGCAGCTAACACAGCTCAATGGTCAAAGAAGGCAGAAAGATAATGGCAGAAAAACTTTCTTTTCAATTTTAAAAATAAATTGCGTACTTGAAACCAATGCAAGCAAAATAATGATTGTATGCTGATCAAAATAGAACAGAAAATGTGATCTTTTAAAAAAAAAAAAAAAGACTTAATTAAAAAAATACATGTTTATAATATGTTCTTTTTCACCTTAACAAGCAAGTAAGACGACCAAAAATAGTTCTCTTCATCTAACAAAGTGTAACAATAAAATATCTTAAAAAGTATTGACTGCTATAAAACATCATTAAATTATTTTTTTAAAACTAAATTAAAATTAATTAAATTAATAAAGATAAAAACATTATTTCTTTAAACAAGTTTCATGTTATAAAATGTTTATTTTAAGAATATAAAATCAACAATTACAAGTTGGTTGTTAGTACTATAAAAAAAAAAAAAACTGTCAGTAAAACATAACAGAATGTCACTTCTATTATTAAATCTTTGTTTGGTCAATAGTGCAATTACACAAAGCAACAAGAGATATTTTCTCTTTCAGATTAAAAAAAAAAAACAAAACCAAAAACTAGCATTTATCCCTGTGATATTTTGCTACCTCCCTGCTATTGAAGGCATGCCGAAATGGACTCTTTTATAATATTTGTGGTGAGTCCATTTCTTTTTACTGGATGTCTTTTCTATGGATTACTTGGTTTTAAACCTATGCTTTTTATTGATATTTTACAGCCATTGTACCTGAAGTTTGGCCTCTGATTCTAATACAAAGGAACAGAGAGGACAAACTGAAAAAGAAAAAAATCAAGGGAGGAAAATAAATAATGGTTACACAATGGTTGTCAGATAAAATATGTTTAAATGAATAATATTAATAAAATGGATTTCTGAATTGCCATGATGACCAGTCTCTTCAGATGTTAAAATGAGGAGACTTGCCACGAGTCATCAAAAATACACATTCTCTGAGCAAAAATGGAAAATGTACAATGGATATCTCAACTATAATTAGCATTCTGTTATCTGGGATATTTTCAGATGAATTTTCATTTGCATTTGTTTAAACATTTGATATTTCATTTGTTTCTCTGTTATGAGACTGAACTGTTAAATAAACAGCATAAGGATTGGAGTACTGCTTTATTTCCACATATATATTTTTGAGTGTGTGGCTTATACATATTTCCTGGGTTGCTTTGAATTTATGTACTTGTATATACTTAATTATTGCTGCACATTTGCACCCATTTTTTGAACCAAGTAAATGGCAAACAAATTAATCACATAATTATCTCATTGTTTAATTTGCTAGTATTCTACTACACTTTTGAAAAAGTGTGGTAGTAGGAAATTTACATTCCTTACAGGACCATTTGGAGGTGCAACCTATCCTGGCAGCACCACATACAAGGTTAAGAAATAAACCAGAGTAAGATTCCAGTCTATCAAAGACATATTAATGCATACACTCCAACAATCTAAACTAAAACATAGTACCTAATAAAACTTTGCGAATATGTACAGAATAACAAAATTTCATGAAAGCAGTTGCTGGGCTCAGAACTAAAATAAGAAACTGTGTGGCAGTGCTAAGCACAAATAAATACTACAAAATATCCCTTTAAGGTTAGAAAATGCATTTTTAAATTTTCACACAGTCAACCAACCATTATTGAACCAAAATATTATAACAACGTATTCAATGGGGAACACACTTCACATTAAGATAGTTAAGAATACTGTATTAAAAGCCAGAGGGATATTTTTAGCTTTAACTTCAAACATTAATCATAGCTAGACAAGTTCCATCTAGGCTTACATTCTAACATGCACAAATTAATCAATCATTTTACTTTTTTATACTGAGCCTATGATATCTGAGTTAAAAAATAAATACATGTATTAGGGATTTCAATTAAAAAATATATCTGGATGAGATCTGGATTTGTTAACCAAGCAAGCTTAATAGACTTAATGATCTTTCACATTTCTGGATTGAAATTTTTTTTTTTTTTTTAGTTTTACTAAACAAACTTTAATGTTAATCTAAAAAAACATTTTTGTAGCAGAGAGATTATAAATTTATAAACAGCAAAACTAAATTATGCAAAGGATAAGACAAGTTTGGAGCATCATATGTATGCTAAGGCAAAATCATGCAATCTTCCATTCATTATATATTGTTGATTGTGAGCAAAAAAAACAAAACAGAGCAGCAATGGAGCCACATGAATTGTAAATCTTAAACACGAAATAATGTACAAAGCATCCCTGAGGCTCACAGTCAAGTTTGGCATGATCTCTGTGGTCCTATTTACGAAGCATAATATGATGATATATAAAAAAAGATGAGTGACTCTTTTGTGATATGCCATGAAAAAACAGCCCGAGTTGAGGCAAATAGTAAAAAAGTGAAGCAGGCATGGGAGTGTCCTTTTTCAGGTAATGCTAGTGGCAATGTGTCACATTTTGATATATTTAATACTATTGCTACATATGGCTTAGTGAAACTTAGTCAACAGAAGTAAATAAAGTATTATGTTTTCTCCAATAGCAGTACTGAGTTAAAATTCTTACCTTTCTGTTTTCATTTGTAACTGGGATTTTGTCACCATTTTCTCTTAAATCATACATTAGAGGATTTCCAAATAAATCTGTCTGAGATATCTGAAAAGTGATCATCATGTCATCTTCAACACTGCCTTCATATTCCAGAAGTTCTTTTAAACTTTGATACAAAACCTGCAGCACAGAAGAGAATTAACTCTAAACTGGTATTTAGTTATAAAACTAAAACTTAGAAATTACTAAATTTTAAGGGATCCAACAAAATAAAATTAACTAAAGGAAAAAATCAGAATGTAAGATTTAAACAAATATATACTGTACTGTATCCATGATACTGGTGGAACATACAATTTAATCTTGAAAATGCTTGGCATACAAAAATATAACGTATATGCAATACTGAATACTAAACTCAAATCCCACGTTTAGCCTACAAGAGAAATTTCATGGTTGCTGTTCATCACTTGAAAGAAAATGATTGCACTTACAAGGAGAAATTAGACTGCAAAATTTTAAATATACAACAAACACAATCCAATAACTAAATATAATGAGTGAAGTAAAAGAGCATAATTTTTCCCTCCAATACCCTCTTTTCTTCTCAATTATGTGCCTTACTTTACACCTGCCAATCTGCAGTTGTTGATTCTGAAACCATACATAAGTCCTTTACTAAGGTGTCACACTAAATTCAAGATGATGCACTGCACTTAAACCCTTATGCCCGAAGAGGTTTTTGGCATTATTTAGCCTAAATTACACACCAAAAAAAAGGCTAGTATTTGGCTTATGCAATAAAAGAGCTTCAAATGACTGGAGTAGTGATTATACTATATCACTTCAAATTTTTGAAGAAAAATCTTTTTATATTAATAAAAAAACTTTGTTTCACACCAATATGAACTAAACAAAACACAGAAAATGGTCATTTTTAGAATTTCTATTCAAAAAATTTAATTTTACTGTATATATCCAATACATTTTATGATGCATAACCCTGGAATCAATTTTCTTTTATGCCCTAGCCTGTCAGTTGTCATAAGTTTAGATTGAATATCCCATTGCATTGCAAAGTTGTATTGTCTGGCTAGGAAGGAGGATTGTTTTCATAACCAGACGGCAGGCTAGAGTAGAAGGTGGTGGGACAAAAAAAAAATAACTGTGTCCGACCGGTATTAAAT
This sequence comes from Polypterus bichir lapradei, assembly GCA_026402145.1. Taxonomy (NCBI): domain Eukaryota; kingdom Metazoa; phylum Chordata; class Cladistia; order Polypteriformes; family Polypteridae; genus Polypterus; species Polypterus bichir. The sequence continues at coordinate 146,836,118 of JANRMT010028174.1, forward strand.
AATGGATGGACCAGCGAGAGCCACAAATCAGGAAAAGTTCCATCCCCCATATTCCAGGTGGCAACCCACTCAGGACGTTCACAGGGATCCCTGGCGATCAACAGATGGCGCTGTTGGGGAGGACCTCCCTACATTTTCTGTGGCCCAGAACAGCTTCCAGGAAGACACAGCAAGGCACCGGAAGCATTCCTAAGTCCAGTTTAACACTAGAATCTCTGATGTCTACGAAAAAAGTCGTAATCCCGGGCCTTGCTTGCTGCCTGTGCTGCTTGACACATTTGCAAAACAAAGGTGCTGATGAAGAGGTGCAAAGTTGGGATTATGGCTTTTTTCGTAGGTTTCAGGGATTCTAGTGTTAAAAGGGAGCCTGCTGCCACACATGGACAAGCCAGAGTTGGAAGGCTGTGGGCAACACACAACTGGAGGATGGAATGAGGAAGAATTTGATAATTGTGTATTTGCAACTGGCTTTGGAAAAATAAATAAATATTTCTGGATAAATAAATATTGTTCATTTTATCTTAAAAGTGTGCTCTGTATCACTAAGTCTTGGGTTCGGGGAGCTGCAGTGCCCCCTGATCGTTACAACATATAATTATGTACCTATCCATAACTTTACCTTCAAAATTGTTCATGCTAGTTCTTGAAACCACTTCTACTTACCTCTAAACACAGATAAACCTTACATTTTGAAATTAAAACTTTGAAATATGATGCCTAAGTGGTTAATTGCTAAAATTAAAAGCTGAAAAGCAGAGTATGAACAAATGGGTTATGTTCATGCACTTAAATAATAATCAACCGTCACAGCTTTAATCTGAAGTTAAAAATATTAAGAAAGATCACAACTAGTTCACCTTTTTAAAATTACGAATCAAAAATACATCCTTAGTTGTTTTTTTTTTTGTTGTTTTTTTAATAGGTGACAACATCCTGAAAAGAAAAACACTAAATCAGAATTGACTGCACAATATAGCATACTAGCAAAATACCCGCGCTTTGCAGCGGCGAAGTACTGCCTTAAAATTTTTATTAGGAAGAAAATGAAACCTTTTTAAACTGAGGGAAAATATACCAATAATTATTTGTTAAGGATCTCTTTGTATACTACGTTGTCAGTTCGGCCCTCCGGTTGTAATATGACCAAGCTGTGCGCTGAGAATTAGAATTTCGAAATGAAACCTGCTTAACTTTTGTAAGTAAACTGTAAGGAATAAGCCTGCCAAATTTCAGCCTTCTACCTACACGGGAAGTTGGAGAATTAGTGATGAGTGAGTGAGTGAGCCAGTAAGGGCTTTGCTTTTTGTTAGTATAGATAACCACAGATATGTACTTTATGCAGGACTTATGCATGAAGGCAGGGAGGAAGTGGAATCTGCTTCAGGTGAAATTTCACTTTTACTCAACATTCCCCTTTAAAAGCTACTCCTTTATCTATGTAAATACACGGTTCAATAAAATTAAGGGAACACTTACTTCACACATTGAATCTTGATGAATGATATATTCAATTGGAAAATCTGTACTGAGTAATACTGTGTAATTTGTTGAGAACAAAATGATGCAACAATGGCCTATGGAAACTAAAATCACCAACCTACTGAGGGCTTCATTTAACATCAGATGGAAAATCAAAGTTAAAAGTTGAAATCACAGGATGATCCAACTATGTATGGCCCCAACGTGCCTGTATGAACTCCAACAACATCTGAGTATGCAACGACAGATGGTGTTCTGGGGGATCTCCTCCGAGACTTGAATCAGGCATCAGTGAGTACTTCGACAGTCTGTGGCACAACTTGGGGGTGTCAGATGCAGCGATACATAATGTCCCAGAGGTTCTCAATTGGATTCAGATATGGGGAATGTGCGGGCCAATCAATAGCATCAATGCCTTTGTCATCTAGGAAATACTTATACCCTCTGGCCACATGAGGCCAGGCACTGTCGAGGAATTCAGGGCCCACTGCACCAGCATAAAGTCTGATAATGGCTCTGAAACATTTCATCTCGGTACCTAACAGCAGTCATGGAAGCATTTCCCGGCACATGGAGGACTGTGTGACCCTCCAAAGATATGCAACCCCAGTCCATCACTGACCCTCTGCCAAACCAGTCATACTGCATGACGCTGCAGATTGCATATCATTCACCACGGCATCTCCAGACTCTTTCTGGTTTATCATATGCTCAGCGTGAACATGCTTTCATCCGTGAAGAGAACAGGGCACCAATGACAGAGCTGCCAATTGTGTATAATCTGGCGAATATCAATCGAGCTTCAAAGGGATGGGCTTTAAGAACAGGTCCCACTACAGTATGTCGGGCCCTCATACCACCCTCATGGAGTGTGTTTCTGACAGTTTCTTAAGAAACAAGCACACCAGTAGCCAGCTGGAGGCCATTTTGTAGGACTCTGGCTTTGCACCTTGTGTTCCTCCTCGCACAAAGGAGCAGATACCGATCCTGCTGCTAGGTTGATGACCATCTATGGCTCTGTCCAGCTCTCTTTGTGTAAAGGCCTGTCTCCTGGTATCTCTTCCTAACTCTTGAGTTTTCACAAAAAATGGAATACAGTAATCCCTCGTTTATCGCGGCAGATAGGTTCCAAGGCCGGCCGCAATAACTGAATTTCCGCGAAGTAGGGACACCATATTTATTTAATTATTTAACGTGTATTTGGACGTTTTTAAACCCTCCCTGTACTGTTTACAACCCACCCTTTACTCTATTAATAACAGGGACAACTGTTAAGCAATATGAACTTGGTAGATAAGTTTACAGTTACTGTATAGCAAAGTACATGTAGCTAAATATGACGTGATGATGGTGATGAGTATGCTGTGCAGTAAAAATGATGACGATGAAGCTGATGATGACTTTTACTGCGCAGCCGATGACTGTATTTTACGTCTCTTCAGACGGCGGTGCCAATTCCTGGGGCACCTCTTCCATGGTTTTCCGAAGGTGTATCCGTAGTAGTAGTAGGAACTGGCTCTTTCTCTCGCTCGGCGAGAAAGGTTGAAGCGAAATGGCCGCGGCAGAGAGACAAGGGGGGATGCTGTGGGATCTGGGCATCAGTCAAAGCACCAATCAGGGGGCCGGATTAGAAAGCGGGAAGCTGTGATTTGTCATCTCCCTCACATGTACCAATCACAGCCCGTGTCACAACGCACTTAGTCACCGAACTTGTTCTGTTGTTCTTAGACTAGGAAATACTACTACTATATTTAAAAACCCACAAAGTCGTGAATCCGCGAAAAGTGAACCGCGAAGTAGCGAGGGATTACTGTAATACCATTTATGTTTATGGAAACGGCAAACTGTATTGATTACAATGGCATCAGACATTTTTTTTTTTTGCAACTTCACATCGGCAACATAATGTATAGCGCTGTATTTGAGCCACTGAGAAAAAAATAAAGGACACGGTGAAAACGTGTATTTTGTGATTAAAGTGGAAATTTCGGCTTTAATCTCGAAATGTCCACTTTAACCTCGTAGTTTACTTTATTATTAAAGCAGACCATCGTAAACGTCATCCCAGTTTTTAATCGCTACGAGCTTCTTGGACCTGACAGCAGGTAAAGTAAAAAAATAAAAAATAGACAGCACAAAAGATGGTACGTGAGACTTTTAAAATGTATCGTGTCATTACGATCGGCAATATGCGACGCTTGAATATAAAAGCACCACGAATGCATCTGTATGTCAGCATATTGCTTCACCACTTTGAACCATTCATCAAACAGCAAAGTGCGCACATCGATCCCTGAAGGATCTCCATAGAGGCTTGCTGTCACATGTAGATAATAAACAGAGACTCTGACATCATGTTCCGACTTTTAGCACACTGCGCCCCCCGACTTTTTGCTGGTACTGCAACTCGCGCACGCGTCGCGTTAATTTCTGAGGACCTGCTCAGAGGACGCGTGAAATGAACGCTGGGAACGCGTGGCAGCCATGATGCGGGCATGTACGCGTTCTGAGCGTGAAGTATAAATCGGTCCTAACTGGGACACGGTGAAAGTAAAATTCAAGGCTAATACTAAGAGTGCCAGAGAGCTGGCTGAATCATGGCTATCAAATGAAAATGTCATTAACAGACACTTGGACATGAACCCAGCAGTTGGAAGCTTAAAAAGAAGGACACCTAAATAATAAAAAAAAGACTTTATGATCTCCCTCCGAACCCCATCTTATTGATACACCATTTGCTATATATTTCCTTTGATTCCTATGTGTCTAATCATTTTCTTCTGATGATGACAACTGCAAGGTTGTTGAAAGCTTAGGAATAAAAATCAGTTTTAAAACATGTGACTCATTTTCTCCCTTTGTGGATTACTATCTACAAATATATTATACATAATTGTGTCAGGTTACCATAATTAAGAGAAGCCATAAAGGTATACAGTATGAAGGAAACAAACTCATGCACATGCTGACTAAGCCAGAATGAACACACCTGCAGGGTATACCCATGGCAGAGAAACTTAGGTCTGGAGCATTCCAGAATCTGAAAAAAATTCCAAATTCACAAACTTATTTGGCCCCAAGATTTCAAATAAGGGATTGGAAGCTTGCTCCTAATTCTGTAGTTAGAATAGATGCTGACTTGGATCTGAAGCAAAAAAATATACTATAAATCACAAATGGTTGAAACTTGCAATTCAAAAATTTTAGTGCACAAGAGGTAAGCTTTGGCAATTTACAAAATCAGCACCACAGACTACTCTTTTCAGGTTCAGACTCTTAACTTTTTGAGCATCCCTTGCAAATACATAAAAATAAGCTGCAATAAACGTAATCCATAGATATAATGTTTACTGTCTTGCTAACCTGTGGAAGTACTTCTCTTCTAAACCTAATGTAAATGTGTCTTAAGATATGTATCCCCGTACTACTAATGACTTAATGTAACATTATGAACTATACCATTATACAATAATTAATAACACATGAAAAGACTATTACATAACAAAATGAGGAAAAAGGAACCCTGGTATTACCGGATGGGAATCTGCCAAATCACGAAATGTTCCTTTCTTTCCCATTAATTTTCTGTAGACAACCATAGGGAAGTGAACATCCAGGATGCAGTTGTTGTAGATTGCCAGTCCCAGCACAATGCCAATCAGTGTGAACTGACCCTCGGTTTCGAAGGAGGAGGGATTGAACCAAAATAATTTTGTTGTTTCATCATATGTGAACATTCCTGAGGGGAAAAAAAATCAGTTTTTAATACATTTAGCACAAAACTCTATAGACTAAATAATTTTGGTATACCACTAGGGTATCCAAAAAGTGCATTTATGTATAACATTATAACAGTGTACAATATTCATAATATTTAAAGCACTGCATTAATCTAAAATACCTTTTTGAAATATAAAAACCCAACAGCAGCATTAAATAGGTACAACCATTTTTTAATTGCAATGTAATACTTTTTTGTGATTAAAAAATAACATCAAAAACATGAAAAATATAGATGTACAATCTTTGGGAAAGACCAAGAAAATGTCTGAAAAACAGGCTTTATAAATATTATAACTAACGATGTAGTATTTTGAAGATAGGAGAACTATCAATTGTAAAAATTAATTACTGTTTTTATCTCATACTAATACTTGTTATATAATACTTAAAGGGTATGGGGTAGGAATCTGTTGAACAAAACTCCACTCAAATACCACAACTACTTTACAACATATGTTGTTTATTAATATTTTTTAGGTTAAGTAAAGTTGCATTTAAAATCTTTAAAGAATACTTTGAAACTATGCTTATAAAATATTATGGTTTTCAAGTCTGATGAATGTAAAGGTAGCACACCTCAAAAAATTAAACACAAGGCCACATATAAACCTAAAATCAGATGTACTAACACAAATAAAAACCCTGCCCAGTTGTAAATTTTAAAAACTGTACAACACTACACCTGGTGATTACTGAACAAAATAAAATGTCAATGTTACTAGTTAACTATGAACAAATTATTAATTTCACCCTGTCATATACTGAAATCAGGAATAAAGAGGTGAAAGCACAGTTACAGGAAAATGTAATTTATTGATTTTAGCTTGGCTTCCAGTATCATGATTGCCCTAAAACTAGCACTGAAGCTCAGAGCTCTTGGACTGTACACCATACTGTGGATCATCTATCTTTACTGGGAGACCTCATGGTTTGATGATTTTATGACAGAAATAATAAATGTTTCTGTTATGGCCTACCTGAACAACACTGTTTATTATGCACAAAAATGCAACTTTTTGTTTATACCTGTCTTATTTAGAATTTAGTATCCAAGTCTGAGAATATGAAAAAGATCTATCACAGTTACAAGGGTAAGGCTGCATTTTCGGCATTATTAAACTGCCCCATTATTATTACTGAAGTGTCTGTCTCATGGAAAGCCATAAACGATGGAAGTGGTGCATTTAAGCTATGTTTCATTTAAGCAGTTTGTTGTCCACGGAGTGTAAATACAGAAATTTAGTTGACAACTACTAGATACCATGTTCCAGATATTTTCTATGTTATTGTGTTTTATTAACATGGTTTAGAAGAAACTAGACCTCCTTACCTATATCAGGGTTGAATATTTCTTCCACTACAAGTTGAAAAAATTCTTTGGACACACCTCCTTCATCAACACCTTGCTCGCCTTCAAACTCTACATAAAGTTGTTTCTTCAAGTCTGCAGGATTTTCCATGGCAATCATCTCAAGCTATGTAGCAAAATAAGGAAATCAAGGAGTAAGTAGGCAACATAATAAAAGATAGATAGGACACAGGACATTTTCAATAGGATAACACTTAACTGGTTTATTTTCAACATATGAATAATGTAAGGATTATATTTTGTCTACCTCACATGTATTTTACACTAACTAAATTGAACCTTGAGAACGAAGGCGCGATGGCGGTCCGCCAGTTTTCAGTCACGGACGATTGTGTGTTGGTTCGTTCCATGCATTGTTACAATGTTGCTTTTCTTGCTGATTTATTACATTACCGATTTTTCAAATGTTAATTTTCTCCCTGTGCTTAAAAATCATTAAAAAACCGGCCTGATTATGTGGTGTATGGTACGCCGTGGGTTGGCTAGTAAGAAATAATGGAAACTCAGATGATTCATTCCATAACCCAAAACTATTCATATAAAAATGATTAATACAAAATATAAAGTAAAAATACATAAAACAAATTAACCTGCACTTTACCTTTGAAAAGAATCTTGGCTGGTGTGAGTGTGTTTCTAAACTCTTTTGGGATTCCACCCAAAGTGACGACAGGCGGAAGAACGCCCCGAAGCAACCGCAGGCTCCAAGCGCTGTAGCAGTTCGCCGTAAAAGCGAATCTGAAAAGATCGCAGACATGCTATAAGCACCTGCCATTGATGGGTAATACAGGAACATAATAAATGCACCGGGCACAGTATTACTTGGCCCCGACCCTGCCTGACTGCTGTGTCTGTGTATAGTTAGTAGCAGATCCCGCTACAATAAATAACTGTTATGTTCCTGTTTCAAGCTGAATAAAGCTGGTGTCTCTAAAGTACTGAGACTCAGCTTCGTGTTTTGGGGTGCAAGACAGGGACTCACACGTTACAACACACACGTGGTCACCATGCTATAGTAAACAGTATATACTCGTATGGATGTTGACTATATGAGTAAGGCACGCTGACTCAGATGGAGAATGGGAGACGATTACCCACAATCCCGCAACGAGAGACAGAAGAACAATCAGCTCAGTTGTGATCACGTGGCGTTTGGCAGACAAAGCGTATATGTACTACTCATATTGCAAGACATGGCTCGTTTATCAAGTCAAAATTTATAAAAAATTTTTAGCTCGTCTTGCAAAACATTCGCAAGCCAAGTTACTCGCAATCCAAGGTTCCACTGTACATGATTTTAAAACTAATTACATTTTCAGTTTCAAATTGATGAAAATATACTGGAAGGTTAATTTTTATTGTTAATTTACTTTTACACTTTTTTCCGTGTCACAGATAAACTAATATATATGAACCAACAGCACAGAATTACCAACAAGTTTTGAACAACTGGAAATTTTGAAAATACCTCATGCTATTTAATATACAGTGAAGGGAAACAAGTCTTTTGTAAAATTGCTCACAAAAAATACAACTCTAAATGTGCATGACTTTTAAATTACTTGTTGATGTTAAAAAATGATTGACATACAAATATTTCATTCAAAAGAAAAGCATAAAACTCTCAAAGGGTTAAAATATCTTCAAACTGTATTTCTAGATAGGGAAAGGTATACTGTATTTAGAAACAGCTGAGTAGAAAAAGTATAATAAAAAATGTTCAATTAAAAACTAAAAATAAAATTCATAATCCTGTACTGCAGTTTATAGGCTGTTCCTCCCATTACAGTATTGTAAAGTTGTCTCTTATTCATTACGAGAACATAATTACAATTACCAGATAAGAATACTAAATTAAAAGCTGTTTCTGGCAAGATACATCTCAGATATTAAGGCTAGGAAAGAAGACAGACGATAAATGTACTGTCAGTTAGCTATGGTTGATTAACGTACCTGTTTTATTTAATTTTGAAATGAAGTAGAAGTGCTTAATGAAACAGTGACCTCTAAATGCCTGGGGTTTTCAATCAAAGACATGAAATTAGGGTTAGGGGTAGCCATGGTGCTGGTGATGGTGTTTCCTATGACAGGTACTATACGAAGACTGAATGTTATATAAATAGATTGAATGTTTTCTTGATTGCCTTTATAAGTAATTTTTTTCAATAGTAACTACAGTATATGTTTCAAAATAAGAAGCATCAGTAACATTTTTCTTTGGCATGGCTTTCATGGCTTAGTGGGCAGAGCTTAACCTCTTTTGTGGAGTTTATAGATTTTCCGTGTTTTTACCTTTGATTTCCTACCACATTTCTGAAAACATACAGGTTTACTTAACTGGCAATTCCAAACTGGCTTTGTGTTAGTGTGTTCATAAATGGGCCCTGCATTAACTGGCACCCTGTTCAAGATTGTTTACTTTGTTTCAGTTAGTGCTACTGGAATAGGCATCATCATAGACAATTATACATTTATTCAGAAGAGATATGTTCTCAACTACCAATCTGCAGAGGGGAAAAAACACAAGCATTCTGAAAAATCTAGGTTATAAATGGTTTAGCATTTTTACTTAAGTGATGATGGCATCCACAGTTGTGCTTGAAAGTTTGTGAACCCTTTAGAATTTTCTATATTTCTGCATAAATATGACCTAAAACATCATCAGGTTTTCACTCAAGTCCTAAAAGTAGATAAAGAGAAACAAGTTAAACAAATAAGACAAAAATATTATATTTGGTCATTTATTTATTAAGGAAAATGATTGAATATTACATATTTGTGAGTGGCAAAAATATGTGAACCTTTGCTTTCAGTATCTGGTGTGACCCCCCTTTGCAGCAATAACTGCAACTAAATGTTTCCGGTAACTTTTGATCATTCCTGCACACCGGCTTGGAGGAATTTTAGCCCATTCCTCCGTACAGAACAGCTTCAACTCTGGGATGTTGGTGGGTTTCCTCACATTACCTGCTCGCTTCAGGTCCTGCCACAAAATTTCGATTGGATTAAGGTCAGGACTTTGACTTGGCCATTCTAAAACATTAACTTTATTCTTCTTTAACCATTCTTTGGTAGAACGACTTGTGTGCTTAGGGTCGTTGTCGTACTGCATGACCCACCTTCTCTTGAGATTCAGTTCATGGACAGATGTCCTGACACTCTCCTTTAGAATTATCTGATATAATTCAGAATTTATTGTTCCACCAATGAAGGCAAGCCGTCTTGGCCCAGATGCAGCAAAACAGGCCCAAACCATGATACTACCACCACCATGTTTCACAGATGGGTTAAGGTTCTTATGCTGGAATGCAGTGTTTTCCTTTCTCCAAACATATCGCTTTTCATTTAAACCAAAAAGTTCTATTTTGGCCTCATCCATCCACAAAACATTCTTCCTATCGCCTTCTGGTTTGTCCACATGATTGTTAGCAAACTGCAGATGAGCAGCAATGTTTTTTTTTGAGAGCAGTTGCTTTCTCCTTGCAACCCTGCCATGCACACCATTGCTGTTCAGTGTCCGCCTGATGGTGGACTCATGAACATTAGCCAATGTGAGAGAGGCCTTCAGTTGCTTAGAATTTACTCTGGGGTCCTTTGTGACCTTGCCGACTATTACACGCCTTGCTCTTGGAGTGATCTTTGTTGGTCGTCCACTCCTGGGGCCTCATGTATAACGCCGTGTGTAGAACTCGCACTATAACATGGCGTAAGGACAAAATCGGGAATGTGTGTACGCTCAGAAAAATCCAAATGCAGGAATCTGTACGTATGCAAACTTCCAAGTTCTTCCGCTACATAAATCCCCATCAGCGTGAAAAGTAACGCACAGGCACGCGCCTGCTGTCCCGCCCCAACTCCTCCCAGAATTACGCCTCTTTGAATATGTAAATCAATATTAATAGCCCTTAAGCTCAGTGTTCTGTGAAAAGACAATGGCAAAACCATGAGAAAAAATAGAACAATTAAGCGAATACCAAGTGGAGGCAAGGAAAAACGTACTATTTGTTGGTTTAAACAGTGGAATAAACAAGAAAAGGAAGCTGATCGAGTGACATAGCGTGTCGGAGAAACTCACACAGTGCCCAAAATAAAAAAGAAGTCACATATCAAAGTTGCTGTGAAAAGGCGAGTTGTAGCCCACCGTCTGCATGTCATATGAAAGCTTATTAGGGTACAGAGAAAAAAATAGGGACACAATGGGGAAAAAAGCTCAAAGTTTTAATCTCGAAATTTCTACTTTAATCACATAGTTTAGTCATTAAAGTAGAACACCATAAACTTAATCTTAAAATCATTTAATTTACTAGTTTCTCAAATCCCATCGTAACTAAAGTAGTATGTTAAATGCTTTGTTTTGTATTTGATCTTCTATGTGCTCTGTGTGTGTGAATCACTACATGCTTCTTAAACCGGCTTTCTCTTCCTCCGACAGGACACAGAATCCATTACATTCATGATATTACAGCTCTCTGAATAACTAAAATACTGAGATGTATACATGATATCATTTTCATGATGATAGGAGTTAAAGCATGTTATTAAACATGGGAACACGGTGGCGCAGTGATTGTGCGTGACCTTCGATAAAATAATTTATTGCAGCAGTACTGTCTCTTTCAAACGTACTAACCTCCAATTTCTATCCTTCCTTTCCTTTCTCCAAATACCCAATCAGCTCTGTAATAGACGTTAAGCCATCTGTAAGCTTATAACGCCGATTCTTCAAAACTTTTACAGAACATTGAAATATCTTCGTATTACATGTTTAATTATTCTTTCCTTCAAGCCAGTCCCAGTGAACCATACAGTGCAAGGCATGCAGGAACAATCCGTGAACAGACGCCAGATCCTTGCTAGCGTAGTGACAGTGTCCTTTAATTATAAACAATATAGATTATTTAAATAAAGTTTTATCTGTATAACATAATAAACATATTTTGCTGCATTTCATCTTAAAAATGATATCGTCTTCATATGTAAATAATCGCTTTATAAGGTGGCTCAGGTTGTGTAATATTATAACTGTATCGCAAGTTTAGAGTGAGGTAATTGTACTTATAAGTACAAACACTTCTACAAGGAGCAGTTGATGGAGTATGTTTAGAGCTCTTAGGATGAAACTCTTTCTGAACCACGAGGTCCGTACAGTAAAGGTTTTGAAACGTTTGCCGTGTGAGAAGCAGTTCAAATAGGAAGCATGGCTGAGGCAGCGTGTGCTTGATGCTGTATACCAATAATTCTCTTTCCGATCAGCTGCTCCGAGTGGTGCAGTGAGAGTAATATGGAAAAAGATGATCCGCTGTGGCAACCCCTAACAGGAACAGCTGAAAGAAGAAGGTGTAGTGAGAGTAACAACGCTAAAGCAGCTATGGTATTTAGAATAGTTTGACCATTCTGTAGACCATTATATTGTTACAGGTTAATTACAATCAGATGCATTAAACTAATAAACAATATGCAGTTAATTTCAGTGTATTTATAAAGCCACGTCAGGAATGCAGATCTGAAAAAGAAAGATAAACCACACAGGAACAGTAGCACAGCTTTGATGCTGGGTGCCGCCAATCTGCAAAACCATTTCTGTGCGTACACACCGTTTAATTCATGAGGCTCCTGGGGAGGGTAACAATGGTCTTGAATTTCCTCCATTTGTACACAATCTGTCTGATTGTGGATTGGTGGAGTCCAAACTCCTTAGAGATGGTTTTGTAACCTTTTCCAGCCTGATGAGCATCAACAACTCTTTTTTTGAGGTCCTCAGAAATCTCCTTTGTTCGTGACATGATACACTTCCACAAACATGTATTGTGAAGAGCAGACTTTGATAGGTCCCTGTTACTTAAATAACACAGGGTGCTTACTCACACCTGATTGTCATCCCATTAATTGAAAACACCTGACTCTAATTTCACCTTCAAACTAACTGCTAATCCTAGAGGTTCACATACTTTTGCCTCTCACAAATATGTAATATTCGATGACCAAGTATAATATTTTTGTCTCATTTGTTTAACTGGTTTCTATTTATCTACTTTTAGGATTTGAGTGAAAATCTGATGATGTTTTAGGTCATATTTATGCAGAAATATAGAAAATTCTAAAGGGTTCACAAACTTTCAAGCACAACTGTATAAGTTACTTGTGAATGATAAAAATCTTTTTAATTTTCCTTTGAAAAACTGATTTCATATTCATACAATTTTGGTGGAATGGGATAATAAGATAATAAGCAGAGTACTAGTGTAATTGATTACAAAAGATTTTACATTGGGTATTAACCCAAACAGAAATGTTAGATGATTATTGTCATTCAAAGACATCCGATAAATTAGCAAAGATTTTATTTCCAATGTCCACAGATTTTTTGATAAAACATTAATTTTAATTGTGAATGCATTTGAAAAATTGGCAGATAGAAAGTAAGTGACAGAAAAGACAGTGCAACCTAAGACTTTTAGAGTTTGGGAGCACTTTATGCTGAATACAGGAAAAAAAAGGTTATGAGTTGTAAAATGTTTAGGTCTCACATCATACGGCATGAGAGTACAACAGAGATGTACAAACATCTGAAAATGAAACATACAGTTATAGCCTCTGTGGAGGAGGAAGACTCGCCGTCATCCCAGTAAATTAAATGTTACTTCAGCATTATGTGATACAGATACATAATACAGTTTTTGCTAGGCTAGGCATAAAGAAATTACTTTCGGTATGAAGTGAGGAATAATTCATGTCACAGTCCAGCCTTCTACAGTGCGAATAAAACATTATTATATATGACAAAATTTTATAATCAGCGACTAAAAAATTGGTGTCATTAGTCACTAGCTAGTAAACGTTCATATTTTCATTTGCCATATTTGTTTTGTTTTTCTTTTTATGATGTAGTCACTCTGCTAAATTATGGTGCTGCATTACACACTTGCATTCACATGTAACGTTAGAATGTGTGTGTTTATAAATAATATTTGCTAAGAAACAAATCTCTGTCTGAGCAGAATTTTCTTACAGTCATCTGTGCAAAGGAAATCAAAAACTCAGCGAGAGTGCAGTGGTGATTCAACATCAGCCTTGACTGAAAGGTGTTACTGCTCATTCGAAGTAAAAAAGGCAGGAGCGTAGTGGAAAAGCGAAAGTTACAAACTAGTTAGCTGTTGGATTTCAAACGGATTTTATACAATCTGGAAGAAAACGTGATAATGTGCAAGTGTTGCAGCAGCAAGCCTAGTGTAGCCAATAAAACAGATTTTGTGTTAGGATCACACAGTTTTAAAATGTGCAAATGTAACAACACACTTTCACCAGCAAATTACATGTGGCAGGCTGCAACAGTGTGCTGGATGCAAACAAATGTGCCAAAGAATCTGCAGAGGTAAAATGTTTCCTGACATAAAAAAGACAAATGATAATGCAGAAAGATATGAACTTTCAGTTAAAATAAACTTGACAAATTACATAGTAAAGGAAGGACCAAGTTTCACACAAATGAAACTGCTTGTTTGCTATAAAAGGAAAATAGCCTAGAAATTCCGCCAACATATGACAATGATGTTCACTGTGCTGAACTAACTTCAAAAACAAACTGTACACTACCTGGTGGTTAGATATGTCCATGATGCTTTGCCAGTAAAGCTTCTCTTTCACAGAAATTGGGGGTAAAAAAAAATTAAATAATATATTTAATTTTGTGATTCTGAATACACAAGTCAAATTTTGAATTTAGTTAATTTATTGAAAAGTTGTTTTTAAGGGAAGTGTAATGTGTGCGACTAAGTGCTTTATTTCTATTTATTACTATAAATTTTCAATTATTATATATTGTATAAAAACCTATATTTTGTTTAAAATATCGACAAGTGTTCATTTTAAAAAAAATTGTAAAATTGTATTCAAAACTGCTTATTCGGTAAAACGTTCCATTTCATGAATTTTGTGTTTAAGTACAAATATTTATTTATTTTTTAACACTCCAACTAATCGATTAATAGACAAAATATTGCCAGATTAATCTATTATCAAAATTATTGTCAGTTGCAGCCCTTGTAGGTTATAATTAAAACAAGCATAATTTGTTGGAGATTTTTTGGTAATGTCATTTGTATTATGAATAAATGTTTTGTGCACTTAAATTCTGCTCGTACTCATAAAATATTTAAGGGATTTTATTCATTTTAGTAAAAGTTTCATGTAAAGGGAACTGAATAATAAGCCTATAATCTGTCCACAATATTTGATTTTGTCAATAAGAAATGAACACCACCTGTTTATTTTAATATAGAAATACATAAATATATAAAAGTATAAAACACATCATAGGGCTTACACATGGCTATAAATAAAATAAAAAAAAGTAAAAAAAATGAGGATTGGTCAATCTTGATACCTGCCTCGTAACTGCCATAAATTGCAGGTTGTTATTTTTAAACTATTCTCTGTAAACTCTACAGACTGGTATGTCTCAAACGCCACAACTAACACCAATAACGAAAACAAAGTGATACTCACAAAGATCACAATTCTTAACCATTCTAGTAACTGGTTTAAATAAAAAATCTAAATCATCTGACCATATCTGCACTCTATGCATTGAACTAGTTATAAAATTGATTGTTCGAAAGAATCAAGCAAATTTTAACTAGTAAGCATAACTAATAAAGGGTTCACTGTGTGTGTGAATATATATATATATATATATATATATATATATATATATATATAAAGCAAATTAAATGCTGTATTTACCTCAAGAAGGGTAACACTCCCTAAAGTATAATGCCCCAAAATCCCAAAAATGGAATGTTCTTATCATCACAACACTTAAACAACAGACCCATATTACAATAAACAAAGAAAACTGCACAAAAAACAGCAGATTCTCAAGATGGGTTTTACAATTGGTCAGTTTGTTGCTAATGGTAAAGCATTCTCCAAATAAAACATTTAAGTACCTAAGGTTTTTGCATGGTAGATACTACAGTAATATTACTAGTCTTAGTAAAGTGGTAGCTGATTTTTAGACCAATCAATCAATCTATGTTCTCCTACTCATCAACAGTGGGAGAAATAAGATACAATTAAGTACAAGTAAACAAATGAATGTTCCCTACAGGGAGGTTAGATTTAATCTGGAGTGATAGGTGAAATTCTTAATAAACCAGAGGAACTTAAGTGTATAGTGTTACCTCCTTCCAATCCAAATAGCTAAAAATTATTTTGGACATCTGATCGACATTCTCATTCATGGCTTTTGTTGTAGATGTACAAAGCAAACCCCAGTAAAGGAGACTCCAGAGAACATTCAGGACATACTGGAGATTTTTTTATGTAGCAGGTGGTATTGGAACAAACACTAATATACAAAAAAAAAATCACACACTTGACTCACCCTGACCAAGGCATCATCTATGATGTGATCTCGACGAACCTTTAGCCTCAGATAAGGATTTAGCTGCTGTCCTTGGACAAGGCTATAGAGAACAGTGATGCGTCGTTCGCTGTACATTCGAATTCTATTGTCATAGTAAAGCCCTAGGTTCTTTGTTACAGCATTGAGAATAAAAGGGCAGGTCATGAAGGAAAATTTATTCTCTGTTTCAACCTTGAAGAAAGTGTAGTCCTTATCCATTTCCAGTACGTCATTAAGTGGTTCATTTACAAACTCTTCAAAGGGGATAAGAGGTTTCCGGCAGTCAATAGTTTTTACACCAAGTTCTGTCTCTAGAGGGTCTACTCGAGGCCCTTTTTTATTTCTTCTTTCTTCCCCTAGTAGTTCCTGCAAAGTAAGTTCACTGGATTCCGGGATGGGCTCCTCATCCTCTTCCTCATTATGATCTGTGTCCACATCTCCACCAAGGACATTTGCATAGTAAACTATTTTCAAGCATTTTGTAGCAGCCACAACAGCATCATCATCATTCACAAGATTGCGACTATTGAACTCATTGCTTATAACTTTGTAAGTAATGAGCTGTTGAAAAGTTTCCATCATGCGCCGTATCTGCTCTGAGCTATATTGTGACCAAAGTCTAACCAGTTTGGCCTGTGCAGGAAGTGGAAGTTTACTCATGGCTTTGCAAAACAAAGGCAGAGCAATCTCTAAATACTCTGGGCTGTGGAGGTTGTTATTTTCCATAACTATGATAAACAAATTTAAGTAATTGGGATCCCTTGAGTATACATTGTGGTACGTCAAGTCACATTCCACATTGGGCGATAAGTAAACTAGTGCATTAAGAAAGGCAGTTTCTATCTTCTCATTGGCCAGAAGTTTATTGTAGACTCTCCTCACAGCTTCAATGTCTACAGAAACCTCATCTGGGCCCAGCCTATGTATATTATTATGGCCCAGCACAACCCTATCTCCTAACCTGGAAGATGAGGCCAATGAATCTTCTTCCATAGCAGCAGCAGCAACAGTAGAACTTGCAGCTTTTTCTTTTTCATCTTCATCCTTATCTTCATCCTTAGCTTGAAGGGATTTTAGCTCTTCCTTAGTGTGTTGCTTTGCTTTACGAAAACTTTGCACCAAGCCTTCAGCACTGGAAAATACTCTACCAATCACACGGATCAAAGGAGAATAATCCTCTTTTTCACTGCAGATCTCTAAGATCTCATAAACTTTGTCTTCTGTTAGAAAGTTTAAATCTAAACGGAGGAAAGAAAAACAAAAATAAATGTTTAAGACTGCTTTATTGGTAATGAAACAATACATTGAGGACGAGCTGGGTTAAACAATAAAAAGATTTAAATTAATAATCATTTTAAAGAATCCATGTGCATAAAAAGTTAATAAAATGAAATATTAAACAAAATGTGCCTGCATATGACTGACAGGAATACAAGGCAACTTCCTGACAATTTACACTTTATTTTGCTTAAGTGGCACTTTATAGTTATTTAGATAGAATGGTCCAATCATAATATTGGAGAAAAGCATGGTCGCTCAGAAAGTTCTCTCCTATAGTACTTTAATTTCCAAACTCCAGACATCAATTTGGTAGGGTGGTAAACTAAGAAGACTGGAAGTTTGATTATGGCACATATACATACATAATGCTATATCAGCTAGTTTAAAGGACCAACAACAACCCATCATTCACTACAAATATTTCACCCATCTCCAGAAAAATGTTAAGTTTGTGTATGTAAGCTCCAAAAAAAAAAAAAAAAAAAAAAAAAAACTTTTTATATGCCAATTACATAACAAGAAGACAAAAAGAGTTATAAATCCATCAGGTATTGCAAGTAAGCACTGCAGTCCACCACATTATGGAACTGTAATGATCAATGACATAATATGCATTACTTACATAAGCCATTATAGTGTTCCCGAATTATGGTATTTTCTTCTCACCACAAATGTACAATAATTATACACTGCCTGGCCAAAAAAAGTCACCAACTTGATTTATCTAAACAAATAGGTAAGAGCTTCCATTGGATAAATACTGCAGTAAATAATATATTTCAGCTGCCAACAAGTTATTTAACCCTAACTGAATGAGTAGCATTGAGTAACTTCTCTCTTCTTAAAAGACCATATCAGAAGACATATCCTGTAATCATGGAAAAGATTTTACACTCTTTCAGAAGGGAGAAATTATATGTCTGCATCAAGCAAAGAAAACTAAGGAGACAGTTGAAACTGTCCAATGTACTATTAAAACCTGGAAGGATAGAGGTGAACTATCATCTTTGAGGAAAAAATCTTGAATGATCGTGATCAGAGATCGCTTAAATGTTTGGTGAAATCAAATTGTAAAAAAATCAACAGCAGAACTCATGGCTATATTTAATAGTGAAAGTAAGAGCATTTTTGCTTGCACAATGCGAAAAAAAATTCAAGTATTGGGACTGAACTGCTGTGTAGCTTTAAAGAAACCAATTATCAGTGAAGCTAATCGTGGAAAAAAAAAAAAAAAAAAAAAAAGGCATCAATTTGCTAGGGAGCATAAAGATTGAACTAGGAATAAAAAAGGTCATGTGGTCTGATGAGTTGAGATTTACCCTAGTTCAGAGTGATGGGCGCATCAGGGTAATAAGACAGACAGATAAAGTGATGCACCTATCATGCCTAGTGCCTACCGTACAAGTCTGTGGGCGTAGTGTTATGACCTGGGGTTGCTTCAGTTGGATAGGTAGGTTCAGAAGTGATGTGTGCCCAAAAACTGAGGTCAGCTGACTACATGAATATACTGAAAGACCTGGTTTTTCCATCAAAAGATTTTTATTCCCTGATGGCACAGGCATATTGCAAGGTGACAATGCCAGGATTCATCAGGCTCAAATTGTGAAAGAGTGGTTTAGGGAGCATGACACATCATTTTCACACAAGGATTGGCTATGACAGAGAACAGACCTCAAACCCACTAAGAATCTTTTGAATGTGCTGGAGCAACTCTCTGATCATCAATACAAAATCTTGGCAAAAAATTAATGCAACTCTGGAAAGAAATAAATACAGTGACATTGCATAAGATTATCAAGAAGATAACACAGTGAATGCATGCTGTAATTAAAGCTAAAGGTGGTCCAATTGATGCAGTCCACCTTATCTGAAACATTTCAAACTCAACCAATGCTATTCAAATACATATTGATTAAAGTGTACTTTGGTTAAAAAATAGCACAAGTATGAATTTGGAATATAGCAAGTCTCTGTATCACCACTGTATACAAAATACTTTATATTATATATATATATCTATATAAATATACTAGGGGGACATTGTTATTTTAATGGGAATTGTTACATACTCTTTCGATTCTATGTTGCATCACTTCTTATAAAGATACACCTGACCGAATTGTGGTTTCTCCAAAATTAAACTTGTCGTTGCTTTAATTATTGTGGGACCACAGATTCTCTTATTGTATAGTCCATTATTGTGTTAATCTACGTTTTGAGCATTGAATGATGCGATTGCGAAAAGTTTATTGCAGACTCAGATATTTTGCCAGTATGGTCTATGGATTTCACTTTCACCAAACAACAAATCTTTTAATTCTCGCGGATACGCCTCTTCATTGGGAGGCAACACTACTTTTCCCTGATAGCAACATAAATTAGACGATCTACAACTCCCTCACTTAAGCTTTAAAGCCTTACAATATCTGCATACTTCTGACATATCACCTATGTCCATATATTCAATCTCTTTGGCTGTTCCATTATTTCACGGAGTAATAATTTCCGTTTGTTTATGCTAATTCAGTTACTACTTTCATATTCTTTAACTTGCTCTGCATGTGTAACGCGCTGTTTTTTTTAGCCTTTTGAATTTCACTGCTTTCATATGTATAAACATATAAAATTTTTAAGAGCTGGGAGCACATAAAGTGCGTCTGCCAAAAGCATTCCAACAACGGAGAGGTTAGATGTCCATGATCTTGTTCTAAATTGTTTGTAAGTTGGGTCGTGACGTGCAAAAGTCACCATCTCACGGGTCTCGCTTCCAAAGGTTGTAAAGTCCAGTCTCACTGGATGTCAAAGTGTCCTTCCGAGAAGATCATGTCTCAACCCAAGATTTCTTTTATTATAATAGACAGAGATATTATATATTTTATATATATATATATATATATATATATATATGCTGGGATCACTATAAATACGTTCCTAATACGGTGTTTGACCCCCTTTCACCTTCAGAACTGCCTTAATTCTACGTGGCATTGATTCAACAAGGTGCTGAAAGCATTCTTTAGAAATGTTGGCCCATATTGATAGGATAGCATCTTGCAGTTGATGGAGATTTGTGGGATGCACATCCAGGGCACGAAGCTCCCGTTCCACCACATCCCAAAGATGCTCTATTGGGTTGAGATCTGGTGACTGTAGGGGCCATTTTAGTACAGTGAACTCATTGTCATGTTCAAGAAACCAATTTGAAATGATTCGAGCTTTGTGACATGGTGCATTATCCTGCTGGAAGTAGCCATCAGAGGATGGGTACATGGTGGTCATGAAGGGATGGACATGGTCAGAAACAATGCTCAGGTAGCCCGTGGCATTTAAATGATGCCCAATTGGCACTAAGGGGCCTAAAGTGTGCCAAGAAAACATCCCCCACACCATTACACCACCACCACCAGCCGGCACAGTGGTAACAAGGCATGATGGATCCACGTTCTCATTCTGTTTACGCCAAATTCTGACTCTACCATTTGAATGTCTCAACAGAAATAGAGACTCATCAGACCAGGCAACATTTTTCCAGTCTTCAACTGTCCAATTTTGGTGAGCTCGTGCAAATTGTAG
>JANRMT010028174.1:146877008-146891471 GCA_026402145.1 Polypterus bichir lapradei
GACAAAAGGCGCTGATGGAGAGGTGCGAATGGATTTAAGGTGGGCCGGAATTACGTGTTTTTTCGTAGGCTTTGGTAATTCTAGTGTTAATTACATAGTACTTATGATATATCCACTTAACAAATGGCACTATAACTGGCAGCAGGCAGCCTGCTCACTCATCCCCCAGCAAGGCAGCTGAAGACAAGTCACACACAAAATTCTCACAGCTGAAGACTATATGCTATCTGATTATCACGTGGCATTTGCACTTTGGCAACAAAGACACTTGTGCAGAATGTGCAAAAAACAACAGATTTGCTGTGATCTTGGACATCTGGCAACGTCTGGTTGAGAACTATGCTTTGAGTTACAACCCAGGACAAGATATTACTGTTGATGACCAACTATTCCCAACCAAGGTCCATTGTCCTTTCTTGCAATACATCTCAACCAAGCCTCACAACTTTGGCATGAAGTTTTGGACTGCGGCAGATTTGGAAACAAAGTACATGTGCAATGCCACTCCTTATTTAGTAAAAGATCCCAATCGTACCACAGGAGAAAGACTTTTAGAAAACTGTGGTCATAAAGCTTATGGAGCCGTTTATGGACAAAGACAGAACCATAACAACAGACAACTTCTTCACGTCTGTGGGTCAGGAACTTCCACCTGAAGCTAAACTCACTTCAGTACGCGAGCAACTCTTCACGCTAGTGTTTAGATCTGGCAGTACCATGCTGATCGTGCATATGCCCAAAAAGAAGAAGTATGCCTGCATTCTCAGTATCATGCACCATAACGTGGAGAATGGGCAAGACTGACAATATAAAAAAAAAAGTTTAAATGACAACTCATGTTCAAATGACATAGTGTCTTCAAATGATGACGTATTAATTCATGATGTGTGTGTGCATGCACGATAAAGAGCAAGAGACACAAAGACAGAATTGATGTCATTCAAGTGGTTACAGAAATATAAAATAAACACTTTTTCAAAGGTATAACGGAACAAGTGTGCTTTTATTCAAGAATAAAAAAAATTAAAGGGGCAACAAGATACCAAGACGACATGATACACCAACATTTGTGCCTGCTTATATGCCTTCAGCCATATCTTTTACAAGTAGCAAAAATTTATACCAGGTATTACATACTCAAATCAAATTTATGTTTTTATTATATCTCTCTATTATTAAAAAAAAATCCTGGAGAGAAACAATAGGGCGTCAAGACGTGATCTGGAAGACACTTAAAAGAAACCGCGAGATGAAAGAGATTGGCCACAAAGCTTCTCGCGGGGACCTTAAACATGAGACTTTGTGCCAAGAGATTGACCCAGAACCGTCTCGCGATGAGATTCTTGCAAGACACGCCCTACTTACAATCAATATCAAATAAGCCCAGAGGCAGCAAAACACTCAGTCGTGTAAAGGAGGCTTTGGGTACACACAGATCCAGGGCTCTCAGCGCATATAAAGCGTATAAGGACAATACAATATAAATGAAACGTAAACAACAAAGTGAAGAAGAAAGCAGCACGGAGAAAAGAGACTCAAAAGCGTTGGAGAGAAAAGAAGAAAAAGAAGAATCTAGGCGCAAATTCAGAAAATAAGGGAATTATCAGCCCGGAACAAGTGGAATTGAAAAAAAAACACGTTCAATCCGGCTCAGAATTAAAAGACAGAGAGTAAAAGACAAAGTAGAACTTCATAAACACGTTCACAAATGCTGGTGCTATACACATGCAAGCAAGTTAGAGATTATGAAAGCAGTGGAATTTGAAAGGCTAAAAAAAAAAAACAAAAAAAAAACAAAAAAACGGCGCAATACACATGTGGAGAAAGTTAAAGAATATGACAGTAGGAAAATTAGAAAGTACTAGCTGAAGGCCGCCATAGCATACGGCGGTGTAAGAATAGAAACGTAAAACAGTGAGAAAGGAATTCAGTATAACAAAGGCTAAGAAAACCACAGTCGCAGTATAACGAAAATAGCAAGGAGCGAAACCAATGCCAATGGTCTAGAGAGTACCTTCCTCTAGCACAGGGGTGGGCAAAGTCATTCCTGAAGGGCTGCAGTGGCTGCTGGTTTTTGTTCCAACCCAGTTGCTTAATTAGAAAACAATCCTTGCCAATAATTACATTTCATGGCTTGTTAATGCTGTAACTCTGTCAAGTCATTCTCATATCCTAGATTTTTTTTCCATTCTAAGGATATCATCCAAATACTTTGAAGTGTAAAACGGATGGGTAATTCTCAGTCCTTCACTTTTTTCTCTTCTCTTTCCTTCCAAGTATATAATTAAACCAAATAGTGCACGATAAATACACACAGGTGTAAAGGGTAACAAGCAAAATGGAGAACTGCTGGTTTCTTTTGTCATTTGCATCTTATTGCTAATAAGGAGCAATTAAAAAATGAGAATGCAGCTGTTTAAGACTTAAATAACCAATAAGGGTTCAAAATCTTAATGAGGGAGACAGCTAAAATGAAGCAGAAGTGTTTCTAGAGCAATAAGTGCTTCTTATTAAGCAATTGGGTTGGAACAAAAACCTGCAGCCACTGCGGCCCTCCAGGAATGACTTTGCCCACCCCTGCTCTAGCAGGCTACAGAAAACAGACATATATAGATAGATGCCGCATTCACTGTGTTGCCCAGTCGACACGATAAGTCAGCGCGTCCGCCCTATTGCGAGTGGTAAAAGTGCCATTTAAACTAATACAGGTGGACATGGAAACCGGGTCTTCTGACGAAAAAGCAATAACGTTTTGAACAGTATCATTTACATACAACAGATTTTGGCAAATCGTTTACATGCAATTATTTATATCCATTTATACACTAAATGTGTGCGTATCCCATGGTCTTAGAGTTGGCGTACAAGGCTCTGTGAGTTGGTGATCATGGCTCCCTGTCTTGCGTGCAGTGTAAAGTCAACATGGCTCAGAGGTGCATGTGGACTTTTGCACAGACGAAAGCGACTGAGGCTGTGTTTGGTGAGTTGCTGCGTGCCTTGAGAGCAACGCTGGACTCGGGAGGACGGTTACAGTTGACATGCGTATCCCATGGCGCGGTAGGAGGGGCTCTGTCTTGCTTGAGCTCACTGTCTTACGTGCCCTCAATGTCTTGCTTGCCCTTAGTGAATTATATATATAGATAAAAAAAAAAAGAAAGTAAAGGTCGCAGTAGCGCAAACAAACGGAAATTACTCGAAAAAGGGAAAATAATCAAAACGGACCAGGTGTCACTGAAAAAAAAAGCAGGACAAAGCGAAGTCAGAAATAAAAGACAGAATAGAAAAAGTAAAACGCCATAAAGAGGTTAAAAAACAAGGGGGCCAAACACATGCAGAACAGGTTAGAGATAATGAAAACTGGAATTCAAAAGACTCAAAAAAAACATAGGCACGAAACACATGCAGAGCAAGATACAGAATATGAAAAAAAACGAGTGTCAAAACAAAGAAAGTAAACATCGCATTAGTGCAAAGACAGAGAAATTATTACTAGGAGAAATAACGAACAGGCGAATAGAGATTGAATATATAGACATAGGTAATATGTCAGAAGTATGTAAATATTGTAAGGCTTTGAAGTTTAAGTTATAGAATTTCAAAAACGGAGTTTACCTCACATGCATTTATTGGTTACTTTGCAAATAAAATTATTAACTGCTGATGATGTAGATTGTTTTGTCTGTGCTGAAATTCCAAAAAGAGAAAACTATCCTGAATTATGGTACAAAGTCATTAAACACAAAGTCATTAAACACACACTGACCTCATTAAAAAGATTCAACATATTGGGACTCGAAAGATTCCAAATAATTTTTTTTATTCAATTCAAAGAAAAAAAAATCTTAAAAGTGTGTATCCGGAAAACCAAACGCAGGGGTTGGCGAGCGAAGCAAGCAGGGGGCAAAGTAATAGTAATAATAATAGCAGCTCACTACTCAAAACAGTAAATGCAGGGAGGACCTGGGATCAAACCAGCAACCTCTTGATTACGAGACAGCAGTTCTTGCCTCTGCAACAGCCAAGAGGACTACTTTATTTCGATTGATATTTGGGCTTCGGTTTTTACACATTGACAGCAACATGTAAATTGAACAATTTCTTTTTCTTCGGTTATACTCTTGAATAAAAACACATTTATTTTGTTATACCTTTTGTGAAAGGGTTTTTGATATGTGGACTTCACAGGTTATACACTTCACGTTAGCATTTTGTCATTATTACTATAACATGAAAAGAGTTTCTGTTTTAGTTATGTGTTCAACATTTCTTACCTTACTTTTCCTGCCATCCTACATTTACATAGAACATTATAGACACAGAACACACATGAAATATATGTATTCTGAATAACAATATATTACTTACCCTACACAATTCCAGACACCTAACTCCCAGATAAAGAGAATTCAGCTGTAAGAATTTTGCGTCTGACTTGACTTTAGCTGCCTCGGTGGGGGATGAATGAGCAGGCTGCCTTCTGCCGGTGCTGACCGACACATTTGCAAAACAAAGACAATGATGAGGAGGTCCAAGGTAATTTAAGATGGCCCAGCATTACAAATATTTTCATAGGCTTCAGGGATTCTAGTGTTAAAAAAATTTGTTGATAAAATCCCAGATTTCATTTAAGGTGGTGGTACATTTGTGTAGCCATCCCATTCCTCCCAATAATACCTACTTTGCCTGCACTGTTTTTTCTTCATCATAGGACAGTCAATAAAGTGTAATCCTCAAACTCTGCATGAAAGCTTTCCCAGTTTGCAGTCACATCTGTTGAGCGTTTTGTTGCAGAGAATGTTAGGAGGATTTGACTAGCAAATAAGCCGATTGCTAATTCAGCTATCCAAAATAAACACTTAATATTTCTGTGCTGTTTATACTCTGTAGGTGAAAGGGACTACAGTCACTCCGGGGAAAAAGTGAAAAAAAGAATACTTCAACCATGTTTCAATAGGTTGAATAAAACCTCTGAGACCAGGCTGCAGCTGCAGGCAAACTCCCCTAAATATCTACATTGGTATGATAAATGTACCCAAAGTATGATACCACTAGGTTGTAACATGTAATTAACCCATCTATATAAAACAAGGTTAGGCCTGTGCTGGTAGACAGTTAACTGCTGCATCATGGTGAGGTGCTCCTTATATATGCAAAACATGAATTTGTGCAATTTTTATTTCTTACTGCATCAGACAGTAGTACTTTAGCAATGAGTCCGAGAATTCTGCACTGGTAAAATACAATCATGCATCAATTATGAAATTGTTAATTCCAAAAATGGGCAGTTTTATAAAGATTACCCAAACACCACAACATTAAACAATCCATAGACAACATCGCTGCTACCTGGATGGAGCTAGTCTCACTGAAGCCAGACATACAATATGAGGTGTGGCAGAAAAGTAATGAGACTGATTTTTTTATTTACCAAAGTTTTTATTTTTTTTTCAAACATCAATGTTATCCCCTTCAAAGTTGTTCCCTTGGGCAGCTACACACCGATGGAGACGTTGTTCCCACTGTTGGTAGCAGCGCTGGAAGTCATCAACCGGTATGGTCTTCAGCATGTCTGTTACACTCTTTTGGATGTTTTC
Source organism: Polypterus bichir lapradei (assembly GCA_026402145.1). Lineage (NCBI taxonomy): Eukaryota > Metazoa > Chordata > Cladistia > Polypteriformes > Polypteridae > Polypterus > Polypterus bichir. The sequence continues at coordinate 146,882,603 of JANRMT010028174.1, forward strand.
TAAAGTCCCGAAATGACGTCCTTTGAGGACATTTTTCAGTTTAGAAAAAAGGAAAAAGTCACACGGACTGAGGTCAGGTGAATAAGGGGGCTGGGGAAACACAGGAATGCGTTTTTTCGATTGTCCTTCTGTTCAATTGTGACTTTTTCGGCACCATTTTGGCACAGACCTTTCGCATGTGCAAATGTTCAGTCAAAATTTGATGAACGGTAAATCTGTTCAAATTTAATTGTTCACTCAACATTCTTAATGTTAAACGATGGTCTGATCTCACAAGAGTGTTCACACGTTCGATGTTTTCATTGGTTTTCGAAGTTGAAGGCCTCCCTGAAATACTTGAGCTCGGGATAAAGAATGTTCCCCATAGGCCTGTTTTAACTTTTCAAATGTCACACTTGCCGATTCTCCAAGCTTAACACAAAATTTAATGGCACAACGTTGCTCCAAATTCCGCTGTTCCATTTTGCGTGACGCACAACCAAAAACACAACTTCGCTAATAGCAGTCACAAAAATCATGTAGTTAACGGAAGGAGTTGAAACTCGCACTGAGCTATGGGAGGGTACTGATACACGTGCTCTATCAAGGACAACAGTGCACAGATCGCTTGCAGTGTTGCCAGTCTCATTACTTTTCTGCCACACCTCGTATATATCTTGTAAGACGCTTGGGGGCACTGTTGCCCCGTTAAACCTGAAAGACAAAAGCTTGACACAGGGTAAAACCACCAAGATGATCTTTTAATGATTTTCTCTTCTTGAAACAGTGCCCAAAAGCACCTCCGCCACCATACACAAGCAAAATAACAATAACCAGCACACAAATCTCTCCTTTACTCCCCCCGCCAAGCTCTGTCCTACTCCATCCCAACTCCAGCTTCTCTTGGTGAGTCTCCACCAGTCCTTTAAATAGTCGTTGACCCGGAAGTGCTTCTGTCCTTCTGGCCACATGACTTGTCTGCACTTGCGGGTCAGATGGAGACTTGTGGATTTCTTAGGCCCAGAATTACTTCTGTGGGTCCTTCTCTGTAACTCGGGAGTACTTCTAGGCTATACGGAAAGTACAGATTCTCAAGCCCCCCTGTAGTGTCTCCTAGCGGCACCCATTGCACCCAGAAGGGCTATGAAGCTGAACTCCAACTCCCATGGTGCCCTGCAGGAATCTGGAGTGCCGCTATGCTGCAGGGGTATCTCCATCTGGCGTTCTGGGGGAGGCAGTGTCCCTCTGTACCTGCTTTCCCCAATCTTACTCGTTTCTGGGTGTCCCAGCTGGGTTGAGCAGCCGGCCGTCCGCCACAATACATACGGAGAGAACCATTACTGAATTTTGCTAAAAACTGGATGGGAACAATTGGACCACTCACTGACTGTCACATTTCCAAACCAATACAACGCTGCACAAGGAGGTGAAGGTGGTGCTCAAAGCAGGGTTGGTGATTTTGAACTGCAAAGATCAGAGGTGCTCTTATTAATCTGGTCCGAAACAGAGCAAGCTTCTGTTTACAATGATCTATCTATAGTTACTGTCTAACTGGAAATGCAAATATGCCATGACAAAATAGGCATAACATTTTAACATGTTCTATAGCCATAGAACAATATACTTATCTAAACTCTATTTGCTGTTGTTATGTCATATGGTGATGCAATAGGTAAAATGAGAATCACATCTGACCCTGCATGACTAGGGTAGACCAATCAGGACCAACTACAGACCACTTTATTCACACCCATCACCACCAGGAAATTTTTAAAAAAGTGCTATTGGCATTCACATATTAAATTTAATTAACTATCGAATCAAATTGAAAACTCAATATACTGCCCAGCCCTAATTCTAAGCAGGCCATTTATCAACAACCTCTAGACAAAAAAAAATGGATGGAGGTATTTTTGACCATTCTTCCATACAAAATTTCTCCAGTTCAGTTAAATTTGATGGCTGCCGAGCATGGACAGCCTGCTTCAAATCATCCCATAGATTTTCGATGATATTCAAGTCAGGGGACTGTGAGGGCAATACCAGAACATTGTACTTCTCCCTGTGCAATGAATGCCTTTGTAGATTTCGTAATGTGTTTTGGGTCATTGTCTTGTTGGAATATCCAAACCCTGCGTAACTTCAACATTGTGACTGATGCTTGAACATTATCCTGAAGAATTTGTTGATATTGGGTTGAATTCATCCGACCTTTGACTTTAACAAGGGCCCCAGTCCCTGAACTAGCCACACAGCATGATGGAACCTCCACCAAATTTGACAATAGGTAGCAAGTGTTTTTCTTGGAATGCAGTGTTGTTCTTCTGCCATGCAAAGCGCTTTTTGTTATGACCAAATAACTCAATTTTTGTCTCTTCAGTCCAAAGCACTTTGTTCCAAACTGAATCTGGCTTGTCTAAATGAGTATTTGCATGCAACAAGTGACTCACTGTTTGTGGCGCGAGTACAGAAAGGGCTTCTTTCTCATCACTGTGCCATACAGATGTTCTTTGTGCAAATTGTGCTGAAATGTAGAACCATGTACAGATACACCATCTGCAGCAAGATGTTCTTGCAGGTCTTTGGAGGTGATCTGTGGGTTGTCTGTAACCATTCTCACAATCCTGTGCATATGCCGCTCCTGTATTTTTCTTGGCCTGCCAGACCTGGGTTTAACAGCAACTGTGCCTATGGCCTTCCATTTCCTGCTTACCTTCCTTACAGTTGAAACCTTCTAGATAGCTTTTTGTAGCCTTCTCCTAAGCCATGATACTGAACAATCTTTGTTTTCAGATTGTTTGAGAGTTACTTTGAGGATCCCATGCTGTCACTCTTCAGAGGAGAGTCAAAGGGAAGCAGAACTTGGTGTTGCAAGTATTCAGTATTGAGCAGTTACATGCATTCAAATCAGCAAAATTACAAGGGGGTACCCAAATTTTTGCACAGCCAGTTTCTCACATTTGATTTAATTTCATACAACTAAATACTGCTTCACTAAAAATCTTTGTTCGGAAAACACCCCAGTACTCAGATGTTCCTAGGAAATGAAAGACATACCACTGTTATTTTTTTGTGTTCAAAGTAGACTAAATTATTATGCAGGCTGAGAGGGGTTCCCAAACTTTTTCATATGACTGTATATGTTAGGGTTTTTTATTTTTCTTTGGTTGCTTTTACCCTTGGTTGATTGTTTTTCATTTTAGTTAACAATTGAAACACAACTTTTCTTGCAGTTTCACTTTCCGTTAAAAACAGTAACTCTGTCTTGATAGAGCAAAAAATATTGATCAAGCAAGTCACTATGCACTGAAAAAACTACTAATTTTAATATTATAAGTTGACAATTATGCCTTCCCAAAAATACTATGTTTCACTTTATTTACATCTTCAGTAAATATACTTAAGAAAAGATTAAATAAAGACAACATAAATCAACACACACAATTTCTGAGAACCACTTTTGGCATTAACATAATACTTCATAGAGCTCTCCTTTTTCATTCTTTCCTACATATTAAAACAAATACCTTTGACTTCTTTTTTAAACATGGTTATGTTAACTGCATTAGATCAGTAAACTGTTATTCACAACTATAAAATCTAGTCTGCAACTCAATCTGCTTAATGCACATACCAAGTCTGGTATGAACATTAACCGTGTTCTTATATGGATTACATGTTAATGATACTGCTACTAAGAAGTGATGAATCTACCATTTTCTTTCCTCACTATATAAAGTGAATCACCAGACACGGCTTATCTGAACCCTCCAACCCTCACCCTTTAATCTCATCTCACTGACTGGAAGACATGATTCTATAGTTCTGGAGAAATGATTAGCCTATGGGTTCATATACTTGTTCCAGTCTGGGCTGTGAATGTTTAAACCAAGGGTTCTCAACCTGCATTATACCTTACTTGAACATGTGACCCAGACAAGCTCAAGGATGCTTGCTACCGATACACAAATACACTGCAGAAAGTATTTTTAATTACTAAACAAACGGGGCTGGGCGGCTGCTTTGATTCTTGCTAACTTTAAAAATGTGTTATCTTATTTCTTTCTTCAGTGCTCATGTTGGTTTCTTATTCTGTAGCCCACTTAGTTTACTGACAACTACGGCAGCAACCATCACTTAAAAAATAAATAAAAACCAGCTACTTTGATTTAACTGGCCAGAAATTCTTCCTACTTAACTAAATATATTTGTATTTTCATTAAAAATGAAGGGTTGACATTTCTCTTTCAGAGGAGATATGTTTTGTATATAAATAACTGCAGCGTTAAATTTCAAAATTCAATCATGAAACTTAAAAAAACTTTGAAAGTTAATCTTATTAGGATAAATGTTGGAATAATAAAAGTGGCATGCAATGAATGCATCAGTAATAACCAGAAAAAATCACTATGAAATGTCAACAGTTAACATGTCTTTTTAATTATTTTCAAGTGGTTATATTAAAAAAAAAAAAAAAAAAATTGGGATTCTTTTTTCAGCTTTTGCTTTCTTCCAATAAATGACTACAATATGAACTTTCTTTACTGAAAACACAAGTTCTACATGTCCAAATGAAGGCCCTGCATTGTTCCAACTACATTTTTACTAACATGCACTTTGAATTTTACAATTCTTGTCATGAGTGCTGTTCCAAACACTACAAAGACAGCACAGAATGCATGTCCAGATGGCTGGGAACCAAGGTTATTATAGTTAACAAAAACTAAAATCAAAACTGAAACTATTATTCAAAAAAACATTTTCTTAAACTGAAATAATTAACAAAACTGAAATGAAAAACTAAAATTAAATGAAACTATTAAAGTAGCTGGAAAGACTAACTGAAATAAAGTAATGTACTAAACATAAAATTTTAGTTTTTGTTTTTGAACGAATATTCTTGCTGTTAGTTTTTAACCCTTATAACTTTTAACTCTAAAACTGAAAGTCATCCACCACGAGCCACCCGCACATATTCATCCAGTGAATGGCGGCTGGTGATGGAGAGAGGCTGTTCACACAGCATTTGTGGTGACAGAGCAAGCAGAATACGCCCATAAAGCATGTGGAATAGAAAGCGATTTAAGTGCCACCTTTCTTTGCACTTGTTGTACAGTATATCAAGATGTAATTCAAACACCTGAAATCAAAATGTGCTGGTCAACAAAAATTTTACCGTATGGACAGAAAAATCACAAATGAGTAACGTTTCAGTTTACTTCTCAAGTGTCTGCTTTTTGTTGACAGTAATTCACCTGCCTCTTCACACACAAAGTATACAAAAGTATAGAAAAAGTACAGTAATCATGATAAAATTCACCCTCGACATTTTGATGAGTCTTGACATTTTAGACCTCCCCGAGTCCGAAAATACCATTTTTGGGAATGGTGTGTGTGTGAGTGTGTATGTGAGTAAACACGATAACTGAAAAATGCAACTAGATAGATGGATGAAATTTGGCATGTGGTTGTTACATCAAGGTTTTCTGTACATGGCTGGCCTGTACACTGGTACTGTGAGTGCTGTGCAGAGTGGAGGCAGGAGCTCTGCGTTTTTCCCAGTTGATTCTTGGGTTCATCCTACTCTGTTCAGTGTTTGTATGGACTGGGTGTTGAGCATGGTCGTGGAGTCCAGCGGCTGTGGGGCATCTGTTGATGAAGAAAGATTCATGGATAACGACTTTGCTGACGATGTTGTGATCTTCGCGGAGTCAATGGAAGCTCTGATCAGGGCTCTTGCGAGACTGAGTGTCTGGGCTTGCGAGTGTCCTGGATAAAAACCAAGATCCAGGCCTTTAATGACCTCTTGGGCACAGCCATCAGCAGTGTGTCTGTTTGCGGAGAGAGTGTCGACCTTGTTGAGAGGTTTACTTACCTTGGCAGTGACATTTATGTCTCTGGTGACTCTTCCTTTGAGTCAGTAGACGGATTGGGAGAGCATGGCGGGGTCATGAGATCGCTGGAAAGGGGTGTGTGGCGCTCCCGATATCTATGCGAAAGAATGAAGGTCCAAGTCTTTAGAGTCCTGGTGCTTCTTGTCTTGCTATATGGTTGCAAGACATGGACGCTATTTAGTGACCTGAGACGAAGACTGGACTCCTTTGGTACTGTGTCTCTTCGGAAAATCCTTGGGTACCGTTGGTCTGACTTTGTGTCGAATGAGCAGTTGCTCATGGAGTCCTGAATGAGGCACATTACCTGCATTGTGAGGGAGTATCAGTTACGGCAATACGGCCATGTGGCGCGTTTCCCCAAGGGTGATCTGGCTCATAAGATCCTCATTGTTGGGTACCAGAGTGGCTGGACCAGGCCAAGGGGTCGCCCACGTAACACCTGGCTGCGGCAGATAGAGAGTCATTTCCGGAGGGTGGGATTGGACCACGTGTCTGCCTGTTGGGTTGCAAACCGGGATCCTGAGTTGTTTCAATGTGTAGTGGGTGCGGCAACGCAATGTACCAGTGCATGCTCCCCAACTTGACTTGACTTGTTGTTACACCAGAATTGTAGATCTGTATTAACTTTTGGGCCAAATCCATTAACCAGAAGTGGTACTTTACCTAAACACATACTTGTTTTTTTTTTTATTCATGCAGCTGCAGAGTCAGATTTATTCAACTTTACTTTTATAATAATTGTTCAATATATTATTAACTAGCAAAATACCCGCGCTTCGCAGTGGCAAAGTACTGCATTAAAATTTTTATTAAGAAGAAAATTAAACCTTTTTAAACTGAGGGAAAATATGCCAATAATTATTTGTTAAGGATCTCTTTGTATACCACATTGTGAGTTCGGCCCTCCAGTTGTAATATGACCAAGCTGTGCGCTGAGCTTACTCTTGAGCATGCAACGTACAGTTGGCCATGTGAACAGTAATCTTGCTTCAAATCTCACAGCTTGGATTGCTGCTGTCATAATCGGTTTGAGTTTCATGGTTTGTTTCAATTACGACAGTATTTGCAGGAATTGTGTTGAAGTGACATTCGGCATCTGTCAAGCGTTGTAAGCATACAACCGGTTTCATTGATAACTTCACATCCAGCTTTTGAGAGTTTAAACATTCATAAACATCAAAGTGTCCACTACTGAAATCGTCACCTGTGAATCTAAGATGTTTAAGAGGCATTGGCGGTTGTCAAAAGGTGTAAAATATTTGGCCACTTCGGTACACTTAAAAGCGACAATCAAACAATTCAGCAGCAGCCATCAACTCACATGCAGAACCATAGGTGAAGGGCTTAAGCATTTCACTCTTAATAGTGCTCCTGTACCATCATCAGTCCACACCTTGATCCTGTCCCAGTCATTCAATACATAAGACACAATGTTCCTCCGGATATCAAGTGTGAGCCTGATATGGCCGTGCAATATGTAACAAAGAGAATGGAAAAGGTAGCTGCCATCTCCGGGCATGGAAACCACTCGGTAAATGACAGTTCTTTGATCAATGGTGATCACCTCGATAGACATGGTAATGGGGGTACGGTTGGAATGATAAAGGAAATGGGTACCTGAGCAATGTAAAGTAAGTCTAAAATACCTACACAATAACTATAATCGTAATAAACGAACAATAAAACAGCGGAGAAGCCGTGGATTAAATAAAAAGGCTGTAGTTATCAGCAGGGAGACGTGAATCCCGTGGTGAAGCAAGGAAGGGAATGTAGAGACCGGAGCGACAGACGGCCTTATATAGGCAGGCAGCCAACAACGTGGGAGGCGTCGGGAAGGGGTCCCAACGCCACCTCACATGGTGACCGAGCTGCAGGCTATGGATGTATATATGTACGTAAGTAGGATTCAGTTAGTGTTGGGAACCCATGTACCAAATTTCTTGAAGAATGGGCCCATAAGTAACAAAGACTGTTGAAAAGTTCAATATGGCGGCCGACAGTGGCGTCATACCATCGAAATAAGTACATACATCGGTTTCGGTTAGCGCAGGGAATCCGCCTACCAAATTTCGTGAAGATGGGGCCATAAATAAGAAAGTTCAACATGGCGGACGTTATCAACCGTTATGACCGTTACGTGTAGAATTTCGAAATGAAACCTGCTTAACTTTTGTAAGTAAGCTGTAAGGAATGAGCCTGCCAAATTTCAGCCTTCTACCTACACGGGAAGTTGGAGAATTAGTGACGTTGAAAAGTTCAATATGGCGGCTGACAGTGGCGTCATACCACCGAAATAAGTATGTACATTGGTTTCGGTTAGCGCAGGGAAGCCGCCTACCAAATTTCGTGAAGATGGGGCCATGAATAAGAAAGTTCAACATGGCGGACATTGTTGACCGTTATGACTGTTATGCGTAGAATTTCGAAATGAAACCTGCTTAACTTTTGTAAGTAAGCTGTAAGGAATGAGCCTGCCAAATTTCAGCCCTCTGCCTACACGGGAAGTTGGAGAATTAGTGATGTTTGGAAAATTCAATATGGCGGCCGACAGTGGCGTCATACCACCGAAATAAGTACGTACATCGATTTTGGTTAGCGCAGGGAAGCCACCTACTAAATTTCGTGAAGATGGGGTCAGCCTTCTACCTACACGGGAAGTTGGAAAATTAGTGACGTTGGAAAGTTCAATATGGCGGCCGACAGTGGCGTCATACCATCGAAATAAGTACATACATCGGTTTTGGTTAGTGCAGGGAAGCCGCCTACTAAATTTCGTGAAGATGGTGCCATAAATAAGAAAGTTCAACATGGCGGACGTTGTCGACCGTTATGCGTAGAATTTCGAAATGAAACCTGCTTAACTTTTGTAAGTAAGCTGTAAGGAATGAGCCTGCCAAATTTCAGCCTTCTACCTAGACGGGAAGTTGGAGAATTAGTGATGAGTCAGTCAGTGAGTGAGTGAGTGAGTGAGTGAGTGAGTGAGTGAGTGAGTGAGT
>JANRMT010028174.1:146891481-146933468 GCA_026402145.1 Polypterus bichir lapradei
AGTGAGTGAGTGAGTGAGTGAGTGAGTGAGTGAGTGAGTGAGTGAGTGAGTGAGGGCTTTGCCTTTTATTAGTATAGATTTGATTTGTTGTTGATGGTTCTTTAATGAACATAATGTAATCACTGTCTTGCGGTTTACTCCTCAAATATACATCCCCATATCTGAGTACTGTACACGAGAAAGTCTACGGGAGACCACTCCTGATTTTTGAAAATGAAATGGCACTGATCGAGAGACAAGATCGTCATATTGTTGCTGACCAATCACTTTTGCTTTAAAAACATCGTTTAACAAAGAAACGATACAAACCTTGTAAAATTCCTGAGCTGGCAAGGTCTCCACTAAACTAAAGGTAGGTAGGCGAAGAGAGCTTGCCAAGTGATGAAAAGCTAAACATACTAATTTGATTTTATATTTATTGTATATTTATTAATTTATGTTTTTAGTTCATAGACACAGCTCAAAATACCTGATACTGTGAAATTAATCCAGTAGCAGAATTATGTTTTAAAATATCTCTCCCCATTTTTTCAATGTTTCTCTCTCTCAAAACAGATAGTTGAAATATCATTCTTTTTGTTCTTAACATCAGCCATATCATACATTTTGCATACCAGGGATTTTTCCTGCCTTGCATCCAAACCTGCTGGGGTAGGCTCCAGGTTCCTGTGATCCTGCTCTGGATAAACAAGTTTAGATAATGTATATATTGTTTTTAATCTCAGATGCTGTCTCTGGCATTTTGTGCCTGTTCATACTCTCATTACCTGCTCTTGCTCTGCTCATTATGGGTTTACTGTTCTTATGCATGAGCTATTCAAGTCTCACTGCCCCTAACCTTCATATTACATGTTTGTTTTTCTTTGTTTCCCTCAATACAGCTAGGTGGGGTCTGCACACTGATTCAAGCCTATGAGCCCTGTTCTTCCTTAGCCCCCGTGATTTTAATGGTCTCACCTGTCAGAACACAGTAGAATCTATTTTCTTATTTTTTTTATATCTTTACAGGCCTACAGGTGTAAAATTCTGTCTATAAATTGTTTGTGCCTGTGATGGAATCAGAGATCAATACGGCTGGTAGAAAATAACAAAGGCCAGTGTTTGAGATTTTTGAATGCAATACTGAAGGTATTCATTATGAGCACATTGTCGTTGGAGCAGGATATGTTGTGTGTTGCAGACATTTACAGTAAAAAAAAAAACCCTCACACCTTAAAATTCACCTACGTTTCATTACAAATTGGCCCATTCTGGGCAATAAAAGGAAAAGAAAAACGTGCCAACACTCAGTGCAGATTTGTTCAGCACAAATGACATAGAAAATATTTAAAAAATTATAAAATTGTGTAAAATTGTTCATATGGTTTTGATTATGCTTGTTTTTAAAAGACAAAAACAAAATCAATAAAAATTACAAAATTATGTAAAATTGCTCATATGGTTTTGATTATGCTTGTTTTTATAAGACAAAAACAAAACCAAATAGTAAAGTGTGTTGTGTAGTGTAGTAAGTGTAGTCTTTACACATGACTATATAGATGAATTTGAGATTAGCATTGTAAAACTTCTAAGTATGCTTTTTTGCTCAGTTAACTTTGACTACATTAAATCATGTTTAGCTGCAGTATAAATTCCAACTTTTGGCTCAAATCCAAATTATTTTTATTTGGTTGTTCAAATTAATTTTGCATGTGATCCAAATCGGATATCACTGTGTACTGTATAGGTTTCTATCCAGAAAATGCCATGGTTATGCAAAATTTATAAAAACTAATTTTTCAGATCATTATTAACACCAAGAACATGCTGCCTGGTTTACTACATAACAAAGTTTCAGTGCAGGATGTCTGTGAATTTGCCTGTTTATGACTACCTTTACTGGTAGGCACTGTTTCCATGAATATCTCATTTATTCCTGTTTAAAAATGTTGAAAAAGTCAACAATTTCCGTGGGGTCTACTTACTTTTTCACATGACCATATATGTCTTTCATATATAGTACCACATACAAACCTGATTTAAATCCAGTCTGGAATGTTGTTTATTCCATGTGTTTTGCTGTTTAGTCTTCTCTAAAAAGATCAAATCTTTGTAAAACAAGTGGGGAAAAAATGGAACTGAGTTGCAGTGTGAACTGTGCTAAAATGTGGAATATTCCTAATACACATGATTTATTGTAAATTAGTGACCTCACGTGGTGAACATTTAACTAGGTAGTAAAAGGCATCTTTTTTTTTTTTTTTAATTTAAACTTCCTTGTCTGGATCAAAATCTCAGAAATACAGGCAGAATAAAGGTTGAGTAAAGGAACTTTAATTGCACACTGCATGCTAATGTGAAAGCACATAGTTAACTGCAATTTTAGAATTGTTCTGAATGAATGAAATTTGTGATATATTATTGCAAATGTGTTGAGGAAACATAAAATATGATTTTGTTTAGCCCTAATAATTTTGAAAGATTTCACATCTGCAAAAAATAAAAAATATTACTGATTTTCTGCAATTACTTCTAATCTGTAAAGTTAATACAATGTGGTATCTTTAACATGGCAGTAGTTCAATATTTGGACAATTAAACATCTTATTCGTAAAATCAAACACTCCCTAAAACAATAAATATTTCATACAGATGAAATAAAGAAATATTTAAAGTTTTCAATTTTAATGAATAGAAATTTGACAAGGTGAAAAAAATATGAAATGCCCAAGTGATCTTCTCTATTAAAGGATATTAATCTTACTTAATTCGTTCACATAAACTGTTTTGAAAAGAATAACAAACATCACCAAATGTTGATACTTCTCTCATCCATCAAGTAGGAATTTGAATCAAACTTGTAACTTTCAACAGTGAAAGAAACTGTTGCAAAAGTCATGAAATTAGGATCAACTGTTAGAATATTTCAGGTAACAAATGAGTTAGCCTAAAGCTGCACATTATAGTCATGAACCTGCTCTGGCCATTGCCGATTATGGATCTTCACACACCCTTGTGCAAGTTAAGTTTAATGTTCAATGCTCCAGAACCAAAAAGACACAGAGAAAATAACTGATGCATGCGAGAACAGGTGGAACCCTATACTCAGTAATAATAATATAACAATAATAACAGTGACAACAGTGCTTGTATCAAGCTTTACAAAACATACTTTCACAAAAACTGTGAGTTTGAAGAGTAAAGAGTTAACTTGTTAGTCATCTACTTATTATTATGTTTGCCAAAAAGAAAATGTTCCACAGAAACAACCTTATTCCAATGGACTAGATTGATATTGGCAGCAGTATGGTTTCGCAATTCCTTTGTTACACTACAATCTGGATGACTTTTCATCCTTTGAGGGTAAGCAGTAACAACACAAATTGAATCAAAAAAGCAAAAAGAACTGTATAAAAAGAAACAGACGGTATAGTTTTTTAATGGCCTAGTTAAACTTCTGGTCAAAATCCAATCTAATAATGTGGCACACTTAGAAATAAGTGACTCATGATCTAAAACCAACTAATGTTAATGAGGTAAATGACTTTTCCTGAAAGAAATAGTGACGAATTTCAGAAAAAGCATGATGAGTCACTCATCTGTAATTACATGAAATGCAACCATTACTTGTAAAGGGTCAAAGAGCTATTTTTTGATGATAAGTTGGTAATTACTTTGTTTAATAAACAACAGCTATTGTGTAACATTCTTAAATAAATATGCATCAAAATTGTGCATTATATGCTCATTTTGCGTCCAATAAATAAAATAAACAAATTTAAAAAAAAAAAACAGCACTGCAAGCTAAACCAAATAAAAAAAAAAAAAGAATTGTACCCTATGGTGTCTACAATCAAGCACTCAAGGGTATGTAGTACTTAAAGGTATCATACCAAAAACAAAATCAGTATCAAAGAGGATGAAAGTTAGTCAGTTTTACATTTTAAATTAGCACATAAATCATAGTCCAATAACAGTAGTATATACTTGCTGCCAAGTTAAGTATGTACATATACAGTCAATTCCAGAAATACTGGCACCCTTCACGAAAAAATGCAAACATTAATATATCAAAGGAACCACATAAGCAATTAGTGATAATTTGTGCTTAAACAACTGGGTAAGCCTCATTCTTTTATTGTAAAACAGACTTTAGGAACAAAATAAAATTTTCCTTTAGTAACACAAATTTTCATTATAAGGCAGATTCCAAAAATGTTGGCACCCCAAATGTCAGAATTTGATGAAGCCTCCCCTGACAATGATGACAGCGCACTCAGCCTCTTTCTGTAGAGTTTTAAAAGGTGAAGAACACTTATGGATGGATCTTGGACCACTCTTCCATCCAGAACATTTCCAGCTCATGGAGATTCTTGGGTTTCTCTTGTGATCTGCTTTCTTCAATTGAGACCACAGATTTTTCAATTGGGTTCAAATCTCAGACAGAGGGCCATTGCAAAATCTTGACTTTGCGTTTCTGCAACCAATTCTTTGTTCATTTTGATGTGTGATTCAGATAATTGTCTTGTTGGAATACCCAACCACGGCCCAGTTTCAGGATTGTCACAGAGGCAACCAGATTTTTCAGCTAAAATGTTCTGGTATTTAATGGAATTAATTATGCCACTGACCTTAACAGTCCCTGGACCAATGACAGCAAAACAGCCCCAAAGCATCAAAGAGCTTTGGTATGAGGTGCCTTTCATTGTATACAGTTTCCTTATATCGCCAAACAGGGTGATGGTGTTAGTAGCCAAAAAGCTTAATTTTTGTCTCATCTGACCACAACGCACAATTCTAGTTGTATCTCCAATATTGCTTGGCAAATTTGAGATGCTGGGATTTGTTTCTTGAACTCAGGAGAGGCTTCTTTCATGCCACTCGTCCATAAAGTTTCTTGTCATGAAGGTGCTGTCTCACAGTTGACTTTGAAACAAGGTTCAACTAAAATTTGAAGTTATGAAACTGTGATCTTTAGACTCATTTTTGCCTCTCTTAGCGTGTCCTCATCACTGTGTGTGGAGGAAGTATGCAAATGCATATTATTCCTGGCAAATTCTCAACAGTTCCATGCTTTCAAACTTCTGTATTAGGGCCCTGATTGTGCTTACTGGTAATTTCAATTGAAAGTCTGTTTTTTGTAGTCATTCCCCAGTTTTTGCAGGTCAACAACTTTATCGCTCATCTGAGATTAGAGCTGTTTGGTTTTAATCATGTTGCTGGATGACAAAAAACACCTGTGTGTTACCTCACATTTATACCCTAGTCAAACATGAAATTGGCTTAGACAACAGTTCCCAGACACTAAAAGCAACATCAAGAAAAATTTTTTCTCCCAAGGTTCAAATTTATTTGGTATTTTTATAGTATTCTTCAAGGGTGCCAATAATTTTGCCACATATGATTTTAAAAAGAAAAACTATTCTGAAGGCATAACACTTTTGCAGGAATTGTTTTTATTAAATAAATAGTCAAGAAGTCCTCCAAACATTTGAGGAATTCAAAATAATTTTATATATTATTTATATTATATTAATGTTCTGCTCAGTTTTTTGAGGGGTGCCAATATTTCTGGAGTGGACTGTATTAAATGCAAAAGAACATTGAACATAATTTGAATAACTTCATGTTAAAAACTCGAAAATAAAATCTTGTTGATTCACTTACCTTTGAAGTCATCCCTTGCAGGATGAAGGTCCTTCCGGTCCATTTTTCTTTCACTGCAAGAATTGTGGGCTCCTTTGGCACTGTTTTCTAGGTAAGCAGAACATGTTCCTTTCTTGGAGGGATGTGGATCACAGAGTTTTGCACTAATCTTATAAAGGTCGAGGGCCTTAACGGCCGCTGTATTGTTATCCATACGATGGAAACTTGGACAGGAAGCACAAAACTCATTCGTGCAGGCCTCATTTCCACAGCCCTCAGTTAACTGATGGTAGTAGCGCTCTATTAGATGCTTTGCAGCTGCTCGCTTCCTGCACCAAATATTCAAAGAGTAGGCACAAGCATTAGTACAGGCCTCAAAAACAATGCTAAATCACAAAAAACATGGCAATGGAGTATTAAGACACAGTGGAGCAGTGCAAAATTGGGTAGTATCTTCCAATTTAAAAAAAAAAAACAAAAAAAAAACAAAAAAAACACTTTGGCTTCCAGTTTTTAAACAAGTACTAACACTGTAGCAAATGAAGCCATTAATGCCAATTTTAACAAGACTTCCAATTTTCATCCTAAATCCCAAGATTGTTCTTAATAGGTTAAAAAACTAATTTCTAATTTACGGATATGGGCAAAAGGGTGAAAAAAAAAACCAAAAACGAAAAACTTTTTTTTTTTCTCCTTTCTCTGCCATTACTTAAGACAAAACAGTAATTAAAATATTACATATTTTTGTTCAAACAACAAATGTTCCCTGTAACTGGGAGCTGTGGAAAACACAAGTGGCTTCTATATGCAAACTGAACACAATGGCATTCACTTTACACAAGGCCAGACAACCATATCTAAAAGTGAGCATTCAGCAGCAGTGCAAGTGCATCTTCCAAGGGGACAAAAAGTATAGAATGGTTAAATAATCATAACTAGCTACATATTAATGTCTTCTGGCAAAACAGGTTAAAAAATATTTCCATCCATCCATTTTCTTGTCTAGATCTGGGTCAAGGGAAACAATGTACTTTGTTAATTACTTTCTGTACCCCTTACAAGGTGGAGAAAATAAAAATTTTGCAAAACAAAATAGGAAGAAGTAAATAAAACACAATTGTTTAGTAATAATGTGGGAATAGTGGCAGAAGTTATAACTGCAGATATTTAGAAGATACGTTTATTCATCTGAAACAAACAACACTAAAAATTTACCATTTTATGAAATTAGTACATATTAAAAATTCCCATAAGTAACAGGTCATAAATAGAAATGCTCTATCCACCCATTTTCTTGCCTGCTTAATTTAGCTTAAGTTTGCAATTTCAAATTACCAAAGTCAATTTTGTGTAGGAAACCTTTTCATCCATCCATCTTCCTTAACCACTTATCCAGGGCAGGGTCTCAGGCCAGCAATTTAATTTAATTTCACTTTAATACATGTGCACTAACTCATTTTTTGTACTTGCTTTGTCATAATGCAAGGTAAAAGTGTTCATTTTCCTGAATGAGCCTCTAGCTGTTGTTGGAAGCTTGTTTTTTTATTTTCAAACAGCAAGTTGAAAAGGATTTTACAGTGGAGTGCCTCCCTCGGCATATCAGGGGGCTTTTGTACCCAATTACATTCATCAGAATAAATCATGCTGTGCTTGCAGGTGTTAAGATTTGTTTTTTTTCTTATTTTATAATGCTTCTTCAAAGCAAACTCTTCTTGCTCATGAACAAATGGGCAATAAGAGTTTATCCAATAAAAGCAGTATTATACAGGGTGAGCCAAAATAAAGTACCACATTTCTCAAGGTCATTGCACGAGGTAGAGGCAGCTGAGTTGGTTGAGGTGGGGGTCCTTCCATAGGCGATCCCTTTCAGTTATCAATCGGCAACAAGCCTTGGTCCGGTGCACACCGTGCATTCACTGTCGAAGCATTCTTCAAAAACAATAAATTAATCATCACTACGCAATGCACCTTCTGAATGCACTTCAGCATTCCTCCTAACTATAACATCCCAAATCAGAAAAATACAATTCTTCAGTGGGTGGCTACATTTATACAGACAGGTACAACATTGAACAGAAAATCTCCAGACTGTCCTCGGACTGTACAAACGCCTGATAATATCCAAACTGTAAGGGCATCAATTTTGCAGTCTCCTAGAGGTTCAGCGCACAAACATGCTTCTGCCTTAGGCATTTCCAACACGTTTTTTTAAGGAGGATTTTGCATGAGGAGATTAATTTCCATCCATTGTCAGAGGTGGCGACCCGGCCGGGATGCCCAGGAGGTCCGGAGGAGGGCTTGCGCCTTCCCCAGACCATCTGGGGGCGACCGCCCTAGTTCCTTTGGGGGCCACGGGTACAGAGCTTTGAAGCTCCACCCTGTAGGGGCCCGTGGTCACCGCCAGGTGGCGCCCTCATGCCTTTGGAGCCCTGGACCTCAGCACTTCCGCCACACCAGGAAGTGCTGGGGGGAAGAGGAGCAGGGACACCCAGAGTGCAGTGCTTCCGGGGATACTCCGGCACTTCCGCCACACTGGGGCGTGTCGACGGGAGATTGCCGGGAAGCACCTGGAGCACATCCGGGTGTGGATAAAAGGGGCTGCCTCCCTTCTTTCAAGGCGAGAGTCGGGAGTGGAGTGGACTGAGCTTGCTGGAGGAGGCAAGGAGGCGGCCTGAAGAAGAAACAAGGCATTGTGGTTGGCCAGGACTTTTGGGGTTTTGAGCACTTGAACTTGTAAATAATATGTATAATAAAACGTGTGTGGGGTGATTTAAACGTGTCTGTCTGTCTGTGTCCGAGCCAAGCTCCACACCATACAAAATAATTGTAGTGCAGGAACTCATTGGGAGATACTAGGAGGTATCATTAGGACATGATACCTTTGGGACTGGGGTTATACAAGATGCTCCAGGCTCAGGTTGAAGATGCGCTGTAGAGGACTCCCCAGTTCCTGCGCACAGGTCTTCAGCAGTTGTTGTGAAACTCCATCTGGACCTGCTGCTTTGCTGGCACGAAGTCTCCTCAGCTCTCTGCTCACCTGTGCTGCTGTAATTGTGGGTGGGGATATCTCTCCTATGCTGGTATCAGCAGAAGGATGGTTGGAGGATGCAGTACTCCGAGGTGAGAGTGGGTTAGGGTGGTCAAACCTGTTAAAGAAGTTGTTCATTTGGTTTGCTCTCTCCACGTCTCTCTCGATGGTGGCAGCCCACTTCGAGCTGCAGCCAGTGATGATCTTCATCCCATCCCACACTTCCTTCATGCTGTTATTCTGCAACTTCTACTCCAGCTTTCTCCTGTACTGCTCCTTCGCCACCCTGAGCTGGACTCGGAGTTCCTTCTGCACGCGCTTGAGCTCATGCTGGTCACCGCCTTTATAAGCCCTTTTCTTCTGGTTCAAAAGGCCCTTGATGTCACTTGTAATCCATGGCTTGTTGTTAGCATAGCAGCGTACTGTTCATACTGGAACTACAATGTCCATACAGAAGTTGATGTAATCAGTTGTGCAGTCAACAGCCTCTTCAATGTTCTCACTATGTGACCCCTGCAGTATATCCCAGTCTGTAGTTCCCAAGCAGTCTCTCAGAGCCTGCTCTGCCTCAGGGGACCACTTCCTGAATGATTGTGTGGTTGTAGGTAGCGCCTTCACTCTTGGTTTGTAGTGAGGTTGAAGCAGAACCAGGTTTTGATCTGCTTTCCCAAGTGCAGGCAGCGGGGTGACGCTGTATGCGTCTTCAATGTTTGCATACAGTAGGTCGATAGTCCTATTTCCCCGGGTATTACAATCCATATACTGGGAGAAGGCAGGTAATGTTTTGTCCAACGTCACATGGTTAAAGTCTCCAGCGATTAGCACAAGTGCCTCGGGGTGCTGCGTTTGTAACTTAGCAACTGCGGAATGCATGGGGGATGTAATCAATAAAAACAACGACGTGTCCAAACTCTCTGGGCAAGTAATAGGGACGCAAACTTACGGCCAACAGTTCGATGTCCCTGCAGCAAGTGTAGATTTTAACGTTTACATGTCCTGAGTTGCACCACTTTGTATTGACATAGAGAGCGACACCCCCTCCTTTCTTCTTACCGCAGGTATTTGCGTCTCTGTCCGCTCCACGTTAGCATCTGGGATGGTAGTTGTTGGCCATGTTTCACTAAAACACAGCAAGCTGCATTCTCTGTAGGTTCTGACATTTTTCACCAGCACAGCCAGTTCGTCGATCTTATTTGGTATTAAGTTCACATTTCCCAGTATTACAGAAGGCACCAAAGGTTTATAGCGCCACTTTCTCGCAGGCTGCTTGGCTTTTATCTTAGCGCCAGCTCGGCTGTCCCAATATCGTCTTCTTACCTCGTCAGGTAAATAGGGAACCACACCAGTGTGGGCATTTCTTTTCAGTGCTTGAAGTTGACTACTTGAATAGGCGAGTCTTGGCGTGTAAAAGTCCATTTCAAGTAGTAAAGGTAGTAAAAAGTGTCCAGGGAGCAATTCCACATAAAAGAAAGTGGTACAAGTGATCAGCGAAATAGAGAAAAATAGAGAAAAAAAAGGTTTTAAAAAAAAAAAAAAAAAAAAAAGGTAGAAAGATGAAGTCATACACGGAGCTGCTGGAATGGCTGCCACTCATGGCGGCGCTGGATATAGAATATGTGGTACTTCTTTTTTGGCTCACCCTGTATACGTTGTGCAAATAATTAGTGTATTTGGAAAAAAAAGTTTACCGCAAACATTGGAAATGTTAACAATTATAACACTGTGTTCTTCACTTCTCATTCATAAAATGCAATGCAAATGCCAGGTAACTGAAAGCAAAGAAAAACTCAAAATAATCAATAACATGCAAAAAGATACTCCACAGGTGCTATTGCTACTCCTGCAGCTTCAGGTACAGAGACTGGGGGTCGTGCTTGGGGTGAGAAAGACTGCACAAACACAGAACCAAATACAAAATATGGAAAACTCATGCTGTACACTCAAAATCTCATCCCTAGTATTAAAAATGAACCAGCAACACAGCCAGTGCCAAAGCAGCAAGAAAATTCAGCCTTCCACAGTCTTGGTAATTATTTGGAAAGTGGGATATGTGAGGTTTTTACTTATTATTAAAATGCAGCTGCAGATTGTGTATAACTTATGATGAGAGAATCCATATGGTCTACCAACTGCAAATAAGTCGAGTTTTAATAAATATTAATATTTCACATCAGATGGTGTTGGCTTTCATCTATGATGTAGTAATACAGTACATTCCAACCCCCCACAATACTGATCCTATTAAACCCGGTATTCAATTTTATGCGAATTAAATTCTTTCACCAGGACAGATTTACCTGATCTATGTAGCATAATTTCTCAGCTGAGACGCTCCACTTGTGTCCTTGACCCAATACCAACAAGTGTGCTTATTGATATGTGCTTAACATAGTAAATTCATCATTAGATACAAGGGGTCTCTCCAGACTGTCTTAAGACTGCTGTTGTTAAACACCTGCTCAAGAAAAATAATCTGGACTCCTCTGTTTTTGACAATTTTAGACCTATTTCTAACCTTTCTTATGTAAAATCCTAGAAAAGGCAGTTATTATGCAGCTAAATGATCACTTGAATAAACATGCTATTCTACATAAGCTTCAGTCGGGTTCTAGAACAAATCACAATACAGAAACTGCACTCATTAAAGTAGTAAATGACTTGCAGTTAATGCGGACTGAGGCCATTTATCTGTTCTCATCATCTTAGATAAGAATGCTGCGTTTGTTACCATTGATCACAACATTCTTATAAATTGCCTTCGTCAGTGGGTGGGCCTCTATGGCAATGTCTGAATCTTACTTAACAGGTAGAAAATTCTTTGTTAGTCATGGTAATTATAGTTCGAAGACACATGATATTCTATATGGCATTCCACAAGGATCTATCCAGGGCCCACTGCTCTTTTTGATCTATATGCTTCCATTAGGTCAGATTATCTCAAGGCATAACGTGAGCTAAAACAACTATGCTGATGACACACAACTGTATTCATCAATAGCGCCTGTTGACCCCGACTCTCTTGGTTCACTGACCCAATGTTTTTACTTGTGTTTCTGAATGGATGAGTAGTAATTTTCTCAAACTAAATAAGAAGAAAACAGAAATCTTATTAGAAATAAATTTGATCCATTAGGCTTAACGTCAAGACAGAGGTAAAGAATTTAGGGATAATTATTGATTCTGACCTGAATTTTAAATCACATATTAATCAGATTACTAGGATAGCATTTTTTTCACTTAAAAATATAGCAAAAGTTCCTTATAACTTTGCAAAATGCTGAAAATTTAGTTCACGCTTTTGTTTTTAGTCAACTAGATTACTGTAACGCAATCCTCTCAGGACTACCCAAATAGGGTATCAATCGGTTGCAACTAGTGCAGAATGCAGCTGCCAGAATCTTAATTAGGAAAAGAAAATCCAAGCACATCTCTCTAGTTTTGATGTCACTACATTGGTTACCCATGCCATTTAGAATTTACTTTAAAATATTGCTTATGGTTTACAAAGCCTTAAATAATCTCGCTCCATCCTATGTTTCGGAATGTCTTTCACTTCACATTCCAAATTGTAACCTTAGATCTTCAAATGAGTGTCTGCTTATAAATTCCAAGAGCTAAACTTAAAATAAGTGGTGCGGCAGCGTTCTGCTGTTATGCACCTAAAATCTGGAATAGCTTACCAATAGAAATTCGCCAGGCTAATAAGGTGGAGCACTTTAAAAAATTGCTAAAAACCCATTATTTCAACACGACTTTCTAATAGCTTAATTTTATTGCAATCCTGATATTCTGTATATTCATTTAATTATCATTTTTATCATGGCTCCGGAATCCATACTAACCCCCTTCTTTCTCTACTGTTAATTTTCCGGTCTTTCTGTGGTGGCAATCTGCGCCACCACCACCACCTGATCAAGGCATCATGCAGTCCTTACTTTGATAGATTGAAGGCCAGATGTCCACATGACCATCATCATTATCTAATTCTTCCACATGAAGCCTGAAAACCATGAGGACTGATTTAGATCATTTATGTTGGATGGGAGGACTTGTGGCCTCGGAACCCCTACAGATTTTTTTTTCCAGCCCTCTGGAGATTTTTTTTTTTTTTCCTCCTGTCCTTTGGACCTTACTTTATCCTTTGTTACTTAGTATTACGTAATCTTATTTTTATTTTTTATAAAATTTTATTTCTTCATCTTGTAAAGCACTTTGAGATACATTGTCTGTATGAAAAAGTGCTATATAAATGTTGTTGTTGTTGAGTTTTCATGAGTATTCCAGCTTGCTTTGCTCCATTTCATTAACAGTTAACACAGTTTTAAAATATAAAAACAAAAAAAAAAATACGCTGTATTTAAAATGACAAACCACATATTTCAGCATTATTAAGATAAAGTAATGTAGTATTTGCTTGTCTGTGAATTGTAGCCTTTAACATTAACACACTTTTTTATTAAAATTACTTCCAAACGCTTAAATAATTGAGGTTAAATGTATAAAATCATATTTAATATAGAAATGAAATAAATATTGTACAAATAGCTGGGATAGCTGCCATGACATGACTACTTCTCACATTGTTAAACTGCATGGTTTCAGAAAATGAACACCTGTTTGATCAAATGGAGCTTGTCAGAATGAACCAAAATAAAAACTTTGGCACATAAAGAAATAATCTAAATAACTACAAATAACAGTTTTGTTACACGTGTTTAAAATCTAATTAATAAGAAACCTGAAAACTGGTAATTGTTTTAAAAAAAGCCATTTTCTAGTGTATCGGTACAAACAGTTTTTCCAAAGATTTATTTTTGTAATTATGAAACAGCTCAAAAATCTCTTATTTTGACACTGAAAGAAAAACTTAACTAGTTGCCTAACTACATGGGATTTGCACTGATACAAATACCCACCCATTTACACTGCCTGGCCTATATTAAAAAAAAAAAGATTCTGTTTTAACTTACATAAGTAAATACTTATAGTCAATGATTAAATCATTATTGCAATTATTAATGTGTAAGCCAACAATAATTCTTTTAACTGACACAGCATACAGATTTTCATTTCTTAAACAACCATATCAGAAGATGTTTCCAATGGTTGTAGAAAAGATGTTGCTGCATTTCCTAAAGGACAACTTATTGACATGCACCAAGCAAATAAAATTATTAAGGAGACTGCTGAAATTAACTGTCCAGCACCTTATTAACACCTGGAAGCATAGTGGTGAACTGTTAACTTAGCAGAAGAAATGTGGTTGGAAAAAATCTTCAATGATTGTGACTGGAGGTGGTTAAATTGGTTGAAGTCAAATTGTAGAACATCGACAATGGAACTCAGGGCTGTTTAAAGTAGTAAAAGTAGAAGCATTTCTATATACACAATGCAATGAGAATTTATGGGATTGGGACCAAACAGTTGTGTGGTCAGAAGAAAACCACTTGAAAATGACACTAACCAGAAAAAGCAACTTCAGCTTTCTGGAGAACAAATTCGGACTGTGAAGCAATGAAAAAAGGTAATATGGTTTGCTGAGTCAAAATATACCCTATTGCAGAGCACTGGGCAAATCAAAGTAAGAAAGGAAGTGAACAAAGTGATGTAGCAGTCAAACATATTGTTCACTCTACACGTCTCTGGAGGCAGTATTATAATCTGGTGTTTCTTCCGTTGGTCTGGTCTTGGCTAAGCAACTTTATGCAGCAATAAAATGAAGTTAGCTTAGTGCCTGAATCTACTGAATGACCATGTTTTCTGATCAATAGCCTTTTTTCTTCCCTGAAGGCATATTCCAGGACAACAATACAACAATGCCAAGATTCATCTGGCTCAATTTGTGAAAGAGTGATTCAGGGGGCATGAACAATCATTCTTACATATGGATTGTTCACCACAGAGTCCTGACCTTATCCCTATGGAAAGTCTTTGGGATGTGGTGTTGGAAGACCTTACAAAGTGGTTTGACTCTCCTATCGTCAATACAAATCTCCATGAAAAATAAATGAAAATTTGGACAAAAATAAATGTTGAGATTTTGCATAAGCTTAACAAAACAATGCCACAATGAATGCACATCACAATCAAAGGTAAAGGTGGTCCAACAAGATATTAAAGTTTGCAGTTTTTTGTTTTTTTTTGGAAAGACAGTGTATTTTCTAAATCTACTTTTTTAAGATCTATGTAGTATTGGAAGTCTATTTTAGCAGGACTGGGCATCTTCATTTTGTTTATGCTAATTGGACAATTATATAAAAAAGTCAAGCTTACTATCAACATTACTAACAGCAATTCAGAACTGACCCAATCATTGTACAATTTTTAAACTAAACAACAGAAGTCAGAAAACTAGGAAATCATCTCTCCAACCATAGAAATACACTAGACAAAAAATAGAAATTCTGAAATTCTGTAATGGTACATACTCATTTTCCATAGAATTTATTCTAACCATATCATACATGCTTTCTTGCTTGCTCTACTACACTACACTACTACCCACAAGAAGCAACAGCCCTGCATCCTCTTACTCATTGTGGTGCTGTTCAAAAGTAGTATTGAAAACTGTAAACATTAAACAAAAATGTCCTATTGGAATCAGTGCCACTTTTCTTTTAGTACAAGCATGTTATGATGTGACTATTTGTCTCTTTGTGCTCACAAACCTTTGCTTTTTGTTTCTCCTTTAAATTTAACAAATGCTACATCAGTAATGTGCAAGTAGCCAATTCCTTTGCTGTTTGCTCTTTCAGTCTGTACTATTAGTTTACAGATGTAGTACGTGTTACTAGTATTTTAGCAAAGTTATCTTTCTTTGAAAGCTGACAGTATACTTTATTCAAAAAGCCCTGAAGAATGTCACTAGTGAACGTGGTAAAGGTGAAAGAATGTCAGATGGCAAGAGACTAATTGTTTCATAAGCAACATTTTTTGTTTATTTAACCTCCTTACCATTAGACCCAAGCCAGTGCTAAACAGTGCTAAAAGCATCAGTCCCGAGTGTCACTTGGGCAACTGTATAGACGCGTCATGCATAAGCATTAGACCAGAGGATTACTAAGGCTGTAAAAGTGCCAACAGTATTACTGCCGAGCTTTGCTCGGGAAACAATCTAGGCATGTCTTGCGTAAACGACAGGCTTAAATGTTACCCAGGTGATAGTGCAGACACATCTTCTCCTAGCCTCATAATGGTTTCTTGTAATAAACATTTTTCAGCATTATTATTATTATTATTTTTATTATTATTATACTTTCTACATGTCTAACTTTGTACTTCTTTGGTTTGCACATTTTACAGTAGAACGATCAGATTTAATAAATATGACATTTTTCAAGCCAAAAACTGCAACACTTTACATGATTGTTTTTAAAGAAAACAATGTAACACTGAGGAGGTTAATGGAGTGTATATAAGCAAAGATCTGTTTGGCATTACTTGTGAGCGAGCAACATAAAGCTGCACATGAGAGAAACAATCAAAATCAATGCATACAATTTTCAGTGTGTGACTTTGAGATTTATGATTACAGCAAAGCAGACGTAAATAGGAAACTGTAGGAGTTCAAAAGAGAATGGAAAATTATTGAGAATCAGAGTTATTTCTTAGGATAAAAACAATTTCACCTATTCCATCACAAGTCAATATTTCAGTGTCTATTAAGTGGCTGTGAAGAGCTATAACTCTCAAAGTGATGTTTCAAATAACTGTTTTTCTTTTCTTGGCTTTTAGAAACCCATATTAAACACTTTCTTCTGGCATTGATTTAAATTGTTTCTCTTTCTAGAAGTCGTATTATTTGAAAATGAATAAAAAAGGAAACCGAAGCAGAAAAACATACTGGCTTTTTAATCCACAGAATGTTAAGGGCTAGATGCAACAGGGTACCCTTAATGAAAATATTTAACTCTCAAAGTCCACAAGTCTTTACTGGGACAGTATTGAGGTAATGCAAGTGCTACCTTTTAAGCAGGGCTATCTTTAAAATATTCCTATACTTTTGTGACAATATTTTTGTATGCATCCTAAATTTGGGACTAAAACTACAAGAAAATAATGTGTCCATGTCAAAATTTCTTAAAGAAGTTGCCACCGTACCTAAGCCCGCCCAATAAATAAAGGCAGGGCAGAAAAAGTAGCCTATATTGTGACAGGACCAAGATGAATACACATACAAAATTTCACGTAAATCAGCTGAGTCGTTCTTGAGTGATGCTTGAAAACACAAGCTTTACTTTATCTATAAAAATTCTCTAACACCACATCCCCCTACAAAGTAATATTTAAATATAATGTAAGTGCATTAAAATGCGAATAACAACAATAAGAATGTGTTTCTTGCCATTCTGTACAAAGATGTGTAAAAGACAAATCATTAAAAGAAATGTACTCATCAACTTCCTATACCCCGTCCCTTGCTCTCTTAATTCAGGTAGTTTCCCAACCTATCATGCTGGGATGTTAAGACTTTTTCATGTCTGGGGGAGTGAGAATGGAAAAACATCTGGAAAACATTACTTTAGGCTAAAATAACAATTAAAGAAAATTGCACTGCTTGCCTTTTACTTACTTATAAATGCATGCCAACATCAGGGGCTTTTGAATAAGTGCAAAACTCAAGAACAAAATTGTTTCTGTTAATGTAAACTATTTAAAATATTACTGTTAACAGAAAATTGAACTACTGTTCCTTTTGCATATTATTAATGTTTGAATGTATGAGTTTTTTGAGCCAGCACACTCCAAGAAAACATCTTTTCTTTAATTTTACGTTTCCTCCAGCAACCACCACCACACAGAATCAACTACTGATACTTTCAAAGTATTGTATCAAACTCAGAATTTCAGTATCACAACAACCCCATAAGACCTGAATTACAGTCATTTATAAACAAACGATGAGTTCAAACACATTCGCCAACATAAAAAGGGAAGGGTAAGAAATAAAGGTTACAGGTCAAATGTATATACAGAAAGAATCTGCAAAAGTTCACAGATGAAGCAGTGTAAGAAAAAAAAGGTTTACAACATTTTTGTTCTAGAGTGCAAGAAATAAATGTAGCACACTGATAAACATCATCATAAAAGAATCCAGCCATTTAACTAATATAGACATACCATGGGTTAAATCCAATAAAGAAGAATTTAAAGAACACTACACATACTTAGCATATACACAAACACTTTTCTCAAAGAAAGGTTTCTTTTGTTTAGACTTTCCTTGGAAGACTATTTAAATGCTCCCAGAACCACAACTGCATTTACAGTAATCCCTCGCTATATCGTGCTTCAACTTTCGCGGCTTCACTCTATCGCAGATTTTATATGTAAGCATATCTAAACATATAACGTGGATTTTTTGCTGTTTCGCGGGTTTCTGCGGACAATGGGTCTTTTTACTTCTTGTGCATGCTTCCTCAGTTGGTTTGCCCAGTTGATTTCATACAAGGGACGCTATTGGCGGATGGCTGAGAAGCTAACCAATCAGAGCACGCAGTTAAGTTCCTATGTGCTGATTGGCTCAGCGACGGAGCGCCGAATTCGATTCTGCTGCATTAATCAGGAAGTCTTGTCTCGCTCATTCAGCATCAACGTGTTTCGCTGTGTGAAGAGTTAACTTTTGTGCTCTTTTGTGTTTATCTTTGTGCATAGTCAAGCCCTTCGTTATTGCTCAAAATGATCTGCTCCTGCTACTGCTTCAGGGGCCGTGCCCAAGCACCAACGGAAGATGCTAACAATTGCCGAAAAGGTAAAAGTTTTGGATATGTTGAAGGAAGGGAAAAGCTACACCGCTGTAGGACGCCATTAAGACATCAATTAGTCCACGATTCTTTTTATTTAAAAAGGAGGAAAAGAATATAAGATCTACGGCCGCAGTGTCCTTTAACCAGGTTGGCAAAACAAGTTGTAAGTGGATGTAATAAGGCAGTAGTCCGGATGGAATCTGCTTTAGGGATTTGGATTGAAGACTGCCGGAAGAAGAACAACGGCGGTGCAACACAATCGCCTGAAGAGGCTCCTTTAGACAAGCTGTAACGCTCTCCTTTGTTGTGCAGTAAAACTAAACTCATCGTTATTGGACAAGTCGTCATGTCATTGGTGAGTAACCATAATTCATTTTCTACGTACAGTACTTAGTACGTGTACGTATGTTTAGTGTCACACACATTTACTGTATACAATTTTTCTTGCATTGTAGATATTTATTGCTGGTGGCCTGTCTATCATAATGGCTGTAACATATGTGATATCAGAGACGCTTTAAAATAATATCTTTAAAATAATATTTAGGTTTTACTGTATATAAACAGTGTGTTTACATACAATTTCAACGAATCTTACCTAACATCTAAGAGAATACAAAGGGCTTATGCTGTATAACTGTGTGGGAAATGTTTATAAGAGTGTGGGAGAGTTTATAAGGGCTTAAAATATATAAAAATAACCATATAAACATATGGTTTTTACTTCGTAGAGTTTCACCTTTCGCGGGGGGTTCTGGAACGCAACCCCCACAATCGAAGAGGGATCACTGTATTGTCATTCTAATAGAGTTTCAACCTGGATAACTGGTACTACGTATTGCTCAAGATTTTGAATAACTCACAGAAGCTTTGGAGAGTGTAACAAAGTCCCTGTCACAACAGCTTTGTAATTAAGGCTGTAAACCAAAAGATGTGCATTCACACTTTACTATACAAAAGGGAAATCCCATTATACTGTAGAAGCACTGTGCTCTACCTTAAATTTTTTTTTCTTCACATTAATTTTGAACATCCTTAGAAAACATTCAAATTAGCTGCAAGATATAGGTCTGGATATGCCGAAACCATTACTGTTACCTGACTGGCTCTATGTATTGCAATTGGTAAACCCATATAAAATTTTTATCAAGTTTTTTCAGACTAATCCTGACAGAATGATATGGGTCATCTAGTCATTCAGAGCTTAATTGTAAATACCACTCCACCTGTCTGGGTGATAGAGTTGGTCCTAGTATTACTTTTCTAGGTGAAATTAAATTAATGTTTTCCATAAATAAGTCTTAAAAAGCTTCTAATTTAGTAAATCAAGAATGTTCATCTGTCTGACCTCTAGAGCACCCTACATCAATCAGTTCTATGTGATACAATCACTTTCACTGTCTTTTCTTAGACATGAGTGAAATGTTCTCAGCAGATTATTTGGGACCAGCTGACACAAGGAATAATGAATCTTCCTTACTTTTCTGAACATTGTATCAGAAATTGAGAATGCAATTACAGGGGTGGAAATGATGTCCTTGTGTATGGCAGCTAAGATTACTGTCAGTGACGTGAAGAATAGCTTAACAATACATGAGCAACCTGGAGCAGCACGGCATCTTTAGAGGTGGGTCAACTTAACAAGAAAATATCATCAGATATTGCAACACACTGTGTTTACAAAATGATCACTGGCAGTTATGTTATCTTTTGATTGGTGTTAGGTCACGTTTTCCTTACCAATATGATTTAATTTTTTTCGTTATATGTTTTGTCATTTTCTGTATGACAGCCCCCATCACATCAGTTCAGAGAAATTTAACTGGGTTCACAATGTTTTCTGTTAAATATAATTTTAAAAATTATGTATTCTAATTATTACATTGACATAACATTATTAAATTTTTGTTACAGTAAAAACACAAACTAACCTTAGTAAAAATTTGGAATAACCAATCTAAGAAAATGGATGGATGGATAAAGATTTCTTTTTATATTCTTACATATAACAGTTAAGTTTTTAGTTAAAATTTTGCTTTACCAACTGAAAATTTTCATTACTGATATTAACAAAAAATGAAAAAAGAAGCAACAGGTTAATTTGCATCATTTATAATTTTAAGCCAAGAGGATGCTCTGATCTTTTTTTTTCCACAAGTTTGGAATCATCATAAAAAATATTGCATTGTTAAGTCATTAAATTGTATTTATTCTTTTTCCTAGAAACAATGCCTTCAATCTGAAGAACAGGTGCTACAGGAGCAAAGAACCAATTGAGAAATTTTCAAATTCAAGTATGCCTGGGGTCCTGTTGACAAAATGTATGCGCTACCACAACCAAAACATATCATATACTCTATTATACTCCCTAACAGCTAAACATTAAAATCAGCCTTTATGCCATCCCATCCATTAGCAAAACCCACTGTGTCCATTACAGAGATGCTGGGTAGACAGATGTATGCACATACTCACATAATCTCACATGGGTCCAAGTTAAATATGCCAATTAACTAAATATGCACTTCTTTTGGAGATGTTAAAAAGCAGAGTCCTTAGAGGCAACCTAGATTGCATCCAAGGAAAACTGTAAAATCCAAACACACCCTAACAATATTAAAAACTGAACCCATATCCTTGAAGTCTTTGGCAGTTACACTTACCACTGGGCCACCCAGATTAATTTATCTGTATGTATATATACTTATTTAAAATTTCCTTTAGTATTTAAAAAGTCAAAATTACCAGCAAAATTATAATAAAATGTATAATGTCTTGAATTTCACTGACCTTATCATTTACTCAAAAGACTGATAATGAAAAGGCAATGTTAATAAGGTATTACTGGGTAAGAAGTGATTTAAGGCACATGTTTTCTTTCATTCCTCATATAAAATTTCTATGCGTCTGCAAAAGAGTTTGTGAAATGTATTTCATAAAATGTATTTTATGCAAAACAATGAAAACATTCTCTGATTTCCTATTTAATTTTGACCATGGCATTGCTAGATTCTAAAAATGCTATTCATTTATTCTATACATATGCCACTTGATTGATGCAAAGGTAGTACCATCACAAAAATATGGAATTTAAATTATGGTAAAATTAACATTTTGTTAAATGATTGCAAACTGCAACTAAAAACAATTTCTGTAAAAACATGTAGAAAGAAAAACATCTGTTAAAGAAAGCGCCAGAGGCAAATGTACAACAAAATAATGTTAAGGTTGACAAAGTGTACCTTGTCATACATATTTTAGCAGAAAACTCTAACATTGTGATCAATTTTTGTTCTAAGGAAATAGACTGACAGAAATACCATGACAATTTCGGTAAACAAAATCTGAAAAGTTGATCTTTGTGAAATAAGTTGCTCATGCTTTAAAATGCCACACACATGCAAAAGATTAAACAAAGTGTATCTTTAAGACAACAATAGCTGAAGCCCAAGTGCAAATTCACAGTAAAACTAAACCAATAACATCTGAGATAAAACTAAGAAATGAAAACATACCACACAAAGCGTCCAAGAACATTTAACTTACATTCGGTTAGTTTCAATGTTTTCGTACAGAGGTTCTCCAGATGATCTGAAGAAAGAAAAAAAAAAAGATAAAAAAATCATCAGTTATGGACAGAAAGTTTCACAGTAGAAACAAGATGCCGAAACACTATAGGTATGTTATATGGATATTCAACTGAAAGTAAAATTATTAGTGAAAAGACATATACATACATTTTAACAAGCACACAAAGAAAATGTGAAAAATGTCAATTACTGTACAAGGCTGCTGTGTTGTCACAAGAAAAGATAAAACGATTATTAAATATTGTTATTTAAGTCCCCTTCTGACATTTTAAAGTGTCTTGTCCTCTTCTCGACTGCCATCACAAAGAAACAACCTTACCTCAACTTCACCAAACTGCAGCCACAACAAAGAACCAAAGGAAAAAACAGATTCTGTGAACTAATTAGATAAAATGCTTGGGGGATCACAACACCTTGATTTTTAAGATCACTCCTCACTCTGAGGAGTTGAGGAATGTTTAAGGGAGAGAGTACTGCCAACAGTATGTGAATTTGTGATTAACAACATTTTAATAAACAGCAAACTTTGCAAAGAGGTTTTGAAAAATACCGATGCACTGACTGCATTAATTATGAAGTAAACCAATCCAAACGCGAATTGCATCTGGATCTTCATCTGCCTTTTGTGAACATTTTTTCCAATTCACCAGCAGGAGCATATACCAGGTGTACAGAAAAGTTACAAGAGATTTTATTCACAGTCTTCGCAGAGACAAGAGAAAAACAATTTCAATAAAAGGTAAATATTTTCTTAGAAAGACTTGCGTAACGAAAATTCATCCTGCACATCTTGCGTTTTCATCTTGTTTTCCACAAGACTTGTTTTTTCTTCCCAAAAAGCATTTACCCTATGCAGTGTTTAACAAACCATCTATCAAAACAAACATGTAAACTGCCTTGCAGATGTATTGTTTTGTTGCCAGTTCCTTTAATTGCACCAGAAAATAAGAGGAGCTAAGAAATATTACAAATGAAAAAAGAACACACAGTTCCTTCCACCAGTGTTCTGAATGGATAAAACTATTTTGGTAAAAGATAAAACAGTGTATTTGGAAATACCACAAAACTCTCAAAAACCTTTCTTATCACTAGTTTCTGTATTTGATGAGTAAAGTACTTTTGTGTTTGATTGAAGTAAAGGGCACGTTATGACATACAATTAGCCATTATTCATGCATGTTTACAAATGGGATAACACTGTCCCGCATTGTGGTGTTTTAAATACCATAGAACCCTGATCATCTGAACCCAAATAAACCAAGATTCCGCATTATCCAAGGCGAACCTCTAAGAGTAATACATTGTTTTTCTTATGATTCATAAATGCTTTGCTTATTGTACCATGCTCATTAATACTATACCTTTAACCTCAACTGTATAAAGCGAATGGTCAAGGAGCCAGTGACTGTGGGAATGTGGGAGTGATTCATTCACCCCTCGGCTATTGTCAGTGTGACGACAGTATTAACTGTGTACATATGCTCCGAGGTGTGAGCTTTGTAGCATGAGCTATGAACGTCTCCGCCTGTCAACTACATCAAGACCGTCTCTGTCCACTGTGAGACATCAGCTGACATCACCAGGGAAGCTCATCTCTCTCTCTCTCTGTGTCAGCTCCCACCATCTCTACACAATTTCGCCACTACAGCGGTCATCCATTTTACCAGAGTTTTCAACTATCTGAGGTAGCTCTGTGCCACATTACCTCAGATAATCTGGGTTCTACTATTCTACCACTTAACAGCAATTTTAAACCACAACTGAATCACCAAGAATCCTCTTCATAATAGAGCCAATAACAAACTTTGGCAACTACGCCCGGTGCTCACTAGTGTCATTAACACAACTCTCTGCACACTTAACTTTGTTGTAAATACTAGCTTAGTTTGTTTTTAACAATGAAACACTAACTACAATGACTGTCATATGCAACATTCCCTATTGTTTTAAAGACATTAAAATTGCCATTTTAAGAGAATGTTCAGTGTCATTAACACGGTATTAATTTTGGTTACTTTGGGCAACAAACACCTTGACGAATAGCATACACCTCCCAGTGTAACTTACAAGTAAAAATTTTCAATAAAGTAGATCATTCTAATGTTCATCCAAATAATTATTTTTGCTATATATACATAAATACAAACTTTTTCACTGCCTTTTGCTATAATTTGGGAAACCAGTGTAATTCCTTCTCCAGATATATGTATTTTTTAATAGAGCAAGGTCATGCCTTCCTTTACACATGTAGGATTATGCTATTCAGCAAGGCAAATTTCTTTTATGACGATTTATTTGAAAACGGTAAAGGGGTGGAAGAAAATCTTGTTGTCTTTGTAGTACTGAGAAGTTTATTTAATAGATAGATTAGACAGATACTTTATTAATCCCAAGGGGAAATTCACATACTCCAGCAGCAGCATACTGATAAAAAACAATATTAAAGAATGATAAAAATGCAGGTAAAACAGACAATAACTTTGTATAATGATAACGTTCACCCCCCCCCGGGTGGAATTGAAGAGTCGCATAGTGTAGGGGAGGAATGATCTCCTCAGTCTGTCAGTGGAGCAGGACAGTGACAGCAGTCTGTCGCTGAAGCTGCTCCTCTGTCTGGAGATAATACTGTTCAGTGGATGCAGTGGATTCTCCATGATTGACGGGAGCCTGCTCAGCGCCCGTCGCTCTGCCACGGATGTCAAACTGTCCTGCTCCATGCCTACAATAGAGCCTGCCTTCCTCATCAGTTTGTTCAGGCATGAGG
Organism: Polypterus bichir lapradei; assembly: GCA_026402145.1. Taxonomy (NCBI): domain Eukaryota; kingdom Metazoa; phylum Chordata; class Cladistia; order Polypteriformes; family Polypteridae; genus Polypterus; species Polypterus bichir. The sequence continues at coordinate 146,916,235 of JANRMT010028174.1, forward strand.
CGTCCTTCTTTATGCTGCCTCCCCAGCACACCACCGCGTAGAAGAGGGCATTCGCCACAACCGCCTGATAGAACATCTGCAGCATCTTATTTCAGATGTTCAAGGACACCAGTCTTCTAAGGAAATATAGTCGGCTCTGTCCTCTCTTGCACAGAGCATCAGTATTGGCAGTCCAGTCCAATTTATCATCCAGCTGTACTCCCAGGTATTTATAGGTCTGTACCCTCTGCACAAAGTCACCTCTGATGATTACGGGGTCCAGGAGGGGCCTGGGTCTCCTAAAATCCACCACCAGCTCCTTGGTTTTGCTGGTGTTCAGATGTAAGTGGTTAGAGTCGCACCATTTAACAAAGTCCTTGATTAGGTTCCTATACTCCTCCTCCTGTCCACTCCTGATGCAGCCAACGATAACAGTCTCATCAGAGAACTGTTGCACGTGGCAGGACTCCAAGTTGTATTGGAAGTCCGATGTATATAGGTTGAACAGAACTGGAGTAAGTACAGTCCCCTGCGGCGCTCCTTTGTTGCCGACTACAATGTCAGACCTGCAGTTCCCGAGACGCACATACTGAGGTCTGTCTGTAAGACAGTCTACGATCCATGCCACCAGGTATGAATCTACTCCCATCTCTGTCAGCTTGTCCCTAAAAAACAGAGGTTGGATGGTGTTGAAGGCGCTAGAGAAGTCCAGAAACATAATTCTTACAACACCACTGCCTCTGTCAAAGTGGGAGAGGGATCGGTGTAGCATATAGATGAGGGCATCCTCCGCTCCCACTTTCTCCTGGTATGCGAACTGCAGAGGGTCGAGGGCATGGCGGACCTGTGGCCTCAGGTGGTGAAGCAGCAGCCGCTCCATGGTCTTCATCACATGTGATGGCAGAGCAACAGGCCGGAAGTCATTCAGCTCACTAGGACGTGACATCTTTGGGACTGGGGTGATGCAATTTGTTTTCCAAAGCCTCAGGACTCTCCCCTGTTCCAGGCACAGGTTGAAGATGTGCTGTAGAGGACTCCCCAGCTCTAGTGCACAGGCCTTCAGCAATCATGGTGATACTCCATCTGGACCCACTGCTTTGCAGGCACAAAGTCTCCTCGGCTCTCTGCTTACCTGGGCTGCTATATTTGTGGGTGGGGATGTCTCTTCTATGCTGGTATCAGCAGAAGGATGGGTGAAGGGTGCAGTACTTTAAGGTGAGAGTGGGTTAATGTGGTCAAACCTGTTAAAGAAGTTGTTCATTTGGTTTGCTCTCTCCACGTCTCTCCCAATGGTGGCACCCCGCTTCGAGCTGCAGCCAGTGATGATCTTCATCCTATCCCACACTTCCTTCATGCTGTTATTCTGCAACGTCTGCTCCAGCTTTCTACTGTACTACTCCTTCGCTGCCCTGAGGTGGACTTGGAGTTCCTTCCGCACGTGCTTGAGCTCATGCTGATCACCGCCTTTAAAAGCGCTTTTCTTCTGGTTCAAAAGGCCCTTGATGTCACTTGTAATCCATAGCTTGTTGTTAGCATAGCAGCGTACTGTTCTTACTGGAACTACAATGTCCATACAGAAGTTGATGTAGTCAGTAGTGCAGTCAACAACCTCCTCCTCAATGTTCTCACTATGTGACCCCTACAGTATATCCCAGTCTGTAGTTCCCAAGCAGTCTCTCAGAGCCTGGTCTGCCTCAGGGGACCACTTCCTAAATGAGCGTGTAGCTGTAAGTAGCTCCCTCACTCTTGGTTTGTAGTGAGGCTGAAGCAGAACCAGGTTATAATCTGCTTTCCTAAGCACAGGCAGCGGTGTGGCGCTGTATGCGTCTTTAACATTTGCATACAGTAGCTCAATAGTCCTACTTCCCCAGGTGTTACAATCCACATACCGGGAGAAGGCAGGTAATGTTTTGTCCAGAGTCACATGGTTAAAGTCTCCAGCAATTAGCAGAAGCGCCTCAGGGTGCTGTTTGTAATTTAGCAACAGCGGAATGGATTATGTCACCCACTATCTCCATGTCCGACCGAGGAGGGATGTAAACAATAAAAACGACACCCCATCCTTTCTTCTTACCGCAGGTATTTGCGTCTCTGTCCGCTCTAACTGCGCTAAACCCGGGTTGCTCCACGTTAGCATCTGGGATGTTGTTAGCCACATTTTAAAAAAACACAATAAACTGCATAATCTGTAGGTCCTGACATTTTTCACCAGTGCGGCTTATGACAAGTAACACTTAAATTGCATTTTTTGGTAAAAATGTAGTTGCAGTTTGCAACTTCATTGTTTTATAATTTATTTTTAAAACATAGTTCATTCACCAGTTGTACAGTATAAATTCTGAAACAACAGTGCTTGGCCTTTATTTGGGTATCTGGTACCTTTTGAGTAAAGGATGTTCATAATAAAGAAAAACCAGTTAAACAAATGAGATAAAAATATTATACTTGGTCATTTATTTATTAAGAAAAATGATTGAATATTACATATTTTTGAGTGGCAAAAGTATGTGAACCTTTGCTTTCATAAGTGTGGGGTGCCCCCCCCCCCCCTTTTGCAGCAATAACTGCAACTAAACGTTTGCGGTAACTTGTGATCATTTCTGCACACCGGCTTGGAGGAATTTTAGCCCATTCCTCCGTACAGAACAGCTTCAACTCTGGGATGTTGGTGGGTTTCCTCACATTAACTGCTCGCTTCAGGTCCTTCCACAACATTTTGATTGGATTAAGGTCAGGACTTTGACTTGGCCATTCCAAAACATTAACTTTATTCTTCTTTAACCATTCTTTGGTAGAACGACTTGTGTGCTTAGGGTCGTTGTCTTGCTGCATGACCCACCTTCTCTTGAGATTCAGTTCATGGACAGATGTCCCGACATTTTCCTTTAGAATTCTCTGATATAATTCAGAATTCATTGTTCCATCAATGAAGGCAAGCCGTCCTGGCCCAGATGCAGCAAAACAGGCCCAAACCATGATACTACCACCACCATTTTTAAAAGATAAGGTTCTTATGCTGGAATGCAGTGTTTTCCTTTCTCCAAACATAACACTTTTCATTTAAACCAAAAAGTTCTATTTTAGTCTCATATGTCCACAAAACATTCTTCCAATAGCCTTCTGGTTTGTCCACGTGATCTTTACCAAACTGCAGACAAGCAGCAATGTTTTTTTGGAGAGCTGTGGCTTTCTCCTTGCAACCCTGCCATGCACACCATTGTTGTTCAGTGTTCTCCTGATGGTGGACTCATGAACATGAACATTAGCCAATGTGAGAGAAGCCTTCAGTTGCTTAGAAGTTACCCTTTGTGACCTAGCCGACTATTACACGCCTTGCTCTTGGAGTGATCTTTGTTGGTCGACCACTCCTGGGGAGGGTAACAATGATCTTGAATTTCCTCCATTGGTACACAGTCTGTCTAACTGTGGATTGGTGGAGTGCAAACTCATTAGAGATGGTTTTGTAACCTTTTCCAGCCTGATGAGCATCAACAACTCTTTTTCTGAGGTCCTTCACAAACTTTCAAGCTCAACTGTAAAGAACTGAATAACAAAGATCCTTAAATATCAAATTACACACACCGTATAACAAGTAATAACACAGGAGTGGGTGTGGGTGTAATTTAAATTAATGTATTTTAGACTTTTTATTGAAAAGTGGACAATATTGCAATAGTTTCACTTTTCAATTACAATCTGTAAAATAAATTCATGTTTTTACAAAATTATACAGATAATTAATAATTGCATTAGAAGTCATGGGAAACAAAGAATTTAAAAATCAATGAATTGGCTTGCTGTGCCTCTATCAAAACTAACTATCATATGATATAACTATCAGAAATGTCACTGCCTTTGTAATAATGCAATGGCCACGTATTATATTAAGCCCCTTAGCATTAGACCCGAGCATTACTCGGGCTATAAAAAAAAGAGTCAAAAGCATTAGTTCTGAGTGTCACTCAGGCAATGGTTTAGATGCATGCCGCGCAAGTGTCAGACCAGTGTGTTGCTCAGGTAATGGTTAAGACATGTCTCAAGTAAGTGTCTCACATATGCAGCATGTCCAAGCGTAACCTGTGACAAATTACAGCTGTGTGACTAGCAAACTCCTAGTAACAACCTTGACAATGACGTCTGAGAAGAAATGTCTTTCAGCAGCATAAGTGTTACATGCTCTTGCTGGTCACAGTGATGCTGAGAAACCTCTCATCAGGAGTGATGAAGAAATAAATCTGTCTTCATACAATGAAATAGAAACAAATAGTGAGAGCTAAAGGGATTCTTATGAATCTGAAACTGACGCTTGCGTTTGGGTTCCTGTTGACCCTGCTGCAAATAAACCTGCACCACCTCATTTTGATTTTGTGGGGCAGCAAGAATAAAAGTTTATATTGCCAACTAAAATCAAATTACTTACCTGAAGTTATCTCCTGGATGATGACATAATCCAAAAGATTGTCGCCAAGATGAACCTCTATGCTGAACAGTGCTGGGTAAATGACCACACACCTAAGTTGTTTTCCCATTCAAAATGATTGGAACCGGTATCTGCCAATGTCATCTGGGCCTTTTTAGGCTTATTGAAATTGCAGGGACTTAAAATATTTGCAATGCCATTCTTTGGAGAGATCATGTAGTATAGGTTTTCAGTTATCATGAAATATTTCCACTTTACAAACAATGAAGACGTTGATGAAAATACCCATCCAGTACCAAAACTGAAAAAATTCTGGGAGATACATCAGGCCATTTTGGCAAATTTCCATAACATGTACAATCTGTATCATGATGTCAGCATAGATGAAAATCTCATGGCTTATAAGGGCAGGCTGTCATGGATACAGCACATTGCATCAAAAAGAGCAATTCATTAGTGCTGACTTTAATGGATGCTCTGTTTGATCTGACAATTTCTATTCATCACCATAGCTATTTGAAATCTTACTGCAAAGAAACCCTGACACAAATTGAACAGTGCGCCCCAACCACCATGACTTGCCTGAAGACTTTGCCAGAGCAAAACTAAAGCAAGGTGCACTAGCAGCCTGGATAAAAGATAAACTGCTTGTGATGAAATGGAAGGACAAAGAAGACGATTGTCCTCTCAGTACTGTGCACAATGCAGCTACAATCACTGTTCAGGCTAGAGGTAACAGACAGGTTACTAAGCATTGTGTTGTGTTTTGATTGTACTGATCAGAAATGTATTTTCTATCAGGTTATGAGAAAGGAACAAAAGACATATTCAAAAAGATATTTCATCATCTGCTCGAACAGTGCATTTGGAATGCATTGTTGTTCAAACACAAAGATAACAGAACCATCTGTCATGCAAACTTCACGTGTCAGCTAGCTGAACAAATAATTGCTGCACATCCAACATTAACACGATCACTGAAGAAACGCGGTCGAGGGGACATCGCGGATCAATCCAGAGAATCCTTTTGATAGGCATTTCACTGCATATATACCACCAACAGATAACAAGCAGAATCCATCATGTACCCATGCAGTGTGTTGGTCAGTCTGGGAAGAAAATGTGCAAAGAAACACGCTATTATTGTCAGCTGCGGCAACCCATAACAGAAGAAGAAGAATTATTATTAGTAGTAGTATTATTATTACTGTTATTATTTTTTTTTATCAGTGTTCATTTCATATTATTATTTTACTAATCATTACTATTATTTGTATCATTATTATACTTATGAGATTTAATAAAAATGTCACTTTCCATGCCATAAAATAAAATGTAATACTAAGGAGGCTACATACGCTATGGGTAGGCTTATACAATAACACAAATATTTTGTAACACTTCAGAATCTACTCTGACATGAATTTATTCCAAAAAAGAAAAAAATTACACCGTTTTGCTCTAGAATTTAAAATTACAAACAAAACAATTCTTATATGATTAAAGTGCACACAGCCATGTCGGCTTGAAGTCTGTGATTCATAGAGATCACCAGGTGCTGAGGATGTTCTGGTGATATATACACACACACACACTCAGGGTTCGGCTGTATCAGAATACATGTACCGACGTCACATACTCAGAATACAAAAGTATTAAGGATTCAGTTTGCGGAACGTTTCTAAAGGTGTATTCAAGAATACAGTTACGCAGTATGTTTCAAAAGATATATTCAACAATACATTTACTTAATGAAATATAACACCGAATACTTTTAAAACTACATCTCCAAAAACAAGTACAGTCAGCCCTCCATGCATTCAATCAACATTAGATCAAAAATATAAACAAATAAATAAAGTTCCAGAAAGTTCTAGAATGCAAAACCTGAATTGGCCATGCACCAAGTGCTATGCTGAATTTAGGCAAATGATGTCATGTGTTGGCATACCCTGGTATCATACAGTTAAGTCCATAAATATTTGGACAAAGACAACATTTTCTAATTTTGGTTCTGTATATTATCACAATGAATTTTAAATGAAACAACTCAGATGCAGTTGAAGTGCAGACTTTCAGCTTTAATTCAGTGGGTTGAACAAAAAGATTGCATAAAAATGTGAGGCAACTAAAGCATTTTTTAACACAATCCCTTCATTTCAGGGGCTCAAAAGTAATTGGACAATTGACTCAAAGGCTATTTCATGGGCAGGTGTGGGCAAGTTCGTCGCTATGTCATTATCAATTAAGCAGATAAAAGGCCTGGAGTTGATTTGAGGTGTGGTGCTTGCATGTGGAAGATTTTGCTGTGAACAGACAACATGCGGTCAAAGGAGCTCTCCATGCAGGTGAAAGAAGCCATCCTTAAGCAGCGAAAATAGAAAAAAAACCCATCCGAGAAATTGCTACAATATTACGAGTGGCAAAATCTACAGTTTGGTACATCCTGAGAAAGAAAGCAAGCACTGATGAACTCAGCAACGCAAAAAGACCTGGACGTCCATGGAAGACAACAGTGGTGGATGATCGCAGAATCATTTCCATGGTGAAGACAAAACCCCTTAACAACAGCCAACCAAGTGAACAACACTCTCCGGGGGTAGGAATATCGATATCCAAGTCTATCATTAAGAGAAGACTGCATGAAAGTAAATACAGAGGGTGCACTGCAAGGTGCAAGCCACTCATAAGCCTCAAGAATAGAAAGGCTAGATTGGACTTTGCTAAAGAACATCTAAAAAAGCCAGCACAGTTCTGGAAAAACATTCTTTGGACAGATGAAACCAAGATCAACCTCTACCAGAATGATGGCAAGAAAAAAGTATGGAGAAGGCATGGAACAGCTCATTATCCAAAGCATACTACATCATCTGTAAAACACGGTGGAGGCAGTGTGATGGCCTGGGCGTGCATGGCTGCTAGTGGCACTGGGACACTAGTGTTTATTGATGATGTGACACAGGACAGAAGCAGCCGAATGAATTCTGAGGTGCTCAGAGACATACTGTCTGCTCAAATCCAGCTAAATGCAGTCAAATTGATTGGGCGGCATTTCATGATACAGATGGACAATGACCCAAAACATACAGCCAAAGCAACCCAGGAGTTTATTAAAGCAAAGTAGTGGAAAATTCTTGAATGGCCAAGTCGGTCACCTGATCTTAACTCAATTGAGTATGCATTTCACTTGTTGAAGACTAAACTTCGGACAGAAAGGCCCACAAACAAACAGCAACTGAAAGCCGCTGCAGTAAAGGCCTGGCAGAGCATTAAAAAGGAGGAAACCCAGCATCTGGTGTTGTCCATGAGTTCAAGACTTCAGACTGTCATTGCCAGCAAAGGGTTTTCAACCAAGTGTTAAAAATGAACATTTTATTTTCAGTTATTTAATTTGTCCAATTACTTTTGAGCCCCTGAAATGAAGGGATTGTGTTAAAAAATGCTTTAGTTGCCTCACATTTTTATGCAATCTTTTTGTTCAACCCACTGAATTAAAGCTGAAAGTCTGCACTTCAACTGCATCTGAGTTGTTTCATTTAAAATTCATTGTGGTAATGTACAGAACCAAAATTAGAAAAAAGTTGTCTCTGTCCAAATATTTATGGACCTAACTGTAGATCCTCAGTCTCTCTCCAAAATGTTTGAGCACTGTTCACCTCATGTCTCATTTGTTTGATACTTGTGTTATGTGAGTAACTGGTTAGGTAATGATCAAACATTAGGAGATTAAGTTCTAAATGTTTTCTATTAGCGTTTACTCTCTCTCTGTCTTTCCCTGCTGGAAGCAGCAGCACTGTAGATGTAAAACACTTTGTGACACGCCTCTGAGTCTAGTGGTTTACCAAGTTTTCTAAAAGTGTTTGTTGTTGATTTATATTTGTTTGTGCTTTAATGAGTCACTATTTGACATTTTAAATAGCAGCGCTATTGTTGAAGATGGAAAGTTAAAATGGTTTGCGAGATACTGCAGATTCTGGCAATTCTCTTTGCTTTTTAGCCTTGTGCCTAATTGCTGCTCAAAATGCAATAACATTAAAAGCAGCTTTGAATGGTGATCTGTGGTTGACTTTATTTGATGAGATAACATAGTTACAAAATGCAGAACATACACACAGACCTGCCTCTAATTACAGAAGATGCTGTGAATTAAGGGCTTATGTAAAAGAGAGGTAACATGTTTACCATTTATTTCTTTGAAAAAATGGCTCCAAAAGACAATTAAGTGATCAAAACAATCCCACAAAGGCTAAGAGGAAGAGTAAAGTGCTATCTGTTGAGGAGAAAATAAAAATCTTGCATCTTTACAAAAAAATGTTGTATCGCTTGATTTGATTTAAAGTATATGTGAGGATATGCGTTATATACAAATACTAGTATTTTACTGAATTATTTAGTTGGCATGTTAGTTACACATAAGTATTCCATTTGAAAATGCATAACCTGACTTTGTATTTTTAATGATAATTTTATTTAAGTTTCTTTCTTAAAAGAAAAACAATTCAAGAATGTGAAATGGCTAAAAAACACTTTGAACTTGTCATTATTTTTTTCAAATATTCAACTTTTATTAATAAAAGTTTTCTAAGAAAGTTGGTTTCCCTTGTTTTTGATGAACAGTAAAAACAGATCTTCTCTATTATGTGAGATTGAAGTGCATTTTCGGGTCAATCAGAGTAAAAATCAGAATAAATTAAGAACTGTATATTCAGTATGAAGGCATTTTCAAGAGTATTTTGTTATTTATTTATATATAATTTTTGGGGGGGGATGTCACCAGAATTATCCTGCACAACCCAAAACCCACATCAGAAACTGCATATGGATCATACCTTCAGACCTTGTCCCTCCCCCCATCAACCTGCCACCTTTCCATCCATCCATCATCCAACCCGCTGAATCCGAACACAGGATCACGAGGGTCTGCTGGAGCCAATCCCAGCCAACACAGGGCACAAAGTAGGAACTAATCCTGGGCAGGGTGCCAACCCACCGCAGCCTGCAACCTTTCACCCTCCAAAATTATTTTAAGATTTAATCACCTTTTAATTTTGAATAGACCATTCACCAACCCCACCATCGTTGAAGATAATGATAATAAAGCAGCTCTGGAAAAACCATTAAGCAAAATATGCACATGCTTATAACACCAAAGAAAATAGAGCACAATTTATTAAAAATTAAAAAACTGAGAAATCACATGTACATAACTATTCACAGCCTTTGCTAAATACTTTGTCGATGCACCTTTGGCAGCAATTACAGCCTTAAGTCTTTTTGAATATGATGCCACAAGCTTGGCACACCTATCCTTGGCCAATTTCACCATCAGGTTGGATGGGAAGCGTCAGTGCACAGCCATTTTAAGATCTCTCCAGAGATGTTCAATGTGATTCAAGTCTGGGCTCTGGCTGGGCCACTCAAGGACAGTCACAGAGTTGTCCTGAAGCCACTCCTTTGATATCTTGGCTGTGTGCTTAGGGTCGTTGTCCTGCTGAAAGATGAACCATCGCCCCAGTCTGAGGTCAAGAGCGCTCTGGAGCAGGTTTTCATCCAGGATGTCTCTGTACATTGCTGCAGTCATCTTTCCCTTTATTCTGACTAGTCTCCCAGTTCCTGCCGCTGAAAAGCATCCCCACAGCATGATGCTGCCACCATCACGCTTCACTGTAGGGATGGTATTGGCCTGATGATGAGCAGTGCCTGGTTGTCTTCAAACGTGATGCCTGGCCTTCACACCAAAGAGTTCAATCTTTGTCTCATCAGACCAGAGAATTTTGTTTCCCATGGTCTGAGAGTCCTTCAGGTGCCTTTTACTAAGAAGTAGCTTCCGTCTGGCCACTCTACCTTACAGGCCTAATTGGTGGATTGCTGCAGAGATGGTTGTCCTTCTGGAAGGATCTCCTCTCTCCACAGAGGACCTCTGGAGCTCTGACAGAGTGACCATCAGGTTCTTGGTCACCTCCCTGACTAAGGCCCTTCTCCTCCGATCACTCAGTTTAGATGGCCGGCCAGCTCTAGGAAGAGTCCTGGTGGTTTCGAACTTCTTCCACTTACGGATGATGGAGACTACTGTCCTCATTGGGACCTTCAAAGCAGCAGAAATTTTTCTGTAACCTTCCCCAGATTTGTGCCTCGAGACAATCCTGTCTCGGAGGTCTACAGACAATTCCTTTGACTTCATGCTTGGTTTGTGCTCTGACATGAACTGTCAACTGTGGGACCTTATATAGACAGGTGTGTGCCTTTACAAATCATGTCCAATCAACTGAATTTACCACAGGTGGACTCCAATTAAGCTGCAGAAACATCTCAAGGATGATCAGGGGTAACAGGATGCACCTGAGCTCTATTTTGAGCTTCATGGCGAAGGCTGTGAATACTTATGTACATGTGCTTTCACAATTTTTTTAAATTTTTAATAGATTTGCAAAAACCTCAAGTAAACTTTTTTGACATTGTCATTATGGGGTGTTGTGTATAGAATTCTGAGGAAAAAAATGAATTTAATCCATTTTGGAATAAGGCTGTAACATAAAAAAATGTGGAAAAAGTGATACACTGTGAATACTTTCAGGATGCACTATATGCACACGCACACACATACACACAGGGTGCGTCAAAATTATGTTAACATTTGAATGGCAGAAACAATTTATTCACAAAACATACTTCATATGTGCAAGATGATTTACAGGAATGTCTAAACCTGTTTGCCATTATGTTCAACACCCAAAAACCAACGAGCAACAGTACCATTTAAAGCCCAGAAACACATTTCATGGGGAATTGATACCACAGTCCGTATTCTGTCCTTCAGGTCATTTATATCACAAACTTTCCTTCTATACACGTGCTACTTCACCATAACCCACAACTAGAAATCACAGGATATCAAATCAGGGGACTGTGGAGGCCATGGCAATGGTCCACCACGGCCTATCCATTGACCTGGAAGGGTATGGTCATGATAAAAGTAATCCATTATTGTTAACATAATTTTGACTCACCCTGTATACATGTGTATTAGCAGCAGGAGGAAAAGTAAAAGGGATACCGTTTTGCCGAAGTTAGCAGCTAAGCGACTTTGTCTTTCTTCCGAGTTTCGCTTTGCTGACGTGCTGGCCCCACTTGTGCATTAGTGGCTAAGCGAGTTTTCTGTTTCCTCGGAGGAGGAGCCCTTACCGTAACTCTAACTCTCACTTCCGGGCCGGACAGACACACACACACACACGAGACGACTCCCAAAACAGGAATGATTTAACAGGTGGAGGCCACTGATATTTTTCCCTCCTCATCTTTTCTGACTGTTTTTTCACTAGCTTTGAATGTGGCTATGGTCAGTGTCACAACTGGTAGCACGAGGCGATACCTTGACCCTAAAGAGATTACATAGGTAGTCCAACTTCTCCATGATGGCACATCAATACGTGCCATTGTCAGAAGGTTTGCAGTGTCTCCCAGCACAGTCTCAAGGGCATAGAGGAGACTCCAGGAGAGCTGGACAGGGCCATAGAAGGTCCTTAACCCATTAGCAGGACTGGTATCTGCTCCTTTGGGCAAGGAGGAACAGGATGAGCACTGCCAGAGCCCTACAAAATGACCTGCAACAGGCCACTGGTGTGAATGTCTCTGACCAATCAATCAAAAGCAGGCTTCATGAGGATGGCCTAAGGGTTTGCCGTCCTCTAGTGGACCCTGTGCTCACTACCCGGCACCATGAAGCTTGATTGGCATTTGACATAGAATACCAGAATTGGCAGGTCCACCACTGGCACTCTGTGCTTTTCACAGATGATAGCAGCTTCACCCTGAGCACATGTGACTGACGTGAAAGGGTCTTGAGGAGCCGTGGAGAATGTTATGCTGCCTGTAGTATCATTAAGCATTACCAGTTTTGGTGGTGGGTCAGTGATCGTCTGGGGTGGCATACCCATGGAGGGACGCACACACCTCTACAGACTAGACAACGGCACTTTGACTGCCATTACATATCGGGATGAAATCCATGAACCCATTGTCAGACCCGAAGCTGGCGCAGTGGGTCCTGGGTTCCTCCTGGTACACGAAAAAGCCTGGCCTCATGTGGCGAGAGTATGCAGGCAGTTCCTGGAAGATGAAGGAATTGATACCACACTGACTAGCCCCCACACTCTCCTCACCCAAATCCAATAGAACACCTCTAGGATATTATGTTTCAATTCATCCAATGCCGCCAAGGTTGCACCTCAGACTGTCCAGGAGTTCAGTGATGCCCTACTCCAGATCTGGGAGGAGATCCCCCCAGAACAGCATCCGTCGTCTCATTAGGAGTATGCTTCGACGTTGTCAGGCATGCATACAAGCACGTGGGGGCCATACAAACTACTGAGTACGATTCGGAGTTGCTGTAATGAAATTTCAGCAAAATGGACTAGCCTGCCACATCATTTTTTCACTTTGATTTTCGGGCTGTCTTTGAATTCAGCCCTCTGTAGGGTGATGATTTTCATTTCCATCAAATAATGTAGCATCCTTTCGTTCCTAACACATTACCAGTCCACATCAGTACAGATATGATTTTTTTTCCCCCCATTGAGATCTGATGTGTTGTCAAAGTGGTCCTTTAATTTTTTTGAGCAGTATATATATCTATATATCTATCTATATCTATCTAAATCTATCAGGGCTGGGCAAGTTAACACATTATTATCATGTTCACGCATTAATTACCGTAGATCCCGGAATACAAGCCGAGAATTTCGTCCTAGATTTTTGACTTGGAGTTTGGGGGTCGGTTTATACAACGAGTATCATTTCAGATTCAAGATTTCCAGCGCAATGCCGGTTTTGCCGATGAATACGGAAGTAAATAATGACGAAACCACAGAGCCATCTTTCAGATGAAGAAGTAACTTTGCATGCTCGTACTTTAAATAAAGAATTTATTCAAAAAAGTGTTTTAGTTGTTGATTTTATTAATAAAATTTATAATAAATTATCGGGAAGTTTAAAATAAAATTTTTTTATTTTGATTTACGATCCACATCTTGCGTTACGAAACGGATGCGGTCATGTGTATCCGCTTGCGCGATTGTAAACAAACAACCGAGAGCGTTAGTAGCGTCAGTCGGAGCCCAGATACATGTGTTTGTGGATGTAATTTCGAAACGAAGAATGACATTGTGTGGAAATATCTCCTCCTCCTCCCTTCCTGCAGCCCAAAGATGTCAAATTAAATGGTGAGTACAGTATGAAATTGTTTCTAGAACAGAATGCATTTTACTGTCACTATACGCATCTACAATGAGATTAAAAGCAGCTCCTTCAGTGCAGAAAAAAGTTCTGTATAGGACTTGTATGGTTGTTTTTTAGCCTTAGCATAACGCCGTATCTGCGGCCCCGCTTCTGCTTTCTTTCCCTCCTCCGTCTGTGTCGTCTCCTAGACCCGACAACAAACCACGGAGAGCCCGCTGGTCTCGCTATGTTGTCTGGGATGTTGTGCGTGTGATGAAAAACACTCAAAACAGATGTCTGGCTCTGGACACCGATGTCTATAAGGTTCTGAATGGTGTAGCGGATGTTCGCCAAACCGATCGTGCACAAACAAGGACAAAAAAAAAAAAGAACAAAAACCACAAAAAAGTGCACTGAAAAGGAGAGCCTTGATCCGCTGCGACGATGCGCGCCGCCATGCTCCTAGCCTAATCGAAGTAGGCTAGGCACTTTTTATAACTTTTTGGTTAGTACGTTAGAAAAATTATTGGTGTTTTTAATTATGAAAAGGTTAAGCAAGTGTTGCAGTGGGAGGTTCGGAACGCATTATGGGTTAGCCTTTGCGAACGAATTAAGTTCGTAAGTCAAGTGTCCACTGTATTGCGTATTTAAGTTAGTCAAATTTATAACAAGTCTCCGGAAATCCACCCGCCGATGTACCATATTTGCGTATATAGTTTCAACACAAAGGTTCCATTTTACCAAACTTCTCCGCAATCACTTCCTGGTTTCCATCAAAAATGCCGGCAGTCTCAAATTCTCGCCGATAAACATTATAAATATACCCGAAGAGACACTTTTAAGGAAATTTAGAAAATTTTGCTTGGAGAAGGGGGTCGGCTTAAATACCGGTCATCGGCAAATACATGTAATTTAGTAGGTAGAGAAGGGGATCGGCTAATATACCGGGTCAGCTTGTATTCCGGGATCGACGGTAATTAACGCCGACAGTTATTTTATCGTGCATTAATGCAGTTTTTGTTATTATTATTAGTTAGAAAGCTGAGTCTCACTAGCGATTGATCGAGATCAGTGATCTTCTTGTTACAGCGCTTTTCAATACGCTTTTGCTAGAAGGAAAGTTAGCTTTATTGATTTGACCTCGATTCCCTGTACATGCATGAGTAGCGAAGAGCAAACAGCTTCTAAAATGGCATGTGGAGAGATACCAAAGTGAATGCTCAAAGCAAAATAATCTGTGGATGACGTTTTTCGTATTATCGCTGAATCGGACCACGATTTTGATGCAAGTGATCTGGAGATGTAGATCGAAAACGAAAGTGAGGTGCCGGCAGTAGCTGATCGTTCCCCAGCCGACTATGGTGCTGAACATGTTTGTGTAGCTGATGCACCTAAGGCAACATTCGCCTGGGAGGACAGACTCTTACGACGACAGAAGGTACAAACCATATTGCATCTCACTGTAACTGCTACCCCCGCCCACTTGTCTCACAAAGACAGCCGGGCAGCCAGCCCACCGTGCATTCCAGCTAGCCGTCGAGCCACCACCCGCACTGCCGCTGCTGCAGCAAACTGCAAACAAGTGCCAACAGCAGGCACAACAGGCAGCAACAAACATTTTATGTTGATCTATGTGTGAACCACTGCTTTTTGTTTTTTTTGGGAAAAAATAATAGCCCTCAAACAGTTGCTACTGAATATAGACTGTTTATGCTGTTCACTGACAAAAGAAAATGTTTCTGCTGGTATCTGTTCAGAGAAAAAAGAAAACAGATTTAGAAATGTTAACTTGCTGTTGCTCAGAAGGTGCCTGTTTTAATGTTATGATCGTGGCTCTGGACTCTGAGGGCAACTTGTTTTTCTATAACAAACTAGATAAACTTTAATGCCCTGGCAGTGGCAAATAGCTGTGGTTTTATATTTGATTTGATTACATTAATGTTTAAGCTGAGATTTACAAGAAATATTTTAACTGCTACTATGTAAAGGGAATAGTGGTATTAAAAAGCACCTTTTTTGTTTAAAGTGTTTGTAAACCAAATACACGCAATACAGTACTTTTGAGTTCATTATTGAATTTTGCACATAATGTGATTGTTGTGATTAATCGCAATTAATGACAGACAATCATGAAATTAATCACAATTAAAAAGTTTAATTGTTATAGTCACAGAATAAAGATATTTCTATAAGTAGACTAGCTGGCTCAAATAGTTCTTTTAAAAAGAAAACTAATTTGTTGAGGAAAGAATTTAATTTACCCTGATATCCTGCTTTGGATGATTTTCACTTTTATCACAAATTACATTATTTGTATTATTTTGGTTTTCTTGTGGCATTTGAATTTTTGCATTTTATTGTGGTTAACCATCTGCCGTTCTAATTTAAAGTTATGTTTTTCATGTACAGTGGAACTTCGGTTCACGACCATAATTCATTCCAAAACTCTGGTCATAAACAGATTTGGTCATGAACCGAAGTAATTTCCCCCATAGGATTGCACGTAAATACAATTGATCCGTTCCAGACCGTACGAACTATATGTAAATATATTTTTTTTAAAGATTTTTAAGCACAAATATAGTTAATTAAACCACAGAATGCACAGCGTAATAGTAAACTAAATGTAAAAACACTGAATAACACTGAGAAAACCTTGAACAACAGAGAAAACTAACACTGCAAGAGTTTGCGCTGTAGCGCTACGAACCGCTCGCTAAAAACATTTTTTTTTTTTAATGAGTTTTAAGCACAGGGAAGACAATGAACATTTGAAAAATCCGTAATTTAATAAACCACCAAGAAATGTAACATTGCAACAATGCACGCTACGAACCAATCGCTGTAAACAGAAGTGAAGTGGAGGTTAAAATGCAATAGAAAAAAAGTCTTCATTAAATACAACGAAGTTAAAACAATGCTCGGATCTGTCTCTTTAAAAACAAGCTTTATGCATCCAGTCGTCTCTCTCTCTCGTGTGTGTGTGTGTGTGTGTGTGTGTGTGTGTGTGTGTCTGTGTGTCTGTGTGTCTCTCTCTCTCGTGTGTGTGTGTGTGTGTCTCTCTCTCTAACGCACGTGTCTGTGTGTGTCTCTTTCGCGTGCATGTCTGTGTGTGTCGCTCTCTCTCGCTGCACAGGCAGAGACTGAACACGTGTGGAAATTATCGGCGCGCACAAACCGAAAGGGAAACTGGTTTGTTCATATACCGACTCTGTGGTCGTGAACAGATGCAAAAGTTTGGTGAATTTTTTGGTCGCAAACCGATTTGTACATGTTCCGAGACGTTTGTGAACCGAGGTTCCACTGTATTTATCATTATTTTGTTTTTTAACCAATATTAATTTGTATCCAATTCTTTGTATTTCATAAAGTCGGGACTTGATTTTACCATATAATTTTTGGTATTTTAAAATGTTGGTCGTATAAATCAAATACAGAAAAAACTCACGCTATTGGCCCAAGAGATTATGATATGCTAACGCCCACCTGAGAGAATAACCACGAAGCACACTGCTTTTTTTTTCCCCTGTGTATTGTACCTTCGTGACCACACGGCAATAACCGAACTATTCCGAAGTGACGGTTGCACTGATTTGTGGTTTTTGTATCTCACACCCTCATA
>JANRMT010028174.1:146957466-146988200 GCA_026402145.1 Polypterus bichir lapradei
GGTGCCCAAATTTATGCACCTGCCTGATTTTGTTTGAACAATTATTGCACACTTTCTGTAAATCCAATAAACTTCATTTCACTTCTCAAATATCACTGTGTGTGTCTCCTATATGATAGATTTACCTGACATTTTTTATCGTAACAACCAACGATTTATACAGGAAAATAATGACTATTAACAAGGTTGCCCAAACTTTTGCATCCCACTATATATATATATATATATATATATATATATATAAACATTTTGCAAGCTTATTTAATAGCAAGACCTTCACCAAAATATGCTTCATAGCCCCCCATTTTACAACAGTATTCCCTATCACCACCTCATAATCTGCATCCAATTGTGTACTCCTGAATAAGCACAAAAAAAAGACCAATTTTCCCCACTGCATCTCTACACTCTTCTAAAAACAATGTCTGTCATGTTTCCTTACACAAAAAGAGTGAACTGTTAATGTATTTACCTTTATGCCACACCTTTCTTTAATATTTCACTTTTGTCTCCCTCCAAAACAAACTTTACACTGAAGTGGAAAACAAATCCAGGGCCATGTTCAAATGAATAACAAAGTGAGACTCACTGGAGAGTGGAATCCAATAAAAACCTCTAATGAAAAGTGTGGACTGTTCTAACCCATAAACATTCTGTTACATAAGAAAACAATAAATTTTTAATTATGAGTAAACATTGTATATTGTCATTTATAGATAATAAATGTTATGCATATGTTGATTAACGCTAACTTTCATATTAAAAAGTAAGTAAATCTTAGTATATAGCCTATCAACTAAATACCTTCAAAGAAAGGCTCTGATTTCATGTGGCACCTATTAGGGTTGTGGTAAAAAAAAAAAAACATCAATATGATACCAGTACTGAAATTCAATCTATATATATATATATATATATAATTCACTAAGGGCATGCAAGACAGTGAGCGCAAGCAAGACAGAGAGCCCCACCTGCCAACTCTAAGACCATGGGATACACTCAACAAAGCTCCGCCCGCCAATTCTAACCCTCCTACCGTGTCATGGGATACACACGACAAAGCCACGCATGCCAACTGTAACCATCCTCCCGCATCGCTCTCGGGGCATGTGCACTGCCTGCTCATGTGCCCGCACGCAACAACTCACTGAACACAGCCTCAGTCGCTTTCGTCTGTGCAAAAGTCCACATGCACCTCTGAACCACGTTGACTTTTCACCGCACACAAGACAGAGAGGCACGACCGCCAACTCACAGAGCCCTGTCTGCCAACTCTAACAGAGCCCAGCCCATGGGTTACGCACGAAAGAGCCACGGATGCCCACTTTAAACCTCCTCCCACGTCATGAGGAACGCACGACAAGGCCCCACCCGCCAACTCTCACCCTCCGCAGGCTTCCAACAGCGCTCTCGAGGCAATTATATGGCGACTTCGACTTCTCAACTGTCACTCTGGAACAACTCAGTACACAAGCTATATTAAGCGTCACCAACGAAGACTCACTACACCTTAATGAACAGGTGCTGAAACTTATCGCTAACGATGAAGTAACTTTCACCAGCATTGACTCCATCGTCATAGACGATCCTGCAAATCAACTTGCATTCCCCGAAGAATTTCTTAATAGTCTTACTCCCCCCACTGGCATGCCTCCGCATAAACTCAAAATTAAAATTGGTTTAGCCATCATGCTTCTCAGGAACCTCATGCCAGCAAAAGGTCTCTGTAATGGCACTAGACTTTCTGTTACCAGCATTCACCGCAATGTACTGGAGTGTAAGACTATCACATCTGCTACCTCAAACTGTCATTATTCCTCGGATTTCCCTGACCCCATGAGATTCTAATTTGCCTTTTACTTTTACACACAGACAATTTCCTGTTAGATTGGCGTTTGCAATGACCATTAATAAGGCACAAGGACAAACTTTCAAAAAAATATACCTGTATCTGCTAAAACCTGTTTTCACTCACGGACAATTGTATGTTGCTCTCTCCAGAGTTCCATCTTTTCATTCACTGACAGTTGTATCCTCAAACCCTCCCCATCTGGACAACTGTGTCTTTAAGGAAGTGTTCACTCATCAATAAATAATTATATGCGGCGTATGCTACGCAGCGGGTTGGCTAGTATCTAATAAATTCTTATTGAGTTAACTATATAGTGTATGGATATTGTGAACACTAGGGGCTGCTGTTGGCCCTTTAACCCCAACAGACAGACGCTCTGGACACACTTCTCAGTATAATGCCTTAAGCACCACAGCCACCACTAAATAGACAATACAATAATAAATAAGAAAACAAATAAACAATAAATCAACACTATTCTCTCCTCCACACCTCCAAGCAAGTTCCGTCTTCTTCCTCCCAACTCCGGCTCGCTTGCTGAGTTCTCACCAGTCCTTTATATAGTCTTCGACCCGGAAGTGCTTCTGTCCTTCCAACCACGTAACTGGCTAGCACTTCCGGGTTTAATGAAGAACTGGCTTTTCTCTTTAGCCCGGAACTACTTCGGGGCTTCTGTCCTCGTGACTATTTTGTACTTCCGGGCTATAGGGAAAGGATGAGTCCCCAGGTCCTTTGACAGCTCCCCCTGACAGGTACCCACGGCACCCAACAGGTCTGAGAAGCTAAACTCCCAGGATGCCCTGTGGGAATTCAGAGCACCACCACACTCCAGCGAAGCTGCCATCTAGCTCATATATTATTTAGATTTATTATACACACAGTGGTATATTTCAAGCGTTTTATTTCATTTTTCCAATTATGGCTTATAGCTAAAGAAAACCCAAAATTCAGTATCTCAAAAAATTTGAATATTGTGAAAAAGTTCAACATTGTAGACTCATGGTGTCACACTCCACTCACCTAATTAACCCAAAACATCTACAAAGGTGTCCTGAGCCTTTAAATGGTCTCCGAGTCTGGTTTAGTAGGTCACACAATCATTGGAAAGACTACTGACTTGACAGTTGTTCAGTATACACTCATTGACACCCTCCACAAGGAGGGTAAGCCACAAAAGGCCACTGCTAAAGAGGCTGGCTGTTCACAGAGTGCTGTATCCAAGCATATTAATGGAAAGTTGCCTGGAAGGAAAAAATGTGGCAGAAAAAGGTGCACAAGCAACAGGGATAACTGCAGCCTTGATAGTATTGTGAAGCACAGCCCATTCAAGAATTTGGGGGAGATTCTACAAGGAGTGAAATGCGGCTGGAGTCAGTGCTTCAAGAGCCACCACACACAGACGTATCCGGGACATAGGCTACAACTGTCACATTCCTTGTGTCAAGCCACTCCTGAACCAGAGACATCAGAAGTGTCTTACCTGGGCTAAGGAGAAAATGGACTGGACTGATACTCAGTGGTCCAAAGTCCTCTTTTCAGATGAAAGTAAATTTTGCATTAATTTGGAAATCAAGGTCCCAGAGTCTGGAGGAACAGTGGAGAGGCACAAAATCCAACTTGCTTGAGGTTCAGTGTGAGATGCCCACAGTCAGTGATGACTTGGGCAGCCATGTCATGTGCTGGTGTTGATCCACTGGGTTTTACCAAGTCCAAAGTCAGTGCAGCCGTCTACCAGGAAATTTTAGAGCACTTTATTCTTCCATCTGCTGACAAGCTGCCAAAAGTAACAACACCTGGTTTAATGACCATGGTGTTGCTGCTTGACTGGCCAGCAAACTCACCTGACCTATGGGGTATTGCCAAAAGAAAGATGTGAGACACCAGACCCAACAATGCATACGAGCTGAAGGCCACTATC
Organism: Polypterus bichir lapradei; assembly: GCA_026402145.1. NCBI lineage: Eukaryota > Metazoa > Chordata > Cladistia > Polypteriformes > Polypteridae > Polypterus > Polypterus bichir. The sequence goes on from JANRMT010028174.1 coordinate 146,961,237, forward strand.
AAAGCATCCTGGGCTTCCATAACACCTCAGCTGTCCCACAGGCTGATCACCTCCATGCCACGCCGCACTGATGCTGTAATCCATGCAAAAGGAGCCCCGACCAAGTATTGAGTGCGTACATGGACATACTTTTCAGTAGGCCAACATTTCTGTATTAAAAATCTTTTTTTTTTTTTTATTGATCTTATGTAATATTCTTATTTTCTGAGATACTCAATTTTGAGTTTGCATTACCTGTAGGCCATAATCAGCAAAATGAAAAGAAATAAACGCTTGAAATATATCACTCTGTGAGTAATGAATCTATATGAGTTTCACTTTTTGAATTGAATTACTGAAATAAATGAACTTTTACATGATATTTTAATTTATTGAGATGCACCTGTACAGAAACTTATTTCATCCATATTTGGAACTGCTTCATCCTGGGCAAGGTCTCAGGGGAGCTGGAGGCTATCCCAGCAAGCACAGGGTACAAGGCAGGAAGAATCCCTATTTAGCAAATATATACTACCAATGAACTGATAATGGAAGTGTGTGCTTCAGTGAGAGAGAATATACTGAGAAGGCCTGTTGTATGCAAAATGAACCAGATTACTGGCAATTGGAGCAAATTGACATTACTATATGATACCACAGAGCAGGAAGGGATAGAGTGAGGGGGGGGGGGTCTCCCTTGGAGATGGGAAGGCACTGACATTAATATATGATTTTGAAAAGTGAGAAGGAGGTACTCCCTTGAACATCCGAGCATGAGGTGTCTGTACACACCAGTAAAGCCCACTTCGGCTCTGGTTATAGGCACACAGCTATCCATCTTCCTAACCTGCTTATTAGAAACAAGATTTTAGAGCAACTGCTGTAATTCCTGCTTTACAGTGCTACAGTATGCATGAGTTTTGGATGTTCTCCCTGTCTATTTACCGAGTGATTGTTTTGAGCGAGTGTCAATAAGTTTACATACTCAAAGACATCCTGAAATTTTGTATTACTATATGCTCAGCAAAAACACCTCACCTTGTATTAATTGAAATTGATAGCTGGTTTGTGGAGCGTCAATCTGCTCCATCACATAGTCTGCCTTTTTCAGAGAAAGGATGGCTTGGCTCTTTAAAGTAATCGTTTATTGAAAATACAATACAGTGTAATCAGTTCTGTTCAAATTGATTGTTATTTGTGCAAAGCACACTAAAACTCTTGTGTGCTTTTTTCACTACGCCACCTCCTGGCATGATTCTCAAACTATAGGTTTTGTGGAATAGCAGCACTGAATGCAATGGGCAAAAGTCAGTGCCATTTAGGGAAAAATAATATAATTCAAGTGCACATTTATCTGTTGTTAAAGGCATGTCAGAACATAAACACTGAAGATAATAAGCAGAATATAGCCTTGTGAAGGGGGGTTTTGTCATAATTTCACTAATAGCGACTGCAGCTGTCAGCAGACAAGCCAACAGGAAATACATTCTTACTAGGGTTGCACGGTATAAGAGCATTGGATATGTACTGAAAAAAATCAAAAGTTAAAAATGGTACGGTACCAACATTTCAGGATTTTTGGTACCAGAACTAAACATCAACTTTACACTCAAACTCCTTCCCCAACATTTAGTAGAGTACCTGAGAAAAACATGGTAAGACATGTTGGGGACTTCACGAAAAGACACAATCAATACTTCACAGGGGATTTGACACACACATTATGCTGTCAATAGGGATATGCACAATTGTGCAGCACACCAGGCAGATTGGAGTAAGACAGAGGGTTTTGTAGTTATCCATTATGTGCTTCAGTAGTGCTGAAGTGTGTACCAGTACTGAGGTCTGAAAGCTGGTATCGATACCGATGTCAAAATTTTAGTACAGATCCAACCCTAATTCATATCTCAAGGAAAACAGGACCAAAAATCTATGATAAAATAATTATTTTTAGTTTACTTTCACTATGACAAGGATGCCTTATAAATGCGGGAGGCACTTTTTTCTTAATGGATAAGTTTAGCATTTTTCAAGTCAGTTATTTTTTCACAATAAAACCATATATTAATTAGCCAAAAAAAAAAAAAAAAACTGTGTTTTGAAGGGAAGCGTTTTTTATAAATTTTAAAAATACCTTGTCTGTTTATGCAGCTTACAATGGGACTAATGGATATACTGGTTCTTAGAGAGAGAGAGAGAGAGAGAGACAGAGAGTTAGGAGCATACACTGATACAGCACACTGGAGCACCCACCACATGACAAACCAACTCAGGATCCCAAATTAGGACCCGAGTGTAGCCATGCAACAGGTGACACCTCAGCACCACACTAATAGGTGAATGAAAAAGCCTAAAAAGTTTTTAAATACACCAAATTGAATCAGCGAAGGTATATTTAAGAAAATATATCTTTCACATTTACGAGACATTCTTGTGAAACCAAAAGGAAACTAGAAAAAATTATTTTTATCACAGATTCTTCAAACTATTTTTCTTGAAGTTAGAATAGTATCTCATACACTGTATTAATCCCCGAAAGGAAATTGTCTTTTGCATGACCTCTGGAAGTCGGAGTGCAGGGTGAGCCATTGTACAGCGCCCAAGTAGCAACTTTCAAGTATGGGATTTGCAGCATAGTGAAAACAGCATATAACAGTGTCTATGTACAAATAATAATCAATCAGTAATACAAAGCAAGAACATAGAAAACTCATGTAAACCCTGGCGCTGTGGGGCAAAAAGACAGTTTTGTACCACCAACAGAAGCCAGAACAAAAGTAACACAGGCAGTACTGAAGGTTTTGGATGAAGGCACAGATCGCTTACTGAGCCTGTAAACCATCACTTTGTTTGGAGGCTCCAATAGCTGTACTGCACAATAGATTACTGCTATATTTTGCATGTTTGGTAGAAATTTACCGACTGAGACTGTGCTCCTGACCTGTACATGCCAACAAGGAGCCAGGGAAAATAACAGCATGTGGATTGTCTCTGACCATAGATGAGAGGAGTCAGGTGGAAGCTCACGTTGCCACAAGATAAAATAATGAAACAAGCTTCTGAATAGTGAAAGAAGTATACGGGATTCTAAGTGTGTCTTTTTAAGTTATTATTGCCTAGTTGTCTATATCATATCAGGGCATCAACAATTAGTGTCAGTAGCAGTATTTAGTAATAACTTCAGTCAGTCACTCATTTTCCAACCCGCTATATCCTAACACAGGGTCACGGGGAACTTCCCAAGGTGAATCCAGGCCCCTGGCCATGAAAGAAAACCACAGAAGGAGATGAGCAGCACAGCAAAGTGCACGGTCTCCTTTTAAAACAGATGAATGTCACAATGTTTTGCCTTGTGAATTCTTCCTTCTTAAAACGATACAGATATCTTGTTTGGCAATACCTGTGCAATCTCAACATGTGTGTCAATACACTAACATCTTTGGCTTGGAAAAAATGGATGTATACAGTGAGTTTTAAGGATTTTTCATTCATTCATTCATTCATTAACTCCACTGTAAGCTGCAAGAACAGACCAGGCATTTTTTTTTAATATATAAAAAACTTCACTTTAGAACACAATGTTTGTTGCAAATTAATATGTACCATGCCAGTGAAGAAATAACTGACTTGAAAAATACCAATCTTGTCTTTTGAATACAGCTATTTGCTTAATATAAACAGGTGTCCATTAAATACACGTTTAGTATAACATTTACCAGTAAATGTACTAAAAATCATATCTTTAATAAACAGCTTGGAAAAATAAAATCTCCTATTACACCTGTATTTGCTTCCTAATTTTGACAACATACAGAATACAAGATTAATATGGACGACACAATAGGCAATTAGATACCATTAATATAGCCAGTACGCTGTTCAACGGTATAAATGAAAATGAGCAGCAGGGATAACCTGAGAACATGGCTAGGCGTCATTGACTAAAAAACAGGACCATCAACCTGGTATTTTGAACTTAATGTTGGATCACTGAAACACTTGCTTTGGATGACATTCAACAGCAAACTGAGACTGTTGGTACAGGGCATCTTTTTTTTTTTATACTTTGGAAGGAGACAAAACAAGACCTTTAACTCATTCAAACAGGGCGTACCTGACTTTATATATTTAAATTTTAGTTACTTGAGCCATCTAAGAGCATATACACAATGAAACCGACTCGTTCGCTATTGCACGGACGGCCTGCAAGGCTAAGACAGCTGCCTGCACACTCCGCCACTCCCACCCCCTGCGCCAGGCTCCTAAATGTCAGCTCGTCTCCACGCTCTTCCCAGCCCGCTGGGGATCTTTGCCTTTACCCACCCCACCCCCCAGGGGCCGCACACTGACGCTGACAGTTGGGCCTTGCTACGAATGACAACACAGCATTATCCATTACATTCATGGAATCCGACGGAACGCGTGAATACCACATTTTCAACAGAACGAGCTTCAGGTCAGGATCGTTCACTGCGATTCTGACATAATGTCACAAACCACTCGGACTAACCTCGAATATCGCTTTTAAAATACTCCCACGTTTCTGGCCCCTTGTAAATAGTCTAGCTGCCCACCTGTAATTCTGTATAACACACATACTGTCCAATATTACCAACAGCCCGCTCTCAGATTGTGGGAACTACAAGCACACTGACTGGATTGCCGGGTTTCCACTTTTCTAAAGCTGAGCTCGTTACACTTGTGAACTCGAAAGGTGTCACGCTAGAGATTAAGGCAGTCGACTCGCCCCTAATCAGATCACTTTAAGATTTTCTTTATTATATTTATATTTTGAAGTGTCCCGTTTCAGTGATTCATGCTGCTTCTCCACACTCACATCCCCGACCCTCTCCCAAAGCCCCTCACCGACCTGTCGGATCCTCCTGCAGGGGAAGACTTGGCCTGTGGTGGCGCACACTCACAGTCCTGCTGCTCGTCGGGATTCATACGAGACTCTCTCTCCCAAGTGTGTGTGTCTGTGGCGTGTGCACGAGGGCCACGCTGCGATCTGGGTGACAAAGCGGCGGGGTCTCTCGCTCTTTTTGCTGCTGTTTTGCGTGCGGTAGTAAGGATTATACAGAGAGAGCGTTTCATTTGAGGCCTATTTCTCTCTCGGTTCCGCACCACATCGAGTCCGCCATCTTGGTATAAGCAGGGCTGGCCGTGCACAAGGGGAGCTGTCCCAGCATGCAGTGGGCTACTGGTCCTGATCGCTGGGCAGGTGGGAGCGGCTCGAGTGCGACCGGCTGTGGCGGAGGGTGACAGTCGCGCCGGTAACCGTGTTCGTTTAAGTTGAAAGTCTACTATGTTCACAGCTGGAGTTTTTAGGACATATATATTTTGTGTAGAATAAAGACAAACTCTTAATTTTTACGAAAACGGTGAATGCAGTTTTTAAACTTTGACTCATGTAACTTAGAGAAGCTGCCTGTCAGCTCTGCAGACGAACGTGTTACCCTGAAGTATGCATGTTCGATTTGAGAATAACGATTAAACACGCGTTATAATAATTATTTCTATGACCTAACATTCAACTCATTTGATCCCTATTTATAATGTTTATAATAAGCCTTTACAACATTTCTAAATTGTATGTTTTCTTATACAATTATATTCTTACTAGATCGGCGTTGCCCGGGTAAGTAATTTTAAGGCAGAACTATCAAACTACTGTTTAACTGCAGAAGACTCGTTGCCAGTTGCAGTTTTCGAAAGCATGGTTTTGACGCACAACATTAATAAAGTACTGATAAACTTCTAAAAAAATGTTAGTTTCGCAGTACATATTTATGTGTGACAGGTCACTTTGGTCGAATACAGGGCAACGCCTTTTCCTAGACTTTGAGCTCTGAAATAAAATAGATTTCAGGAGTCAACATCCTGGCCAAAGCGCAGTCCTTTAAAGCTCACTGTATTAAAAAAAGGAACATTGCCCCCCAGGGTCAAACTTTTAGGTTCCAAAGTAGTCTATTGTCTACTGGATATGGACGCAAAATGTTGAGATTGAATCAAGGATGTGGAATTGTATAAAGAACCAACCCCAATCCACACACACAGATTTATATATAAAAAGATGTTAAAGAAACAACAGAAGGCTTTCGGTTACAACGTTTGTTGCAGGATACATTAAACATTTAGTTTTTTGAGCTTCATTAAAGATTATTCAATCACAATTTTTATATATATATTATACCAAAACATCTCAGTATGTGCTACTTTTGATAACACCCTTTTTATGGGTGTTACCAGGTAATGTTGTTGTGTTAGCCATTTGCTGGACAGTTTGGCCAGGGATGGAAATTGATATGAAGAATACATTCTTATTTAATCTGAAAATGAATGTGTAACTAACAGGTTGTAAATATGTGCAGAATTAAATAATTAAAATTTTCATTCTACTGTAGTTGCAGATATAGGCTTATACACACGTGCACTTGTAAGACAGTTTATGGGCTCATAAACCTGCATGTCCCTGAGGGTTGGCACTGCCCTCTGATACTTTCTCCTTCTACCCTGCAGACCAGCCAGTGGACCCTCAGCCTAAAGTCACTTTCAATCCTCAGAAGACACCCACAGTCACTTCCTCTTCCTGTCCCCCAGTCCTAACTCCGTCTGATGTCATTTCTGGTCCCAGAATTCCACCAATCCATTACATCACTTTCTGTGAAATAAAATACAATAAATTTCAGGAGTCAACACAACAATTCCCAGGTTGGCAGTGTGCTAAAATGTGTAGCAGAACAAGAGTTGAATTTACGTGTTTCAAGTGGGAGCAATAATAAACATGCCTTAGAGTTTTTGTCTTTCAAACAGTGAAACAAACGTGAAGTAACACATGTACAGATTTTTGGTAGGTACGTAAAAAAAATGGTGATGCTTCTAAGACAAATAATCAGATGAAGGTAGTCATTCAAAGCCAATAAAATATGACAAAGCTTATCTTGCTCTCGGGTTCACTGTCAGTGTGGTCCAAGTTTATGTCTGATGTCAGAAAAAACTAAAAACATGGTGAGCAGGAAAGATGCTTTGTAAAAGCGGCAACAGTGAATACCAAAGCTCAAATAGCCTTATACAAAGTCACCTACAGAGCTGCACAATGCAAGAAACCACACACAATAACAGAGGAGCTAATTCTTCCTGCGGTCTTGGATATGGTGTCTATTATGCTGGATGAGACTAGCTCCTCAAATCTAAAGGGTATCCTACTGTCAAATGACACAATCACAAGACGCATAAATGACATTTCCAACGACTTGGAAGAACAGGTAATTGAAAAAGTAAAACTTGAATTTCATTTTATAAGTTGATGAGGCTGCTAATAGCATTAAAGACTGCTTGTTCATTGCTTACATGCACTTTGTTGATGCCAAATCACTGAGTGAAGATTTGCTATTAGCATGGTCAATTTCATCAAGTGAGTCCCCTAAACGTGAGGCTGTTCTCTGCTCTTTGTTAGGAGACCGGAGCTGAGCATTTATCTGTTTTATTTCACAGCAAAGAAAGGTGGCTGCCCCAAGGTAAAGTGCTGCAAATAGTCTTTGAGCTCAGAAATGAAATTCAGTTTTTTTTTTGAGGGAGGAGGGTATGCATGACATTGTAATCAAACTTAACAATGAAAAATTTTTGATGAAAGTTGCATATCTCAGTGATATATTTGGAAAGCTGAATGATTTAAATCTGCACCTTTAGGGCAAAGATAAGCACCTTCCTCACCTGGCAGAGAAGATCAGTGCATTTATTCAAAAGCTGGAGAACTGAGACAGGAGGCTTGATGAAGGAAATGCAGATTCTTTTGAAAATCTGAGCACATTTGTTGAAGCCAGTGATTCCAGAGACATCACAGTGATTCCCTGTCTTAAGGAGCACATCTCTGCACTGAGAGAATATTTCCAGACGTATTTTCTAAACTACAATGCTTAATATGAATGGGTGATATATCCCTTCAGTCCAGCAACACCTGCTGATTTCAGCTCTCCTGGAGGACCAGCTCAGTAGATGACATCTAATTCTATGCTGAGGCTGAGGTTTACAACTCGGAAGATGAGTGAATTCTGTTTTAGTATAGTGTGGGAGTACCCACTTATAGAACAGAAGGCTGCGAGCTTCCTTTTGCAACATCTTATCTCTGTGAGTCTGGATTTTCAGAATGTTGCCTCTCTGAAAACAAAGCACAGATCTAAGCTCAACACTGAGCATGACTTGAGATTAGCAGTATCAAGTCTGCAATCCAGTTTGCAAAAGATGTGTTCTGCAAAACAGGCAAATTGCCGTCACTAATAAAGTAATAAGACCTGAGTTCTTACACAAAGACATTTTCTGTCCATGCCAAGTAACAGTTATTTTTGCATTGTTTATTTTATTATAATTTTATTTATTTTTTATTTTTACACTGGTTGTACTTACTGTTTTTCCTCCTAGCAAAGATGGTTGCAGTTCATCTTTAAAACATTTGCAATTTTTCTGTGTACACTTCCAAGAGTAATAATGCTCTGCCTCATTTCATTTGTTAATTGCCTTTTTTGCAAACAGGGTTTTTAAGTAGTAAACAGAAGTTGGGGCACCTGTGCAAATTGTTTGCTTCAACTTGCAAGGCTTCATTTACTTTAATTGCTGCAGAACACCTTTGGGCTATATAACCCATGAAGAAAATATATTTGTAATATTTTAAAACCAGTAACGGCGTATTGCACGATAACGTACAGTGAATACACTTGACTTGAGCATTCATAGTTTTCATACTCTTTCTCTGTACGTTTAGAATTCATTTCCTCAGAGGTTGATGCACTTGCTGCTTCCTGAGCAGCTCTTCTTTTCTCCACGCCAGCAGCCTGCTTCTTCTCTTCTTTCATCGGAATCTTTTCGCGTGAAAACTAATTAAGTCAGTGTTTGTGTTGCAATTACTTAGTACGTTTTCCTTAATTTTTCACTTAAGCTGGCACTTAAGTGGTCAATCTGCCTCAAGAATGATTTAAGATATGAAGTGGTTGGGGAAGTGATGGTCGAAGGTGGTAGGGATGAGAACGGCGTCTGTACACATGCGCCACATGGCGGCCCTGCTGGCCACTGCCAAGGGTTGATTCTACAATAAAATAAAAAGAGGAATAACCTTGGAGGTCAATCATCACCCCGAAAGCGGATAGTAGATGTCACATATTATATGTGTACCAAATTTCTACAGATGATTTAAAATCCTGAACAGACAAACAGACAGCCACAGTAGCGTATTATATAAGAAAATGGGCTGATCACAAAGCAAGTTGCCAAGACTTATGCAGTTGAGGCCAGAAAGACCTCACAGCTAGTCATGGTTCTTTTCTGGTCTATTCTGTTTAAGTGTGCCATTGCTCATGTGGCATTTTTATATTAAGCTTCATGTTGATGCTCTTTGGTTCAGGTTTTTGTAGGCTGTTTAAATGAAACAAACTCTTGCACAGCTGTTGTTCTTTTGCTTTTTCCTACCACCTGTTGATTTGGCCATTTCCCTTACTACCCTCCAAACAATCCCACCACCCTTTTCCAGCTTGTCCTGCACAAGGATAGGATATTTGTGATCAAACTTGATTCTCCGTATCTTCTCATTCTCTATGTGAGTAACAAACATGTCTTTCCATTTAAATGTTTGAAATTGTTGGTTATGTACTTGCCCATGAATCTGACATGTTAAATATGGAGTGGTCAGAAGTTTGAATGAACTTTTGTAAAAGGAACAGTTCAAAACTCCAGGCTGGGAATTAACAGATGGTAAAAACCTGATATTTTGAAAGTTTTTAAGCAATTGTTTTGTTAAGGAAAAGCTTCCCTGAATTTATTTTTTAAAGTTAATATGTGGGACAATGGCAGCCTCTTGTCCTTAACTGGGTGTCCATGACATCCAGAATTGATGCCAGTGTAATGGCAACTTAGCAAAAGCAAATCATCCCTAGTAGAGGTGACCATCAAAGAAAATGACATCATAAAATATGCAAGCAAAAGAATAAGAAAATAAACATAAAAAACAAAATATTTGCTGAGAAGCAAAAGTGAGGTGAGAAAATATGAAAATCTATATATATAATTCACTAAGGCAAGACACCCATGGAAAGCACGCCGGAAGGGACGTGGATTCACTAAACCGCCGACAAGTAAGACACCTATGGCGCATGCAGGAAGGAGCCACGCCTACCAACTCCAAGACCATTGGATACGACGACAACTCGCAGAGCCACGGCCACCAACTCGGACGCGACGACACAGAAAAAACGGCATCATTTATATTCGTCTGTCATAGAGGCCACATGCACCTCCGAGCCACGTTGACTGTTCATAGAGGCATGTTTCTTGCGGAGGTGAATCGCCATATGCAGCGTGTAAAACGGTTTGCGAGGGGTATTCCATGGGATCCTTAAAACAATCCTTTACAACTGAAGTTAAAACACAATGAAGTAAGCAGTCTTTAAAAACCGAGTTTTTGGTTACGACGCACGACTGCGTGTGTGTGTCTACCTGGCGCAGAGAGGCGTGGGTAAGCCGTTGAACCCCATTCGGGCTGAAAACCGTGGAACTCCCACTAAGTGCAACTCATACGCTCTCACTGATTACGTCCCTACCCTTTGTACACACCCCCCTCCCACCTCGCTACTACCGTGGTCGGGTGTCTTGGTGGATTATATATAGAAAAGCGCCAAAACCGCACAGAGCAATGAAAGGTCTACGTGAGTCACAGGTGCATCTGGACTGTGCAAAGACGACAACGACTCAAGTGACGAGTTGGAGGTGCGCACATGAGCAGGCAGTGCATACTGAATGAGAAATCAGCAGACTACCATGACGGAGGGAGCGGAATGGACGTCCTTCTCCTCTCCTCCCGTTCCACCCTCCGCGCCTGAGCGCCGTCCACCCCCATCCCTCTGTCTGGGAGGAGAAGGCGCGATGGCGGTCCGCCAGTTTTCAGTCACGGACGATTGTGTGTTGGTTCGTTCTGTGCATTGTTACAATGTTGCTTTTCTTGCTGATTTATTACATTACCGATTTTTCAAATGTTAATTTTCTCCCTGTGCTTAAAAATCATTAAAAAAACCGGCCTGATTATGCGGCGTATGGTACGCCGTGGGTTGGCTAGTTTTTTCATATTTTTTCAAATGATCTGAAAAGGCAGACTCTGACTGATAGTACCAGACAGACCCAGAGCATGACCATCTAGCTCATGTGTAAATTTCAAATGAAAATGATATAAGAGAGTTCATATTCACAACCCTTCCCAATGAATTTAATTTAATACTATTCAGTTTATATTTATACATAAACCAGCCACAGGGCATGCACAAACCAGTGTGTTTCTTTGTGCCGGTCCCAAGCCCGGATAAATGGGGAGGGTTACGTCAGGATGGGCATCCAGTGTAAAAGTTTGCCAAATCAATATGCGGACAACAATATAAATTTCCATACTGGATCGGTCGAGCCCCAGGTTAACAACGACCACCACCAGTACTGTTAGTCAACAGGGTGCTTGCGGAAATTGGGCTACTGTTGGCTGAAGAAGAAGAAGGAGAAGAAGAGGGGGGAGATGTGTCAGGAGGCAGGAGGAGAGGAGGAAGGTAAAGAGAGTGGAACTAAGGGTAGGAACTTTGAATGTTATGTGGTGAGAGAGGACATGCAGGTGATGGGTGTAACAGAACAAGATGCAGAGGACAGAAAGATATGGAAGAAGATGATCCACTGTGGCGACCCCTAACGGGAGCAGCCGAAAGAAGAAGAAGATTATATTTATATAATGCTCTTCACTGAGTGCAAGCCCAGAAGGCTGACAAATCTCTGGGTAAAATGCAAATAAAAACTTTATTAATTGCAAATTACATAATGAGTACACCATAAAGACACTGACTTGTTTAACAGACAGGAAAACAAAGTAGTTTGAAACTGATTAACATAAATGGGGCTCACTGATATCTGCTGTGAAAGATGCCTGGACACAGACAGACACAGAGACAGCCAGATGTCCAAAAGCACACACGTTTATTTCTCACAACACTACACAGCACAAACAAAGTTAGCAATTTAGCCTAAACACAGCTCACAGTCCTTTTTACCTCAGTCTATTGCCACCTCCACTCCACTCCTCACAAGCTCCATCCTCTTCCACCCAACTCCGGCTCCTCGAATGGAGTGAGGCAGCCCCTTTTATGGCCCACCCAGATGTGCTCCAGGTGCTCCCTGATGATCTTCCGGCAGCACTTCCTGGTGTGGCGAAAGTGCTGCAATCTATGGCTCAGGAACCATCCAGGCACTCCCTGGTGGCGGCCATGGACCCCCACGGGGATGAGTTTCCCAGCTGCCCTGATGCGTCCAGGGGAATATATTGCCCCTCTCCCAGTCCTTCCGGGTTCCAGGCGTCCAGGTGGGGCAAGATCCCTGGCCGTCTGCCTCACTGCTCGTTAATTAACTGTTGAACTATGCCAAGAGGACAAAAGAAGAGGGGAAAACAAAAACTCCATTCAGCAGCATCCCAGGAAAAGCAAACCTCTAGAGTGTCCACATTCAATTATGACACAGAAAGTCAAAACAAAGTTAGACATAACTGCTTAAACAAACAGTGAGGGAGAAACAATTCAAAAAGAGCAGCTTTAATCATAAAATAGGACAGATGTGTATAGAAATGTACAGGAAAGGTTAAACTGACTGGTCCCCCACTTGCTTCATAGTATTGTAAGGTTCGGTAAATGAAGGGGATAATGTCTGTGGTGGAAACTTAATTTTGCAATTTCTAGTTCGATCTGATAGCATGAAAGATAGTAGTTGGAAATGATGTGGATAGTTTTTTAATTTGTCCCCAGATTTCTATTGATTCTTTTATCCAAATAGAGTGTACAACAGAAATACATTTGGCAGAATGAAAGAAAGTTACTTAATTATATTAATTATTTTTGAATAACAGAGATCACTTACAGCCATTCACTCAAATAGAAAAAACACAAATATTTTTGGATATTAATTTGTTCCAGCAATAAAAGGATGTGTGTTGGATTAGAATTCTTAAATATATCACAAATATATTTTTCTAAATCATGGCTACATTTATCATTTTGCCTGTTGGTCCCTGGATAATACAAAGAAGTTAATTTTATGTTAATCCCCTAGCAAAACAAAGATATTTAAAGAAAGCTGGAAATAAACTGAGGATGACTACAATCAAAAACCTTTAAAGACAATACAGTAATTGCTTGCTAAACAAATCCTCTGAGAATAAGGCTCATTTACAGTGAAATCAGTAACAACTGGGCTGTGGCACATCTGCTATGGTAATCATTGTCTGTCATTGATATTGTATATGTGGTAGAAAACAAAGTTATTATACTTGAGTGTTTAGTTATTTTACTCATACTGTAGTTATATTAATATTTAGTAGAAAGTAATACATATAATCTGCTTGGTATGTCACAAAAGCATAAAGCAATATCTTTAGAAACTGAAATTCAAATTTTAAAGTTAGTAGACATGAGAGAAAGGAGACACCTTGTAGCAGAATCATTGGGGTTAGCACCTGATCATGGAAGGAGCCAGTGCAGTGTGTGGAAGGGAGAGTTTGGTTGGAGAGCACTTATCTACAAACATGTTGGAGATACTTAATTGGCATTATAACATTTGAACCACCTAGACGAGAGCAGGCCATTTGGTCCAACAAAGCCCGCTAGTCTCATCCACTTAATTCTTCTTAAATAGAAGCAATTCTGGTTTTGTAGATCCCTAAAGTTCTGCTGTCTGCCACACTACTTGGTAATTTGTTCCATTTACTATGGTTCTCTGAGTGAAGAAAAACTTTCTAATGTTTACCTTTAATTAAAGTTTACCTTTAATAAGTTTCCAACTGTGTTTCCATGTTCTTGTTGAATTTTAAAGGAACAGTCTCAATCCACTGTACTAATTCCCTTCATAATTTTAAACTCTTCAAACAAATCTGTTATTCTTCATTTACTTAAACTGAAAAGACTCAGCTCTTTTAATCTTTCCCCATAACTCATTCCCTGCCATCCTGGAATCAGCCAAATCACTCTTCTCTGGACTTTTTCTAGCACTGGTACAGTATGTCCTTTTTGTAGACTGGTGACCAAAACTGCACACAGTACTCCAAGTGAAGTCTAACCAATGCATTATAAAGCTTGAGTATAACTTCCTTTGACTTGTACACAACACACTATATAATTTTGCTTTATAATTGCTTCTGAACTCTGTTAGTCAATAATGTAAGTCCACTACAACTCCTAAATCCTTCTCATGAGGTGAACTTTTAATTTTCAGGCCTCCCATTGTGTATTCAAACCTAACATTTTTACTTCCTACATGTAATACTTTACATTTACTTACATTAAATTTCATCTGCGTAAATCTGTCCAGTTGCCCAAGCCTGTATTCTGCCCAAGTCCCCTTGTAATGATTAAACAGATTCTAGATTACCCGACAATCCACCTGTAAACTTATTTGGCTTGTTATTCATATTCCTATCCAAATCATTTATTTATATTAAAAATAGAAGGGACCCTAGCACTGACCCCATAGGGACACCACTCTTAATGCCACTAAGGAATCAATGTTACTTTTAACTTATTGTTGCTACAACTCTGATCATTTACTTAAGGAGTTGCTGGCTTCAGCTACAGCTTACTGCCTTGCTTCACAAACACTAGATTTGAATACAAATAACAAGAACAAGTTCAAGTAAGTACAAGTAACAAGTAAACTTTTCAAACACTTCTCCAAACACTTTTGCTCCTGGATGGGTGAAAAAAAAGTAAAACAACTCCTGCATAACTCCTTAGCGACAATCAAAAAACAATGTTTTTAGGAACTAATTTTGTCTTTTACTTTACTCTCACACCACAGAACACAAAACTCTCCAGGATGACGACAGTACATCTCAGTCTCCAATTAGTATACTGTAGTCTCTAGTCTCCAGTTGAGTCATGAACCCAAAACAATGTCATCATTCTAAATTAATCAGGAATGAATCAGGTTTCTTTAGCTTGAATTTGTTGTATATCTGTTGCTAATAATTTCTTTCAGGTCAAACTAGAAATAAAGGTTTGTCTTAACAAGAAATCTTGCAGTAGAAAATATTGGCCCAGGTTAACTTCAAATTCCTTATTTTCATACTGATAGAACAATCAAAAAGCTTCTGTGTTTTTTCTCTGGATTGAAAATAAATAATGAAAGAACAGAGCTCATCACTTGTCACAAGTTTAGTTGTTTAGTTATTTTTTAAAAAGCTGGCAATGTTTCAGTTATTGCAGATCTAATTTAATACCCAACAATTCCATAATACTAACATCATCATTGTGTTCTACAAGGGTAAGCATATGAGAAAAATAAGTATTGATGTAAGCAGGTATAGGAAAATGACCTGGATGTATTAAGCTTTTAATGTATTTGAGTTATATTGTATTTGAAATATCCTGAAATAGACAGACACATCTGTTTTTTAAAGGTATCTTAAATTGAGATGTCCATACATATTAATTCAGCTTGAAGTACAGTGCCTGTAAAGAGAATTCTCCCCTTTAGAAGTTTTCACATTTTATTGTTATGCAACATTGAATCAAAGTGGATTTACCTCAGCTTTATTGACACTGTTTAACAGAAAAAAAAAACTCATTAATGTCAAACTAAAAACAGGTCTGTGCAAAATGGTCTAAAGTAATTACAAATATAAAACACAAAATTATTGATTACATAAGTATTTACTCCCTTCAAGTCAGTATTTAGCCTTGAGTCTGTGTGGATGGATATCTACCAGCTCTGCACATCTGGACACTGCACTTTTTCCCCATTCTTCTTAACAAAACTGCTCAAGCTCTGCCATGTTGCAGGGAGATTGTGAGTAAATACTCTGTTACAGCTCTAGCCACAAATTCTGTTTTGAATTGATGTGTGGACTAAAACCTGGCCATTCCAGGATATTAATATTGTTTTTAAGCCATCCATGGCTAGCTTTGATTTTATCCTTGGAGTTGTCTTTCTGGAAAACAAATCTTCTCACAAAGTTTAGGTTTCTAGTGGACTGCTTCTGGATTTCCTCACAGATTTCCCTGTATTTCACTGCTTCAGAGAAGCATCCCCACAGCATTATGCTGCCACAACCATGTTCACTAATGGGATGATGTGTTTTTAATAATATGCAATGGTTGGCTTGCAGCAACCAAGGCATCTGATGGCGAAAGAGCTCAATTTCAGCTTCATGAGACTGTAGAACCTTCTTCCAACTGACTTCAGAGTCTCCCATACCACCTGTCAAACTATTTATGCATTTTTTTAACAGTGGCTTTCTTTTTCCACTTTCCCATAAAGCTATGATGAATGAAGAACCCGGGCAGTAATTGTATGCTTAGTGTATTCCATCTCAGTCACTGTAGCTTGCGAATCCTCCAGAGGTCTCTTGGTGGCCTCTTTTACTAGTCATTTTCTTGTACAGTCATTCAGTTTTTGTGAATGGCCTGCTCCAAGCAGATTTACTGCTCTGCCATATTCTCCTGTTCCTAATGAGTTATGTAACTGGCCTCCAAATGAAATTCAGTGACTTGGATATTTTCTTGTATCCATCCCATAACCTGTGCTTTTCAGTCGCCTTTTCACTGAATTGCTTGGAGTGTTCTTTTTTTCTTTATATTTGTTAATTAATTTAGACCTGTTTTCAGAGATCTGTTTACACTTTGATATTAAAGAGTCTTTTTATGATGATCCACTGTGATTCATGTTGTATAACAATAAAAATGTGAAAACTTCCAAGGGGTGAATACTTTTGTATAGACACTGTAGGCCCTCCAACAGTATTACTTAATTTGATCTTAATTTTTAACTTGCATTTTTATATTCAGTCATATGTTAAAGAAGTAATATAATTACCTGCTGTATCACAATTAATCAAGGCTTCAAAATAAAATAAATGTGTTCTAAAAGTATTGGTAATTATAAGCTATTTTTTCTCCAGGGGCCTCATGCATAACGCCGTGCGTAGAATTCGCACTATAACGTGACGTAAGCACAAAAGCCGAAATGTGCTTACGCACAGAAAAATCCAGATGCAAGAATCTGTGCATACTCCAACTTCCACGTTCTTCTGCTACATAAATCCCGATCAGCATTAAAAGTAACGCACGTGCACGCGCCTGCTGTCCCACCCCAATTCCTTCCAGAATTACGCCTCTTTGAATATGCAAATCAATATAAATAGCCCTTAAGCTCAGCGTTCTGTGAAAAGACAATGGCAAAAGCACGGGGAAAAATATAAGAATTTCAGCGAATACCAAGTGGAGGCAAAGGAAAAACATACTATTGGTTGATTTAAACAGTGGTATAATCAACAAAAGGAAGTTGATCGAGTGACATAGCATGTCGGAGAAACTCGAAAGCTCAAATTCACAAAGTCGCAAAGTGCCAAAATAAAAAAGAAGTTGTCAAATATCAAAGTTGCCGTGAAAAGGTGAGTCGTAGTCCACCATTTGAGTGTCATATGAAAGCTTATTAGGCTACAGAGAAAAAAAAATAGTCACATAGTGGGAAAAAAAGCACGAAATGTCAACTTTAATCTCGAAATTTCCACTTTAATCACATAGTTTATTTTGTCATTAAAGTAGAATATCATAAACTTCATCTTAAAATCATTTAATTTACTAGTTTCTCAAATCCCATCGTAACTAAAGTATCATGTTAAATGCTTTGTTTTGTATTTGATCTTCTATGTGCTCTATGTGTGTGAATTACTACGTGCTTCCGTTCTTTCTCTTTCTCCAACAGGACACAGAACCCATTACATTTGTGATATTACAGTTCTCTGAATAATTAAAATACTGAGATGTATATATGATATCATTTTCATGATGATTGGAATGAAAGCATGTTATTAAACATGGGAACACGATGGTGCAGTGATTGTTCATGTCTCACACAAGATGCTGCTGCGCCATGCGCGACCTTCAATGAAATAATTTATTGTAGTAGTACTGTCTCAAACGTACTAACCTCCAATTCTTGTCCTTACTTTTCTTTCCCCAAATACCAAATCAGCTCTGTAATAGACATTAAGCCATCTGTAAGCTTACAACGACGATTCTTCAAAACTTTTAAGGAGCATTGAAATATCTTCATAGTACATGTTTAATTATTCTATCCGTCTATCCTTCCAGTACAGTATCCTTCCAGTATACAGCATGAGGCAGGAACAATGCGTGAACCTGCTAGCGCTGCGGCACCGTGTCCTGACATGTTTAATTACTAACAATACAGATTATTTAAATGAAGTTAAAGTTTTATCTGTATAATATAATCAACATATTTTGCTGCATTTCATCTTAAAAATGATATTGTCATTATATGTAAATACGCGCTTTATAAAGTGGTGCAGGTTTCTGAAACTGTTTCTGAACCGCGAGGTCCGTACAGGAAAGGCTTTGAAACGTTTTGCCGTGGCTGAGGCAGCGTGTGCTTGATGCTGTATACCGATAATTCTTTTTCCGATTAGCTGCTGCTGTGATTCCCCACTCAGATACAGTGATATAAATACACCGAGTAGTGAGATTAATATGGAAAAAGATGATCCACTGTGGCAACCCTTAAAGGGAGCAGCTGAAAGAAGAAGAAGATGGTGCAGTGAGAGTAACAACGCTAAAGCAGTTCTGATATTTGGAATAATATGGCTATTCCCTGGACCATTATATTATTACAAGTTAATTACAATCAGATACATTACACTAAT
The DNA here is from genome assembly GCA_026402145.1 of Polypterus bichir lapradei. Classification (NCBI taxonomy): domain Eukaryota; kingdom Metazoa; phylum Chordata; class Cladistia; order Polypteriformes; family Polypteridae; genus Polypterus; species Polypterus bichir. The sequence continues at coordinate 146,979,934 of JANRMT010028174.1, forward strand.
AAACAATATGCGGTTAGTTTCAGTGTATTTATAAAGCCACATCAGGAATGTGGGTCTAAGAAAGAAAGGGTAACCACACAGGAACAGTAGCACTGCTTTGACACTGGGTGCCGCCAGTCTGCAAAACCAAGCGCAGAACTTGCATACGACAGGGTATGAGGTACTGTGGACATGTGCGTGGCTTTACGCCAAGATTAGGTTTTATACATCGCGATTTGAATGTGGAAACGTTCTTACGCAACATTTCTGTGCATACGCACCGTTTATACATGAGGCCCCGGTCACTTAACAGTGCTCATGAATTACATTTTGCAAACTGTGTCTGTACAGCTTAGGACATGTACAATTTAGATGATCATGATCACAGTAAAGGAATGCATCTTTCCTAAACTACCTCCTTGACTCATTAAGGCTTACTGTAAATTTCCCAACTTCCACAGGTGTGTTGCCTCTTTCTTATCTTACCAAGATCATTCAGCAATGGTTCACATAAATTTGTTTTTTCTCAGTTGAGCTAGACATATGCCTAAATTAAAGACTAGGCTGTTCACTTCCCCTGTATTGTATGTAACATCATGTCTTGTTATTTTATTTTATAAGACTTAAGACTGACCTTTGAAATAGGCAGACTTTAAAACATTATAATTTCACATGAACTCACTCCACTGATAGTCAAAGGAAACAATATATGTGAAAATTCTACAGGTGTAATAGTACTTTTAAAGAATTGTAATCAACCAGAGCAACAGGCCAAACTAAAGGTAAGTAATGAGATTAAAAGAAGTTCAAGTCTCGAGTCATCCTGAATGTTTTATTCTAAAGTGACAGAGGAAATAAGTTAATAGTTAAAAAGTAAATACCCTGCCTGTTTTCTTGCAGTGCTTTTCAGTTAACTGTTTACATAAAAAAAATTCAAGTCTCTGGGTCACAAAATTTTTTTATAAATGATCATGTAACGAATTACTTATTTAACCAGCACTTTAACAGGTAGAGTGTAGTTCTAATGTATTATTATGCCCTAACTACACAATATATTAAAGTTTAAGAACTAATTATCAGTAAATGAAGTAACAGTAAATATTTATCTTAATAACTAATAGTGCCTTTCACCAGACAGCCACACTGCTTTGTAACCACAGTCACACATACTGTATGCATCTGGAACACAACCTCATTTAACACCTGTTATACTCTGAACCAGAAGGTGGCGCTGTTGTCTAATGCCATCTCTCTTCTGCACTCTGTAGAAAGGAGGAATGACAGCTCCTCTACCTCTGATTTCACTTCCCATTTCGACTCTCCTGAATCTGCCCCTTATAGTTTGCAAATGTCATAACCGGCTCCAGCTCCATCTTGAGGCAGTCTAAAGAAGGCTTGTATCTGAACAAGACAAACTGCCTATTTTTCACACATTTGTTTCTGTTCTATCTGCCAAACAATATACAGGGATTGCTATGGTGTCCCAACTCTTTATGACGTTTCTTCTGTCTTATTACAGTGGCATAGTAGGCAGGATTTGCCCAGAGGGGACTGGGCGGTCTCATGGTCTGGAATCCCTGCAGATTTTATTTTTTTTTCTCCAGCCGAGTTTTTCTTTTGTTTTTTCTGTCCACCCTGGCCATCGGACCTTACTCTTATTCTATGTTAATTAATGTTGACTTATTTTATATTTTATTTTCTTACTGTGTCTTTTATTTTTCTGTTCTTCATTGTGTAAAGCACTTTGAGCTACATTTTTTTGTATAAAAATGTGCTATATAAATAAATGTTGTTGTTGTTGTTGTTGATTTCACTAGCATGATGGAGCAGGTGGACTTCACAGTGATTGTGGCTGCCCTGACCAATGAACTGTGAGCACTGCGGCTTCAGGTAGGAGATAGAATAAACCCACCTCACTGAGGCAGAAGTCAGGCAGGCAAGACCTGTCCTACACCAAGACTGTGCATTGAGACCATCCCATGTACTGTTACTGTAATAATGTAATGATGATATCAAAATGTATTTTCTTATCTTATCTGGTGCTGATATTAATGGAGGAGGCTCAGTGGGCCTATTGTGACCTAGATGAGCAAGCTTCTTCTGATTACAACCATCTCAAGGCAGAGGTACTTGCCAGGTATGGAATGACCGCAGATCATCAGGCAAGGCAATGTAGGGAGTGGTGACTTGACCCAGCATGGCTGGAACACTCCCACTCATTTGAGCTCTGGAAAAGATTGGGAGGTGTTTAAAGCCAAAGGTATACTATTCCAAAAAGATTGTGGAAATAGTGGGTTGTGACTACCTCATGAATGCCCTCCCAGAGAATCTTGCCCGACTGGTCCACCAGGAGATTTGAACCAATATAGAGACATTGGTTGGCACTATTGAAAGGCACAGAGCAACCTTGTAAGCCGAGGATTTAGAGCAGCCTGCTGAATGCCCTAAACCCTGGACATGTGTCACCAAAGCAGACTATTATCGTCAAAACATGGAACCAGCGTCCTGTCTGAAGTAAAAATCACCACCTCCTCTACACTGTGATCGATGCAGTGAGGTAGGTCACATCGTACCCAACTGCCCACGCCTCGAAAAGCTGATGGATTACAGCTGGAGGGCACCAAGGAAAGTATTGTGTACTCGCCAACCCGCTTTCCATTCCATGCACTGGTGTGGTAGTAATTAATGGGTACAAAGTCACAATACTGATTGATTCCAGGAGTAATATTTCTGTTGTTGCTTGCCTTTGTGTGCTTCTGCAACAGTGGGAATTGGGAAAGACTTGTCCAACCTGAATACACAGGGAAACTCAATGGTACAGTTTTTTCATTTAGTTTGATCACTTTTTTGAGCCAAACACACAAGATCAGGGTGGCTGTGATACATAGTCATCCTTACCCTGTCATTTTGGGTACTGGTCACAAAGTAATAGCAGAAAAGCACAAAACACGCTAAAGGGGTCAATGAGCCTGATTATACATGACAAATCAACATCTCAGGTGTCTCCCTGCCATGTATATAGCTGATAAAAGAGGCATATCAATTGGCCACCCAGTATGACATAGGTGATGTTCTATTGACATCTGCTGGTGTTGCCTTGGAGGCATCAAGTGAGATGTCAAGGATTGAAACTCCTCCCAGGGAAGTCACATCTGATCTACTCCCTGACTTACATTTCCAATTTTGGAAAACTCCAACCTCCTTTAAAAGGGAACAGTGGAATGAAGACTCCCTTAAGTTCATCAAAAATGCAGTTGTCCTTGTAAACAATCAGTGTACCTCTCCCTCAGCCCACTTTGTTATCCAAAATAATCTTTTGTATCAAGTATGGAGCATGAGGGGTGGATGCGGTTGTTGTTGCTTGTCCCGAAAGTAGCTCATGCCCATCTCTTCAGCTCCCACCTGGGATCTGATAAGACATTAGAGCGAATTAAGCTCCAAGTTTTTTGGCTGGGAATCAATGATGAGGTCCTCCGGTTTTGTAGTTCCTGCCAGGAATGTCTACTCCAACAGATTCCTTAAAAGGACCGTGCTCCTCTCCTCTCCATTCCTCTTATTTATTTTGAATTAATAGGCTCCCTTGAACCATCTGCCGGAGATGATAAATACATTCTGGTCATGGTGGATTACGCTACTTGATATCCTGAGGCTTTTCCTTTGATACAAGTTATCTTTGTGCATGTGGACTTCTCAAAAGAGGTCCTTATCAACCAGGAAATGCCTTTTACCTTGGAGATATTCAAAGAAGTTGCCAAATTACTCAAGATCAAGCGGTTAAAAACCGCAGTATACCATCCTCAGACAGATGATTTAATAGAGTGGTTCAACCAGACGCTCGGTGAGATTGGGAGAAACTGGGATCAAAATAGCATCTCAAGCTATTTTCTTCAATCAAGCTTCGACAGGGTTCTCGACATTTGGATTATTATATGGATGACAACCCCAGGGACTATTGGCACTCCCTTCTACCAATATTTTAGAATATATCATGCTATCTTAAAAACAAACTTTGAACATGCTCAATCCGCACAGGCCCGACTATACAATTGTGGCAGAACTCTCTGTGAGTTTAATCCTGGAGACCATGTGATGGTTCTCATCCCCATTTTCTGTTCCAAATTACTGGCTCATTGACAAGGCCTGCACAGAATTAAGGAGAAGAAAAGACTGGTTGATTATTTGGTCAAACAACCAATAGTCGGGCAGTCAAATGCATTTATCACATGAATCTGTTGAAACCTTGGACGGAAAGGGACCCTGATCCCTACTCTGGACAACTGTGTCCCTTCTATGCTCTCAAAAATAATCTTTTTGGATTAACTGAGGCCAAATATTTGGGATATTTGGTGGGTGGAAGTACTGTCTGGTCACAGTGTGCCAAAGGTACTGCCATTCTTAATTGGCCCTGTCCAGTATCTAAGCAGTCGGTGCAAGCTTTCTTGGGGTTAGAGGGACACTACCACCAGTTTGATTGTGCCCTTGATTGATTTGACAAAGAAGTGAGCTCCAACCCTGGTGGCATGGAATGATAAAACAGAGGCTGCATTCCATGACTTGAATCAGGCCCTATTTTAATGAGTTTTCACTGCCTTTTGTTCTCCACACCAACGCTTCAGACACATTTCTCAGGGCCATGCTGACCTAAAGCATTGACAGTGTTGAGTACCCCATCACATTCCTGAGCCAGAAAACTATTGGACCAGGAAACCAGGTATGTGGCAATGGAACAGTAAGCCTTGGCAATTAAAGGGGCCATTCGCCAGCTGTGAAATTACTTCCTGGGCCATGAGTTCACTCTTGTCACTGACCATGAGACTTTACAATGGATGGCTTTACATAAAGAGTCAACTCTGCATGTCACAACATGGTTTTTAATCTGCAGCCATATAAATTTAGAGTCCACCATCACTAAGGCTCCCTCAATGCCAATGCCTATGAACTTTCTTGGAGACATCACCTCTCAGTCCCAACCCGAAATTTCTGCACTTTGGGTGTTGGTTGGAAGGTGTGAGACCTGTTCATCTGGAACATAACCTCAGGGCTCATTTAATAACTGTTTTACTCTGCACCAGAGGGTGGCACTATTGTTTAATGCCTTCTGTCTTCTCCCCCACTGCAAAAAGGATAATTGACAGCTCCCCTGTCTGTGACATCACTTCCGGTTTTCACACTCCTGAATCTGCCCCTTCCAGCTTGCAGACATCATTTCCAATTCCAACATCATCTTATGGCAGTCTGAAGAAGGCGCACATCTGAAAAAGACAAACTATCTATTTTTCAAACCTTTTTTTCTGCTCTATTTGGCCAAACAATATAAAGGAATCACTATGGTGCCCCAACTCTTTATGATGTTTCTTGTGTCTTGTTACACCACATATTTTTACCAAGACAGTACAAAATAGTATTTTTTTTTTTAAATGACAGATATATTCTGAGATTTTTCAGGTTTCGGGGTAAGATACTCACTAATCATTGTCATCAGACAATGGCAATGTGCTGAATGTTGATTAGCTAATGCAGGTGAGAATTGTATGGTATTCTATATATGTGACAATAATAACCCTATAAACCAGTGGTTCTCAACTTGTGGGTCGGGCCCCCCAGGGGGGCACGAAGTAACAAAAAGGGGGGTGCGAAAATGTGAAAAAAAGAAATCAAGAATCAAAAATATGAAAAAAAAACATCTGTTGAAACCAAAACAAATTAACTTAAAGTACATTCTGATACTAGAACAATAAATATAGAGTTAGATAAATGTTGATAAAAGTTAAGTAGGTATAATAAAATATGCATCTGCATTTCAAAAAAATGTTAGGGGAGGGCATGATTAAAACTGTTATGAAAATTTAAAGGTTGAGAGACGCTGCTACAAACCATCTAGTGGTTGTGTTAGAATTAGAAACTTGTGAACTGGATATACACAAATCCAAAATTATAAAAGTAAAAGAAAAATAAAATTGACAAATATTTATTAATATGCAGCATAACGATGATCCAGAGTGAACTGCAATGTCCTCAATAAAAGATGACAAACAGCACAGAAAATTATAAAGTGACCGTGCTGACAGGGCAGTAGCAAGTGGAATTAAAATAGGATTTTTTCAAACAATATTGTAATAGCCAATGTTTCATTATGCCTTACTTATTTTGAAGTAATAGGAGCCAGTCAAAACATGTAAAGTAAAACAAGCACTTAGTGACAATATACACATTTTTGTAATACTTTATTCTAGATTCTAATTAATATATACACATTAAGAGGCACTAAAAATGCTTTAGCAGGTATGTCTGTAATTAAATGAAATATTCATTATCAAATAATATCCACTCCGAAACAACCACAAATCATAAAATACAGGCTGATATGGCCTTTGTGAAACACTCGTCTGTTCTGATAGTCAACACATCATCCTTTGAGGACTTCTTTCCATACAATCCACAATGTCTGCAACAAGATTTCAATGCACTTTTTACCAGTTGTTGAACTGTGCATTTTGTAGGAGCACTCACAAAAGTATATTGTTCCATGTATACCTTATATGTTAACTTACAGAAGACATATAGTTCCAGAATCAAAATATCTTATTCCAATGAATACAGCTTGTTTTTCCATCATGCTGTATTCATGCAGATAACAGAAGATAAAAAAAAAAAACATTCACAGGACTGCCCGGTAAATTCACTTAATTATACTTGTTTCAGGTAAAATAAGGAACGGATTCCTTACCACGCACCCAAAAAAAAAGAAAAGAAAAACAAGACACTGCTATTATCACTAGATATGTTTATTCTCTAAACGTTAGTGTGTAAGCACTTTAACAATATTATCAAATACTTTTTCTTACATAGGTTATTTGTTATAAAAACTGCTGAGGCAATTAATATCTTCCTAGTATAGAGATACATGCTCCTAACCTCATAGAGGTGTAATCCTATAGTAACAGAACCCCATCAAAGTTCTCTGTAGGTTTCTAGTTGAACAGTATCTTCTACAGTGAACTGGACTGGAGACACAATGGTTGTTGCTGTATTAACTAATCATGATAGTCAGCTTGTTTTGGCTGTATATAAGTCTGTAAGCACAATAAAAAGATACTTTCAAGTATGAACTGAAGATTTTCTGTTGTTTCTTCTGTTACAGCACAAAATTATATACAATATATGGCTGCTGTTTAATTTTGCATCTACGGTTAATCTCATTTATGCCCAAAAATAACTGAATTTAGTGTTTATGTTACATCGATTATAATCTAATCATAATAATAAAAACTTTTTTTTATCTCTCATCTGTATTTTCCTTTCAATATTTATGAGCGTATTAGAGAATACCTACATTTTTTTTGTATAGAAAAACAGTGGCCTGCACTGCTGTTGTAGAGTTCTAGGTACTTGGTTTCAGTCTTGTGTATTTTCTAAGTGTCTGGGAGAGCAGAAAGACATAATTTTTGGTTAAATGGTGAATGGATCAAATACAGTTCTAACTATTGTCACACGCGTGTGTATCAGGGGCAGCTTAAAAACTCAGATAATGGTAATGTCCTGCCAGAAAACAAGAGGGTGCTGTTAACTAATACCTTATCTCTTCCTTTCTCTGAAGACTGGAAGACTGATGGCTTTAACAAGTTTGATGTCACATCCAATGTCCACCTGCCTGGATCTGCCCCTTCCTGCCAGAAATCCTTATCATGGGAAGTTCCATCATCTTGAGGCAGTCAGTTTGGAGACTTCTGTCCACAATGACAGTTTTTTTTCTTTTTAATGCATTAATAACCTGTGTTTTCTTTATATTATACAGACTTGCCTATAGGTGACCCATCTATCTATCTATCTATCTATCTATCTATCTATCTATCTATTTGTCAAAGGTGTGTGTATGTATTGCGACTTCAGAAAATAGATCTTTTGTTGAATACATCTGCCACAATTAATTAGATAAGACTACAAGTTGCTTCTTGTGCACCAAGGCTGAAAATTAATTTATTGACTGACTTATTTTTCTGCAAAAAAATATATTTTTAATATAGTATATAGTATAAATCAGTACAATGGTGTCAGACTTAAAAACAAGCTTTTGTTAGAGTGAGTCTACAGTTTATGTTTACCACCTTTTCAAGTTGCCACTTCTTTCTGTCTTGATCTGGTGACCCTGAAGGTTTTCACAGCATATAGAAAAATACGTTTATAACCTGTGTTTTCTTTAAATTATATGGCATTTGCATACGGTTGCCCCAACTCTTCACACTATCTATCTATCTATCTATCTATCTATCTATCTATCTATCTATCTA
>JANRMT010028174.1:146988886-147052515 GCA_026402145.1 Polypterus bichir lapradei
ATCTATCTATCTATCTATCTATCTATCTATCTATCTATCTATCTATCAAAGGTGTGTGTATGTACTTCTGACTTCAGAAAGCATATCTTTAGTTGAATATTTCTGCCACAATAAGTTGGATAAGACTACAAGTTGCTTCTTGTGCTCCAAGGCTGAAAAGTTGTTTTTTTTCGTTCATTTATTGTCTGACTTATTTTTCTCCAGAAAAAATATATATTTTAATGTATAAATCAGTATGATGGTGCCAGACTTAAAAAACAAGCTTTCCCTAGAGTGAATCTACAGATCATGTCTACCACCTTTTCACATTGCCACTTCTTTCTGTCTTGTTCTGGTGACCCTGGAGGTTTTCATGTCATATAGAAAAATGCAGATACATGAAATAGTTAATCTAGTATTGTACAGGAAAACAGTGTTTTGGAGAACTTCAAATTGTGAATAGATAATGTAATGTGAATAGGAAATGACAATCTATGTTGAGCTAAATGGCTTTTTTTGTCACTGCTACACAAGATGAAATGATTTTGAATATGAGACAGGCAACTTACGCATGGTGGTGAGGGCGGTGGTGTGGCCAAAGGCTGTGCACAGACAACAGAGTATAGGCAGAAGCATGAGGTGTTGATTAAATAGGATTTTGTGAACAAACAACGGACCAAACTCAGTAAGAGCACAACAAGCCTTGATAGATTTTGATGCTTCTTTCTTAAATTGTGTCAAAGGGCTGGGGGTCTGTTCAAATGAAGACTTGTTCTCCTCCGAATATGCAGTTTTCAGGCTTTAAAAGTTAAAACTTTACTGAACTCACAATTTCCTTTTTTCTCATCCTTCTGTGATACCGGTTTCAAAATAGTTAGCTGGCATGTACAGTATATTAATGCTGTTGGCTTAATTTGTCACTTACGTATACTGTAGTAATTTATATCAAAAAGAGAATTTAATGAAAATTAAACTAAATATTCTTGCCCAACACAACATTCACGTTTTAGCACAATTAAGGAAAGTGCAGGCACAGTTTAATATGCCAGCACTTGATGGGTTAAAGTCAAACTCTCTGAAACTTTACTGTAACTTTGCTAAAAAATAACCAGTGAAGCCCTCTTTGTAAATCGCTGCCTGAAATGACCTGTCTGGGTTATTCATTATGATATCTTACTCAGCTATACTAAAGGTGTCAGCAAATAAGAGCTTTGTAGTAAATTCTGACTGTGAAGCTTTTTATAAGAGAATATAATTTAGGCTTGGAGTTGCAGGCTGTTTATGAGATCTTAGTACAAGAATATAATAAATCATGTGACCTCCATGGGGAACCATGTTTATTAATACGAGAAATCAAAAAAGCTTCAGATTAGTGTCTCTCAATAAAAAAAAAAAACAATCTGTCAATATTATATATTAGTTTCCATTTTAAATTATATTGTAACTTATAAAGTATATTAAACTATGAAACTTTGAATAATTAAATAAGTAAATTACATACAAAATAGTAAATGGTAGTTGAAATATGGGAGAATCTAAAAGCCAGATCTACAACAATGAAGTCACTGTGGTCTATCTATTTTTCCATCAATTCAACAGATATTCACAAAACAGATGGGTTTTTAATTGCTTCTTAAATACATTGAGGGAGTCTGCAGTTCAGGTGGAGGTGTGTAGCTTGTTCCACCAACTAAGAAATGCACAGAAAAAGACCCTGGATTGGGACCTGATACCACACAGAAGTGGCATCACCAGATGCTCATCCCTGGCAGACCTGAGTGGGCGAGACGGAGTATAGGACTTCACCAGTCAGGTGCTGACCCATTGACTATTCTGTAGGCAAGCATCAGGGATTTGAACTTAACGTGTGCTGCTACAGGGAGCTAGTGTAGTAATCTGAAGATAAGAGTGACATGTGCCTCTCAGCTGGCTACATACAAGACGGGCTATTGATAGTACTTGCAGGTTTTCCTGCCAGAAGTGAGTTGTAGTAGTCCAGACTCAACAAGACCCAAGGCTGGACCAGAAGTTATGCCTCATACTCTGTCAGATAGGGTCTGGTCCTACAAATGTTGCACAGCATGAATCTGCATGAACAAGAACAAGAAACAGAAAAAGATAACTGCTCATCAATCACCACTCCAAAGTTGTGTACTGACTTGGCAGGGGTTGGCGGCAGTAAGCCAAGCTGTTCAGAGATGGGGGGGTTGACTAGACTGGCTGGCCGGAATATCAAGAAGCTTGGTTTTTACCAGGCTGAGCTGTAGATGGTGGTCCTTCATTCATACATTTTTTCACTGGAGGTTTTGCTCTAACACCAACACTAAACGCATTAAAGGCCCAATAATTTTTCATAGAAATCTAATGAAAGAAATGTCTGTATATCTGAAAGGCAATATTGTAGTGAGCTGGGTGGTCTTAAATAAAAGTTTGCTTCTTCCATCTTTACATGGATCTTCATTTCTTTTTAATATTGGCCGGAATGTATATTTTTTAAATTGAAGCTGCTCTCCAAATGTACTTGCTATTAAGATTAAAGAGGTATCAGGATTTGTCCTTTGTTATGATTAACAGTGGTAAGACATGGCTAAATCATCGGTACATTTTTGAAAAAAAAAATTTTTAACAGTTAAACAGTAATATATATTCTAGATACATTCCCACCAAACATTGTCTTCACTCCTGGAACATCAAAATAATGTGGTGGAATATGGATCTGTATTTATGTGTATTTCATGGTTTATTGCCATTTTTAAAATATTGTATTTTCTGCTATACAGCAAAACTTTGAATATCTGTCAGTGGTCGTGGCTGAGATAAAATGGATAACAGAACAGCAACTTATATACTGTAGATTAGCGAATAGTTATATTTATTTACAAAACAAAATATAATATAGTATTAATAAAATTAATTAATTCATATAATATTGTATGACCAGTGTAATACTTGGAGTCTTCATTCTGTAACAAATGGTGCCCTGTCTAATACTCCATTATCTGGGTTATGGAGCACACCACCAAAACAATAAAAGAACGCTTTTCCTATCTCCTGCCACTCACGTTCCTTTTTTCTCTATACCGTAAACACTCCTGCTTATTGTCTCCTGACTCTCTACTCAAAACTTCCTTCCTCTGCACCTTCTTGTTTCTCCTAACTTCTCCTGTTACTCATCTCCTAAAAGACGTGTCCGACCCTTACAGAACAGAAGCCCTTCACCCAGTCCCATCACTGACAGCATTTATTACACCCTTTCTGCTCTCCAAAAGTGCATCACAAGCTCCCTGCACATCACAATATATTAACAAAACATAATATAACAGAATTTAAAAAGAAGATTACAATGCCAGAGAGCATTAACATTACCGTCAGTGATTTTCATTATCAACATGGTTTTCAATTTTGTCGGCATCACGCTTTATATCGTTTACTGTTGCTCTTCCTACTCTATAAATTGAAGCAATACTTGAAGCACTTCTGCCACTTTATAAACACTTAATAATTAAATTTTTTTGTGACAATTCCAATAATAAATAAATTTACGTTTATTAGCAATAACAATGTATTGTAGATCAATTATAATAAAAGGGAAAAGCTATGAAATGCTATTAAAATTCAAGGTACGAAACTGACACTGTTATTTCAAAATGCGGCCTGACACATGGTGCTGGGAAAGAACACTATGCTCTTGCTGAAGGGAGAATTGTTCCAATGTGCAGAGCTCGCAGCGTGCCACAAGGCAGTAGTAGTACAGTAACACGTAGGCACTGGCGTGTGCTTTTTTTTTTTTTTGTCCCTAATGGTTAAAAGAGACTGACAGTTAATTGAGTGACAGATAATCGAGGTTTTACTGTATTTATAATCTTGTCTTTAAATGTGAAGCAATTCCAAGCACTTTGTGGGTGGAGCCCGATGAGGCGGGGTCATCCTGACATCACTGCTGCTGGCTCCTCCCACTAACTTTATCTGTAGGCCAGAGTGAGAGAACCAGCTTGTGAGTAGCTGTCTGGAGAACCCGTAACTATTCTTTTCTTTTGATACTTTCTGGTTCTACATTTTTGCTTCTGTTATTGGATCATGTTTGTCGATTTCATATTAAGAATTGTTTACCTTGGATTGCCTATGTAGGGTAATCCTTTACTTCTTATTACTCTTTTGAGCATTTTGTTATACTGTATTTTGTTCTGTTTTTGCAATAAATAATTTCCTTTCAATTGACAGATTGATAGTTAGAAAGATTTACTTTATTTGTCCCCAAATGGAAATTAAAACTTTACAGAAGCTCAACATTTATAAAGATTCTTTGTGGGACTTGTCTATTCTAGTCAGATTTTTTTACAGTTCCTCTCTCTAGTGAGGCATTTTTGTATTTTCTGGCATTTTTATAGTCTTTGTAAACTTTATAAGCTAGCTGCCCATTTTCATGTTTTCTACGTTGGAAGGCAGCACGTAGTTTTCTGTACCAAACTGGTCTGTAGTAAGCCTCCTCTGGGCTGGCCTGGGAAGGTTCCTGGCCTTCAATTGGTAATTTTAGAGGCCTCAAACCTCTTTTTGCCATGTTTATGTTTCCATTTCACAACAATAAGCAAAATAATTTAAACATATTTATAAATCAAACATGAAATCTACAGTGGTCACTTCATAGGGCATCTATTATCTTTTTCCTAGTGGGGAATACAGTCAGGACTTGTTAGGGTAATGTTATATGCTGTTTGGCCCTTACTGTTACTGCAAACAAATAAGGTGCAGAAGCACAACTTTATTTCTATCCATCCATCATCCAACCCGCTATATCCTAACTACAGGGTCACGGGAGTCTGCTGGAGCCAATCCCAGCCAACATAGGGCGCAAGGCAGGAAACAAACCCCGGGCAGGGTGCCAGCCCACTGCAGGGCGCACACAGACACACATACCCCCAGCACACGCTATGGACAATTTAGAATCGCCAATGCATCTAACCTGCATGTCTTTGGACTGTGGGAGGAAACCGGAGTACCCAGAGGAAACCCACACAGACACGAGGAGAACATACAAACTCCACGCAGGGAGGAGCCGGGAAGCAAACCCGGGTCTTCTAACTGCGAGGCAGCAGCACTACCCACTGCGCCACCATGCCACCCTTTACAACTTTATTTATTTTATTTAATTTTTATATTTTTTGGTGAATGCTGCCTCCTGACACCTTGTACCAGCCTGAAAAAAGAAGCTACTATAACTAGAAGTTTTTGAGATCTCTGACACTTCCTCATGTATGTAGCCATCTTTATTTCATGGTCGCCATGATGTCATGGGTCTCGGCATCCACCCAGCATCATATATGGCAGTGCCCATGAAAGCAAATGTACAAAATTTCAACAGAGTGATACTAGAGAAATAACAAAAATATAAACAAAACACATTTTAATAGCTCACAGAAACAAAGCAAATGATGCGAAAATATCAGTAACATACTTCTAATATCTTACAGTAAACTTTGTAAATCCTAAAAAAAATAAATAATCTTTGAACATTTTACTGCAAGTAATGATATTGTAGTTTTAGCAGTTTGATTATTCTATCAGTAGCTACATTTCCAATTGGCCCCCCATCATTTGTGTATATTTCATTTGACTTAATGGGAGTTATGATTGTCCTTATGTCAACGAATGTTTTAATTGTTAATTCTCCACTTTTAACCTTTACATTACCAAGTATTGCCAATTAATTATGGTCATAATGAAGTCTGATTGAACAAGTTATTAACTTTACCGTCACAGTTAATGTGCTCTTCTATTTCTCTGCAGAACCACTGACTCTTAAAATGGTTTGCTTCTCTTAGAAATAAACTTGATCCCTTAGTATTAAAAGTCCAAGTGGAAGTAAAGAATTTAGCTTTAATCATGGACTCTGACCTAAACTTAAAATTGTGTATTAACCTGATTACTAGGACTACATTTTTCCATTTAAGAAACATTGAAAATGGTAGGCCTCTTATAACATTGTAACATGTAATAGTTTTTAATCGACTAGATTATTGCAATGCATTCCTAGCAGACCTACCTAAGAAAGACATCAATCGGTTGCAGTTAGTGCAGAATGCGGCAACCAGAATCTTTGTAAACATCTGACCAGTTTTACCGTTGTGGCAATGTTTACTCATATTCTTTAGAATTAACTTTAAATTACAACTAATTATACACAAAGCATTAAAAAAATCTTATATTTTGGAATTTCTGTACCCTTACATTCCAAGTTATAACCTTTAATCTTCTAACAGTGTTCTGTTTATTATTCAAAGAGCTAAGCATAAAAGAAGTGGTGAGGTGGCCTCTTGCTGTTATGCACCAAAAATCTGGAACACTTTACCAATAGACATATGCCAGGCTAACAAAGTAGACCTTTATAAAAATGTCTAAAAACACACTTTTTTAATGTGGCTTTTTTGTGGCTACATTCTAGTTTTACTGCAAATAGACTACACAAGCACAGACAACATATTTTTCATGGCTATTCAATCATTATTAATCTCAACTTGCAACTGTGCAGCTGCAGTTGATTTTTACATGAAAGCAGATACCCAACTATCTACTTCATCGAGCCCTCTAGGACGAAGCCCTAACGACTCAAGATTTACGTTAGTTAAGTTAGGTAGAATGCCCAGTGGGTGCTGGGTGGTCTTTTGGTCTTGAAACCCCTGCAGATTTTGTTTTTTTTCTCTAACTTCTCGGCTCTGGAGTTTTTATTTTTCCTGTCCTCCCTGGTCATTTGACCTTGTTATTGGATTTATCTTTAAACATTTAAAAATGATACTACTGTGTATATAAGAACTCTGCCTTTCTACTAACTAACTAACTATATAAAGCACTTTGAGTTACATCCAGTATATGAAGAAGTGCTATAGAAATAAATATTGTTCTCTTACTACTGGTTTTACACATTTACAATAGGCTATCATTATTTTCTGGAAGGCAGTTTTCAGAATTAAAGTTTTAACCCTGTCTCTCTTTCTTTCATCCAGTTCAAATGTCATCAGTTCATTGCTTATTTTTCATGTTCCTCTGGTAAATAATTCTAATCTCAACTATAAAGGCATTTGTCTTTCCCCTGAGTATAAGCTACTAATATTTAGAAATATAACATACATTTTCCAGTTGGCTTATTGATTTTTTTTTTTTTTAAATTTGGTCACTACTTGGTGGCAAATGATTTCCTCTGTGGAATTTGAAAGCATAATTTTCAATTCAGTTCCATTCAGTATAATTTTCTATGGTACTCTTAACTGAGTGTAGGCCCAGAACACTGTTACAAGTTCACAGGTAAAATACAACAAATTCCTAATTACATAATATTAATACATAAAATACAGGTTTGTTTAAACACACAGTAAAACAAAGAAGATCCAAATTGATTAACATAAATTGTTTCTAACAATATCTATCCATTAACTTTATCATTGAGCTATAGGCAGTTGACTCTGGAGCAGAGGAATACAAAAACTCCAGTGAGGAGATATGAGACGACAGCCGGATGATAAGCAGCGGCTAAGTGGAACTCCTTATCCACCACCACTTTATTCAGATGGGTCTAACTGCAGCCTGCAATACCTATGAGGTCAGTCACATAACACCCAGTCCAGTGAAGAAGGCTCCGCATTTGGCATCTCTGCATGGTGAAATGCTGGACATCAAAACAATAATAACAGAAGCACAATTATGGAGCAATCTTCCACTTTGAATCACACCATTCAGTCTAGCATGAAAAGACTTATGGATGGACCAAGTGAAAATAACCAATGAAATATTAGCCATTAAAACAGTTGTGTCCTGACATAACAATGATCTACATACACTAAGGCTAAGGTCATAAAGATTACAAACTGGGATAAATGTATGGAAGGCTCTGATATGATTGGCTTCCTATGGGAAAATCTATCCAGGTCGTTCCCTACTCTTGATGCAGTAAAAATCGAAATAGAGTAAGCACTCTAAATATATATTAATTGGTTTCAGATGGATCATCAGAGGCTAGTCATTATCAGGGCTACTAAGAGATACAAATAGTGTATCCTGAAAGAAGTGAAGAAAACCCCACATCTTCTCATGAAGGTCGAGGAATTGTGTTTTTTGCTAATTACTCTCCAGTAACTGCAAAGGGATTCCGCAAAATGAAGCTGGTTTTGAAGCAGGCAAAGAATAATGATCTAGGTGTGTATATTTTGTATCTAGCAATGGTCAAAATACAGTATCTCAGAGCAGTGGGTACAACAACAACAACAACATTTATTTATATAGCACATTTTCATACAAAAAAATGTAGCTCAAAGTGCTAAGTAAGTACGTCTACTTTGGCAACCCCCAACAAACAATAGTCATGATTGAAGATTTCAAGCAAATGGGGATTTGGTCTTTGTAATTTTTCTTGTACTGAGACTTTGTGTGTACATGTTCTTTGAAGTCCTCCTGTATCCCAGGTGCCCTTGTGTTTATTGTTTTTAGCTTATCTATTTTCATTTCCTTATTATGACTTGGTATTCCTTCTTTGCTTGAGTTTAAATGGTGTATAGGACAAATGTGCCATTAACAAAGTTCTGTATTTTTCAAGTCAGTTATTTCTTCACAAACATAGTATATATGCATTTGCTATGCAAAATTGTGTTGTAAACTTAAGCATTTTCTGCAAATTAAAAAAAAATCTTTCCTGCTATATTGGTTTATAATGGAGGCAATGGGGAATGGAGCACCATCGGAAAATAAAAACCTAGAAACTTATCAAATATGTTTACTTTCAAGGGGCAAACGTTTCAGTTTAAGAAAACATGCCTTCCATATTTCCAATAACAAAAGGGAACTAAAAATAATCATTTGATCCTGTATTTCTAGTACTATTTTTCTTCAGGTTAGGATGCATTTTCTATTTGCTTGTGTGATAGTAATGACTTTGTCTGAGGAGTTCTCACACAAGTAAGGAAATAAATTAACACAATACAAAGCACTTGGTAGAAATAGTTTACTGTGGTTTGGTCTCAAGAGGTAACCATGCTGCAGGGAAAGTAAGGTTATTGCAGAGGAAGACAAGCACTGAGCTGTCATGCACAGTTGGTCTTGTCAATCAATCATGTTTATTCCCCTTTCCTTTACTTCCTCTGTTCTCATTTCTTTCTTTATTGGCAAAGACACCTATGGTGACCTGAGCTT
The DNA here is from genome assembly GCA_026402145.1 of Polypterus bichir lapradei. NCBI lineage: Eukaryota > Metazoa > Chordata > Cladistia > Polypteriformes > Polypteridae > Polypterus > Polypterus bichir. The sequence goes on from JANRMT010028174.1 coordinate 146,998,040, forward strand.
CCAGTTTATATGTGACTCTTGCTTTGAAAAACAAGCTCACTGTTTGTCACTTTTCAGGGCAGAAGGGTAGGGTGGGCTGGTCTTCGAAGGGGTGTTTTTCACTATTATTGTTTCTGCTTATTGCATTGTTATAATCCCCCACCACACAGTCCCACACCAAAGATTAATTTTGAAACCAGAAGCTGTAGGCATCAGATGTAACCTACAAAACTGGATGTCTTGTGTGGAAGAATAATTTTAAGGTAAGATGGCTTTCATCTTAAATAAATAGCATAAAGGGTTAATACATGTCAGAAACCCTAGCAGGCATGTCAGGAAACCAGATGAAGGTCACGTGAACAACAAAATGTACTGAAAGATGACTAAGAAGTCAGCAGATGTCCTGTAAAGAACAAGAATGGACAGTTGTTATATGCACATAGGTTTCAAGGGTGATGGCTGAAATCGAAGGTATAAAATGTAAATTCAATAGTTTATAAAATGAACCTCTATTCTTTGGTTCTCTGATCATTCTAACCAGGCTGTAATGGACTGCTTTTGAAGAATGCTCCCTCCAAGGCATTTTGCTGAGGAATAACTAAAAGATACAATGAACAGCTTTTCTCCTGCCTGATAACTGATTTGTCCTGTTAGGGGATGTTTTGTTCTTTGATAAGGTGTTAAATTTCTACCACACTAGTTGGTTAACCGGCAGGAGACAAAGAGTACAAATTAAAGGCAGAATGCTCCAAATGAAGTGTGGTCATCACTGGGGTCCCTCAGGGGTCTGTCCTTGGAGCATTACTTTTTCTAATTTATAACAATGATATTCATTCTGGCACAGTTTGCAAACTTGTAAAATCTGCAGATGTCACTAAAATTGGAGGAATGGCAGACACTGAGGAGGCAACAAAAAAAAATTCAAAAAGACCTGGGCAACCTGCAGAACTGGGTGAACACTTGGAAAATGCAATTTAATGTAAGTGGGCAAAAGGAGTACCAACTAAATAGAAGATGAAATACACTGACAACATCTGAAAAGAATTTAGGGGTTGATGTTGAGACAATGTTTTAATGGACTAATCAATGCACAGAAGCATTTAAGTAGGTGCACAAAATATTAAGTTGTATCATAAAAACAAGAAACGTCATGCTCAAATCAAATAATGCTCTAGTAAAACCGCATCAGGAGTATTGTGTGCAATTCTGGTCACCACAGTACAAAAAAGACATACAGTTGTAGCATTTGAAGCCTTGCAGAAAAGAGCAACCAGGGACATCTGAGGACCTACTCTGGCAGACTCAGACAATAAAACCTGTTTAGTTTTAAGCAGAGGACGCTGTGTGGGAACCTAATTCAAGTATTCTAAATCCTGAAAGACAATGATAAAGTCAATCCAGCAACATTCTTTCAACTTAAGGGTGAATCACGTATTTGAGGACATCAATGGAAATTAAGGTGAAGTGCATTTAAAAATGACACCAGAAAGCACTTCTTTACACAAAGAATTGTGGGACTCCGGAACAAACTACTAAGACATGAAGTTGAAGCAGAAACCTTGACAACCTTTAAGAAGAATCTGGATGAGATATTGGGACAGCTTAGGTTTTAGCTAAAAAAAAACAGGCTTGATGGACTAAATGGTCTCCTCTCATTTGTCAAATTGCTTATGTTTCTTATATTCCATTTTTTTTCTTTTTTGGCCATAGGCTTTATGTGGGCGGCACGGTGGCGCAGTGGTAGCGCTGCTGCAGCCCAGTTAGGAGACCCGGGTTTGCTTCCCGGGTCCTCCCGGCGTGGAGTTTGCATGTTCTCCCCGTGTCTGCGTGGGTTTCCTCCAGGTGCTCCGGTTTCCTCCCACAGTCCAAAGACATGCAGGTTAGGTGGATTGGCGATTCTAAATTGGCCCTAGTGTTTGTGTGTCCTGCGGCAGGTTGGCACCCTGCCCAGGATTGGTTCCTGCCCTGTGTTGGCTGGGATTGGCTCCAGCAGACCCCTGTGACCCTGTGTTCGGATTCAGCGGGTTGGAAGATGGATGGCTTTATGTGCATTTCAATGTACTGTATATTACGTTCCTGTGTCTTATTTTAGCCAATAAAAAAAGAAAAAAAAAGTCCAGTCATCAGTATCCCAGGAGAAAATAAACCTCTGGGACGTCCACGGTGTACTGTAACAGACAAAGTCAAAGACAGAGTCAGACACAGTTACAGTCCTGGGGCCTCATACTGTATATAAACGGTGCGTATGCACAGAAATTTTGCGTAAGAACTGTTCCACGTTCAAATCGCGATGTATAAAACCTACACTTGGCGTAAAGCCACTCACTTTTCCACGGTACCTCATACCTTGTCGTACGCAAGTTCTCCGCTCGGTTTTGCAAACTGGCGGCACCCAGCGTCAAAGCAATGCTACTGTTCCTGTGTGGTTACTCCTTATTTTCCTGACGCAGCTTTATAAATACACTGAAACTAACCACATATTGTTTATTAGTGTAATGCATCTGATTGTAATTAACTTGTAACAATATAATGGTCCAGGGAATAGCCATAGTATTCCAAATACCCTAACTGCTTTAGCGTTGTTACTCTAACTGCACCTTCTTCTTCTTTCAGCTGCTCCCGTTAGGAGTTGCCACAGCAGATCATCTTTTTCCATAATACTCTCACTGCACCACTCGGAGTATTTATATCACTGTATCTGAGTGTGAATCACAGCAGCAGCTGATCGGAAAGAGAATTATCGGTATACAGCTTCAAGAACATGCTGTCTCAGCCACGGCAAAACGTTTCAAAGCCTTTCCTGTACGGACCTCGCGGTTCAGAAACAGTTTCATCCCAAGAACTATAAACGCACTCAATCAAGTGCTCCTTGTAGAACTGTTTGTACTTATAAGTACAATTACCTCACTTTAAACTTGCACTACAGTTATAATATTACACAACCTGTGCCACTTTATAAAGCGCGTATTTACATATGATGACGATATCATTTTTACGATGAAATGCAGCAAATATGTTTATTATATTATACAGATAAAACTTTAACTTTATTTAAATAATCTATATTCTTCACTGGGACTGGCGTGAAGGATAGAATAATTAAACACGTACTACGAAGATATTTCAATGTTCCTTGAACGTTTTGAAGAATCGGTGCTCTAAGCTTACAGATGGCTTAACGTCTATTACAGAGCTAATTGTGTGACGATCCACCGTGCATAAGATAACATATTGACATTGGACTTTCTCTATTGGACATAGAGCCGCCCATGAGTACTGCTGAAATAAATAATTTCATCGAAGGTCGCACACAATCACTGCGCGTGAAACCCATGTTTAATAATGTGCTTTAACTGCTGTCATCATGTAAATGATATCACGTATACATCTCAGTATTTTAGGTATTCAGAGCTGTAATATCACGAATGTAATGGATTCTGTGTCCAGTCGGAGGAAGAAATCCGGTTTAAGAAGCACGTAGTGATTCACACACATAGAGCACATAGAAGATCACATACAAAACAAAGCATTTAACGTGCTATACTTTAATTACGATGTGATTTGAGAAACTGGTTAATTAAATGATTTTAAGATGAAGTTTATGATGTTCTATTTTAATGACAAAATAAACTACGTGATTAAAGTGGAAATTTCGAGATTGAAGTTGACATTTCGTGCTTTTTCCCCACTGTGTGCCTTTTTTTTAACTCTGTACCCTAATAAGCTTTCGTATGACACTCAGACAGTGGGCTACAACTTGCCTTTTCACGGCGACTTTGATATGTGACTTCTTTTTTATTTCCGGCACTTTGCGACTTTGTGAACGTGAGCTTTCAATTTTCTCCAACATGCTATGTCACTCGATCAACTTCCTTTTGTTGATTATACCACAGTTTAATTAAACAAATAGTATGTTTTTCCTTTGCCTCCACTTGGTATTCTCTGAAATTCTTATACAGTATTTTCCCCCGTGCTTTTCCCATTGTCTTTTCACAGAAGGCTGAGCTTAAGGGTGATTTATATTGATTTGCATATTCAAAGAGGCGTAATTCTGGGAGGAGTTGGGGTGTTACATAAAGCGCATGCACGAGCGTTACTGTTCACGCTGACCGGGATTTATGTAGAGGAAGAACGTGGAAGTTGGAGTACGCACAGATTCCTGCATCTGGATTTTTCTGTGCGTAAGCACATTTCGGCTTTTGTGCTTACGCCATGTTATAGTGTGAATTCTACACACGGCGTTATACATGAGGCCCCTGGACACCTAAGCCAACTGGCCACTCACCCCCTTCTGGGTCTGTGCTGGGCTATTTAATGTGAATACATTAGCTTTTCTTTGTGAAGATTTTTTTAAATAAAGACAGAAAGGCTGACGCAAATGAGATGGTATCAAATGTTGGTTTTGTTATTGGGTGTGAACTAAAAAAAGTTTATTTAGTTAATAAAGAAATACAGAAAACCACATAAAAGCAATTTTTTTTGTATTTTCTGCAAGTTTCTGAATTTTTAGCATATCATGCTGCATATGGAGTCCATAATTCTTTTTGGAAAACTAGCTGGTATTTGTTTCAAGCCCAGTGCTTTAGCTATTTCTTTATCCTCATCATTTCTCCTGACACTGCAGGCTGCTTCATCTGCTTAATGGAACTCAATTGCTGCAGTATACCAATTCTGGATGTCTGTGCCAATATTAACAACTGAATTGTCTCCAGCTCTGAGGCACCTAGTCTATCATCATATTGGGAAATACATTGAAGTTTGAGAGATTTTTAATTGAAATTGTTCTTTGAAGTTTTAATTTATAAATTGGAGACATATAGAGATCTTTGTTGGAGGCTAAACACAGCCACATTCAACAGAGCTTTCCATTTTTTACATATATTGTGGCAGACGGCTGGGGTACTTGTCCAGCTGGGACACCCCTGTGATGGAAGGACCAGGGGAGAGGGCATATTCAGAGCAATACCTCCCCCAGAACACTAGAGGGCAACCCCCCTGGTTCACAACGGGGCCATGGGCTTGGAACACAGTAGCTCAACCCTGCTGGGGCCTGTGGCCACCACCAGGAGGTGCCCTGACAATTGTTGAGCCCTGGATTGCAGCGAAGTGCTGCCGGAAGAAGATCTGGGAGCACCTGGAGCACTTCAGGGTGACCTATAAAAGGGGCCAGCTCACTCCATTCGAAGAGCCAGAGTCTGGAGGAGAAAGACGAAGCTTGCTGGGAGAGGAGTGAAGGCGGCAGACAGAGAAAGAGAGAAAGAAAAAAGAAAGAGAAAATGAAAGAAGAAGGGATTGAGCATTACTGCTGGTGCTTTTGTACTGTCATCTGTAGTGGGGAGTGGGGAAAAGCCCTGCCCTACGAGAAATAAATGTGTATTGCTTTGGACTTGTGTCTTTGTGTCTGGATTTGGGGAGCTGTATGCCCCCAGTGTTCCACAATATACACTTGTATTGATTTAATTTAAAGCAAATAACATTCCATACCATCAAGCCCCAAATTCTACCCCCCCCCCCAGAGAAAGAGAGAGGAGCCAACAACCAGAGCAAATCATTAAAAACAGCAAGCAAGGAAGAGTTTCAACAGAGCTTTCCAAACCAAACTTTTAGTGGACAAAACACTATGTACAAGTTCAGAATATTCTAAAGTATAAGAAATATTGATTTTTACCTAACGCTAAGTGTTTGCAAGTGTTTATTTACAGCCATGGGACTTGTATTGCCAGATTGCTATTTGCATTTGACTAATATGACACTTTCTCCTATTTTCTTGCTATCTCTTGTTTTCTGGGGAAGAGGGATTTCAATGATAACAGTGTAGCGCTGGGGTTCTCAGCGTCGGTCCTGGGGACCCCCTGTGGCTGCAGGTTTTTGTTCCAACCAGCTTCTGTTTTTAATTGGAATCCTGGGCTAATTAAGTAAACTGTTATTGCCCAAATTTTGTGTTTTGGGAACAATATAGAAATTAGAAAACTAAGTTTGGTAAAAAAAAAAAAAAGAAAATATTAAAATGTACTAAGCAGTTATATGGGGAAAATGTATTTTTATTTTTAACAATATTTTCATCTTGATATTCATTTTATTTTTCAGGATTTTCTAATTATTTAATCAATCCATTGTTTTCTAATTAGTGGGTCCAACACTAAAGTAGCTGCAGCATTTCATGATTCAGTGTTGTTTGCCTGGGTGTCTGATCTGCTCGTTTTAAATTGTCATTATTAAGATACAATGAAGAGAGCAAACTACACAGAGAAAGGACAACATATAATGAAAGCAACAAAAGAGAGTTAAGCATTTAAATCTTTAGCAAAAGCAGAAATATTTATAAATGTCTTATAAATGTAAAAACCATGCCTCTGTGCTTTCTTAATGTAGAATAAAAGAAGAGAAAAAAAACAGGTAATTAATTGAGATCATTGTTATCAGTTGTCACTGATTATGAATCTAGTTGAAACAAAAACCTGAAGCCACAGTGGGCCCCCAGGACTGACCTTGAGAACCCCTGGTGTAGAGCACTATAACTTTGTATGGATTATTACTTAAATTGCATATATTATATTTCTATTTTGAAACAAATGCATTAAAAAAATTCCAAGCACTACGATGAGGCAATACCACCACAAAAACAGTTCTTCCTGAGTCTTTAATTGCCCACTAATCTAAACTAATTCTCCAGTTCTATTGATTATGGAGTGTTGTATCATGCAGTTTAATTACTCATTAATGCAGAGACAACATCTTTCAGATCATGTAGTTTGTGAAACATGTTTCTCTTCCTAAATAATAAACATGAATAATAAATGCACTTTGTAATTAGCTACGGATAAAGTGAACTAAACCTATCAAACATGGGAATTCTCTTGAACTATTAAATAAGAGGTGACAATGAAAAAAAAATCAGGCACCACAGAGTAAAGGAGAGATCTGGGTCCATATTAGATAATCAGCTACCACAACAAGAGTAGAATTAATCAGGCGACCTCAGTGGGTATGTGGGATTCAACCTGAGGGAGTGAGCAGAAGAGGAACGTAATGTCAAAAGGAATGCACACAGTAGTAAACAGCAGATGCGGCTAGACAGTACCTATTTCTTAAGAGCCTTCACTAAATGGGATTAGTGTTTGACATCTAGGAAGGATGTCAGCCATGCTTTGAGAAATTCACAGTGCATGATCTTAAAATGAATGGATTGAGTAGGAGTGCTGTGTAGTCTTGGAACTGTGGGTAAGTCTGGATTATGACACAAGCAAAGGTATTTAACTCGGAATGTGATGCTAGAAGTGTTTCAAAAAGCCACTGAGAATTGGGCTGAAGTAGGCAGCTGCAGAATGCCAATGTCTTAATTGAATGAACAGAAGCCAAAACAAAAGATAAGAATTATGGAGTAATGTAAAAATAAAGAGTCATCCAATTGCAAGAGTGCAATTACCTCTTGGTTTCCTTCTCTGGAGAGGCATAATCCAAATCTAAAATATGACTTCATTGTGCTTTGCCTTACAGGATTGTCTGGTAATATTTTTGTTATTGGAAATGTCATTGACATTTTACTTTGTGTGTAACCTAAGGCTTCCTAAACCCTAAGCGCACAAAAGGACATTTTCATTCTCCCAGAGATCACTCTTTCTTACTCCTCCATTTATCTTTGTCTTCAGCCACTCAAACCAGCCAATCTGAGCCGGAGGACATTACAAGTGTTTGTCTCTGGCTAGTGACATGGCAGAAGTGAAATTTGCTAGCCTTTAAGACATAACTGGGGTCAGCACTCTTTCCTGATATGTCCATATGCATATGTTTCACTACTTCACTCTTTTTCTATGGGTTTGCATTATATCGCACACAGCACTGATAAATTATTGAAAACATCCGGTTGAAGGTATTGACTGCAATTAGTCGTGAATTTTTTCTGAAACCCCAAAAGGCTATTAAAAGCCTTCCTTTGACTTGATATATGGAGTGGCCCCCGCCATTCTATGATAAACACCATTTGAAAGTGCTTTATAACATACACATCCTCAAACCTGCTTCATCCAGCTCAGCTGCATCGGGCAAAAAGTAGCAGCTGCCCCCCTGCTCAGGGCACTGGTCTATCAGAGGACCACTCTTCATACCCAGTCAATGCCAGTTTGCAGTCACCTGTTAACGTAACACACATACTGCATGCGGAGAACATGTGAGCTCCACATGGACAATGACCATGTTATGATATCTGTTAGGTAATTGTATTAACCTCTGGACCATCACACAAACCTTTACACTTTATATAAACTGCATTTTATATATTTCTAGAATCAGATCACAGGCAGAATAATGAAATATTCAGGCAGGCAGCTTATGGGTTAGTTTCTAAAAGATTGATCATGAAGTTTGCTAGACGAACTCTTTAGCCATAATCACTCACTGTACAATAATACCTTTAAATAAAGGTAAGATGACTCTTAATATAATCCAGTTTTATAAAATTAAAACCTGTGTGGTAGATAAATAGCACATTCCTGTTATGAAAATGTATTTTTTCATTATTAGATGATGTTTTAAAATTTGAACCATTGCAATGCGAAAACAAGCCAGCAGAGGCCACTATTGGAATTTTAAACAATTTCATAAATGTTCTTCACCAGTGTTAAGCATGCAAAGTGAAAAGGCTTTTTATTTTATTTACATCTTGCACAGGAATGCGTTACTGCTGTTTCAATGCTACTTTGAATCCTTAAGGCATTTGAAAAAGTATTAATTAATAATAAGCAAAATGTTATTGTTTATTCTTAATCGGGGTACATGTGCTTAAAAAGTTCAATTCTGCTACAACCCCAAATCAGAATATGTTGGGATTATATGGAAAATACATATAAAAAAACAAAAAAACAGTGATTTTTACATTTACTTTGATTTTTATTTCATTGCAGACAGTGTGAACTCAAGATATGTCATGTTTTGTCTGGTCAACTTATTTTCATTTTTTAATATTCATCCATTCATGCATTTCAGGCCTGCAACACATTTCAAAAAAAGTTGGGATGGGGGCAAATGAGGTCAAATAATTCAATAATGATGTGATTTCAAACAGGTGATGTCAGCAGGTGATTGTAATCATGATTTGGTACATAAGCAGCATCCACGAATGGCTAAGGCTTTGAAGAGCAAAGATGGACAGTGAATCTCCAGTTTGTCAACAAATGCATGAGAAGATTATTGAAATATTTAAACACAATGTTCCTCAAAGAAAGATTTGAAGGGATTTGCATGTTTTTCCCTCTACAGTGCATAATATCATTAAACGATTCAAGGAATCTGATGGAATTACAGTGCGTAAAGTGCAAGGGCACAAGCCTAAACTGAACACTTGTGATCTCCGATCCCTCAGACGGCACTGCATCAAGAACCGTCACTCATCAATAGCTGATACAACGACATGGGCAAAGGATTACTTTGGCTAACCTTTGTCAAGCACTACAATATAGAGTTACATTGACGAATGCCACTTAAAACTTTACTGTGCAAAAACAAACCTTTATGTTAACCAAACCCAGAACCAGCGTCAACTTCTCTGAGCTTGGAGGCATCTGGGATGGACCATCACACAGTGGAAACGTGTATTGTGGTCAGACGAATCAGTATTCCAAATCTTTTTTGGAAGAAACTGAAACCATGCGCTTTGGAACAAAGACGAATAGGACCTTCCAGACTGTTATCAGGGCCTGTCATGGTATGGGGTTGTGTCAGTGCCCTTAGCAAAAGTCATTTATACTTCTGTGGTGGCAACATTAATGTGGAAGGGTACATTAAAATTTTAGAGTAACATATGCTGTCTTCAAGATGACATTTTTTGTAGGGACGTCCATACATTTTTCAACACAAGACAATGTAAAACCACAATTTACTCACATTAGAAGGGCATGGCTACAGTAGAAGAGGTTCCAGGTACTGAACTGGCTTGCCTGTAGTCCTCACCTGGCCCCAGTAGAGAATGTGTGGAGAATTTCAAAACAAAAAAATGCAGTAACGATGACCCCGTACTGTTGCACACCTTAAGACATGTTTGCAGGAAGAATGGGACAAAATACAACCTGAAATGGTTCATTGTCAAAACGTCTTTCAAGTTTTGTGAGGAGGAATGGAGACTTTACAAAGTGGTGAATGCTTTACCAATCGAACTTTTTTTTAAATGTGTTACAGGCCTGAAATACAGGAATGGATGTATATTAACAAAAAATGAAATGAAGTTGACCAGACAAAAAATTAAATATCTTGGTTGCATATTGTCTGCAATAAAATAAAAGTCAAATGTAAATTTAAGAATCACTGCATTTCTTTTCTGCGGTGGGCTGGCACCCTGCCCAGGGTTTGTTTCCTGCCTTGTGACCTGTGTTAGCAGGGAGTGGCTCCAGCAGACCCCCGAGACCCTGTACTTAGGATATAGCAGGTTGGATAATGGATGGATGGATGTATTTCTTTTTTTTTATTTGCATTTTCCATACCATCCATCCATTTTTCTGATTTGGGGTTATACAATAAGTGAGCTAATTTTTTAGTGGTCAACCAGAAAATCACACTAGGAGACCTGTGACCACAGTCTGTCTTTTGAAATTTGAAAATAATAATGTTTGTATTCTGAAAGTTATTTACAATAGGGTCATTACTGCCACATGTACAGTGAAATTCTTACTTGCACATGATAACCAACAAGTAAATGCAGCAGCAGCACATTTTCTGAAATGTTCTCTTTGGTTCGCAGTGCTCAGTATTTATCTACTGTGACATGACAACAGAGGAAGCGCACCTTATTAAATGGATAAAACACAATATTTAATTATTTCCGCCTTCTTTACCTGCACTTCAAGACGGCTGCATATATTATACTACTGGTTTTAAAGTATTTCTTTAAGGTTTACTATAACCAGTCAGGACTTATTTAAATAATTCTTATTAAAATACCTGTTTTTATGTCTGCCTGTCTGTATGACTTGTATCTCAAGAACAGAATGATTTAGAGAAAACCCATTAAAAATGTTTTTTGATTCATTAGTAGGCTGCCAAAGTGGTTGATTTTGGTCTATCAGTTGTGGATTAACTAAGCAAAGGTGAAAGAAGAATGAAGGGCCAGACACCACAATGTCCGTGTTGTTTACATTAAAAGGTCTAGACTGTAGTAATAGGACTACTATTCCCATGATGCTTTGCGGTATGCCCAGGATGTTGGAGGGTAGGGAAATTCCTGCTTCTTGTTGAATAAACGTTTTTCTAAGGTTGCGACTCCGAGTCCCGCGTCCTCATTATACATGGTGTCACAAGCTACGAACTGTAAGTCTCCAGGCTGTTTTAAAAGTTCGGAAGATGTTGTTATTACCGTCGCAGGACAGATGAGAGGCTGTGTGCACGGCTGTATCAGGAAGAGTCAGCTGGTGTGAGTGAGAGTCGCTGCGAGGCACATGCAGGCGGAGGGAGACGTGCAGCAGGAGGACACATCTGAAAGTTTGGATCCTGAACGTGAGGGGAACAGGGATTTACCAACCAGGATGGCGACAACTGTGCAAATAACTCCCCCAGAGCTGTTCGACTTTTCCTGTCCCATAGACTGGCCGAAGTGGATCAGATGATTTGAAAGGTTCAGAATTGCAACAGCTCTCAATGAAAAAACGGAGGAATATCAGGTGAATTCGCTCTTATATGCCATGGGAGACGCAGCTGATGATGTTTTGGCGGTTTTACCTCTGTCTGATGCAGATAAAAAGAAATATGACTCTGTTAAATCAGCATTTGAACAGCATTATGTGGGAAAACACAATGTTATTTTTGAAAGAGCACAGTTTAACTCAAGACGGCAACAAGAAGGGGAGAGTGCAGAGTCCTTCATCACAGCTGTACATAAGTTGTCAGAGAACTGTGGTTTTGGAGTGCTTAAGAAGGAACTTATAAGAGATAGAATTGTGGTTGGCATTAAAGACAAAAAGTTGTCAGAACAGCTACAACTGGACTCAGATTTAACACTTTCTAAAGCCATACTTAAGGTCAGACAGAGCGAAACTGTGAGGAAACAACAAACAATATTGCTCAGCAGTGTACAAGAGGAAAAAACTTCCAACATGGATGCAATACGGACAAACATGAAGAAAGCAAAGCCACAAACATGGCAACAGACAAAGAAAAGGCAAGGACCAGACAAGCTGAGTGTTAAAGAGTGTGGCCGTTGTGGGCGTAAAAATACACACTCATGGAAAGACTGTCCCGCTAGAGACGTTGAATGTCGTAAGTGTCATAAAAAGGGACATTTTGCCGTAGTTTGTCGCAATAGTGAATCTGCAGGCTTACGTGAGGTTGTAGAATGTCAAGATAACAGCGAAGATTTTGTGTTTTTGGGAGAAGTAGGGACTGAGAAATCCAAACCATGGGTAGAAAAAGTCCTAATGAATGGGAAAAATGTTGAGTTTAAGTTAGACACTGGGGCAGAAGTTACGTCCATTCCTGAGAAGTGGTACATACCAGAACGAGATGGAGCACTGCAGAAACCCCAGAAGACTCTTTTAGGGCCTGGTGGATACCCACTTAACGTGAAGGGCTGCTATAAAGCACACATAATAGCAAAAGGCCGCAGTACATCAGAGGATATTTACCTGGTTTCAGGGCTAGTTCAGCCACTATTAAGCAGACCAGCATGTGAAGCTTTGGGTTTGGTGTACAGAGTACACACAGTTATGAAGTCTGATGTAGATTTCAGAGCTGCTTATCCAGATGTTTTTCAGGGTTTAGGCAAGATACAAGAGTCTTACCACATTCAGCTAGAACAGGGAGCTACACCAGTGGCTCTGTCTGCCCCCAGAAGGGTCCCCCTCCCCCTCAGAGATGCAGTGCGTGCAGAGCTACACAGAATGGAAGGAATGGGAGTTATTTCTAAGGTTACTGAGCCAACAGCATGGTGTTCAGGCATGGTAGTCATCCCCAAACTAGGTGGGAAGCCACCTAGGATATGTGTAGATCTCACATCTTTAAACACAGTAGTAAAAAGAGAACGTCATATCCTTCCAGCAGTAGACCAAACACTAGCGCTGTTGAAAGATGCTAGGGTGTTTACAAAACTGTACGCTCGATCTGGATTTTGGCAAATCCCTCTTATTCCACAGTCAAGGCCCCTCACAACTTTCATCACTCCTTTTGGGAGATATCATTTCAACCGCCTCCCATTTGGAATATCATCGGCGCCAGAGCATTTTCAGAGGAGGATGTCTCAAATGCTCGAGGGCTTTGAGGGAGTCATCTGCCATGCCGATGATGTGCTTGTCTATGGCAGGGACAAACAAGAACATGACCAAAGACTTCACCGTGTGCTCCAAAAGTTTCAAAAAGAAGGACTCACTTTAAATGAAAAATGTGAGTTTGCCAAGACTGAAATCATTTTTGTGGGTCACAAGGTTTCCGCAAACGGCATTGAGCCCGACCCAAACAAAGTCAAGGCGATGCAACAGCTGCCGCAACCCACATGTGTGGCAGATGTGCGACGTCTCATGGGCATGGCCAACTACCTTGCAAAGTTTGTGCCACAGCTCGCCACAATAACAATGCCATTAAAGGATCTGCAAAAGGAGAGAAATGAATGGAGTTTGGCAGAGCCCCAAGAAACAGCTTTTCAAGGACTGAAAGGGATACTAAGCTCTCCAGAAGTACTTGCTCAGTACTCTGACATGGCAGACACAAGAGTGGCAGCGGACGCATCGTCATATGGGATTGGAGCTGTTCTTACACAAAAGCAGCAAGATGGTTCATGGCGACCCATTACATACATTTCAAGAGGACTAACAGACATCGAGAGGCACTAAGCCCAAATTGAAAAGGAAGCGTTAGCTGTCACATGGGCATGTGAAAGACTGTCATCATACTTAATGGGTCTACATTTCACTTTAATGACAGACCATAAACCTCTGGTCCCTCTGCTCAGCACTAGGGGCTTGGACGATCTTCCTCTGAGGGTCTTGAGGTTTCGTTTAAGACTGCTACGCTTTACCTTTAACATCATTCATGTGCCAGGAAAGAACCTCGTCACAGCTGATGCCCTGTCTAGAGCACCGCTACCTGGTCCGCCCTCTGCAGGTGAGCTGCAGTTTGAAAAAGAGGTGGAAGTTTTTGTTGACAGTCTGGTGATCGGTCTCCCAGCCTCAGACAGGAAGCTGGAGACTGTAAAAAAGGCACAAAAAGAAGATTATGTGTGTAGAAAAGTGATTGAGCACTGTTCCACTGGATGGCCAGAGAAATGCCAGCTAGACCCAGACATTAAGCCCTTTTGGCAGCATAGAATGGACTTTCATCTTGCAAACGATCTTCTGATGAAAGGACAGAGATTGGTAATACCACATATCCTCAGAGCAAATATTCTAGAGCGTCTGCATGAAGGCCATCAGGGGATTTCCAAGTGCAGAGCCAGAGCGCGAGAGTCTGTGTGGTGGCCAGGCATCTCCACAGAGATTGGTCGCATGGTGGATAGCTGCGAGATATGTCAGAAACACAGGGTACAGTCTCACGAACCACTGATACCAACTCAGGTCCCAGACAGCCCATGGCAAAAGGTCAGTATGTATCTTTTTGAATGGTCAAAGAGACAATACCTGCTCTTAATAGACTTTATTCTCAAGATATATTGAGGTAGTTGAGCTTAAGTGCACTTCGGCTGAAGTCACCGTTAAAGCTATCAAGGAGATCTTTGCAAGACATGGAACCGCAGAGACTGTTGTTTCTGATAACGGGCCACAGTTTTCCTCAGAGCCATTCAAAATGTTTGCAGAGGAGTATCAGTTCACACATGTCACCAGCAGCCCACGTTATCCCCAAGCCAATGGGGAGGCCGAACGTGCAGTGCGGACTATAAAGGACTTGTGGAAGAAGGATCCTGATCATAGCAGAGCACTACTGGCATACAGAGCCACTCCACTGGAACATGGGTTCTCGCCAGCCCAACTGCTAATGGGGAGAAACCTGCGTACGTCCCTACCCCAACCAACAGCTAAAATGGATCCTCAGTGGCCGGACCTGCTTGCTTTTCGAAAGAAGGATGAAGAGGGACGGCGTCAGCAGGCAAAATATTACAACAGGAGACACAGGTCCAGACCTCTGTCACAACTCACACCTGGACAGAAGGTTTGGATCACTACAGAAGGAACTAGTGGTGCAGTTGTCAGGTCTGCCAGTACTCCCAGATCATATGTGGTAGAAACAGACAGGGGTACTTTCAGGCGAAATAGAAGCCATCTTCGACCCACAGGAACTATTACTAGGTCTGGTCGAATGGTGAAAGCGCCTGACAGAATGGATTTGTGAACTATCAGAGAAAATAACATCACACAAGTGTTCTAAATCTAAGTGGTTGCATATGTTTTGCTGTGTGAAAGAAAGAAAAAAAAAGTGTTCATTATATGTTGTTGTGAAAGAAAGAAAAAAAAAAGAAAAGACGACTAAAGCTAAAAGGAGGAGGTGTAGTAATAGGACTACTATTCCCATGATGCTTTGCGGTATGCCCAGGATGTTGGAGGGTAGGGAACTTCCTGCTTCTTGTCGAATAAACATTTTTCTAAGGTTGCGACTCCGAGTCCCGCGTCCTCATTATACATAGACACGGCCTGAGTATTTACATATAGCTCACATGAAATATATATGCTGCGCATGCATTGTAATATAGTAACGCAGATAAGGCATAAATATGAATAATCAAATTTTTTTTCTGCTGATACGGTTCAGCTTTCTACCCTTTTTTACCTCATTTTCTAAACATGAGTCAGGCAAGAAGCGCTTTGGCATTACATGTTTCAATTCCCTCTACCTCCATTTAAAATACACAATGGATCAATAATGGCAGGACTGTATTGTTAAATACTTTGAAACTTTCGAGAGAAATAACAATTTAATGTGTTTGCGATCGTGTATTGTCACGGGTCTCTTCTCTTTCAACATGTCACACACTGTACTAAAATGATGTAATTAAGCACCATCCGATCTGGGATCACATATGAAAGGGACCCAAATCTGATTTGAAAAGATTGGAATTCTGTGTCCAAACAGCCCTAAAAACATCCAATTTTGTGTCACATTAAGGCAAAAACTTCAGATTTGAGTCACTTCAACCTGGTAATGTGAACGTACCCTAAATGCGACTCTTATGTCATCTCAAATTCATTATGTAAGAAAATAAGCAAGGGCAAAATAAAACGTTGGGGACCAAACTGCTTCTCGTGTTTAAAGAACATCTGCTAAAGGAGCTCCGTCCTCTTCAGGCACGTGTTCAGGACTGACCACAGACTTACGGTCTGACGATCTTTTAAATAGGCCTACCCGTCGGAGTGGAACTTACAGGCTACCCTTAAAATCTTGAAGGTACACCTGATGCACTCGTGTGTGACGATATATGAGGGGGTACCCAAAAATAACCGTAATCTGTACCTGGTGTGCAATCGAGACATTGTTGCGAATTTCGCCGATAAGTGCAGCATATTTACAGTATTCTGTGGCAGTCTACCAAGTGGCATTTTTCTGAATTGTTTGTACGGCATTCCGTGTCGTTTTTCGTGGTGCTTATTAAACGTGTTCTGCAATTTTTGTGATGGGTGATCATAAAGAACAGCGAGTCTGGTTTAAATTTAGTTTTCTTTTTGGGGAAACAACTGCTAAAACTGTAGTGAGGATTGGAACGGCTTTTAAAGAGGAAGCTTTAAGTAAAACACAGGTTTTCGCATTTCAAACAAGGGGAACTGTCACTTGATCTTGCTCTGTGCGACATTTTCTTGTTCCCACATATGAAAAAAGAACTCAAAGGAAAGAGTTTTTGTACCGTGGAGGAAGTCAAAGAAAAATCGCTGCAGGCACTGGACAACGTTCTTCTTTAGCAATTCCAAAAATGTTTCCACCAGTAGGAAAACCGTTGAGATAAGTACATTCATTCACATGGGGAGTACTTTGAAGGGTACTAAAGTTTCAGTAAGTAAAAATTATTAAAACAATTTTATTTTTTTTTTAGTTCCGTTTAGTTTTGGTTACCCCCTTGTCTACTTATGTTTTCCAACCTGCCTAATGGAGTTTAGCATGACAGAAAGGTAGAGTCTATCTCAAAGTCTTCCCTAGAGTTAGTAAAGTTTTAATATATATACAGTGTGGCCTGCAGGGAGTACACCAGCTGCCCAAACCCGACACAGACAGACACAAGTTCAATACACAACACACATTTATTAAGTGGGGAAGCGCTTCTCCCTTGGTCCCCACAGCAGCACAATACAACAAATACAGCACATTGTCTTTGCCTTCTTTCGTCTTGCTTTCTCTCTCTCTCTGTCTCCTCCTGCACACTTTGGCTCACTCCATCCCGACTCTGGCTCCCAGAGTAGTGGCCACTGGCTCCATTTAAGCCGCACCTGGGAGTATTCCAGGTGGCTCGTGAGTGAGGTCTGGAATCACTCCCAAGTGTGGCAGAAGCCCAAAGTAGTCATCTGTTTACTTATGTGGGACCCATTTCATCAACTATGATCTAAGAAGTACATAATGTTACATATGAATCACATACAGCAACGATTCTCAGGTTTGATCCTGGAGGGCTGAAGTCACTGCAGGCTTATATTCTAGCCTAAGTTGCTCATGAAGCAACCACTCCTCAAGTAGCATTTTTATGCTTTATTTTAGCTTGGTCATAAAGATTCTTAACCCTTAATTCCTTCTTGGCCTGCGCCACCTCCACCTACTCAAAGCTTCATGATGCTCCAACAATGATGGATGGATTAAAAGGCAGAATTCTACGTGACCATCATCATCAAGCCCTTCAGTGAGAACCCTAAATCCAAAGAGGACTGTTTCATCTATGTTAGGTAGAATGCCCAGAGGGGACTGGGCGGTCTCATGGTCTGGAATCCCTACAGATTTTATTTTTTTTCTCCAGCCGTCTGGAGTTTTTTTTTTTTTTTTTTCTGTCCCCCCTGGTCATTGGACCTTACTCTTATTCGATGTTAATTAATGTTGATTTATTTTGTTTTCTTATTGTGTCTTTTATTTTTCTATTCTTTATTATGTAAAGCACTTTGAGCTACTGTTTGTATGAAAATGTGCTATATAAATAAATGTTGTTGTTGTTGTTCTTTTAGTCTTAAACATCAGTTTGTTGCTTTTAATTACTTCTTGTTTTCTTTACCAGCTTTCAATTAAAATATGCAACTGGCTAAGAAACCAGCAGCAATGTATCTAACTTGTATGATCATCTTGAAGTATCTCTATTAAGAAAATAATTGGAAAGAAATGGAGAGGAAAATTGGGAAAGACTAAGAATTACTAATCTGATCCAGGCCACAAATCAGTTTGGATGAAACTCTTCACTATAAGGTTAACCTGGCATAGCAGAATAACAACCAATAGCAGTAAATAAGTTCTGTTATTGGCAAGAATTTGGCACCTAATCAACAAAACCCTCCAGCCTGTGCAACTCTCGGGGACCAAATCTGATGACCTCTCATGTATAGAAGCAAGATGTATATTAATTATTATTTACTAGCCATGTGCGCCCAACTACGTTGCACGTGTTAAAGTTGTCTGTGAAGGGCTCCCTGTTTAAACGCAGCTGCCAGTTGTGAACTGGGCCCTTCGTCGCACAGCATTATGATTTTTTATAAGGGAAACAAAATTACAAAAGAAAACCCTTGGATATTGATTCGATAGGAATGGCCTACTTGGAATCACTGTCCGAATCGTAATTATGTGGTGGTGTAGGAGCATTTCTGCTTCTGTCCGTTCACAGTCCGTCTCGTTTTCATGATGCTGTCGTTTCCTCTCACGATCTCTTCTTAACCTTTCTCTAATCTCGCAGGTTGCTTTGTGGCAATCCAAAGAGTAAGGCAATATACATGGAGCAATGGTTATAAAAGGTGGACACACAGGTATCCAGGCTCTTTAAAGCATAAATAGGGATCACTTCACTGACATTTGAGCAAGTCACGGTACAACTGTGAGACGCGCAGCACTCGCCGGCTACAATGTAACAATAATAATTTCCGGAACGTGCTCTTACGTTGTCATTCATTTTACCCACTGTCTTTCTTTCATTCATATGTTACGTAGGCACGTACCTTTTATCTTCGGCAATCTCATTCTCTAACCAGGCCTCAGGAGCTAACCAGCGTAACACTGTCCACCACCCCTTTCGTTATTCCGGCATATTGTTGACATCCATGAGTAACAACAACGTACGAAACTGGAAGGTGGTCTACGCATGCATGGAATTTCGCGGACAAACAAAGATCAAGATCTAAATGAAAATCTCGTTAGTTAATTTAAAGCACAACAATTTGTTTAGTTTGAATATCTGTGTTTTGAGGTGTGACTGGCGTACTACAGTCTTCAGTAGTATAAGCCTGGAGGAGATTCTTAATGCAATGCCTATGTTTTAGCTGTCTCTCTACTGCCATCTAGTGCTTCTTCTAATTCATTCGTGGACAAACAAAGATCAAGATCCAAATGAAGATTATATATAGAGATTAATTTTAATTTATACTGCAGTGTATGAGCTCTGATATAACCAAATGTTTAAAAATTTAATGATAATCACGTTTTAAGCAAAAAGTGTGAAGCATGTGAATTGGGTATAGACTTTTTGTTGCTGTAGCAAATGTATTAGTCTTTAAAAACAGCAGATACAGATGTGAAATACAACATATAAGACACATATTTATAGATACAAAAGTATGCAGAACAGACAGAAATAGATTTCTGCGTTCATATTGCAAGGTGCTTTTCATTTCATTTACTACACTGCTGTTTTTATGTTTTCTTTAACTTCATTGTGTTTGAAATTCTTTGAGCTTATACATGAAAATTCACTTTCTTTGAACAATTTTAATTGCATTGAATATATGTTTATAGGGTCATTATTGACACATTTCCAGAGTACAGTGAAATTCTTACTCGCATGTGCACATTAACATGCAACAAGTTGCTGCACTTCAACACATTGGTTAATAACTACATGTTTTTCACCTTTAAACCTCCATCTTCCTTACCTGAAAATAGCTTAGAATTTGTCACTAACAGATAGGTACATAGAGCTACAACTAATAACCATTTTGATAATCAGTTATCCATCCATCCATCCATTATCCAACCCGCTGAATCCGAACACAGGGTCATGGGGGTCTGCTGGAGCCAATCCCAGCCAACACAGGGCACAAGGCAGGAACTAATCCCGGGCAGGGTGCCAACCCACCGCAGGACACACACAAACACACCCACACACCAAGCACACACTAGGGCCAATTTAGAATCGCCAATCCACCTAACCTGCATGTCTTTGGACTGTGGGAGGAAACCCACGCAGACATGGGGAGAACATGCAAACTCCACGCAGTTAGGAGACCCGGGTTCGCTTCCCGGGTCTCCTAACTGCGAGGCAGCAGCGCTACCACTGCGCCACCATGCCGCCCTGATAATCAGTTATTCAGGCAAATATTGCAATTAATAGGCTTAGCTGAAGCTTATGGCTTGTAAGTAAGAAAAACTGTGACAAACCGTGTTTGGAATTGTTCAGTAGCTGTATTCAATAAAATAAAAAAAAAGTTTAACATCTTACCTCTAGCTGACCAGCATATCTGCTTATCAATTTCACACACCTATTTATGAATTGGTATAGACAAGATTACATTTATTTTAGAATGAATTTGTCACTTTGCATTGTTATTGTTTCTTCAAATTTGCCTGGGGATTTATTATCAAAGCACCCATTTTCACAACTGCCTTTAGGCAGGTAAAGTACTGTATGTTCTAACATTAGGTGAATAGCAGGAAACAACCCTATATAATTTAGAGGCCATAACAGTGCATATCACACATGCTGCCAGGTCAGTTTAAAGTTGCCACCTTGCCCCAATTGCATGTCTTTAGAATTTTGGAATAAACAGGAATACCCAAACAAAGCTATAAACACAGGGGGAACATACCAGATAACATACTGGGTATTGACTGTAAGCCACTGGAGTTGTGAAGCGGCAGCAAATATCAATATACTGCAATTTTTAATCCCTCCTCAGTTTTGTAACGTTATTTAACTAGGGACAGTGCTGGGAGAATGGTATTAGGCAGATGAACACATTATGCAAGGAGGGTCTGGGGAAGGCAAGAATTCATTTTGTAATGGATGTAGGCTATAATCAGAGTGTAATGCATGAACAATGATGCTGTACAATTTAAACTGTAATTTAAACCTGATATATGGACAATTATCTCCACTGGAGAGACAAGCACCAAGGTGGTCCATCCATTCGATGTCAATGAGGCATGTAATTTTCTCGAGAACACTTCTGCTGCAACTTGTTTATCTGTGACTCCCCCTCTCCCAGCTGGTCTGCCAAAAGTTACAAAAAAGTTGTAGTTATAACATCCCGGGCCACTATGTATGACTCATTTGTTTTTTTTAAATTAGAATAAAAAATAATAATAGGTCAACTTGTTGTATTTCTTTTTTACATCTTCAATTTAAAGAGGAAATTGTGTACAATAAAGACACAAACAAGAATGCTACATCCTACTGAGATTCCACTAAATAATAATAAAAAAAAGTTGTCTTCTTTGTCAGGAAGGAATCTCCTCATCACAACAGATTAAAAAGTGTGCTGGAAAGATAGGGAGAAGTAAAGTTCAGCAGTAGAACTTGCAATTTTCTTCAGAAAGTTTGTGGATGGAGTGTATCAGAATGAGGTCTTACAAATATGGTGCCATCCCCAGTGAGGCTGCATGAAAACTTTCTTAAGAACCTATTATTTAACATGGCATTACTGTAGTTTGACCTTCTGTTTTATTGTGCAAAATGGCAATTGCTCTGTTGATGAGCAATTAGAGAGGATGGTATACAACGATTCCAAAGTCATTGACTGCCACCTCCTTACAGTGGATTGACAATAACATTTGAGAGCAAAATGAACTGCCTTAAAGATCTTATCTTATACATCACTCCTTGTATATCACTTGCCACTTGCTCACTTTACTTTGGACTGATAAACAACACAGAGTTTTTTTTTATTTCTTTTTTGCTTTGCACCCTCATCCACCATAACCTATTGTCTATGGGGGAAGCAAAAGCTTTAGATTTGTCAAAAATTTCTGGTTTTTGACGGATATCGATGTTTTAGGGTCCCCTGATAACGAAAACATCTATATCTCGATGATGGGTGTGTGTGTGTGTGTGTGTGTCTGTCTGTCTGTCACAGTTTCTTGAGGATGGTCTAGAGATAAAATGGCTGGACAGAAAATACCAAACTCAAAACTTTAGCCTGTTATGAGATAACAATGTGCTAATTAGTTTTTGAACTAAATCGTGCAAGAGAAAGAGGCACTCTAGAGGAACCCTCAAATACTGCAATTCTGCAATTGATTATGAATTTTTGCTATTGTAATGACCTATTTTATGATCAGAAAGATCAGCATCAGACAGGTAAATAATTACTGAAATGTTACAGAATAGTTTGGGTAATTAGGTTCCTAGGGTGCAATGCTTACTGAAGCTCAAGTTCAAAATCAGAAAACAAAACCTAAAATAAATTAAAATTAATCAAGAAGGCTATCCTCCTTTCTAAATGCATGTTATCTTTAAAATTCAACATGAAATGAATTGTGGCCATTTCTAGATGGATATTGTGATGAAATACACAGTCACAAACATACTTATGCACAACAAAAACCGTCAGTGTTAACAACACCAACAACAACAACATTTATTTATATAGCACATTAAACAGCGGTTACGGCAAGCCAGTGTCAAACACAGCCTCCTGTATCCAGCAAAACTGAAAGTGGAATGGCAGGGTCAATTCTATGTCTTCGCTAGCAAGGAAGAAGCAGAAAAGGAATTAAGAAAGCTGATCCCGGGACTATTCTGATACATGGCGGTTAATGATAAAGCAAGGATTAATAATCTTTTGTCTAATCTATTCATTTTAAAATACGGGTTTTTATCAGCATATATTCTAATATATTCTCATTATTACTTAGTATTACTAGGGCACTATCTGTTTATGTTTTATTGTGCTTAATTATTCTTTTTCCTCCTTTTTTTTTTTTTTTTCTTTTCCTTTTCTAATTATTTCATCTCTACCCTAAACGAGACTGTTCAATATCATACCCTTAGTTTATTGTTATTGCTATTACTGCATTATTGCATTAAGACTTGTTATGCTTATTCTGGACACATTTTTAACACCATCCCCCGGGTTTATTATCTGGGTGTATCATCTTAGTGCACTAAAATTGCTGAAGACTATATTTATATTTTAAGTGCAAAACTCCTTTTTTTTTTTTTTTTTAAGAGATATCTCTATCTTTTAACCCTAAAGCGCCGCTGCATTGGGGCTTGTTTTGCTTTGGATGTGCTCTGTCTCTGGGTATGTCAGAGGACTGGGACTGTGTGAAGTGGATTTTAGACTCACTTGGGGAGGCAAAAAGGGAGGGTGGGGGGTTAAGGGGGGGAGAGAAAGACAGCTGGCCTGATCTATACCTAATCTATCCTCTCAATCTTTATAATTATAATAAGACTATAAAATGACATCAAAAACTCAGAATCAGTGTCTCTATGATGGGACAGTTAACTTCGTAAGCTGGAATGTTAAAGGCCTGAATCACGAATTAAAGAGAAAGAAAGTACTCTCTCACCTAACAGGTCTAAATGCTAAAATAGTATTTTTACAGGAAACCCACTTAATAAGCAAGGATCAGTTCCGGCTGCAAAAAGACTGGACTGGCCAAATGTTCCATTCTAGTTTTACGAAGAAAACTAGAGGTGTGGGAATTCTCATACATAGAACTGTACCATTTGTAGCATCAGATGTAGTATTGGATCCTGAAGGGAGATATGTAATGGTCACGGGAGACTTATCTAACTGTAAAATGATCTTGATAAATGTTTATGCACCTAATGTTGATGATAAGGAATTTATATAAAATTTATTTGCATCCATTCCCAATCTGGACACTCATAAAGTTATAATGGCTGGGGACTTTAATTGTGTTCTAAATTCACTTTTAGATAGGACTTCCTCCACAGGGGGAACGGCATCTAATACCGCAAAGATAATTACAAAGTTTATGACTGATCACAACTTATCAGACCCCTGGAGGTTTTTAAACCCAAATTCAAGAACATATTCTTTCTACTCACCAGTACATCATTGTTACTCAAGGATCGATTACTTCTTTATAGACAATAACTTCTTGCCTAAGAATAAATCTTGCAAATACGACGCTATTGTAATTTCTGACCATGCACCTATGATCTTGGAGCTAAAATTACTAAGCCCCATACACTCACCCCGCAGATGGCGCCTCAACCCGCTTCTATTAGCTGACGAGAATTGTACTGAATTTATATCCAAACAAATCAAATTCTTTCTAGAGACAAATACATCCCCCGAGATCTCTGCAGGAATACTCTGGGAAACTCTTAAGGCCTTCTTAAGAGGACAGATTATCTCATATCTTTCCCACAGAAATAAATCCAAGGCCGAGAAAGTAGCAGAGATAAAAGGCGAAATTATTAAAATATACTCAGCAAAAAAAGAAACGTCCTCTGACTTTCAACTATTTTTACTTTCAGTAGACTTAATGTGTAAATATTTGTATGAACACTAAAAGAGTCAACACCATAAGACATAAACTAAAAATGTTTCACAATGTGTCCCTGAATGAAGGGAGGCTCAAAATCAAAAGTATCAGTCAGTATCTGGTGTGGCCACCAGCTGCTTGAAGTACTGCAGTGCATCTCCTCCTCGTGGACTGGACCAGATTTGTCAGTTCTTGCTGTGAGATGTTACCCCACTCTTCCACCAAGGCACCTGCAAGTTCCTGGACATTTCTGGGGGGAATGGCCCTAGCCAACAGGTCCCAGACGTGCTCAATGGGATTGAGATCTGGGCTCTTCACAGGCCATGGCAGAACACTGACATTGCTGTCATGCAGAAACTCATGCACTTTTTGCCACTCCTGTCTGGTCCAGCGAAGGTGGGTTTGTGCCCATAGGCGGCGTTGTTGCTGGTGATGTCTGGTAAGGACCTGCCTTACAACAGGCCTGCAAGCCCTCAGTCCAGCCTCTCTGAGCCTATTGCGGACAGTCTGAGCACTGATGGAGGGATTGTGTGTTCCTGGTGTGACTCGGGCAGTTGTTGTGGCCATCCTGTACCTGTCACGCAGGTGTGATATTCGGATGTACCGATCCTGTGCAGGTGTTGTTACACGTGGTCTTCCACTGCGAGGATGATCAGCTGTCCTTCCTGTCTCCCTGTAGCGCTGTCCTAGGCGTCTCACAGTGTGGACATGGCAATTTATTGCCCTAGCCACATCAGCAGTCCTAATGCCTCCCTGCAGCATGCCTAATACACGTTCACGCAGATGAGCAGGGACCCTGGGCATCTTTCTTTGGGTGTTTTTCACAGTCGGTAGACAAGTCTCTTTAGTGTACTGCGTTTTTAGAACTGTGACCTTAAATGCCTACTTTCTGTAAGCTGTTAAGGTCTTAATAACCATTCCACAGGTGCATGTTAATTAATTGATTATGGTTAATTGAACATGCATGGAAAACATTGTTTAAACAATTTACAATGAAAATCTGTAAAGTTATTTGGATTTTAAAACATTATTGTTGAAATACACAGTCCTGAAAAAGGGACGTTTCTTTTTTTGCTGAGTTTAGATGAAGAACACGCCAGACTACCAAGCGAGACTCTACATAGGAGAAGGCAGGCTCTACATTCGGAATTAAACCTCTTGACAACTAAAGAAACTGAACTAATCTACAAATCCAGACATCATTACTATGAACATGTGGAGAAAGCTAATAAGCTTTTAGCTCAACAAATTCACAAGCAAGAAGTGCGCAATGCAATCTCGGTAATCACGTGCACGAACGGAGATAAAATCGTTGAACACAAAAATATAATGCACACTTTCAGAGACTACTATAAATCCCTATATACTACTGAGTTTAAGGAAGACAATACACAATCTAATGCATTTCTGGATACATTACAGATACCACAAATAGACGCTTCTAGTGTGGAGGAATTTGATAAACCTCTGGCGTTATCAGAATTACTAGATGCTATAAAGTCACTCTAAGGCGGGAAAGCAGCAGGCCCTGATGGCTACCCTGCAGAATTTTACAAGAAATTCTCCGCTCAGCTAGCTCCCCTCCTATTAGCAACATTTACAGAAGCCAGAGATAACCAATCTCTTCCACAAACCTTTCGCCAAGCACTAATCACTGTCTTTCCAAAACAAAATAAGGACTTATTACAATGTGCATCATACAGACCAATTTCACTTCTGAATAACGACGTTAAAATACTCTCTAAAATCTTAGCCAGAAGGATGGAGAAAGTGCTCCCCTCGGTAATATCACAAGACCAAACTGGATTTATTAGGGGCCGGCACTTATCTTCAAATCTTTGACGCCTGTTTAATGTAATATACTCACCAACTAAATCAAACACCCCAGAAATATTATTATCATTGGATGCAGAAAAAGCATTCAACATGATTGAATGGAAATACCTTTTTACTACATTGGAGAAGTTTGTGCATGGATTAAATTACTGTATACTAACCCAGAAGCTTCAGTTTGCATCAACAACATTTGCTCAGACTACTTTAAACTAGAATGTGGCACTAGACAAGGATGCCCCTTGTCACCGCTGCTGTTTGCGATTGCCATTGAACCACTGGCAATACATTGTCGATCATACTGATCAGATAAAGGGAATTAGCAGAGAAGGACTGGAACAGAAAATCTCATTATATGCAGATGACATGGTACTGTATATATCAGACCCAGAAAATTCTGTGCCTGCAGTCTTAGCAGCACTCACAGAATTTCAAAAGATCTCTGGTCTCAGAATTAATCTGAATAAAAGTGTACTCTTTCCAGTGAACTCTCAAGCATATAATATTAGATTAGATACACTACCTTTTATCATTGCAGAACAGTTTAAATACCTCGGGGTAAACATTACAAGTAAACATAAAGCTCTATATCAACAAAATTTCGCCGTCTGCATGGAAAAAATTAAACAAGACTTGCATAGATGGTCAACCCTTCATCTCACACTAGCTGGAAGAATTAACACTGTTAAGATGAATATTCTTCCTAAACTCCTTTTTTTATTTCAAAACATCCCAATATACATTAATAAATCATTCTTTAGGCAATTAGATTCAACAATAACCTCATTTATTTGGAATTCAAAACATCTACGCATCAAAAGAGCGACCTTACAAAGACAAAAGGCAGAAGGCAGCATGGCTC
Organism: Polypterus bichir lapradei; assembly: GCA_026402145.1. Lineage (NCBI taxonomy): Eukaryota > Metazoa > Chordata > Cladistia > Polypteriformes > Polypteridae > Polypterus > Polypterus bichir. The sequence continues at coordinate 147,025,302 of JANRMT010028174.1, forward strand.
TACCTAACTTCCAGTTTTATTACTGGGCAGCAAATATACAGGCGATAAGAACCTGGACACAAATAGAAGAACATACACAGGCTTGGACTGCAATAGAAGTAAAATCCTGCAGTACTTCTTTGTATTCTCTGCTCTGTGCTCCAATAAACACACGCTATCGGCAATATACAAATAACCCAATTGTGCTCCACTCACTTAGAATCTGGAACCAATGTAGAAAGCATTTTAAGACGGAGAAGCTTCTATCTGTGGCACCCCTGCAAGAGAAACACCTCTTTCAACATTCACAAACATATGCAGTTTTTAATATCTGGAAAAAATTTGGAATTAACTTGCTTAGAGATCTTTATATAGACAACGTCTTTGCATCCTATGAACAATTACATTCCAAATTTAACATTCCAGCTACACATTTCTTTCACTATCTTCAAATCAGAAACTTTGTTAAACAAAACCTTCCAGATTTTCCTCATCTTGCACCCTCATTCATGCTGGAAAAATATTGCTCAATCTCAAGGACTTAGACTCCATCTCTACAATATATAAAATCATTTTACAATCCCTCCCTTTCAAAGATCCAAGAGGACACTGGGAAAAAGATCTCTCAATTAATATATCAGAAAAGGAGTGGAAAGTAGCAATGCAGAGAATTCACTCGAGCTCCATATGCGCAAAGCATACAATTATACAACTTAAAATTATATATTGAGCACATCTGTCTCGACTAAAACTCTCCAAAATGTTTCCAGGGCATGATCCAACCTGCAAACGTTGCAACCAAGTCCCAGCCTCACTAGGTCACATGTTCTGGTCCTGCACCAAATTAACATTATTCTGGACAAACATTTTTAATTACCTTTCAGACAGCCTTGGTGTCACAGTCCCTCCTAACCCATTAACAGCTGTGTTTGGTGTTCTTCCAGAGGGGCTTAAAGTGGAGAAAGACAAACAAATTGTGATTGCATTCACTACACTTTTGGCATGCAGACTTATTCTGATAAACTGGAAGAACCCAAACTCTCCTCTTTTAAGTCAGTGGGAAACCGATGTGTTATATTATTTGAAGTTGGAAAAAATCAAATACTCAGTTAGAGGATCCGTACAGACTTTTTTCAAAACATGGCAGGATCTAATCAGTAATATTTTAAAATAAGTTCATAAAGCACAGAGAATTTATTAATTTAGGTATGTTTACAGGTCTTAAATTTCACGCCGTTTGGCTTGCTCTCTCTCTCAGGGGTGGGGATTGATCTGTTCTTAACTTAATTTTTCTTTTTGTAAAAACTTGATTGCTTTGTATGGATGGTAATAAAATTAATAAAAATATAATAATAAAAAAAATATATAGCACATTTTCAAACAACAATGTAGCTCAAAGTGCTTTACAAGATGACAAAGAGAAAGTTCAAGAAAAGAAAGACAATTACGATTAGGCAATAATATTAAAGAATAAGTAACAAAAACAACAAAGGTATGGTCAGACGGCTGGAAAAAACACAAAAAAACTCCAGTTAGACTGGAGAAAAAACAAAATCTGGAGGGGTTCCAAGGTCAAAAGACCACCCAGCCCACTAAGCAAAAGCAATTCTTATGGTGTCCAAATAACCTTTTTATGTGTATGTAAAGTGTTGACCCATATTCACATTTAATATGTAAGTTTAATGTTGGCACAACACAATATGGGTATCATCAAAAAGGAATCAGCAGTGTCTTTTCTTCTTTAGACATCTGAGGAAAGCACAAATATCACCATCTATACTATCTTCCTTAGGTGCACAGTGGAGTCTACCCTCACTGCCTGAATAACATTCTTGTAGGACATTTGTTTAGTTTATGGTCATAAAACACTACAGAGTGTGACAAAGCTGCCACAGAATGTTATTGATACACAGGCTCCTACTGTGCAGGACACCGACCAGACACTGCCTTCAAAAGGCAGACAGTATTATTAAAGACCACTAACGTCATGCTCCATTATGGTCCAGTGGCACTTGCAGCACTAAACTGAGGCGCAGTTCTTCCTGACAGGTCATAAGGCTACTCAATAGCTGCTGGTACTAATATTTGATTGAGTTCAACTGGCTGACATGTGTTTTTCATATCTGTTGTCTGATATTGTATAGTAATATATGGTATTGTATTAATTAAAATTACTTGTGAAATCACCTTTTGCCCGGCACCTCCTAACTCACCGATGTGACAAAACCTCAACATATTTTATACTGTTTGATGTGGCTTAATGTCTAATAATACAAGACATTAAGCTTTTAGCATTCCCTGTTGTTTTGGCTTTCTAGACCACAAAATAAAACATTTTTAGTCCATTTTTTTCAAAACATAAGGATGAGAAATATAGGCAAGTAGAATGTCATTTTATGCTATTTCAAGGCTGCTGATCATAAATTTGATAATATTTTTGATATTTGATTCTTTACTGGTGGTCCAAGCCATTTAAGAGTCACTCCCAGAAGGATAAAATTGACAAATTTCAAACATAAGTATGTGGGGTATCATTTTAGACTACTGCAGGTCAGTGATTACGAATATGATATTTTTTTATCCATGGACTACTATGAGAGGGTGAAAAATTACACATTTCTATTACAAGCAAGAATAATTAGACTTTAAATGTTTAAATTGAAGCACACATTTTAATATTTCAAATATATGACAGACCTATTCTTGTTTATTATGAACTTCTACCTCATGAAGTAAATCATTTTTATGAACACCCTGAAATAGGGAGGTTACGCTAATTTAGACTTCTTGTCCGTTGTTGTTGTTATTACACTGTTGTTATACCTTGGTGACCCCTAGAGAGACCACTAATCTCATAATTCCATAAGAATGGCAACACAACTTCTGCTGCATCATCACTGCCAGTCTGCCAACCTTTACAATATGTTTTATCTTTAACGTGACAAAATTAGCTGTTCTGCAGAGAAATGTAACCTTTAAGCAAAATGAAGTGTGGAAAGTGCAAATGTAACAGTCTGCGTATATAAATAATTATGTCAGAAGAATAAACATTTCAAATGTTGCCAAAATAAATTAATAAAATGAAACAGACAAACCATTTAGTGATTGCAATTGAAATACATCACAGTGGCTTTTGCTTTTTCTAAAAGGACAAGCACTTAAGCTCAGAAAACAAAACAAAAAAAATTACGTATCATTTTTACAGCCTGCATTTAATTATTTTCTAGCCTGATTTCTCTTGACAGACTGTATCAAAGATATTACGTGATGGAATGTGAAACTTGGGAATTGAATGCATCTCCTTAAGGTTAAAGTAATAAATTTTACATGGAAAATGGTTCTTTAGCCTACTTTACAGCAAATATGAATATCGCCTTGACCTATTTCATATTAATCATATAAGAAATAATTTTTGAATTGAACTTGGAATTACGGCTCCAAGAGTGTTTCGAAAATAAAATAACTAATAGTTTAGTATTCTGACTAACTGACTTTCTTATTAAAGAATAGTTTGCTTTTATACAGTAACTCGTGGGGGGAAATGACAAAAATGTTCATGTTCCAAAGATGTCATTGTCTCGTTTGTAAAGGCAGAGCTGCACACAATAGAATATTTCAAACAAAGAATTTGCCAGAGATTTACTTTGATGATCAAATACCTTTTATGAACTAATACAATCAGTGCATGTACAATCTAAAAGCTGTTTTATTAACTATTTAAAGATCACATGAACTCCTTTAGTTTTATGAACTATACCATTATTGTCTTTTTAAAATATGTATCTTTTGTATTAAGCTCTTGGGTAGCACAGTGGCATAACTGCTGCCCTTACAGGTAGGTTAGATTAATTGGTAACTCAAAACTGCCCAGAGTAGCTGCCTGAGAGATATGTAGATGCCCCACAGTGCAGATAGACACCGGTGCAGATATTTGGGGTGGCAAGCAAGTTACAACTGAACAGGACACAGAAACAAAATAAAGATTTTTGCTCTTTGCATTGGTTTAACAATTTTGACTTCAGAGAGCCTTGTCTCATTCACTGTTTCAGGCTGAAAGACGCTATTCTCACCTACTCTTCCCAGTAATATTGACTTATGCCTGAAAAGGGTGGGACTTTGCATGCCCAGAGGGATTAGACAAAATTTCCATGCTGTGAAAGGATCAAGAGACATTGTTTGCCACAACACCCCCTCCAGACCTTCATAGAGGTGGTATTACTTGGCTTACCTAAGTCTTCCAGGTAGTCCCCAAGCGTGCATGCATGACAAAGCCCTCCCAGCATGTCTGTGAGGCCACAGAACCCTGATAGGTTGTCTGCGTTAGCATGGAGAACATCTTTTCAATGGCAGACCACAAACGTTTAGGGACAGAGCTCCAGGAACCAATGGGTGACCCACGGGTTTGACTCCTTGTACAGCACCAGCTACTGCAGGGGTGCATGATCCTTTTACCTGCGTTTTGGTTTGTGGTTAGGTACAATCTCAAATGGCTGCAGCCTTCAAGCACTGTGGTTTTGCCTGACCTTGTCCTAAGTATTTGGCCTGTTTAAGGCCAGAGTAACATTTTTCTGGGTTAATTTTTATAACTGCATCCTGGATAGCATGAAGAATAGCCAAAATATGTCTCCTCTCAGGTGCTGGAGTAAATGCCTATATATGCAGTGTAGGTTGCACAGCAGGCATTATGGGGCCATAACAGTTTGTCCAACACATGGTGGAAGGCTGCTGAAGCTCATGTGCAGCCCAAAAGACAGGATGTACTATTGACAGGGCCTGCTAAAGTTGCTAAATGTAGTCTTTTCCTCCACCAACTTCAACAGTGGGATCTGATAATATTCTTTTGTCATTTAATGGCTGAAGAGATACCTGGTGCTCCCCAAGAACTCTTGCCACAGGGTTGGTGTCAAAGCAGGAGACCTGTTACAGCTGGTAGAAGTCAGCAGTAACTCCCATCTGGCTTGGGTAAGAGTACAAACAGGCTGGACTAGGGGCTATGACTTTCCTAGTAAACACTAAGTCCAGCATCCTCTTGACCTCAAGCTCCACTCAACTTGAAGAGGTGGTACAGCTACTCTCTTACTACTAGTCCATGCTCTGTGATGATGTCATGAGACACGACGGATGATAGCCCAGTGTTTGGACTGACTACTTCCTTAACCACTGCAATGGCTGTGTCCCACTCCCCAATACTGCCTGGGGCTCAGATTTGAAAATGAGTTCAATGAAGCCCCAAAAAGTGCTGAGGTAGGGATGGCTCTGCCTCCTCCACGCAATCCTTTCATGGTTTCAGAAGGTTCATATGGTAAATGCGCTTCTGTGGATTCCAGTAGTCCACCAGTCTCCTTCTTTCCTTCACCTTGAACAGGCCCTACCAGTGGGCAAGGAGATTGGAATGGGAAATTGGGACCAACACCATGAATCAATCGCTTGGGGCCTCATATATAACTCTTTGTATTTATAAGTATAATTACCTCACTGTAAACTTGCACTACAGTTGTAATATTGCACAACCTGATCCACTTTATGAACCATTTGCACTATCTGCACTATATGTACATGTACATTGTACTTATGCTTTCATATTGTATATTTTTCCCTTCTTGGATTAAGGCCTTGCCATGGCAGAAGGGCTTGCGTGGTCTGGTGATCCTCAGACCTATGTTGTTGGGCGCTATATGCTCCTGGTAGGGCTTCCCAAGGCAAATAGGTCTGAGGTGAAGATCCAGGCTAACTCGATCCTGAGAGCCCACATGGATTTAAATCAAGGATTCCCTTGCCTGGGAAAAGGTACCCGGGGTCCCACCCTAGATCCAGGCCTGGGGGAGGGGCTTGCTGGTAAGTGTCTGGTGGCTGGACCTTTGACCACGGGGCCCAGCCGGTCTCAGCCCAAAGGAGCAACGTGGTTCCGCTCTTTTGTGGGCCCACCACCTGCAAAAGAGGCCATAGGGGTTGGGTGCAATGTGATATGGGTGGTGGACGAAGGTCGAAACTCTGGTGTTCCGACCCTCGGTTGCCGAAACTGGCTCTTGGGACATGGAATGTTACCTCTCTTGTGGGGAAGGAGCCTGAACTGGTGCGAGAGGTTGAGCGGTACCATAGTCAGGCTCACCTCTACACACGGTCTTGGCTCTGGAACCATTCCTCTTAAGGGAGGCTGGACTTTGTTCCACTCTGGAGTTGCTGTGGGTGAAAGGCATCAGGCAGGGGTGGGCTTGCTTATGGCCCTCTGGCTTGAGGCCTACACGTTGGGGTTCTCCCCATTGGACGAGAGGGTTGCTTCCCTGCGCCTTCGAGTTAGGGGAAGGACTGTTGTTTGTGCTTAGGCGCCGAACGGCAGTTAAGAGTACCCAGCCTTCTTGGAGTCCCTGGAAGAAGTGCTGCGAGGTGCAGTTCCTGGGGACTCTATCGTACTGCTGGGAGACTTAAACGCTTATGTCAGCAACGACAGTGAAACCTGGAGCGGTGTGATTGGGAGGAACGGCCTCCCCAATCTAAATTCGAGCGGTGTTCAGTTGTTGGACTTCTGTGCTGGCCATGGATTGTCCATAACGAACACCATGTTTGAGCATAAGGGTGTCCATAAGTGCACTTGGCGCCAGGATGCCCGAGGCCGCAGCTCGATTTTGTAATCTTTGCAATCATGTCATCGGATCTATGACCTTATATCTTGGATACTCGGGTGAAGAGAGGGGCGGAGCTGTCAACTGATCACCACCTGGTGGTAAGTTGGATCAGATGGCGGGAGAGGCTGCCGGACAGACCAGGCAGACCTAAACGTATAATGAGGGTCTGCTGGGAACGTCTTGCAGAGAAACCGGTCAGAAAGATCTTTAACTGCCTCCGGCAAAACTTCAAACTTATTCCGAGGGAGGTGAAGGACATTGAGTCTGAATGAGCCATGTTCCGAGCCTCCATTGTCGAAGCAGCAGAACGAAGCTGTGGCCGCAAGTTTGTCAGTGCCTCTCATGGTGCAATCCACAAACCAGGTGGTGGACAGCTAAAGTTCAAGAGGTCGTCAAGTTGAAGAAAGAGTCCTATCATTGCTTAAGCCAACAAATAGTATGTTTCCTTGCCTCCACTTCACATTCTCTGAAATTCTGTTTTTTCTCGTGCTTTTGCCATTGTCTTTTAACCAAACACTGAACGGGGAAAGTGATATTTATACTGATTTGCATATTAATATATGCAAAATTATGGGAGGAGTCAGAGTGGGCCGGCAGGCACGTGCACTTGCGTTACTTTTCACGATAATTGGGATTTATGTAGGTGAAGTGAGTAGAAGTTGGCTTACTCACGGTTTTGTGCATGAGAATGTTTTTGTGCATATGCACATTTCCATTTTTGTCCATAACGGCATGTTTTAATGTGAATTCTACGCACAGTGTTATGCATGAGGCCCCTGGAACTCCAGGAGACTCGTGGCACAGATGTAAAGGAAGCTCTGCGAATGCTGGGCTTTTTCTAAATGCTCTCTAACCAAGGGCCAGATTTCAGCAAACCTCTCCCTTAGGTTATACTCCAGAATGTTCATCAGAGATGCCTGTTCTTCCACCCAGCTCTGTCTCATGAGGTCCAACAGTCTGCTGGGCTGCTGCCCTTATAAAAACTCAATAAGTAAAAACCCCATGGAGGCCTGTGGAACCTCACAATAGATAAACAGGACTAAAGGTTCCAGTCTCTCTCATCCTTGTGCAACACCTTCTATAGTATCTATTTTAGGGTCTGATGAAATCACTCCACAAGTCCATCTCTTTGGGGGTGAAACAATAACTAATATGTATTTATGTCCCCTTGCTGAAGGCTTGGGTGGACTGACTATGTCTATTCAAATCCACTCAAACAAATATCAGTTAGTTCTAAGGGGATAAGGGGCGCTCACCTCTGATGGGGAATTTGGTTTTAGCTGACAGTAAGGACATGAAGTTCAAAACTTGTGCACCTTCTTGTTAATACCAGTCCAACATAAGTGTACTTTGATGCACTGGAGGATCTTTGAGAAGCCTAAGTGACCTTTTAAGAAATGAGCACGGGCCAACTCACAAACGTCCCTTTTGAAAGGTCAGAGGATGAGGAGCTGGCACCTTGATGCCCCACCACTCGGTATAACAGGTCTTTTTCAATCTCAATGTATGCTGCATTGGGTGCAGGTTTAATAGTCAGTTGACTGATAACCACGGTCATAGTATATAGTGCAAACCTGAAAAAGAATCATCATTCCACTGCTCCCTTCTAAAGAAGGCTATGAGTGTAGGATTTTCAACTATAAAAGTCAGTATGGATAGCAACTGGCAGCTCCAGCTGCTCCACTTGAGCAGGAGAGACAGGCATCTCTGACATCGGCTCATGTTGACCATGGAAATCAGTGTTGGTGCATGGGGTTGTGAAGTCCTCACCTGCTCTCTAGCATACTATGGGACCATTGAGGTTGAAAATGATTCATCCACAGCTAGGCCCTGTTGTACTGTGAGGTCAGGCAGCAGCTAATCCATTTCACCTTTACTTTATGTCCAGTCCCTGCCCAGGATAACTGTATATGGTGACTGGGGTAGGACCGTGACCAAAAGGTTTTGGGTGAGCCCCAGAGAGCTCACCTGAGAAACTTTCATTGAATACCACCATATCTCCCAATATATGCAGGTAAGACTGGCATTCTTCTTATAGTATTATTGGGACTGAATGTAGCAGCAAGTTACAATGGCAATGTTGCTCCCCGAGTTATACAGGATGGCCACTGAGTATCTGTTTACCTGTGCACTGCCTGAAAAACAAAAGGCAAGAAGGTTAGATGTGGCCACTTTACAGTACCTCTTAGTTAGGGCTCATCCACAGTCCATGGAGTCTCTCAGGAACAGGCAGTTGGATACAATGTGTCCCAGCTCCCCACAGTCATAGCATCTCAGGATGGACAGTGACTGCTTCTGTCACCTTGCTCCCTGCTTGGGGGTCCTGTTGTTGTCAGTTTTGGCCTGTTGCAGTTGTTTGCTGCGTATCTGCTCCACCAGGTTCTCAGATTGGAGGGCAGTAGGATGGTGCTCAGCTCTCCACTCCACTACTTGAAATTGTAGCTGCACTACCTCATCGGTCCCAAGGTCTTGCCTGGTCTTCCATCATTCCCCAGGCAGAGTCTCACAACTGCATCAATCTTCATAAATGTCAAATAAAAGGACAGACACAAGTGCAAATGTTTGGAGTGCCAAACTGGCTACAACTCCATTTAATTGGTAGAAAATAGATAAACAGTCCAATAGGAATCAAAATAAAGATTTGTGCTTCTCGCACTATTTAACAGTTTTGGTTACAGAGAGCATAATTTCATTCACTGTATCGGGTCAAAAGATGCCATTCTTGTCTCATCCCTCTTGATTATACTGTGGCTTAGAACATAGGCAGGTTTGAGGCTAGGCATTGTCTCCATGCTGTACGGGGAGCAAGAGGCAGCATGAGCAGCATCACCCCCTCCTGCCTGGAGGTGGTATTACTTGATTTACCTGAGCCTTCTGGGTGGTCCACAAGCATGCATGACACTGCCTAAAGCTAAGATTTTTTTAAAGTGTATTAGAGTGGTTTGCTAAATTAATAAATGGACAGATATTTGTTTCATGGGGTCTCAGGATGAGGCAGTGCCTAGTAATGAGTTTGAATCCTGTGCTGTGTGTTGTCTGTATGAATTTTATACATTCTCTCTGCATGGTTTTTCTTCCATATACGCTGCGTTCCTAGCACATTCCCATTGATGTGTAAGTTGAGTTAATTGGTGACACTAAACTGGCTCCAGTGTGAGTGAGTGTGAGATTGTGTGTATGCTCTGTAATGAATGTTTCTCCCCTTGCGCCCAGTGCTGTGAAGAGAGTTGGAGTGAATTGGAATACGCAGGTTTAAGAATGTATACAGAATGTATGTGTATTTGTAAAATGTCCTTGCCTTCAGAATATCATTTTCTAGTGATTAAAACACAAGTGAATCTGATTATTTTATTCTTATGTTACCATATTAATTTACTGGTAAATGACTGCTGTTATGCACAGGCTTTCTAAACTACTGCATTGCAAAAAATATAATTTTTCATACAACTAGGGGAATAAAGTAAATGGCATTTTTGTACACCACCTTAAGCATAATGCCATTTGCTTAAAGAGTGCTATAAGGAGGGATGCAATTGGGTGGCACCATAGAAATGGTCATTCAGAAACATAAGGCACTCCATGTCAAGGGTTAGTATAAACAAAGTATACACACTTTTCATATCCAAATAGCTTACAAAAGCCAATGTACAGCATATGAAAACTGTATCTATAATAATATCCAAATACATTCATAATTTGTGATAGTTCTGTATTTGATCTGTTTGTTTAATGTAAATGTCATGCAGAATGCAACCTTTTTCCCACAGATTCAGGAACTGATTTTTCTGACATAAAAATACAACATTTTGAGGAAGTGATCCATTGGCTAAGAAATCTGCGAAGGGCCTGAGTAGTCTGAACCTTGTCCAAAAAGCAGAACTTTCTGAAAGACTCAACTCATGTTGCAGAAATTTCCTCAAAATGTGTGGGAATTAAAACCAAGAAAATCTCAGAATGAGTACAAGATTCTCCTCACTTCGCCTCAGTACTTTCTGTCTGTTCGCTGTGTTTTGGTGTTTTTGTAATTAGTTTAACCTGTCTATAAATATGCTGAACAATATTTAAAACGGTTCTTATTCTGATTTTTATTTCTTATGAAATTTACCATGAAAGGTGCTGTATATGTACTGTATAACAGAGAAGCTCAGCTATCAGTGCAACTAGCAAAAACTAAGGTTCTTTTATACTCTGTAACCATGCAAGTAAGAAACAAATTTTGGATAGTGTGTAAGTTAAAGAAATATGGAATTTAAATCATCATTACCATCTACTGTGATTAGAATAAACTGGATGAGTTAAAAGCAAATTTATATTACCTTTTACTGTAAAAGCTATCTCATTTATTTTAGGGAAATTTAGTGTGAGCCTGTTCATTTAGTCACATGTTATCTTTAAGACTGAAAGGACCTGCTCTTGCCCTTGCTAATAAATGCATTCATTGTTGAGCAGTGGTATTATGAAGCACCTAAATAATAGCAGCAGTTCAAGAATTGTTAATATTGTAACAGTTTGAAACCTAAGTTATACAAGTGACATTGGTCAGCTTTAAAGTAACTAAACAACTGCTGGAAATACGCATTAATGGAAGCAGCTGACCTCAGAAGGATGGTAATAAGGCAGAGAAGAAATTCACTCAAGTTTAATAGTTTAATGTTTATTGACAGGTTAAACAAATTACAAAAACACCAAAACAAAACAAAAAATAACAACGGAAAAGCACAACAAACAGAGAGAAAGTACTGAGGCGAAGTGAGGAGAATCTTGCAACTGATTCTGAGGTTTTGTTTGTTTTAATACCCATACATTTTGAGGAAATGTCTGCAACATGGGTTGAGTCTTTCAGAAAGTTCTGCTTTTTGGACAAGGTTCAGACTACTCAGGCCCTTCGCAGATTTCTTAGCCAATGGATCACTTCCTCAAAATGTTGTATTTTTATGTCAGAAAAAACATTTCCTGAATATGTGGACAAAAGGTTGCATTCTGCATGACATTTACATTAAACAGATCAAATACAGAGCTATCATGAATGATGCATGTACTTGGATATTATTATAGATACAGTTTTAGTATACATTGGCTTTTGTAAACTATTTGGATTTGGAAAGTGTGCATTCCATGTTTATAGTGTCACACAAGTGTGCATGGGAGACGGTTTATGGGCTCAAATAATGTTGTTTCTCAGCTGAACCAGGCATTGGCGCTGTCTTCTAATGCTTTCTCTCTTTGTCCCTCTGCAGACCAGCCAAACAACTCTCCCAGTAAGGTTACTTCCGGTCTACAAGCCCTGCCTCCTGATGACATCACTTCCTCCTCACCAAACACTCCTCCTGATGATCTCACTTCCAATTCCAGTCCATAGAGAGAACAGCCTTCTCAGTGTTAGGTAGTTCAGTCATGGACTCCTCTTTGTAATGATATGTTTCTTTTTTCATTTGCCATATTTTTTCAGTATACAGGGTGGCCATTCCCAAACCTTTTCCTGCCTCTGCTCTATTTTGTTATAGTAGTAAACCTTGACAAGGAGTTCCTTATGTTTCTGAGTGACCATTTCTATGGTGCCGCCCAATTGCGTCCCTTACAGCACTTTTAGAGCAAATGGCCTTATGGTTAAAGTGGTGTACAAAAAAGCCATTTACGTTATTCTCCTAGTTGTTTCAAAAATGGTATTTTTTGCAGTGCAGTAGTTTAGAAAGCCTGTGCATAACAGCAGCCATTTACCAATAAATTAATATGCTAACTTATAAGAATAAACAGGAGATTTTATGGCATTGAAACCTTTCATAGTCTTGTTGCCAACACCTTCTTGGACAAAATGTTTAAAAACATTGCTTTTCTTTATAAAGAAAATATAGAAAGCACAAATGTCTCCTTGATGAAATTCAGGAAATCAGTCAACCCACTTCAGAGTCTGTTCCTCCAGGACCAATATTGGTGCCAAGCTCTGCCTCTACACCTCAAGTTCTACGTCATCCACAGCAAAAAAAGAAGGATAGGGGCAGCTTTGATTTTCAAGTTCTGTCATCCCAATAGCACTATGCAACAGACACAGAAATGCTGATTGAAATACAGCATTACTTAAGAGAAAAGTTCATACCTCAGGACCAGGAACCAGGAATCTTGGTGGAAAGAGCATCAGCAAACTTTCCCATCCCTATAACAGACTTTCAGCCAAGTACCCAACAATTCCTCTTTCCTCTGTTCCCTCTGAAATAAATTTTTAAAGAGCAGTGGAGTTGTTGAGCTAAAAAAGAAACGGATTAAAAAGGAAGCATGTCAATATGCTGTTGTTTCTAAGCAAAAAATAAATAAAAATGTGGAAATAATTAAAGCAGAGTGCATGGGCTGAGAAGTTTAATAATGGAGTTGTGTTTACTTTAAACTGTTTATTCCAGAAGCATCCTTTGGAAGAGGGAGGAGATACAAGTAAATTAAGCAGCAGTTGCTGCTCTATTATTTACTATTTTCAAAAGCATTTATTTTATCTGGTATTTTCATTGAAAGGTAGTTTACCGTGTCAAATTTCCAGTTTGCATATAAAGAAAAGGATCTATACGGTTCTAACAGATTTTATAAATGGTAGTGATTTAACATTTGTTGTTGTTCCATAGATTGTTTGCAAGACCTTGACATATTTAATAATTTCTGTTAATAAACAAGCAAAAAGTCTGATTTTTGACACTATGTGTAATAGTCTATTAATGCAAAGTCTTTAAAATGTGACCATTGGATGTCCACACATAAAATGTTTTACTGAAGATTAATCACTCTTGCAAGACAGTGCTCACTGCATCAGTATTGGCAATACTGGCCTCAGTATCAACCGTTATCAGATTGAAAAGAAAATCAGCAGTATCGCCCATCCATACAAGGCAGACTGAAGAAATCTAAAAAAAAGTTTCCTTTGATCAGCTACAGTAAGTTCATTTACAAACAGGGTTGCCAGGTTCCTAAAAATGTACAGCCCAATGACTGCTTACAAATACCAAATTTGCTCCAAAAAATAGTCCAGTGCCTGAGGTACACAAAATGACATACTGGAAAGAAGGCGAAGGTGTCAGAGCAAGAGGGTAAGAAACATACCAAAGCCCAAGAAGTCCCCTTTGAGATGTTTCAGAGTGACAGAGTGGGTATTTACAGTACCATTAAACCATGAAGGGAGGGGGATTTTAGAATGGTAAAGAACATAATGCAAGTGCGAATTGCAGGGAAAGTGGTGCCAGATGAATGAAAAATGTGGTAACAATTCATTGGGGGTGGGGTGTGTGAGTGTGCAAAAAAGCTGAAAATACCGTGTAGTTTTTTTAAAAAGTAACCCAAAAAAAAACCACAACCCAAGAAAGCCCATTTTTTCCCACGGATGACAATCAAAAATAGCCCAATTGTGAAAGAAAACCATGGACATGGCAACACTGTTTACATATAATGACAACCAAGCATTTCAAACACCCCAATCAGCATACAGATAAATGGTATACAGTGATCCCTCGCTGTATCACGCTTCGACTTTCGCGGCTTCACTCTATCGCGACTTTTTCTCATACACGCTTATGTCACTACGCATGCGCTTTCTGAGAACTTTTATCTAAGCCCCACGATGGCTCCTCAGCCTTCTGACAATAAAATTAAGTGCCGGAGGAAGATGCTTGCTATCCAGGAGAAGATGAAACTCTTGGATATGATCAAAGATGGCAATACCCTACAAAAGCCTCCTCACGCCTATGAAAAGACAGAGCCAGCAACTGCCTATCAAGATGTTCTTCTGCCGCGCACCCAGATACCCACTGCCTACTCTTAGTACTCCTTCAGCGGAAGAAGACAACGATGCACCTGCTGAATATACTGCACCACCTGAAGACTCTCCTACTGATGTTGTGCCTTCATAGGTTAGTGGTTATGTGTAAGAACTGTGTGTGTGTAATTAAATGTACAGTACAAGAATCTACTATATAAAAGCAGTCGGGATTGTCCTTCTGTCCCGTGAGTGCAAAGCGTAGCGGTGTTCCGCTTATCACAGACTTACTACTTGCGGCTTGCGGTACGAAGTGACGCGATGTAAGCAGAGTTCTGCTGCCCCCATCGTCCCCTTGCTTTTGAGCGCGATGCGCTGGAAAAATAGACAAAATTATGTCTCTGGAAATAATTAATGTTGATGGAGTACAAATGCCTCACCGCGTAGTAAATATCAGGGGAGATGGTGCTTGCTTATTCTCATCTATAGCTTATTTAGTGCATGAAACTCTGTCTTTAGCGGTACAGATTCGGGCTGACATTGTACGACTTTGGACAGGCACTCGAGGGGATAAAAAAACTTAGGTTTTCGGGAGATGTTATGAATGGGCACTTTAATGTTCTCATTCCCTACACTTACATGCCTGATGTACACATGGAGCACACACAAATTGAGGATAAAAGTCGGTCGCCTTAAAAGGCTGGTGAGTCTAGTAATAATATATTTGTAACGTCTAATATGTCTTATTTTCTCTTATTTTGTCTAATATATTGGGAAATATGAGTGTAATGGTGACTAAAGTGTGTTATTTCATGTCTAGAGGGCTCTAATAATGTTAAAAAACGTATTTAGAAGGTCGTAAAACAGGTTTTTTATACTCTAACTGCAAAAATATTCGATTTATAAATAAAGAATTCTACTTCGCGAATATTCATTTATCACGGTAGATTCTGGAACGGATTAACCGTGATAAACGAGGGTTCACTGTAGTCCAGAAACAACCCTTTTCCATTAAGTATTCTGTAAAGTCTCAAAATAGTTTGTCATTAAAAGTCATGGACAAATGCCCGGTTAAAAGAAATAAGACTTTTTATATGTCAACTGTTATCAAAGAATAAAATTTAAAGTTGCACGTTATATATGACCTCATTTTCTAATTTAAATGTTTGGTTTGGACAGGTGCAGAGGAATATGCCAGGTATATTGGGAAAAGGATGCTAAGGATAGAGCAAGAGAAAAAGTGGAAGGCCTAAGAGAAGGTTTATGGATGTGGTGAGAGAAGTCATGCAGGTGATGGGTGTAACAGAACAAGATGCAGAGGACAAAAAGATATGGAAGAAGATGATCTGCTGTGGTAACCCCTAACGGGAGCGGCCGAAAGAAGAAGAAGAAGATTTTCTAATTTAAATGTACTGGTACAAATGTCAGGATGTTCTAGTTAAATAGACAGGATGTTTCAAGTACATTTGGCTTTTACATAAATTTAGTTGCATTCAGTCTTATACATCTTTAGAATACTGTCTGTGTGGAAAATGGAGTACCTGGAGAAAGTCTATGTAGGAGAACATGAAAACTCCACACAGTTTCTTAGCTAGGATTTACTGTACTATGTGTGCAGAAACTGTCAGTAGTACTACTACTACTACTATTAAATGTTACATCAAATAAAATTTGAAACTTGAGTTTATATATTAAGTTCAAAATTACTCTTTAATTTTAAGATTGAATAAATGTGCTGTTTCTTTTACCCTCTTGTGCTCTTAATCACTTGATGAATGATTTAATTCAACATCCCTCCTTCAAAATGCTTGCCAAAAGTTATTTTGTTGTAAATACCACAGAATCATACTTAAGGGGATAAATTAGGTAATTGTTCATGACAGCAGCAATGAAAAAAACGTCCATAACCACCCTCTAGTACATGCGATCAGGCCCCTCATGACTCACTGCAAAAAAAAAAAAAAAAACTTGTCAGGTTTAGAATGTTACAAGACGAGCAGCTCTTATACATGGGGTTTCAAGCTGCGAGAACAAAATAAATCACTCAATTACTGCCTGGCAATAAGCAATTATGGGAGGCAGTGGAGGTTTTTCCTTGATAAAAAAGAAATTTTCAGGAAAAAAGGAAATGCATGATGATTAGAAAATAGAATACATCTCTTAAGCATCAAACCTTGCTCCTGAAAACCACCTCAACAAAATGTTTTTCTGTTTCATTTATGAATACAGCTAAAATGAAATATTAAGGAAGAAACCACACAGTTCTTCTTCACATCTATATTAAAAATGTAGACAAACATTAGATCCAGTTATCTGTAAAAGTATGCTGGTACTTCCTAGTGTAAAATGTGTTTGATAACCTAAACATCTAGATGAATGTGATTGCTTTGTATATTAGGAGGTGTACAATGGCACTAAGAGGGGATCCTGAGCAAGTGCATGACATGCTGGAGGGATGTTATTTCTGGACTGACTGCGAATTCCCCAGAATTTGTGGAATATAGATGCTAAGGGGAGAGTGGCCTGGTCTATGCAGCTCAGCTGGTTGAATCCATGATGCTGACCAGGATAAATGGAGTGAAAGTGCAATGAAATGAAGTGAAGATCTTCTAGTTGATCACCGCTGTGCCTTATTGTACAATGTCCTACATTATAAAGGGAAGGTTTTCATAATGCACAATGAGAGTAATGAGAATTTAGATGCTCTTAAACAGTGACATTTTCTTATTTTTTTCTTTTAAAAAGAGAATTGTAATAACAAAAACTTGAATAATCCTAAATAGTCATTCTGCTGAGAATCCTGAAAGTTGTGCTTTTTTTGACATTGATTAATCTTAATTGTCATCTTCCCTCTCAAACAGCACTTACATAATAAATATAAGATAATAAAACATATATCAAAGGAGAATGCTGTCAACAAGTAGTCATATGATTTTTATCATAAGTTGCAAATAGTTAAAGTAATGACTGCAGAAATGTATACAACAACAAATACGCAATTCCTAAACCTCAAACCACAAAGTGCCTCTGCCTGTCTTCTGACCATCCTTCCTCTTGTCAGGCATTCTCGACTGGACAATGTGTTAGCAAAGTCTAAAATAAAGTGTGAATCAAAACCCAAAAGGACAAAAATTAAAGCATAATATGCAAACATGAATACAAATAACATGCTAAAAGTCCCAACTCCCTAAAAGATTTTCATATAACTGACACTGATAGCATTCTGCCATCTTATATAGGAGTGAAGCAGTGACTTAATACATTGTATGTTCTCCATGCAATGGGCATACTGATCATAAACAGTATGACTACAGCCAAGCAAAAATTCATAAAATTGATGTGCCCAGCAAAATAAAGTACAAAATGGTGGTACAATAAAGTTATAGAAATGATTTTAGGGTTTTGTGCACTCTAGTCTTATTTTTGTTATATGTTACCATGGTTCCTCCCCTGGTTGTAGTTCAAATGCTTCTTTTGTGCTTTTGTTGTACATTTGTGATTTATCTCTATGTGTTACTATGTCTTTAATTTATGATTTGTAATATTCTTTACATTTTATGTATCTGTATCTAAGCCTGTGCTACGTTCCAGGTGTTTTGTAGGCGGTCCCCTAAGAGGCAGGGCCACCTGCCAATCATCGCCAGGAACATCCCTGTGTTCTATAAATCTGGAGGGTCTGTTCCTGGTGCATTGTGAATTCCTTTTTCTTTTTTGATTTTGCCTTTGAATCTGTATTGGGACGTAGTTCAACTTGGGTTGCCTTTGCTGTTGGTAACTCCTTTTGCCTTTTGTGCTCTATGGAGCTTGCTTTTATTATAGGGCCAAGAGCCGCATTTGGGGGTGGCAAGTGGGGTGACCACCCCCAGGCTACGCTCCTAAGGGGGCCCCACTTTTGAGGTCTGTGTGTCCCGTTCGAGTGGATTTGTCAATTATATTCTCCAGTATGTATATATTAGAGATTCTTCTAAGAGGAATCCTTTTAAAATCCCTCTTCAAGGTCAAATTACGTACGTTTGTCTTTGAAAAATTCCATAGTCTGAATATTAATGCACAGAAACATGTATCGCTAATGATAACTGGCTGACATGACATCAGGGGGAGTTATGACTATGACATCCTGGATATCGAGACTCAGAGTATTAATGCAATTTGGATACATTTCTAGAAGACGCTCTGTTAATTTCCGCATGACACTACATCACATTTTGCACTGTCGTGGTATTGTCACGAATTATGAATTGCACTTTTTTAATAGTTTATATTGTTATATTTTGATAAAGTCCGCATGTTATCTTGCAACGATTTAGCTGAATAATGTAATGAGAAAATCCAGTGTATGTTAACATTATTTTTATTAAAGTTGTGTGCAAGTTTATACAGTCCACACATACCAGTAACAGTCAGCCCTAGGCCGCCTCTGTACACTGCATTGTGATAATTTTTTTTTTATTTTAATACCTGGGGTTGCCCTTATTAATAGCTGGGGTTTGACAGTGATATCCACTTCTAGCAGGCATTTTAGGAAGTGCTCTTGGAACTTACTGGGACTTCTGTACTTTTTTGTTTACCGTTGGAGTTCCAGGACCAGTCTGCTAGTTTCATTTACTTCACTTATTTTGAATTGTTTAGGAATAAACCACTCTTGCAACCATTTCATTGTCCTGTTATACCTTCCTTCCAAGCCTAATATGAGGATCCATCAATCCATTATCCAACCCGCTATATCCCAACTACAGGGTCACGGGGGTCTGATGGATCCAATCCCAGCCAACACAGGGCGCAAGGCAGGAAACAAACCCCGGGCACGGCACCAGCCCACCGAGGTAATATGAGGATTTGCTACAATATTAGTAATATTATTGTAACTATAATTTTATTAAGGAAAGCCACATGCCTTTATTGTCTTTTTCTGACCCATTAATAATATATGCTTTTCCACAAAAACAACTAAGAATAAAATTTTAGGATTAATGATAAATACATCTTGTATCAGTCTTTTAGATTTTAGCCAAATTTAATGTGCAGTGTTAAAAATGATGATAGAAGCCATGTAGAACAGTAAGTACATAGTTGACCATGAAATTTCTCAATTTTCTGTTTTTCATATGTAGTCTCTGGCCTCATAATTAACTTATTTTATTCATCTTGAACTGATCTACCTTAAGTATGCAATGCAGCTTGAGCTGTCTGTTATAGCGGGACAGCAGCAGGCTTTATACAAAAGTCTCAATAAGTACATCCATCTAGGATGTGCAATAGCTCCCTAAAACCCTGAACTAGATTACAGGTTTATAAGGTCATCTTTGTCACCTGTACAGAGGACAGTGAATTTCTTACTTGCATTTACTAATATCAAGCATCTCCACTTTACAGAACCATGATCAATCAGGTTTTACAATTTTATGTAATATTACAATAAGTACAAAGAGAGCAGAGAATCCACAAATACCTTTATGCTATACAGCCTAAATATGACTAAAAAAACTTTTTTGTTCTACTGTATGTATGTGTTCTTTAAAGATTTGAGGGTGCTAAATTCCAAATCTGGCAACAGAGCTGCTCTATCACATCCAGTACTTGAGAGATGAAGATGTAAAATGAAAAACAACAGTTTTTTTAGAGAAAAAAAATTCTTTAAAATGAATTAATTAGACTTGAAAATATAAATCACACATACAATTGTTTTAAATATACAGTATTTATTACTTACAAAAAGTAGTCACTTGGTAGTTTTCATGCTCTTATGTTCCTCCAAAGGTGCTTCACAGTGGAATGACCACCATATGTCTACTAGCACAGACTCGCTGCTCTTTCCACTGTAATGTCTCTCCATCCCATTGATTTCCTGGTGGAATATCTGCCCATGTTGATCCAAGACTGCTCCCAAGTTCTTGGAGAAATAATCCAAATGTAGGAAATGGATTTTTAAAGGCATGTTGCAACTAAGTGCTATGTAGGAAGAGGAAAACTCCTTGTAGCTTTCCGCCCTTGTATTCCAAAGAAAATTGTAGCACACACTCTTATTTTTTTTTAGCTAAGGAAGGATTTGTGTTCTTTTACCATTTGCTTACCCACTACCTGGTAAAGATGCATAAAACTGACCTTGCTTATTTCTGTAAAAAACATTTAAACAACAACTTTCTCTCTTCTGGATTGTAGTAGTAGGGTGTTGTACTGTGTTAGCCATAATGAATGCAATGACAAGTCAAGAAAAATGACACCTTTCATCGGCTAACTGAACAGATTGCAATATGCAAGCTTCCAATGCAACTCAGGTCCCTCCTTCAGGATTACAAGTGATTACAAGATTCCTGAAGAAGGGGCCTGATTTGCCTTGGAAGCTTGCATATTGCAATCTGTTCAGTTAGCTGATGAAAGATGTCTTATTGCTTGACTTCTTATCTCTTCTGGATTATAAGAATCCATCATTTCTAACCTTCTAAATATAACTTTCTCACTATTTTGAAAGACTAAGGACAGATAAAAAAACGTACAGGTTGACAGCAAAAAATGTGTAGTAAATATTTGATTTTGGGTTGTTTCTACCTAGACTAACATTAAAAACAACGACGACTGACATTTTTCAGCTCAAAATATACTTCTAATAATATTCTGAACATGAAAAATGTTTATATCATAAAACAAGCGTAAATTTTTTTTAAAAAATCAACACTTGTTTTTTAAATGCAGCTTTCCACTTAATCTGATATCTCACGGAAATAGGAGAGTATTGGTGCACAGCAGTGTATTTAAAGCCAATGAGTTAAAAAATGTGTAACATTACTTAAAATTGCTTAAAAACATTTCTAAAAGAGGAAAAGGACAATCTTGATCTATTAGGATATCAACTAGGGTTGGTTTCTTCCCAATTCATGCTTTTACAAGGTTAGTAGACAATGGTGACTTGTGTTTTGAGCAATGGAAGGTGTTCTATAGCATGGAAGATGGCCAACCAACACCACAGGTAACCTTAAAGCTTAGGCTTTATTATTTAACCCCTTTATTTATGTTACTTTTCCAATCTCCTATTATTCAGTTGTTTATTAATAAAAGTCCTTGTTGGTCACCAAGCTCCATAAAATACAGCATAAGCAGTCTTAATGGTGTGTTCTGCTTTTCTCACTCTTCCGTCTGAATGTTTCACACTCTTCATATATTTGACTGAGCTGGTTCAAAATCTGAGTATTAAATAAAAAGAAAGTATGATTAATATAACCCACTGCTTTTAACTGTGCCATTATTATTTCTTTGTAAATTTAATAGCAACAAAAAGCAAGATGAATATAGTTTGATAAGACCAGCTTCACACAAGGACATCTTAGGAGAGGGACAATTAACAATCAGCCATTAAAATGGGCATAAGATGTCTTGCATTGCTCCTTGAAGCATTTGTCTTAACGTTTTTATTGTTCAAGTCACTGTCTATGCACACAGCTTATAAGCCTGAGCAAGGAGCATTTCAACGTGTTAGAAGAAACCAACTGGAGATACTGAGCATGGCATTTTGCTTATATGCTCTGTGGCATCTTACCCATTTAGAAGCAGAAGAAAAAAAATCACCAATGTATGGCATAGTCCATTAAATTTTGATTTCAAATATTATTGCTCTGGATTTGTCAATTCTGATGGTTTGTCAAAGGAAGAGGCTATGGGTCTGGTAGTGGGCACAGTGATCACTAAACAAGTACTGGCCTATACGAGTAATGGAATTTATTTGGACTAACATATGAGTTCTACACACTTGAGCTGTTACTTTAATAGAGAAGGCTGCAGAGCTGTCACAAATTATGTAATTCGATCAATTAATTAATTTTTGGTTTTGCTTTTGGCAATGTCTATATAATCAATTAAAATATCATTACGGCTTCTTTCTACTTTATTCTCCTTATCTTTCTGTTCATGTGTGGTTTGTCAGTGCAATACCTCACTATAGAAAATATATAGTGTATAGGCTAACCCTGACACAGACAGACACTGGAGGCACAAGTGCAAAAAGCATACGTGATTTATTTTCAATTCAGTGTCCCAAACAGTCCAAACACACACTTTCTTTCCTATTTTCTTCTGTCTTTGTCTCTCACTCTTTCTTTTCTCCCAGTCCTTCTTTCTCTCTTTCTCCTCCGCTCCTCCTCAGCAAACTTTGTCCTCCTCCTGACTCTGGCTCCCTGAGTAGTGACTGCTGGCCCCTTATATAGGGCACCAGGAAATGATGACGTAATTCCGGCGGCACTTTTGGGTGTGGTGAAAGAGCTGCTCTCCAGTGCTCAGCAGCAATTGTAGCATTCCCTGGCAGTGCCCACGGATCCCAACAGGGCTGCACCAAACCCCAACTCCCATGAAGCCCTGCGGGAGTCCGCTGCAAACCAGGGGGGCAGCCATCTAGCATTCCGGGGGAAGTAACATTCTTGCTACACTTGATCACTGGGTCCTCCCAGAGTGGAGGCATCCCAACTGGGCAAGGGCCCCATCTTTCCACCACAATAGCCATAGACAGACGAGGCATACTATCACATGAGAAGCTGACTGCAGTTTGTACGTTCAGTGTTTCATTTTTTAATTTTAGCATGACAAACTTGTAAGCTCATCCTCACTCAAATACACCCAAACATAGGGGGGGAACTCCTAAAAGGCTAGGTTTTAACTCGAGGCTTTTTTAAGTTAGTTAAACGTTTTTAAAAAGTTGAACTTTACATCACCCAGTTAATCACGGTTACAAGCCACATTATTGTTAAAGTTGTTTTTTCTTTTTGAAAAGATGAAAGAGGTGTTGGTTCTCTTAAAGGAGGAAGCAAACTCAGAACCAAAGAAGACAGGCATGGTCTGTACACAGAAGAGCAAAGAATCTGGTGACTGGTTCAAAATTAGAAGGGGAATTTTGTAGTCAAAGTAAATTGTGAGGTCTAAGTCCAAAACTAAGAAAAAAGGGTTTAACAAAGAAAGATTCTATTTGAAACTCAAACATGAAGCATACAGAGGCTTATCCCAAAGGTATCATAAAGAATATGCCATGCTGCAATCTTAAATATGACATTTTACTTGACAGCAACAATGCTGTTGCCATAAACCAGGGGGCTCAAACTTAGGTCCTGGTGGGCTGCAGGTTTTTATTCTAGCCCCCTTTTTTAATTAGTAACCCATTACTATTGCTAATTTATCATAATTCTTTTGGCTTAATTATGATTGACTTGCTTATTTTTTGCCTTAACCTTCAGCCAAATAATAAAGAGATACAAAGCAAGACAACAGAAAATCAGCCAACTCAAGGGGCTTAAATAGTCCTTGAGGGACACAGTTTTTACTCCAACCAATTTCCTATTTAGCTCTTAATAAAGCCCATTATTCAGTTTTATGGCTTGTTAGTGTTCTCACTGTGTCACACCAGGCATTTCCAAAAATGATTTTCTATTTTCTCAGCTCACCATCCAAATGTTCTGTGGATCAGTATTTCTCCAACCTTCATTTCTTTTTTTCTTTAAGGATATTTTGTTAAGACAGATTATGAAAGATACAGAAGGAAAAGGACTGATTTATTTATCTCAAGGGGAAATTTGGCTTTTTACAGAAGCTCTTTATATAAGTAAATAGATACACCTACTGATACAGAACAGTCAAGACCCTATAAACCCATTTATGTTTATTATATACCAGTAACGGCGCACTGCACGATAACATGCAGTGAATACACTTGACTTGGGTATTTATATATGTTGTTTTAAATGTGCTATATAAATAAAGTTGACATAGACATTTATAGTTTTCAACCTCTTTCTCTGTACATTTAGCATTCGTTTGCTCAGAGGTTGATGCGCTTTGTGCTTGCTGAGCAGCTCTTCTTTTCTCCACCTTAGCAGCCCGCTTCTTATCTTTTTTAGTTGGCATCTTTTTGCATTAAAACTGATTAAGTTAGTGTTTTTATTGCAAATATGTTTTCTTTAATTTTTCACTTAAACTGCTACTTAAGTCTTCAATCTGCCTCAAGAATGATTTAAGATTTGAAGAGATAGGGGAAGTGAAGGCAAAGGTTGTAGGGAGAGAATGGCGCCCATGGGCTGCACAGCTGCCCTGCTGGCCGCTGCTGAGAGTTGATTCTACAATTAAATAAAATAGAAATAAAAAGAGGAATAACCTTGGAGGTCACTCATCACCCCGAAAGTGGATAGTAGACATCACATAGTATATATATATACCAAATTTCAGGTCAATAGTTCAAATGGTTTGTGAGCTACAGGTGATTTAAAATCCTAGACAGAGAAACGGACAGCCACGGTAACGTATTATATATAAAGATTTTTAAGCGAATAATAGATTTGGAAGGAAATGAAAAGCCTCCTAGCCTTGTGTTTGTTGATGAAGCTGGGTTTAATTTGTTCCAATGTCAAAGGCAAGGATGCAATCTCATAGGTGAAAGAGCAACCATTGGTCTTCCAGGGAAGTGTGTGGGCAATATGTGTGCCACTATTTCTGAAAATCGAGTGGGTACTCATATTCCTATCGTTGGTCCAAATAACAGCCAACATCTTCTTAATTTTGTAGACGCCCTCTACAGGGATCATATTCCTGAAAATGCACAAAGCCTGGTAGGGTTTCACCTGCGGCATTATGTACTCGTGTGGGACAGCGTCAGTTTCCACCTCACCATCATTGTATACTATTGGCTTTCTGTACACCAATGGAAAATAATGACATTCCTCTCTCCATATTCACTGTTACTAAAATTCCACAGAGGAATTCTTTTCAGCTTGGAGTTGGACACGATAAGACCACCAGCCACACAACTATCTCATCTCATCTCATCTCATGACATCTACACTAACAAGGGTTTCTAATCAAAGCCACAAATGATGCCAGAAATTACATCACAGCTAAGTCCTGTAGTGGAAAGCTGGGGCATTCGAGAAGAATTCTACCCATGATGCATAGCTAGAGAAAATATAAGGTGTGAGATAGATGAAGTGACCTGATGAATGCGAAATGCAAGATGGCAGTGAGATCAATACTTATAAAAATGGGTCACTGTACATTAGTTTTCGTGTTACTCCATTTTACAGTTACCTGCAGTAACATAATTTCATTACTTTTGAGCCACAATCACATTATATGATGCAGTGCTGTATTTCACTATTTTATTATATTTGATACAATTTTTACTTTCATTATTTTCATTTGCAAAGTAGTTCTTTGTTACAAATTTCAAATACAGTAAATATGTAAAAGCTGTGACTTTGTCCACTTCTATTTTAAATGATATTTTCCAGCACATACTGTCACGTCAGAACTTTTTAGTTTTAATCAGTCAGTCAGTCAGTCATATATCATTTCTGAAAGATGCACTGAAACCTTTTCAAATTTTGTTTTGGCAATATCACTTCAAATTTTGACTACCAGTGTTTACACAATGACATTTCATTTTGCAGCTGACTAACAGCGTGACAAAAATATTATCCGTTGAAAAAAGTGTTGTGGGAGAAAACTTCATTTTGCTGGAAAAAACTAAATATTCTGCTGCAGCATATTAAACGTTTTGGGAGTTGTAAGAGGAGCAAGTCTGCCTTGAATAATGAGCCAAAGCAATGGAGAAACCCTGTGTTGACTTAAAAACAAGTGTATTACTGACTTTGGCCACTAGAGGGTATTTTTTTACCAATCATTAATTTTTTGATATACAGTAATTACAAATGTTGACATATTTTAGCTTGTATAGCAACAAAAAGTAGATCAGCTGTTTGTTCAAAAATAAGTTTTAAAATGATTTTATAGTTTCTTTTCATTAATCTAAGAATGCACTTGCTATTTTCCTTCCCCAAGTTGACCCTGAATAATCTTTCAAGCTTCAGTAGATATTTTACCCCACAGCTGGCACTTAAAAACATAACAGAAAGTTTTAAAAATTACATTGCAAAGGTACTGTAAAGCTAGACCTTTAGAAGTAGCAGTGCACTATTACCCAATTATAAATAGCAACCAAGTAAAGTGAAATGATTTAAGGTAACACAATGATATGGTGGTTAGTGGTCCGGCCACACACCACCAGACAGGTGCATTCAGCCGGTGGCCCAAGTTCTGTCTGAGTGGAATTTGTACTTTGCTGCTGTGTTTGTTTGTAAATTTTGTCATTCTGGCTTCCCAAAAACTGGTGAGTTAGGTAAACTGCTGCCCCCATATAACCCCAAAATGAAGGGCATTGGGGGGTGCTGATGAAGTGTGTGCTTTAATGGGCTGTTGCACTGGACAAGCCTGGATGGAGGGCTGGTAGAGGCTGCAGTTACTAGGACCGGAATTTGGCTGTAAGTTCCCCCGTGGCCTCATTTATAAAACTTCAATACACACAAATAGAGGCTTGAAACGTGGGTACACCACTTTTCACACAAATGTTGATATTTATACAATTAAGTTAATGGGGGATCTTTAGAGTATCTCTGGCCCATCTGTACGCAACATTTCAGAGAAACTGGGAAAGGATGGCAGCCTTGTTCAAGTAGGGACATGCAGCCAAACCAGCTAAATGACGATTCACACACATGATAAGTCATATTGCCAAGCTCCGATTATAAAGTGCATCAATGTGACAAATATATTACACCTCAAAAGTGATTAATATGATGTACAGACTGTATTTTAGTTCTATTTAAGAGGGCCAATGCTGTGTATTTGCATTGAAGAACTTTTCTGGTTATTCGTCAGTTTATAGCTACCTGTTGTTACTTATCAGGGAAATGGCCAACAGATCAGAAATATCTCAGCCAAGCTTCAGTTCATCATACCTGCTGTGCTGGAAGCCATTAGCTGACTGTTGAGGCATTACATCCACTTTTCGTATGGTGTAGGTGTATATGCATTGTTGTGATGTGGGATTTTGCATATAACTTGATAAATGTTTTGTATG